>CM024580.1:38954266-39554266 GCA_014182395.1 Eucalyptus sp. ANBG9806169 | reverse complement strand
CTAAGTAAGCCTTATAACCCAAAAACAGGTCTACATCTCGGTGAGATGTTTGTGCGTTAGGGAGGAAACGTTCCTTAAGACATTCCGTATAGTTTGAATTTTGACAACAAAGAAACAAACACTCAGGGTAACTCAGAGACACTTACGTGAGATGTATCAGCTAAAGCAGACTAATTTCTTCGTGAATATAGGCAAGATGAGTACCACTCACAGAGCAAGAAGGGGGTCAGACCTAGCGAATCTTGTCCATCGATGGGTCAAGGGCCAAATAGAATAGAATATCCTTTCCTTATCTCCAAATTAACCTTTTCTTTCCCGATTTGAATTAGGCCTTCGTGTGAATTTGTAGTAGTGTTGTTGATGCCGGGTATATTCCTCGCCAATGTCCCCACTTGGGGCCCAAAGACGGGACAGCAAAACACAACCTTTGCGACTTTAAGGGAAAGCCGGCATTGGAATTATTGATGTCTGGTCTCAATATTGACCATACGCTACGAGACAGAAAGAACTGCCCAAAGAAGATGATGTGAATGAAGCATTCCCAACCTTTTTTCATGAAACCATCATCACAAAACAATCATATGACCCTCTGTTCACTCATTTCCCAGTGAGTTGTCGCTGATTCATGATAATGCAAATGCCCTAACACCATGATCCCACCTTATCTACCATCTTCTGTATCCCACCGTATCTACCGTCTTCTGTGAGCGTGTCCCGAGTCATTTTCTCATGCACATTCAATCTGAAATCTGACAGAGCATCACTTCTTGATCAAGATATGGTGGATGATGTAGGGGGGGATGAACAAAAGAGTTTATCTTCACTCACCCAGACAGAGAGAGAGAGAGAGAGAGAGAGAGAGAGAGAGAGAGAGAGAGAGAGAGAGGAGAGAGTGGAATTTGGAGAGACGCCCACTCATGATTCTGAAAATGTAGTCCAACTGCATCACCTTCTCCAGATTTTTTAAGTGTTGTTGGCAGAAATTCTAATGACATCAATCAACGACTCTTTTGTTTCTTCACGTTGACTGCGTAATCGGCAAAAAGGTTAGATGGGTCTTGAACAATTTAACTTTGGAAAACCCTCCTATTCAAGACAAGAACAGTACTTTTTTAACCTTTAATTCATAAAGTAAGCTGGAAACAGATGTTTCTCTCTGAGAGCCATGTAGAGTAGGAGGCTAAAAGGAGAAAAGAAAACGTCTATAGTTTCTCCAGTCTACAGGTTCTTTGAGGGAATAGTTCGGCTCAATTTTCTTCAAATTGGATAACATCCGACCGGTAAGTCATTCATCAGAAAAGAGAATACTCCTGGTGGTAAAATTTGCAGAGCATGAAGACAGCATCTCCTTCATGGTCTACAACGCCAGAAACCTAGTACCACCAACTTCAAGAGATTGTGGAAGATTCGCTCTATCAATGGAATTGGAACAGATTGTGGAAGATTGACTTTATCAACGGTATTGGCATGGATTGTGGGAGATCTGCTCTATCAACGATCGCACCGTTCTACATTAGTCTACATCGCTTGCACAAGCAAACAAAGTTCTCGAGCAGAATAGAAAAGCTGCAAACTTCAAGCAGAACTTTCCTCCTACACATGAGCGGCAGCATGTCGAAGAAAATAGGCCACAGAACAATGGTTCAGTCTACCAAATTCTGCCTGAAAACAGAGCTTGGGGCACCGAGATACAGTTTCTTGGAAGGCTAATCACCCTACCAGCCTTGCCAAGTTCTTGAGATTTTGGGGAGAGGATGAAAATTTAGCGTTTGTATATGAGCTCATACAAAAGGGCAGCTTGAACAACCACCTTTCCAGAAGCAAGTAGCCTAATCGCTCTGTGAACTTCTGAAAAGTCTCCATAAGGATACCAATTGTTCAGAGCATATCTTCTTGATCAGTTGACAGTTGTAGTCAATGAATGTAGTGATTTCAAAATTCAAGCTATTTTGAACATGTACTTGCATTTAAGCATTACTTACGTTTTACACCGTCCATTGCTCTGGGACATAGGGCTCCACTGCTCATCTTCCATGGAATGTATGCCTCGAGATTGCGGTCGGGGCTGCCAGAGGCCCGACTTTCTTGCACAGTTCTGAGAGGAAACTAATATTCGGGGATTTCAAAACTCCAGAAATTCTGCTATAATGATTACTGTCCTAGAACATGAGATGAGACCATGAACTAATCCCCAGTTGCTTCCAGATATGCCCGTATTGTATTTTGTCGGAATATGAAAGTTTGCAACTTATATTCAGGCTGGAAACCGAGTCTAATGTACCGTCTGGTTCTTCAGCGGTCTTACATGGCCAAACTCTCAAGACTTTTAATTAGTGAAGTCTGGTCCTCTAGAGGGCGAGTCACATGTTTCAACATGAATCGTTGTACCATCACGGGCTATGCTGCCCCTAAATACGCAATGACTGGTAATCCAATAAAATATTTTCTACCGTAAACAATGTAAAGTGCTTTTCTCTTTGCTCTCAGTGCAATAGATTGGAACGTGCGAGTCGCATGTTCGGTATCGTGTTGCTTGAGATACAAAGGGTCTTAAGTGCGATAAAATGGAACGGTCCGGCATGGAAACATCATTTAGTGAAATGGGCTAGACCACTCTTATCGAGTAAATGAAAACTGAAGACTATAAAATGGACACTAGATTGGAGGACGATTATTGCATAGATTCTGCATTCCAAATAAGCATAGCTAGCTTTAAAATGCCTCCAAGCGACTCTTTATGAGCCACCTTCCATGATCGAGGTCGTTGAAGAACCGGAATCAATAGAAGCTGCCAATGCTAATAGAATAGTTGCTAGGTGCTGTGTTCTTTTGTAAGTTCTTTGGAATTATTCATGAATGTTGTGCCAGTATGTGCATCGGCTTGTGAAGTGAGATGGACCGATTGCACTTTCTTTAAGAGAGGAATGGTTTTTCCTATGGCTAATTCTCATTGTTGTTGTAGTCATGAATTTGCTGATGCTGTGTTCGGGCCGCAATCAATCTCCAAAAAGTGTTAGGCCATTCGGTCCATTCTCATGGTGATTTTTGAGCTCTGAGACACGGTTGGGTTCTTGGTGAAGTTTTGTAAAGGAAAGAG
Organism: Eucalyptus sp. ANBG9806169; assembly: GCA_014182395.1. Lineage (NCBI taxonomy): Eukaryota > Viridiplantae > Streptophyta > Magnoliopsida > Myrtales > Myrtaceae > Eucalyptus > Eucalyptus sp. ANBG9806169. Next base: position 39,551,169 of record CM024580.1, on the reverse strand, counting down.
TTGCTCAATTGTCCATTCAAAATGTACAAAACAGGGCAAAAAACACAACAATCTAAGCTCAATCTGGATATAGTTTGTTGAATGTGGTAATAACAATACAGGTTCGAAAACACAAATTATGGAATATGAGGATTTGTAGGATATGGAAATCCAAAATCTCAACAACATAAACCTAATGTCAACTTAATCAATTTATGACTATTGTGATGTCTATGATTGGGTGCCTATGCTAAGGGGATTGTTGCTCAAATATAGAGTATGAACAGGTTTTTTAATCTTTAAATTAAGTTACACTTTTTTTTTTCAAAAATTAAATTATCAATGAATCATGAAAATATTACATGCCAATATCAGATAAACTCAGATCAAAATTCTCTATTTTTTTTTTTATCGTGTTTCTCTCTCATGAATGAGTAAATGTAGGACTAGACATCAAAAGGGTATTTCTTAGGTCTGTAGGAAAAAAACAGGAGCAGCCCTGTATAAGACCGCAATTTGAATTAGCTTGTCATTATTGTTAATCGTCATAACTCGGTTTCACTTATACCTTTGAACGTTAGCTTGACAATAGAATCAGTAATCATGGCTTGAATATATTAATGCTCAATATTTAAGTGATTGTAAATGACAAGTTAGTAATCGTCCCTTAAATATTGTAATTTACCTCAAAAGCCTCGTAATTTTTTTTCCTTTTTGGTCAAAAAGCCTTGTAAGGCTGAACTTGCTAACATTTTATAACTTTCATGAAATATCATTGATAATACGAATTTATAGTAAATTCTCTTTTCCATTAACAAATTATCTTCGTATATGGTAATTTTCCTTTATCAATAGTAAGATCAACAATTTCAGAGTCATTTTTTCAACATTCATTAATTACTGCTCCAACGGCATCTCTGTCCACAGCTTCCTGCACGAACTGAAGACGCGCGCAATGCTGGGGCGTCGGCCGCTAGCACCGATCCAGCAAGACCCGAGCTCGCGAAGCGATGGATCAGCACCGCCGGGTGGTCGCGAACGGCTCCGGGGGCCGCGCTGACCGGCGAGCCTTCCGATTTCGAACAGTCGATGTTGATCTTGAGCGACCCTCTCGCCCTTGCTTGTATACTCTGCTGTGATTGCGAGGCTAATATTCCTGCTCGGGTCCGGCCGGCACGCTCGGAAGATTTAGGCGTTGCCCGCCTTCCGTATTAGCCAAAGAGTGGCCGCGATTTCCTCATTTGACCGCAGGGTTGTGTTTGGTTCAGAGCATTGGTGTGATCCATTTGTCCGAACGAGTGATGGGTTGGCTTAAAGATTGCAGCTTTCGCCGCGGGTTCGCCCGAATTGCAGCTGTCCCAGTGACGAATAAGAAAGACATGCTCGATTGATTTCGGCGCTTGGTTACGCAGAGGACATGTGGGGTCGGGTAAGATCTTTCTCTTGTGAAGGTTTTCTCTGGTGGGTAGGGCATTCTGACGGGCGCTCCATAGAAAGAATCGGACTTTAGGATAAGTGTTTAATTTCCATTGTCTTGTCCAAAAGGATCTCGGAGTTTGGAATGAGGTGGTGGCTGATGCTGTTTGCTGTTGTTGGTTAGCTGAATATAGCTCGTTGTAGGCACCCTTAGCTGCATGAGTCCCAGCTCTATTCCCTGTCCAGAGCAGCTGATCCTCCTCTGGATTTCTGTTTAGAGGGATAGCGAGAATTTCGTCACCTATGTTCTCATCAGCGAGAGTTCGCAACCTATTGTCATTCCAGGTTCTGTTCTCCTGATTAATCAAGTCCTCCACTCTCCGAGGTTCGTCAAAGTTTGCTGGCCCACCAATTACACCCATTTCCAGGCACCTCCTCTTGGATCTTAATTGATTTTCCAATCTTTAACTGCCCATCTTTTACCTCAACTAATGAATCCCTGCCAACAAGTGTACTTTGCCAACCCCAAGAAGGACGTGATCCCTTTATTGCATTCCAAAAAATATCCTTCAGGGAAGTATATTCCTTTGAATAATTGCCTCCACAGGGCCGATGGTGTTTGTGAGTCTCCAAGCTTGCTTAACCAACATTGCTCTGTTGAATGAGATAAGATCACGAAAGCCAATTCCCCCACTATATTTTTTGGTTTTGAGAGTTTCCCATTCCTTCCAATGGAGCCCAGATTTCGCCTCATTTTGCTTTCACTAGAAGGAAGCAATCCTTTGTTCAATTGCTCTACATACATAGATTGGGATTTTGAAAATGGATATGGCATATTGAGGCATGGCTTGCACAACCGTCTTGATCAATGTTTCCTTTTCTGCTTTGGATAAAAGAAGCTCTAATATTATGGTGGGAGAAGAATCATGTCTAGATACATAGTTGGTTGTAGAAAAATGAGAACAAGATGATAGATGTTAGTGGCCTTTTTTGTCACTAGATTGTTCTGGTTTTGTGCAGCTAATTTCATATGAAGCTCACTAATATGTGTCATTGCCCAACTGAACACATATTTCTGGGGGTTTGATCAATAATGTGGACCAGATTATTCTGTTAGGATTGCAATTATTTAGAAGACAGTGCTTGCTCCTCTTATCCTTTATTTTAGGGGTCCATGACTTGTCCTATGACCACAAGCAATTCTATGCCAGAGATTGGAGAAAAGTCACCTTGCTTTTCCATTGTATGGTTCAAGTCCACATAAAAACATTGAAAATTCTTGTGAGATTCTGTTTTCAAGGACTTCTGGTTTTAGTTGTAAGTATTTTCCTGAGATGCAATAGAAGAGTAAAAATTTGCCTAACCTAAGCCTGGTGCAGTTAGTTCCGGTGTTTATTTTATCTCTATTCTAAATCAAAACAGCAGGCACAGTGCTAAGTGAAATACATGGCTTGTATAAGTTTCCGTATGCATGTATCATTGGAGATTCAAATAGTCAAAAGAATCTGAGAAGAGCTGTTTTCACCAATTTGCTGAACTGGTTGTCCGGATGTAAAGTGATGAGACACAAATGGTTAAGGCATATCTGTTTTGGAAAGCACATTTGAGTGGGTGTCTCGGGATATTGGATGAGAAGGCAAGCTCCCGTAAATCCTAGGACCATTTGATCTATAGATACCTCAAATAAGCACCTGTGCTCTTGATCTAAATCTTGAGATTCCACAATCTTGTCCTACAGTTATTATGTCTAAGTCGTGTGGTGCATATTACATGCAGGTGTGTTATCCAGCAACCAAACAGCATGGAATTGGAGGAAACAAGTAGGAGAGAAGCTTTGCCAGCTTAGCTTCTATCTCTAAGGTTCTTGAGAGCTGGAGTAGAAGCGTCTTCTGAATCTTCTTTGTTTATAAATATTATGGTAGAAGTACTGTGATAGCAGGTAAGTTTTGAAATGTAGGGACTCTTCTTGCATTTCACAGAAGGACTTCAAGTCCTGCATCAGAAATTATTGTGACTTATATTCTTCCGTTCTAAGCTAAACTCAGAGGATGTCACTACAGTGTGCCTGAAACAATAATTCCCAATATGAGTGTTACAACATTAGAGCAACTTCTGGAATTTCTCAACATAGTTCTTGGTACTAAAACCATCCTTAGTGAAGATTTTTTATTTCTGGAAAATATGCTGGCTGGCCCTGAAAGTGAGGTGACATGATTGTTTGAGTCCATACTTATACCACTTTAGGAGACACTGGACATAACAATTCCTCTTCATGTATCCTTGGAAGAATGAATAAGATTGTGCCATTTTCTTTTTCATGAATTACCTGGTAAACGGAAGTCAATATGTAATTAGCATACAAGCCTTTTAAAAGGGAAAGATGAGGAGTGAAGGACTTAGCCTCCACTTAGCATTTGAATTTTTCAAAAATAATCATCACTAAAGATTATTGTCTATCTTGGAAGGTGGATATCTACTTTATACTACACAAGATGAGTGTGTTCTTTTCTCATGTTGCATATTTTCGTGTTTGACTCTACATGGTCGCCCATACTATCATCAATCTTGTCCTCTATTGGCTTTGTAAATGTCAAAATCATGCGAGGGATGTTTACTTGCTTTATAACTAGGTTGAGCTCTTACGATTTGCTTATTCCTTGGTTTACATGAATATGAGGTTGTGTATTTACAGTAAGGCATATGAAATTCAACCATGCGGTTCACATGTCAGGATTTGCTATTGGACATGGGTGACGATGCATCATTGCATATTTCATCTCACTTTTTATTTCAGATTATTTACGACGATCTAAAATTTGTAGGGTGCAGACACGGTAGATGGCTCTTTGGGTGCCATTATGGGTATCTTCAGTTTCTTATCACACAATTGGCCGTTCTGTCTCCTTTCTTTTTCTGCAGGGGATGCATGTTTGCTTCGTATAGTGAGAAAATGCGCAATAATGAGGTTTTTCCCTATGCTGATATGAGAGTGATGACTTTTAGCAGTCAGCGGTGAACTTCCTGGGCAGCTTATCTCATCCAAACATTGCCAGGCTAATGGGATACTGTTTGGAGGATAAAAAGCACTTCTTGTCCATGACTTCTAGCAAAAGGGTACCCTAAAAAACCATCTCTATGGAAGTAAGGTTCTTTCTTGGGTGATATAAACATGCTTGCCTCAAATTTATGGCAAATAGGATCTTTTTCTTGTTTTAATGTACTACACAAATCACGTGTCTTTCCTGCTGCAGAGGGGCTTGACCATTAAACTGCTTCCATGGGTCACACGGATTAAATTTGCAGTAGGATCAGCCAATAATCTGCAGAGATTTCAAGCCCTCAAACTTATTGCTGGCCTCAGTAAGTTTGATGTTCGTTACTTAGATTAAATTAAGCAATATCACATTGTTGTTACCTTTAGAAACTTGGTTCCAAAATCTTCTCAGGTGCTGGTCATGTAAGTTTGCGACATCCCTCTTTTTGCAATTCCCTCCTACATTCTGGAATCAGCAACAATCTGAAACCTTATGTGTTTAGGCTTTCATTCCGGGACATAGGAGTTATTTATGCAAATCTTCAAAACCTGTTTCGCCACCTGAGTATGTTTTCCTTATTTTTTGGTCGGGGGGCTTTGTTGTTGTGGTTATCTGAAAATGCATATTCGCAGGCTACTCTTTTCATAGTTAGTTTATAATGCCAGTCATTAGCCCGAGCTAAGCTTATTGAATCTGTGCATTGTCCATGTTTACTGGTGGATAGATCACGTTGGCAGCAGAAAAGTCACCTTATCCACTTTGACCTACAGTTTGGCATGTGTTTCGACAGTCCTATAACGCCAATATATCAGATTTTGGTTAGGCAAGAAAGGGTCCAGATGAGGACAGATCATATGTGACGGACACAAGTACTTGCAGCTTAAGGCTAAACCTGCCAACGGTTCCCGTGGGTGACGTTGACGCCTCAACCACAGGTTAAGGCAAGCTGCCTTTTGAGGCCGGGTAGAAATGTTAATTATATCAGAACGATGTTTACCTATTTTGGGGTTCCAAATAGGGTTCCAAATATTCGAACCTCCACATAAGAATTTACTACAGCGAACGACGTCCTGAGGGGGACCGGACATCATTAAATATCGGCGGTCAGATCTGATTTGGAATGTTCCTCATAACGTTAGCAATAAAGATACCCGCACGTGTGCGGGACCACCTCCAGAAAAAGGACATTCCTCTTTAACTATCAGTGACGGAAAAGTCTAAAAAAAAACTGTCCAATCATAGATATGTCTTATTTTATCGTGGGAACTCGCGGATCCCCATCACCATCACTTGCCTAGAAAGTCCCAACGAACCTCACTACCGACAACATTAATTCTGAAAAAGGCCAACATCATTGCCATAACAGAGGCAGAAGGTTCATTGTCCATTCTTTGACCTCCTTGGCCTTATGCTGACCAGCGCTGAACAGCGCTGAACAATGCTGTCTGTGCGCACGCCCGAACGCCGGTCCTACAAAACGTGGCAAAATGCTCACAGTTGTTGTTGATGAGGTCGTACTCGCCGAAATTGTCGCTCCCGTAAAGCTCCCAAGCCTTGTTAACGATTTGCTCGGGTGATTTGGCGTTAGGTAAGGTTGGGTGGGCCCCCCATCTCGTCAGCCAATACTCTAGCAGCGGCTGTCCATATGCATATGAGTGGAGGGAACGGAGGTCCTTGCCTTCTCGCCGAAAGGAATCGAGAGAAGTCTCGTTAACTCCCGTTCTTGTGAAGTGAATTACACGGCCCGCTCCAACGTAGATTCCTATTAGAATCAATAGTGAGTATATGCAACGTAGAAAAAGAATCAATGGTCCGAATAAGAGAGAAAGGTTGAGAGAGAGAGAGAGAGAGAGAGGAAATGGACAATCTAAATCCAAGAAGGAACGAGCGGGTCGCACTACAGAGAAAATTTACTTTTGTTAAAAAAATTTAGTGGATGAACTTTGAAATTTCACGTAGGTCACGCTTCACCTCGATCGCCACGCATCCGAGTGAGGCCACTTTCCAGGAGTCTAGATCTTTTCTCTCTCCTCTGAAACTCTGTCTCTCGCTCTTTTCTCTGACTTACTTTTTGGCCATGGACAAAAAGGGTTTGCAGACATGGGACAGTAGCGTAGCCGGTCATAGGCAACCAGGCTCGAGTGCGACACCGGCTTGTCCAAGGCCATCATCGATCATCCAGCCAGATCTGGAGTTCTCCAGGTCCAGACTTGGACGAGTGGCTCGTGGCCGTTGTGGGCATCGGTCGGCTGATCCGGTCAGGTCCGTCAGTGCTGGCGACTCTGCCGGTGGGGACCGTGGAAGAGGCGCAGAGGTCGGTCTTATAGGGCCAGATGGGTTTTTCAAGCAAGAGCACACGTTGCCATCAATAAGTGGAGGGGGAGCATGCCCTAAATTTTCTCGTTTTGGAGATGGGCACCAGCTCATTATGGGATTTCCCTCTCATGGAAATGCACGGGTGATCAAAATCAGGTAAATTAGCATTCAATTCACTGAAATGAAAAGAGGAAGACAAGGGCAAGATTTGATGATCGCTGAGTTGATCTATCAAGTATATACGACATAAAAGAACATTAATTTAGTCCAGCAGGTAACCATGTTGTGGAAAAAACGATAATAATGATGGAAGAGGAAATACGAGGATGAATGGCTAACCATGGTGCGTGTACAAGCCGTACCGCCGGGAAGTGTAGACATGATCCCCAGGAGTAAGCTCTTCCTGCTGTATCACATTCCACGGCAGCAGCATCGATATCACGAAGAACTTGTTGATGATCCCAACCACCATTTTCATCCCTTCGGGCCCCCTACTTTTACTCCCTTGCGCTCTAGTGCTTGAGCTGCTGGTCTTTTGGGATTAAGCTTGGACGAGCCTAAAAGAGCAGGACCGAATAGGAACCGGGCGTGAGCTGGTTTTCACACTGAAGAAAAAGGGGGGGGGAGTGACCTTATACTGGCTGGAGAGTGGCTTTAATAATGATAATGGCTTAGAGGTGACCCGTCGGGGAAAAAGAAAAAACTCAAAAGGGTGTACTGGTTTGACACGCAATACTCAGACAAAGGGTGGACGATGGAGATGGTATTATGTTATGAGGTTGCTGAGAGAGAGAGAGAGGGATCTTTTCGAACTGAGCATACGAGTGCGGCACGAGCCGGATGCTGTCTACACGGACGTGTTTTTCTGGTTGCTTTCACTGGGACCGACATCGATGTCGCCAGCTGTTGCAGAATGCACGAAGATGAAAGGAAGATCTTTTCGAACTGAGCATACGAATACGGCACGAGCAGGATGTTGGGGTTGGGTCACTTGGCTGCCCGGTATGCTTATGATCAGATGGTACACGTAGCTTTCCCTTTGGCATTAAGAAAGAAAAAGGAAAAGTTCATGAGAATGGTCGAATGGTGAAGGACTTGATTTGCATATTGTAGATTTAATGTTTAAACACCAAATTGTTTTTAGTCTGTTTTTCTTTTTTGAGTTTGTCTTTTTTTATGGAAAGAAGAAAAGTCATTGTTAGTATCGCCTACACAACGTAGAACGACATACGTCTACATTGGCAATTTCCAATCAAAATTGGCCAAATTGACTTAATTGGCCTAAATGCAAAAATATTAAGGACTAAATTGATCCAATTAAAGGGTTCAGAATCAAATTTGCACCAAGACCATAGATACATGACTTTTTTTGGTACTTTTTCACACATGTGCAGTCACACAACTCATACAATAAATGTGAACGGCCACTCAAATTATAGTGTGTCGTTTATATTCGTACCACTACAAGGACGAAATGTATTTGATTAGATATCAATGACTGCCGTACGTACATACATATGAATTGTTAATTAGATCGGACTGAGATTTTGCTGAAAATTTTCTTAGATAGGAATGACATATAAAACAACACCACACGTGTCCGGCAAGCACTTGTGGATAGTGGTGCTTGAGGAGCAGGGGCAACAAATGCAAGTCTAGAATAATGAGTGTGCCAAGCTGCCTCGGACACATAAAACTTCATTAAAAAAAGAAGGGATATGTGCAACAAAAGTCCTAAAACTTGTAATGAAAGTGTAATTGAGTCCTAAAATTTACAAAAAGTGCAATCAAGTCCTAAAACTTGTTAAATTGGTTCAATCGAGTCCTAAAATTAACACCGTTAGATTTATTAACAGAAAATGCTGATGTGGCACTGATGTAGTATTTTAAATGAATTTCTATTTTCCACATGGATTTTTTAAATTATTTTTTATTCAAAATCTTTAAAAATTAGATTTAAAAACTAAAAAGGAGAAACTAAAATTTATTTAAAAAGAAAATGGCATCGGCAGGCATTTCCGCCGCAGTTGCCACCCATCGCCGGAGGGGTCGGTAACGGTCGCCGGCCCTGGGTGGGATGGCCGGCCCTCCCCCGGGCGAGGATCGACCACCCTCGCCAAGTCGAGCGAGGACGCCCAGATCTGGGCATGCCACCGTCTCCGCCACAGCCCCCATCGACCCGTCCTCATGCCCCGCCACCGCGCCGACCTTCCGGTACTTCAGCTGCACCTTAATGTAGAACTTCAGCACCGGGAAGAGGATTGCACCGTTGAGCATCGAATTGAACACCTAGGCCTCGATCCTGTTGCACTCGCCTTTCAAGAAGTGCAAGAGCAGGACCTCGAAATGGTAGACCATGTTGTAGCACAGCAGCACCACCTAGCAGTTTGCGACGAAGGGGAACCTGGCGTTGGGGAGGTTGATCGCGGTCCAGAATCGGTAGCTGTAGACGATGGCGTAGAGGAGGGTGGTGGAGAGGATGGCGAGGACCTAGAAGGACTGTGAGAACTCGAGCTAGAGGAAGGACATGCAGAACTCGAGGGGTGGCGAGGCCTTGCCCCTTTGCCCAGATCTCGAGCCATAAGAAGATGCGACTCGAGGGGCGGGTGCCAAGCGGGAAGTAGAGGAGGACGGGGAGGGTCGGCGAGGCCTTGCCCCTTCGCCTAGGGCGGGCGATGGTCGCCGGCCCCTCGTGAGGGTTGGCGAGGCCTTGCCCAGGGAGGGCGATGGTCACCGGCCCCTAGTGAGGGCCGGCGTGCCCAGATCTGGGGGTCCTCACCCAACTTGGCGGGGGTGGTCGGCTATGAAGCACCGACACTCTCCAAGAGCTTTCGTGTTATGTTGGACGCTCCGACACGTGTCCGACACTTTCGAACACTCTTCGACACTCGATCAACACGTGTCGGAAAATTCAACAATTGGTCAACTTTCTCGACACTCTCCGACACTCGAGTTGGAATTCTGACATACGAGTTTTCGACACGTGATTCTGATATCGAGATCAATTTTAAAAATTCAATAAATGAGAGGTGAATATATATATATGTGTGTGAAACAAATAAAACATAATAATAAAAATAATAAATGGAAAAAGAAGAAAACCTAATCTTTTCTTCTCTTCCGACTCCCACTTCCCGTAATACACAATTCACTCCTTAAGTTTTTTTCTCCTCTTCTAACATATTAAACATGCGAGTCTAGAATATGGATCGCTTGTTTTTTCTCCAAGTTCTATGAATCATTGAAATATAGTTGAATTTGACAAATTGAAATAATGAATGATATTAATAAATGGCGGATTAATGTTTTTAGTGTATATTCATTCTAGGCTTTTATTTATTTATTTATGAATTTAATTCATATTAATTTGATTGAAATAATCATAAAAATGATAATTTATTATGTATATATAAAAATATATATTTAATATATAATGTGTCCTAACGTGTCGAAATTCTCTATTTTTTTAGAAATGACATGTTGGCGTGTCGTGTCGTATCGTATCACGTGTTAGTGTTGGTGCTACTTAGGTGGTCAGCCCTCACTTGGGGTCGGTGAGGCCTCGCCCGGGCAAGGGCAGCCACCCCCGCCCAAGGCCGGCGACGGTCACCGGCTGCTCCGGCGATGGACGGCGGTGGAAGCTCCACCGGTGCTTTTTTTTTTTAACAGTTTTGTTTTTTTAAATAAATTTTAAATTTCCTTTTTAGTTTTTAAATTTTATTTAAACAATAATAAAAATTATGTTAAAATCCATGTGGAAAATAAAAATTCATTTAAACTGTCATGTTAGCGCCACATCAGCGTTTTCCGTTAATAAATCTAACGGTGTTAACTTTAGGACTCAATTGAATCAATTTGACAAGTTTTAGGACTTGATTGCATTTTTTTTTTTTTAAGTTTTAGGACTCAATTGCACTTTCATTACAAGTTTTAGGACTTCTGTTGCACATATCCCAAAAGAGAATGAGAAAAAAATCAGCATAATATCAAATTATAACAATTATGACACATTTATAAAAAATTTTCTGTTGTGACACTAACAATTTCAAACTTGTTTTTATGTGGCACATTTACCCTCTATCAAGATTTGGTCAATGAGCACTGTAATAAACGACAAAAGGAAAATGAAATTGACAGGGGTAATTATGTTGTACGAGTACAAGTTTGGAATTCTTGATGTCACCAAAAAAAATTTACAGTAAACATGTCACGATCGATATAAATTGGATATTTTTTATGTCATAAAAAAAATTCAAGATATATATATCATAATGAATATAATTTAAAAATTTTTGTCGCGTTTCCCAAAGGATAACTATGGCATGAAAGTTTAAGTGATTTTGATTTAGGACGTATGGTCAGGGGCAGTGTAAATCGTTGAGGCATTAAAAATAAAATTAAAAGAAGAAAAAGCGATACTGTTATTGAATGAAGAAACGAGATGCGATTCGTGCATGTCTTGGCTCTCTAAACACATTTTCTTGGGATAGCAAAAAGGTTCCCAAATCTTTAGCGTAATTAATCTAGACGATGATGAGGTCTTAAATTTGCATAATAATTTCGGTAGATGACGACATATTCAGACATAAAGATTCATTGACTGACAAAATAAAAATATTGTCTCCCAACTAAAATCAGATCAGTTGAGTGGTGCTTTGAAAGATCATCTCTGTCCCTCTTATGATTTTCTCTTATCTCTCTAATTTTTACACAGCTTGTTTCTTCAACCTCTATGGATGGGAGGGTTTGAGTTAAATCTCTCCCTCCCCTTCCTTTCTCTTTCTTATTTGGCTGATTTAGTTCTCTATTTTTTTTTATGTCTTGCTTCCTCTCGTTTTGTGGTGTTTTTTTTTTTTTTTTTTCTCTTTTGATCTAGTTTAGATCTAAAAACTGTTCTCTTTCGTTTCAAGGAGATTTCTATCCCGATCTAGTCTAATTTAAGGATTTTGCATGTGTGATTTTGAGTTTTTTCTTTTTTCGGATTTTGTTGGTGTACAAATTCAGTTTCAAAGAAGATTGGAAGAGTTTAGTGAAGGTTTTGCTCTCGTAAATGTCAAATCTATGCTTGTTCAATCTTGTTTTTCTAAATAATAATGACGTTGGGGATCGCAAACCTAGGTGTACATTGTCAAAAGGTAAAACCGTAACAATAGATGGAGATCTCAATGTGTACTTAATACTAAAGATAGGTTCGTTAATTGACTGCTGATTTTAGTATCAAGAAATCTCATATATGCTCTTTGAGCAAGTGACTCTTAACTTTATTTTGATGATTCCTCTTGTTATATGGAGCTTATTTTGTTTTAAAGTCGTATGAGATTTGTCTTTGTTTGTAATTGGACTGCGATGTTTCTCTCTTATATTTCCGTTTTCCGTGGAAATGAATGAAATGTTAATTTGACAAAAAAGAAAAAGAAAACTCAAATCTGACCAGCACCTTTTCTTAGATCACAAAAAGAAATTGGCATATGAAAGGTGGTAGCTGAGAGTTTAGGGAAATACACTAAGCTTTCAAAAGGTAAGAAACAAAACCGGTTTCTTTTTAAAGACAACATCCCATGAGAAAGGTGCTATGATGTTTGGGGCTTTGATTTGAATACTCTGCATTCATGGCAATTAATAATCTTCCATTGGTGTATAATTAAAAGATTAATTAAAAGCCGAATATATTTTCACCCTCCAATCAGTCGCCATGAGGCACAAAAGGGCCATTCAATTTTATAGTATGTCGTTAATCATCGCACCCCTAGTTGGAAACAATGTATTTGATTAGGCAGAAAAGGGCCATTCATATGTATGTATATACATATCAATTGTCAATGAGATCGTACTGAGATTTCGCGGACTATTTTCTTAAAATGGGGAAGCCTTCTTAAGAGTTTATGAAAAATCAACACCACACGTGTCGGGCAAGCACTTGCGGGAATTGAGTCTTAAAGAGCAAGGCAACGTATTCAAGTCCAGAACGATTAGTACCGAACCTTGTCCAAAAATGATAATGATGACTTAAAAATTCGCGTCGCTGAGTTTGTCTTATGTTGTTGAGTCATACAAGAAAGCCGAAAGTTACTTGTTTCTAGATCAAAGGAATTGACGGACCCCCATGCGAAGATCTTTCTAATTTCTAAAAGGTCAAAAATCTGGCTATCGGTCACGAGCTCCGCCGAACCATAATCGAATATATCGTGCCTTTTTATTAGCTGGCAGGCCATCTTATTAACCACTAACAGGAACGGCAGTGACGTTCGGATATTTTGGTTAAGCGTTATTTTATTTTTCTTCTGCTCATCTCCAAAATCATGTTGAACTATTAGCACCCGGAAAGAATGGGTTGCTGATCAAAGGATCAATCAATTGCGGAAAAGGGAGGGTTTGAATTTGACGTGACAAGTCATTTCGGTTCACGTTTTGTTTTGTTCTTGAGTTTCGGCCTTTACTAAATCCTCCAAATCCCACATGCGTCCCTTGTTTCTTCCTTTTCATTTGATTACTTGATAATTGACGTGGGCATTGAGCATGACCTAGAGATGACCTAAAGATGACGTTCGATAGATTATTAGCCACCCAATCAAGTCCGTTGCCTTTCGGCCAATGAAAGGGGCTTGTTTGCATTAGCTCCCCAATCAAGTAAATGTAACCAAAAGAGTATGCTCATCTTTGCTTAATAATACTTTGATATGACGATTCCATGGCTAGAATACCCTAAGCTTTTCTCTTTTTTTTTTTTTTTTTCTTATCTACGAGATAAAATCCAAAGTTTCACATGAGGATATTAGCTAGCATGATAAAAGCCATATGATTTGAATGTAACTCGAGTTAGTGGAACTCAATACATAATTCAAAGAATGGGATAAGTGAGATCTTGCCCATTGATATATCTATAATTCCACTTCATTGTCATCACAAGAATGTGGCGATCACTCATTAATGAAATCAACTTCCTCATAGCATATCTAGATCACTTAGAAAACTTATGGCACAAAATCAAGCTGAATACAACTTTCCGCATTTCCATCATGTGAGATCGCTACGCACATATAGCTAGGAAGGTCAGGCAAGAGGATGAAAGGCAAGGTTCACTGTCAAAAGAGAAACGGCTCGGATCATTACCTAGGGAAAATGTTACCGGCTCCTACACAAGATTTCCATATCTTTTGACCCAAAATATTTCAAAATATTTCAACTCTAGGGTACCAATCTTAAGCAAAAAGTTAGAAGTAGTTTATAAATAGAAAATATCTTAACTTCGATGGTCGCACTCAACGTGATTTTTATTTATCACTTCCACCTAGAATCTGTACTTAGCCGTTGCTGAAATGTTCATTTTCCTCTCGTTCTATTCGTCCTTATTATTTCATAATAAACAATGTAATTTGGACTTGGAGTTCCTATAATTGATTATGGCATTAGAAGTTTGCATTAAACACAAAAGAAAAACGACATGGAAAGACGGGTCCCAGGACCCTTCTAGACTACCCAAAAGGTGTTACAAGAGGCAAAATAGTATATATCATAAAAAAAAATGCTTTTTCTACTGATGGTGGACAAAATACAAATCATGGAACATTTACTCATTCATAACACGTAGATGCTCGATAAATTGAAGTATACATATCATGGGTCTACAAGTTATGCTATATTACAATTAGGTTTTTTTTCTCTGTATAAGTAAAGAACTGATTTATCTATTGGAGCGAAGGAAAACAACTTCTTTCTGTGAATTATCATGAGATGGTGCCTTTTTAGGAATTGCATCGTATACTGCACCCATAAGTTCATATGCAGAAGGTAAACAATAATGGACATGGACAGAAAAATCTTATTTTCTTTTCTGGAAGTTTGGTACGAGTAATGTCGTGTGGACATGTACCCTGCATGAATGCATATGTCATCGGCGGTTATTGACAATTTCGTAGGTGGTCTGTTTATTTAAAGACAGGCCCGAACATCTGTTGGATTTGTCTCACGCTAGAGACCAAGTCAAGTTAAACCATTAGATTTCTTCATGCGTAAGTCGATTATTAAGTCAATCAAGGACGGAGGATATTATTTCTCAATATGGTTGCGGGCTTTAGTGGACGGTGGGGCTTGGCTTCTTAGCGATGGTGATCGATAGATTACATGTGGATAGCGTCAAGCCAGCACATTTTCTACAGTTCATACTTGGACGTGAAGTTTCATGTCTATTTTCAAAGGTTTTGCGTGTTGGAAAGTTTGATCCTCACTCTCGCCATTTGAAAATTGTCATGATATTTGGATAGAGTTGCATATGTATATATGAACCATTAATGACGTCTCTCGGCTTTTTTTTTTTTTTTTTAATATATTTGACATGTGGTTGGATAGTTTCTATGCTTTTTTTGGACCGGAGAGCGTGGATTTGAGTAATTACTAGTGCCGGCAAGAGCCTTTTTATATACCTAACTTCCTGACTTCTCCACCAAGTTTCAAAAAGCTGCCCATTGCTTTTATTTCAGGATTTTCCATTGACTTGGATTAGTCCTGAGATTGACAGAGATTCTCAGCAGTTATTTTTACAGGTATAATAAAAGATTAGGATTTGCCAGGCTGTTGTCCATGAACGAGAAGAAAGGTTTCAGATTAATCCGCATTAGCAGGAGAGCTAATGGCACCCTATAAATAGGTGCATTCCTTTCGGTAGTAATTCACTTTTGAATTAATATCATCTCAGTTTGTTCGCATTTCTCTAGTGTGCCGGATTTTCTATTTCTTAAGGATTCAAGGTTGCTTTGCTAGATTAATTTCGACCTGTTTTGCTTTGCTTTGGAAATGGAAAAAAAAAAAATGCTTGTCATGCGTGGCTCTTGCAATTTCCATAATGCGCGTGTATATTGTCCAACCTTGATAACCGGTTTTTTTGTTTTTTGTTTTTTTTATAAGATCAGTTCGATGGATTAAGATCGGGCCTCCCCAAAGTTCTTAGGCCCAAGTCACCGAATGAGACTTTATCATGTTATTGTAGGCATGCAAATCGAGTTCAAGGGGTTGGGCTTTGTAAGAGACAATCTCACATCAGAAAGGCCTTAAATGGATCATAAAAATTGCTTTTTTCTATTGATGGTGGACATAAATCAAATCGTTGATATATGTTCATTCATAACGCCTAGATGCTTGATAAGTTGAAGTATGCATGTCATGCGTCTATAAATCATGGTTGATTATAATGAGGTTTTCTTCTTGTATAAGTAGAGAACTTATTTACCTAATGGACTGGCCCTGCTACAAGCCTAAATTAAATTTCATTGACATTTGTCTTGCTAATGCGCGGTCTCCTAGGTCCTGCCAAGCTTGCTCAAACTTCCAAAGGACCGGACCTAATTGTACGCCACAAAGTAAGCGAAACCTCTAGCCTTGGTTTGAGAAGGACACTTCGACGCTTAAGCCAATGCATGAGGGATAAAGAGGTAAGCGAAAGAGAGAGCAAAGGTAAGGGAGAGAGAATCCTTCTTGAAAATTGTATCAACGAAGAATTCAACTTACCTTTTGGGGCAAAGGATCTTACCCAATTGGGTAAATGACATAAATGGTCTAAACTTTGACCTAATGTGCAATATGGTACCTAAACTCTAAATTTGTTCAATATAATTCTTGAACTCTAGCCCAATGTGCAATATTGTTTCTAAAATTTTAATTTTTTCAATGTAATCCATGAACTTTAGCTACATGTTCAGTTTAGTTTCTGGACTACACGAAAATGTTAGAAAAATTATCTAAAAAATCATAAACCTATTGCACTTTTGCCAATTTAATTATAAACCTTTCAATTTCACCAATTAAGTCCTAAGCCTTTTCATTTGCCAATTGAGTCAATCTGGTCAATTTTGGCTCAAATTTGCTAACATGGGTGCCAATCATCCGATGTGGCACGGCTAACGATGACGTGAACAAAATTTATTATTTTATAAATATTATTTCGAATTTTTAATTTTTTTTTCCCTTCTCTCTTCTTCCTCTATTAGTCGCCCAGCCTCTAGTGATCAATCAGAGGTTGCAACCAGTGATGGTTGGCTCGCTAGGAACTAAATTTGGTGAGGGACGACCTCGCAGGCCTTAGGCAAGGCTCGCCCTTGCTAAATCTAGGAAGGGCGAGCCTCGCTCGTGGCTAGCAAGGTCACCCCTTGCCTTCTTTGAGTGAGGGCGAGGGTTAGCCTCACCAGCAGTGAGCCCTGCCCAAGGCCCACAAGGTTATCCCTCACTAGATCCTAGTGAGGCCAACCCTCACCGGTCACAACCTCTTGCCGTTCGCCTAAGGCTAGGCAACTGTTAGAGGAAGAAGAGAGAGGGAAAAAAAAGTTAATTTTTTTTAAAAAGAAATGTTCTAAAAAATTCGAAAAAAAACATTTTAAAAATAATAATTTTTTTCTACATCAATGCCCGCTATGCCACATAAGATGACCAATGTTCATGTTAGCAAATTTCGACCAATTGGCAAAATAAAAGGTTTATGACTAAATTGTCAAAAGTGCAATAGGTTTAGGACTTTTTGGACAATTTTCCCTAAAAAATTTCAATGTTGTTTCTAAACTTGAATTAATGGAAGGACAATATTGAACATTTTCATACAATTCAATGACTAAATTAAACATGTACCAAAAATTCAGGGATCATATTGAAAAAAATTAAAAGTTCGGGGATAATATTGCACATTTGACTAAAGTTCAAAACCATATTTTCAAGTCTTTGGTGTTGACGCCTAAATTCCGTTTTTCTTAAATTAGGTTTTTTTAATTATCTTTTTTCCTTTTTCGGATAATAAAAAAAATAATAAAAAAAAACAAAGCAAAACAAACAAAAACAAAGCAAAATCACAGCTCGTTGGGCTGGGCCTTCGTGCCCTGCCCCTCCTCTCTCCCTCGCGCGGGCCCTCACGGCCCGGCCCGTGCGACGCACTCCTTCTTCCTCCTTAGTGCGCCTCTGCAACGCACGCGCAGGAGGCGCGACGCCGGAAGGACGGACGAATGGCGACGTGGGGGCAGCTGGCGTCGGATGGGACGCCGGTCTGGCCGTCTGGAGCCGCTCAGCACGCGAGGGGGACCGGCGGTCGAAGTTCCGTCGACCGGCCACCCCCTCGCCTATAAATACCCCCCGTCCCCGCCTCCGTTGAAACACACGCAGCAGCTGGCGAAGCCCCGAGGACCCCTGAGAAACATCGGGGAGCTTGGAGCGAAGCAAGGGCAAGGCGGTCGGGTCGCAAGCTCGCCGATCTCCCTCCGAGAGACTTCGGGAAGACCGGCGGCGAGCGAGCCTGGATCCGCGAGCTCGCGGCCGAGAGAGGAGAGAGAGAGAGAGAGAGAGAGAGAGAGAGAGAGAGAGAGAGGGGCGAAGCCGAAGGGAAAGGAGGATCATGTGGGTCGCAGCCGCCGTCGCCACCCCCTGCTGCAGGTAGCCGCTCCGCCGTCGCGCTCACTCCCCCCCACCCTGTCACCACCGTCGCCGCCACCATTGCCGTTGTCGCCGCGCCGATCCGCGTCCTCCTCCCCAGCGCCGCGAATCGGGAACCTTAGGGTTCCCGATTTTTCCAAGTCGTTGGGTCGGACCCGGGTTGGGGGAACTGGTAGGGTTTCCCCCCCAACCCCCAAAATGACGCAGCTTCCCTTTTTAAAAAAAAAAAAAAAAAATCGGGACCCAGGTCGTTGGGTCGGACCCGGTCGGGGAACCGGGTAGGGTTTCGCGGTTCCCCCCCAAAACGGCACCGTTTTTAAAAATAAAAAAAAGAAAAAAAAAGAAGAAAAGGCAAAAAAATCCGAGTCGGGCCCGCAACACGGCCTGTCCGTGTTCGGCTTTTATTTTAATTTAAATAATATTTTAAATAAATAAATATTTATTTTCCAAAAAAACAGAAAAAATATAAAAATATAAAAAATATTTTGTTTTCGAGAAAAATCAAGAAAAATAAAAAAATACTTTATTTTCCAAAAATATTAAAAATATTTTATTTTCCGAAAAAAGATAAAAAATAATAAATATTTCATATTTCCCAAAAAGGGCCAAAAATTCAGAAAAAAGCCAAAAAGACTTGCATTTTTCCAAAATACCAAAAATCCAAAAAAAAAATCCCTTTTATGTCCAAAAAATTGGAAAAATGTCCAAAAAATGTATTTTTCCAAATAATGCATGGAAAATCCCTAAAACATCCAAAAAACCTCAGGGTTTAAACAAGGTTAGGTACCGAAAGGGCATTAGTGATTAACTAGTATAATCAAGTCCCCGATCCTAATTTCTCTAGTTGCGCAGGAGCGAATATTTCTCCTAATATTTCGCATGGGTTTCTAATCAACCCACCCCAAATTGATTAGTGGCGATTCCGTTTTAAAAATTAACTTACAGGTTTAAAACTTAGACTATTGAAGTCGTGAATTGGTGGACTTGGGAGAGTCCAGGCTTAATAAATCCAGCCAAGCCATTAGCCTCCTTAGGCGCCCGCCCCGATCAGGCGCCGGGAAAAAAGAGGTCGCGACAGCTTGGCGACTCCACTGGGGACTTTGAAGACTTAAGCCTTTTTTTGCCTTGTTTAAATTCTTTACTGACTTAGGTTTTTTTTATGCAGGTCAATAGCTTAGAAATTTATTTTAACTTTGCTTAAAATAGATTGTCTTGTGATTATGAATTGTGGTGCATGCTTTACTGTTTCAGCACTACACACGACACACACAACCCGGCCGCCGGACCTGTGCCGCCATAGGATATTTAGGATGGTGTCAAGAAAGATACGACCTCGAACGCAAGACTGCGATGTAGAGGTTGCCTTTCTTTTCCCCGAATTTCTTTAGCCGAGGTTAGGAGGGTATGCCGCTAACGCGAGACTCGCGACGGGCGGATACCCTTTTAATTTCAACAAGCCTTCTCGCTTAGAAATCGAGCCGCACATCTCATGTGCATGTCTTTGTGTTTTCCATTTTCTTTAAAAGCAAAGTAATTTATTTACTTTTACTCAGTCCTTTTATTGACCCATGGCAATTTAGGGTAAGTTTTTCGAGTCCCGCTTTATATGCGATGGGAGAAGATGACATCCAGCTTATTCCCACTCCCAAGGCGAGCTCTTCGATGGTGGGGTCAATTGGACCAGTATGCCCAAGAGCGTGTGAAAGCCAAAGTCGGTCATCTTCTATCGTTGATCCGAATCCGTATTCACCCCGAAGTCATACAAGCCGTGGCACATTTTTGGTGCCCAAAGATGACTACTTTTATATTTGGTGGGTTCGAGCTAACTCCAACTCTGGAAGAATACAGCATCATCACTGGAATGCCTCTCGAGAAGAGGCTTGTTAGGCCATCAACAGGCATTATCCCGTTGCGTGGGTTAGCACGACTCTTAGAGCTGAAGTTCATGTTATGAGGCAAATTCTTGAAAATAACCATAGTACCTGCCCCTAGCATTTTTGATCTGCCTGTTTTGAAAATCAACCCATGACTCGAAAAGCGAGATTTTCCTCTTGGCCTTTTTTCGGGTTCATCATTTTCCCCCATCAAAGAAATGTCATAAGTCCAAAGATGGCATGGATAGTTGATCGATCTTAAGGGGGCAAAATTATGTCAACATGATTTTAGCTGAAACATTCTTGTCCCTCAATCGTTTTAAAGAAAACACGGAAAAAGTCATGCGGGTCTCCCCAAATCTTACAAGTCTGGTTCTTTTCTCACCTAAGCGAATTTCGAGGCTTCATGCGATCGTCTGAAATAAATGATTTCGAAAATCCATTTCAGAAATTTATAGTTTTAGGACCATACATTCCTAACCAAACCTGTTTAAATTGGATAAACTTTCTAAGAAACCCAGCTCCTAAGGCGTTCCAATGGTGTGCTGGTTGATTCCATGAAAAGAGAGCCTACTTTGCTTACAGACGCCGCCATCCAATTCCGTTGCTTGGTTTCACCGGCGGCATCTCTTATTTCCCATATCGAGTGGCGCGACAGTATGGAGCCCTTCAGGAGATCCCACCGCCTTTCAAGAGGAAGGCCCCTCCACTCCTTTTCACCCATCAAAGTCGTGAATACACATTCGAGATTGACATCATCGAGGAAACGTGGAGCAGGTGCCATCGCAAGAGAATTGTGATACCTGAAGGGCTTGAGGGACAAGAAAAGGCCCATCACGCCTCTGAGTCTTACATCCACAACCATCATATCCCGACAAAGTGGAAGCCATCGATTCCTCACCCAATCAGCGAGATCAGCCAACATGAACAAGCAGAGCTTATGCAAGGGGATTTGGGGATAGGCTGGATGCATGTCTCAGAGCCGGTCCAAGAAGACAAGCACCTACGCAAGAACAAGGCTCCCCGTCGCATATAGCTAGCAATCATGTGTCCCTTAGTATTGATATTGTAAAAATTCCGTCCCATTGTTTAGGGACTTTTGTTTAATACATAGTATTTCCTTCCTGTCATTTCAAGTTTTAAATGTCGAAAGTGTTTGGTCTATAAAATCATCTTTTGATAAATAAAGAAGCAGTTAGACCATTGCCATGGGTCAATCTTTGTTGCTTTCATACTCATTCACGATTTTTGCGACACAGGTAATTATGGATCGTCAACTATCAGCCACCCGCGAATGGCCTCATGTGATAGGACCCGATCAGAATGATGTACAAAATCGTCTCACCAACATTGAAGACGGCATAGGACAGATGTCCATTGTCCTTCGACAACTCTCAAAGCAAATGGAATCCACCCAAGCTAAACCCAACTCCATAACTACTTTAAGCACACTTCGGCACCCGCAAATCTGCCGATAATAACCAACAAGATGAACAGCTTGAAAAGATCATGAAAAAGTTGAGACAGCTGCAAGAGCCAAATCCCATTGACTCGTCCAATTATGTCAGTTTTAAGATCCCTGAAGAACTCAAAACGCCTGAATGCGAAAGGTATGCTGATACCTCCCGCCCAGAAACCTACTTACAAGCCTACCTGGTCCAAAGGATGATTCAATCATACCAATCAAACATGACCGGCCCTGCCTTGCGATGGTACATCGTCGAAGATTAGTTCCCTTAAAACCCGGAAGGAACTAATTCATGTTTTCCACCAAGAATATGATATTGACATCAGCCCTGACATCGCCTTGCCCTATGAAGAACCGATGATCCCGGAGCACGAGGAGCCGTCAAATGTCAATGAAGCCTTACATGATAAATGGGCAGCTGAGCAACATCATATTATTGAAAAGTTTCCCACTCGGAAAGGCAAGGAACCTATGTACGAGATCACAGACACGGAGCCTGTTCAAGACCGAGGCACGACAGGACAACTCCCCAAGCTTACTGCAAGAGCTAGGGTTCAAAGAATACCAACCCCTATCGACATAGAAAGTGAAACAGAGAGTGAAGCCTTAATATCTCTCATTCCCGTTGACAAAATCGAACTAGCAAGACGAAGGGCCTTACTCAAAAGGTCTGGACCGGGAGCCAAGAAAAGAAAGCCTAAACCAATCAATTCAACATCTACCACCGAGTATAGGCGAAATTTGATAACTGGCAAACCACTGCATCAAAACTTCGAGCATTCTCTGGAATACAACTCTGAAGGCTACCTTCCTCTAGAATATGACCATGATGACTTCCAGTCCCTAGAATACAATCCCAAGGATTTCCAGCGTTATGTCGATGGAACTGATCACTCATCATATAACTGTTTCCTACCGTCACCCGGGGATGAAGGCCCGTCGAAGAAGAAACGTACGTCCTTATCCGCTACGATCCTAACGAGCTACTAAACTCGTCCTCCGACCATGAGGATAGCTTCAATACTTCATCCTCATTCGGAAATTTTGACCCAGAAGAAGGCAACAGAGTGATCTCGGTAGAGTTCAACTTCTCTGAAACAGAAAAATTCACCACTTCAACGAATATGCAGTGGGAAAACCAGTGGCCTAACCAAGACATGTCAAGCCCGCCGTGCCCTCATATGATCTTGACCCCCAATGAAGTATGGATACCTAATTTCCGCAAGTATAACGGCACGACTTGCCCCGTGGCTCATTTGCAATATCTCCATACTGAGATGAGTCAGCACCATGGCCCGATGTCATTCACAACTCAGGCGTTCCAAGAAACTCTTACGGGGTCTGCATTACAATGGTTCGTCACAGCAAGTATTTACCTCATAAAGGATTGGAATGAGCTGTCTTCCACATTCTTGCATCAGTACCAAAACCAGATTGGAACTGAGCTGCCTTGCGAGAGTTTGGCCCACTTCGGAAGAAGACCAATGGAGGATTTCCGAGCATATGCAGGAAGGTGGAGGGCTTTTATGATGCAAACCTACCCTCAACTGACCGAAGAAGAATTGATAAAGCAGTTCGTAGAAACTTTGCCCCACGAACATCGCTGTTGGCTGCATGGGTTACACTTCCGTAGCTTCAACAAAATAGTCATCGCATGCGAATACTTCGAGTCTACTGGAGGCGAGGAATTCAAAGACGTTTGACTTCAAGACTAGCACTATCAAAGCACTCATTTTCATAGGAGGTTTTATTTGTTTTGTTTGTTTTTATCTAGTGTGTTACTGTTGTCTTGTTCATTCCAGTACTTTAATGTATGGTTATAATATTTTGTTTTGAAAGCATGAGGCGGTATTCCAAACCGGCCCAGTGATGCTATCCAACCATGAAAAGAAAATAGCATCCAAGGAGAATATTGAGGGCTGGGCTTCCTCATGCTTTTTCCCCCCCAAAGACATGTTCTGAAAATAAATAAAAAAATTTCATCACCAAAAGCTTTCGTCAAAACAAGATGATAAATTTAACCATGTTTGTCTTCCTGACTCTCTCACTTTATGTCTCAGAATATCATTCCCTTTGACTTAGTGACAGAAAGCATTTAAAACTGGCACATCATGTGAACAGACCAAATTCAAAGACACCCTTTCAAGGAAGCAGGGGCAAACAAAAAGGATCATCCTGTTTCAAAGAAAGGTAAGTCTTATTCCCCGAACATAATTTTGAAAATGATGTCTCATCTCTTCTGTGTACAGGAAACAAAAGATCGGACATAATAGGCATAAGCGTGCGGTTAAACCCGACACACGCACACCATGGTAGCTCGAGGCGGATAACCTCCTCCAGGCTGCTTTCGACCTTCCCATATTTGCAGGCCGTCCTCGGAGCTCGTGCGTTCCACCTCACTCCCCGTCCAATTCCTTTTCAAGACGGAGCAAACATCTCCTCCCCGACATGCCCGAACAATTAGACGTCATAGTTTCATTGAAGGGATTTCCACCTTCGACAAGCCAAGAAGTACAAGGAAGAAATTTCTTCTCTTGAATTCATTACTGTCAATAGGGAGAAAATCCAAACAGTCAAGGCGATCTATAGCCCCACTCCAGACAATGACTCCAGAGTCTGGAAGCTTCACTCCGTGTTCTAGACACGTATTATTCAAAAAATAATTGCTATCAGAAAGCTGGAGGTTTTTGATTGTCCATCTCGAATTCCATAGAAGCTTGAGGTATGTGACTTTTTGCTCAATGCAGCTATAGTCAAGGACAGAGGAAAAATTCCACAGAAGGAAGGCGTCGAAGATGAATCAACGACCACCAATCATGCATACAAGGCCACAAATGAGGAGGGCTGATCAAAAGAGACATTGAACTGTGTCAAAGACAAAAGACCGTCATTGACACTCAAATATCCCTAAGAGTCAGCAAATATAAACTCTGGGGAAGAGTAATTTGGTATCGTTTCCAATACTCCCAGTATCTGAATTCACTTTTAATATATTTTCTCCTATTTGACAGGAAGCATAAGATTCAAGAGCACAAGTTTAGTGGTTAATTTGTGCAAAATAAGTAGCCCATATCGATTTACCTGGCTTGGTATGAAAGGACGAGTCGTCCAGAAGCCGATTCGGTCAAATGAAAAAGAAACGCCCCCTGTAGACATTGTCGGCGCCTCTAGCCAAGCGCTACCCGGGAAGAAGCAAAATGGTCCAAAGTCGAGGGTTCGAATCCCCGACAGTTAGCCGCTTGAAGAAATAAATAAAAATTGCTTCTCTTGCACCTGCAAATTACAAGAGAGCAATTGACCTAACGGAGTGAAAATTACAGGAACTTATATCCTCCTCGTACTTCAGGATCACCTGATCGTAAAAAATACAGCAAACAAATCAGAGGCATGTCAGACTATGATAAACTCTCCCAAGCCAAATGGTGTCTCAAGTATCGCCAAAACAGATAACGGAAACCTTTCGGGCCTCAAATCACATGTGATATTGACCCTACTAATTGATCTATTTCCACATCTCCTCTTTTGTAGGGGCAAAAGCAGAAGGGCCATCAAATCAATGATCAGATCCCCAATCCCAGCTGATCCTTCTTGTGTCATTTCCCTACTTAATTAGGATAATCCATTGACACCCCATTTGTGAATAACTCTTTTGATGTTCAAAATTCAGCACATTTGTAAATACAATTTCACTAAGTAAACACCCCTAAAGTTGTCAATAGGGTCTCTTGAGTAAAGAAATCATTCATTTGTTTTGAGAGTACAAACTCTCTCATACTTCAAAAAATGCTGCATGCCTTTCTCCAAATGGATTTTTGCATGATGATTTTGTCTGTCTAAATCACTGATTCCATTGAGGATTACTAGAATAGACAACTAAGTGAAGAATACAATATTAGTTAAGCATGCTGGATGAGGCACGTCGAATGATGACAAAGAGCCATATCCTACACATAGTCCCCCATCTATACACTTGTGAGATGAGTACAGAAAATTCCATGACTGCAGGGTAAAGAGTTCTCTCGCGAATGGTACGATAACCAAAATAGTGAGAGGCATTTCATTGCTCACCCTCTATTGAGCCCCCATACACTAGTGAAGCTACTCTCATAAAAAAATCACCCCACATTGGAGCATGTCAAAGACAAGGCAAATCAGCATCACAAGGTGAGAAGAGGGATAGAAATTCTCTTGCTTGCACTAGCATCAATCTTCGAGTGTCTTTATTGCATATGAACACTCGCATTAATTTAAGTGCCTTAGAATGACGAAGAGCAATGCATTTGTATACATTGTACAACCCAAGTGAGTCTGTAATTTTACCCTCACATTGAGACAAAGCAAAAGTTATTGCCATAGCCTAGAGCGCTGGCCGAAGATGAAGACTCAAAGTCTAAATAATGGTGCTTCGATTGAACTCGCCTAGATCAGTTCCTCAAGCAACAAAAATGAAAAAGCAGGGGCATAAAAAAGCAGTGTACCTGGTAAAAGCAAGGTCAATGCCTATAAATGAGGAACTGGAATAAAAGCAGGGGCATAGAAAAGCAAAGTGTGCCCGGCAAAAGCAAGGCCAATGCCCCCCCCCAAGTCAAAAGTACAGCCAAGAAAAAGTTGTGGTTGTAAAATCTCCATTTGATAGTAAGAAGAAAGACCAGTGACGAATGCTGAGACAGTCACTAACTCTCACCCTTCTACATGTGAGTCGAGTCTACGTTATATTCCCATTGTAAAAGTCTCTTCAGACTAGGGGCACTTCAATTAACGTAAGGTTTCATACGTGCATAAATATCGCTCGAAGAAGTACGAGCAGGATTACTCTATCTCTTTTCGCAGGGTTCCTGACTTGTAAATCCGGAGAGAATCGTGCAACATTTTCATCCATTGACTTCAACCTTGATGGTCCCCTTTGATGAGTTGCTAACGAAGTCTTCATCACAATTTCAACAAAGACCTCTCACATTGGTAAAGTCGTACTACTTGCGAGAATACTCGGACCCCTACTGACATGATGACAGTGAGAAGTGTGATCCTTATAAATCCTGCATCAATGGTCGATACAACAGCCTTTCCATGAGAGTGAGTGGAAAGTCCTTTCGATCGAAAGTCCCTCATCTGGCATGCTCAAGACGTCTACATTCTAAATGAGGGTTGTCTTTCAAAATCTTCCCCAGTGGAATTCAGATGATACAAAACTGATGAAATGGTCATGCATAAATCACATTTGAATTTATGAGTTTACAGCATATACAGTCATTGTGTACATATCTACATATTGTGTAAATAGTGAACATACTCTTAGTAATCAGAGATATTGCCAAATAAGCATATCCCTATCTGTCTTAGAGTACCTACCACTGTCCTGGTACTCTCTTCTTGTCACTCGACCTGTTCGAGTCATCTCCTGAGTTTGGGTGCTTGCATCGGTCTGAGTATCCCCTTGTCTTTGAGTACCTGCCATTTGCCTGGTACTCCCTCTTATCGACACTCGACCTGTTCGAGTTGTCCCTGCATCACCGATATTTGCAACCCGTCCCGCTTATCCCATTGTTTTTTAGTGCCTCGCCACTACTCGTACTCTCCGTTGACACTCGACCTGCTCAAGTTGTCCTTAAAGTTTGGATGCTCATGACTATCCAAGTATCCTCTTGTCTTTGAGTACCGATCATCGTTCGGATACTCCTTTCCGTGACACTCGACTTGTCCGAGTTGTCCTCAAAATTGTATCTTTGAATTCTAGCAGCTACTCAAGTATTCCACCACATTATGCACCCGCAATCACCTGTATGCTTTCTTACACTTGGACCAGTTGAGTGGTCCCCGATTATATCATTAAATATTTGTGTTCATCCAAATATTTCTCTACTTTGTACACCTGTGTGCCTGCCGCCATCTAGGTAAGCCTTGTGTTATATTCAAATTCCCCATACCAGAAGGTGAGAGACCTTCACGAATATGCGGGGCATATCCTCGATATTCCCTAATTGCCAGAAGATGGGAAACCTTCATGAATATCCAAGGTATGTCCTCAATATTACCATTACCAGAAGGTGAGAAACCTTCACGAATATGCCAGGTACGTCCTCGATATTCCCAATTTCCATAAGGTAAGAGACCTTCACGAATATGCGAGGTACGTCCTCGATATTCCCCATTACCAGAAGGTGAGAAACCTTCACGAATATCCCAGGTACGTCCTCGATATTCCCAATTTCCAGAAGGTAAGAGACCTTCACGAATATGCGAGGTACGTCCTCGATATTCCCAACTACCAGGAGGTGAGAGACCTTCATGAATATCCAAGGTATGTCCTCAATATTCTCAATTACCAGGAGGTGAGAGACCTTCACGAATATCTCAGGTACGTCCTCGATATTCCCAATTTTCAGAAGGTAAGAGACCTTCACGAATATGCGAGGTACGTCCTCGATATTCCCCATAACCAGGAGGTGAGAGACCTTCACGAATATCTCAGTACGCCCGATATTCCCAATTTCCGAAGGTAAGAGACCTTCACGAATATGCGAGGTACGTCCTCGATATTCCCCATAACCAGAGCCGAGAGACCTTCACGAATATCCTGTGCACGTCCTCGATATTCCCAATTTCCGAAGGTAAGAGACCTTCACGAATATGCGAGGTACGTCCTCGATATTCCCCATAACCAGGAGGTGAGAGACCTTCACGAATATCTCGTGTACGCCCGATATTCCCAATTTCCGAAGGTAAGAGACCTTCACGAATATGCGAGGTACGTCCTCGATATTCCCCATAACCAGAGCTGAGAGACCTTCACGAATATCCTGTGCACGTCCTCGATATTCCCAATTTCCAGAAGGTAAGAGACCTTCACGAATATGCGAGGTACGTCCTCGATATTCCCCATAACCAGGAGGTGAGAGACCTTCACGAATATCTCAGGTACGCCCCCGATATTCCCAATTTCCAGAAGGTAAGAGACCTTCACGAATATGCGAGGTACGTCCTCGATATTCCCCATAACCAGGAGCTGAGAGACCTTCACGAATATCTTAGGTACGTCCTCGATATTCCCCATAACCAGGAGCTGAGAGACCTTCACGAATATCTCAGGTACGTCCTCGATATTCCCCATAACCAGGAGCTGAGAGACCTTCACGAATATCTCAAGTATGTCCTCGATATTCCCCATACCAGAAGGTGAGAGACCTTCACGAATATGCGGGGCATGCCTTCGATATTCTCAATTACTAGGAGGTGAGGGACCTTCACGAATATCCCAGGTATGTCCTCGATATTCCCTAACTGCCAGGAGGTGGGAGACCTTCACGAATATGCGAGGTACGTCCTTGATATTCCCAATTTCCAGAAGGTAAGAGACCTTCACGAATATGCGAGGTACGTCCTCGATATTCCCCATACCAGAAGGTGAGAGACCTTCACGAATATGCGGGGCATGCCCTCGATATTCTCAATTACTAGGAGGTGAGAGACCTTCACGAATATCCCAGGTATGTCCTCGATATTCCCTAACTGCCAGGAGGTGGGAGACCTTCACGAATATGCGAGGTACGTCCTTGATATTCTCAATTTCCAGAAGGTAAGAGACCTTCACGAATATGCGAGGTACGTCCTCGATATTCCCCATAACCAGGAGGTGAGAGACCTTCACGAATATGCAAGGCACGTCCTCGATATTCCCCAATTATCAATAGATAAGAGACCTTCACGAATATGCGAGGTACGTCCTCGATATTCCCCATAACCAGGAGGTGAGAGACCTTCACGAATATGCAAGACACGTCCTCGATATTCCCCAATTATCAATAGGTGAGAGACCTCCACGAATATGCGAGACCCATCCTCAATATTCCATTTGCCGGGTATTCTTTAGAAATTCATACTTGTGATTATCCAAGTACCTCTTCAATGCCTCGCAACGTTCGACATCCTTCAAAGTCCGTAATTGTTAACATCCAAGTACTCTTTTGACACTTGCAATCAATCGTATTTTCCAAAGATCTAGTATTTGTGATCATACAGTACCCCTTCGATATCTGCAAACATCCAGGTATCCTCCAAGAGTTTGTACTTGTGAGCATACAGGTACCCCTTCGATATCTGCGAACATCTAGGTATCCTCCAAAAGTTTGTACTTGTGATCATCCAAGTACCCCTTTGACGCCTGCAAAGGCCCAAATATCCTCCAGGTTTGTACTTGTGAATATCCAGGTACTCTTTCAATGACTGTGAATGTCCAAGTATCTTCCACAAATCGATGCCCTGAGAAAGGTCGGTGCATCCCCCGAGAAGGGTCGGGTTCCAACTGGTGTCCTCAACAAAGATCAGGCACCCCACAAATCGATGCCCTGAGAAAGGTCGGTGCATCCCCCAAGAAAGGTGGTTCCAACAGGTGTTTTTGACAGAAGTCAGACACCCCAACAAATATGATGCCCTGAGAAAGGTCAGCGCGTCTCCCGAGAAAGGTCGGGTACCAACTGGTGTCTTTGACAGAAGTCAGACACCCCAACAAATATGATGCCCTAAGAAAGGTTGGTGCATCCCCCGAGAAAGGTCGGGTTCCAACAGGTGTCTTTGACAAAGATCAAGCACCTCACAAATCGATGCCCTGAGAGAGGTCGGTGCATCCCCCGAGAAAGGTCGGGTTCCAACAGGTGTCTTTGACAAAGATCAAGCACCTCACAAATCGATGCCCTGAGAGAGGTCGGTGCATCCCCCGAGAAAGGTCGGGTTCCAACAGGTGTCTTTGACAAAGATCAAGCACCTCACAAATCGATGCCCTGAGAGAGGTCGGTGCATCCCCCGAGGAAGGTTGGGTTCCAACAGGTGTCCTCGACAAAGATCAGGCACCTCACAGATTGATGCCTTGAGAAAGGTTGATGCATCCCCCGAGAAAGGTCGGGTTCCAACTGGTGTCTTTGACGAAGGTCAGACACCCCAACAAATATGATGCCCTGAGAAAGGTCGGCGCATCTCCCGAGAAAGGTCGAGTACCAACTGGTGTCTTTGACAGAGGTCAGACATCCCCACAAAATTGATGCCCTGAGAAAGGTCGGCGCATCCCCGAGAAAGGTCGGGTTCCAACAGTGTCTTTGACTAAGATCAGGCACTCCACAAAACAGATGCCCTGAGAAAGGTCGGCGCATCTCCCGAGAAAGGTCGGGTACCAACTGGTGTCCTTGATACAAATCAGGCACCCACAAATGAGATGCCCTGAGAAAGGTCGGTGCATCTCCCGTCAAGGCGACCGAAGAAAGGTTCGAGTCCTAGACAAATCATTGATTGTTTTAACAGCGACCGAAGAATGGTTCAGTCCTGGAGAAGCAATTTCCGTCAAGGCGACCGAAGAAAGGTTCGAGTCCTAGACAAATCATTGATTATTTTAACAGCGACCAAGAATGGTTCGGGTCCCGGAGGAGCAATTTCCCGTCAAGGCGACCGAAGAAAGGTTCGAGTCCTAGACAAATCATTGATTGTTTTAACAGGCGACCGAAGAATGGTTCGGGTCCTGGAGGAGCAATTTCTCGTCAAGGCAACCGAAGAATGATTCGGGTCCGAGACAAACCACTAATTGCTTTAACAGGCGACCAAAGAATGGTTCGGGTCCTGGAGGAGCAATTTCCCGTCAAGGCGACCGAAGAAAGGTTCGAGTCCTAGATGAATTGTTGATTGTTTTAACAGGCAACCGAAGAATGGTTCAAGTCCTGGAGAAGCAATTTCTCGTCACGGCGACCGAAGAACGATTCGGGTCCGAGACGAACCACTAATTGTTTTAACAGGCGACTGAAGAATGGTTCAGGTCCTGGAGGAGCAATTTCCCGTCAAGGCAACTGAAGAAAGGTTCGAGTCCTAGACAAATCATTAATTGTTTTAACAGGCGACCGAAGAATGGTTCGAGTCCTGGAGAAATAGTTTATCGTCAAGGCAACCGAAGAAAGGTTCGAGTCCTAGACAAATCATTGATTGTTTTAACAGGCGACCGAAGAATGGTTCGAGTCCTGAGAAACAGCTTATCGTCAGCGACAAGAATGGTTCGGGTCCTAGAGAAGCAACCCTCTCATATCACCGTGTAAGATGACACCTTGATACTTGCGAAAACTCGGGGTTCACACCCTATCTCACTCACTCTCGGTAAGTAATTCCAGGTATCTTCTTATCTCGTCTTAGTATATGTAAAGTTATATTACTCTTTTTCCGCATGGAATAATAGGTCCTAAATAAAATATGCTACACATGCATGGATAAAATTTAGGCATCAATTTGTCTTTGAACGTAACCTCTGCGAACTCACGTTCAAATAGGGGCAGCTGTTGACGCCTAAATTCCGTTTTCTTAAATTATGTTTTTTTAATTATCTTTTTTCCTTTTTCGGATAATAAAAAATAATAAAAAAAAAAAAGCAAAACAAACAAAAACAAAGCAAAATCACAGCTCGTTGGGCCGGGCCTTCGTGCCCCCCCCCTCCTCTCTCCCTCGCGCGGGCCCTCACTGCCCGGCCCGTGCGACGCACTCCTTCTTCCTCCTCAGTTCCCCCCTGCAACGCACGCGCAGGAGGCGCGACGCCGGAAGGACGGACGAATGGCGACGTGGGGGCAGCTGGCGTCGGATGGGACGCCGGTCTGGCCGTCCGGAGCCGCTCAGCACGCGAGGGGGACCGGCGGTCGAAGTTCCGTCGACCGGCCACCCCCGCGCCTATAAATACCCCCCATCCTCGCCTCCGTTGAAACACACGCAGCAGCCGGCGAAGCCCCGAGGACCCCTGAGAAACATCGGGGAGCTTGGAGCGAAGCAAGGGCAAGGCGGTCGGGTCGCAAGCTTGCCGATCTCCCTCCGAGACACTTCGGGGAAGACCGGCGGCGAGCGAGCCCAGATCCGCGAGCTCGCGGCCAGAGAGAGGAGAGAGAGAGAGAGAGAGGGCGAAGCCGAAGGGAAAGGAGGATCGTGTGGGTCGCCGCCGCCGTCGCCACCCCCTGCCGCAGTAGCCGCTCCGCCGTCGTGCTCACTCCCCCCCTCCCTGTCACCACCGTCGCCGCGCCGATCCGCGTCCTCCTCCCCAGCACCGCGAATCGAGAACCTTTCTCGATTTTTTCCGGGTCGCGACCCGGTCGTTGAGTCGACCGGGTCGGGGGAACCGGGTAGGGTTTCCCCCAAAAACGACGCAGCTTCCCTTTTTAAAAAAAAAACGGGAACCGGGTAGGGTTTCGCCGGTTCCCCCCAAAACGGCACCGTTTTTAAAAATAAAATAAAAAGAAGAAAAAAAAAAGAAGAAAAGGCAAAAAAATCATAGTCGGCCCGCAACGCGGGCCCGTCTCGCGTCGGCTTTTATTTTAATTTAAATAATATTTTAAATAAATAAATATTTATTTTCCAAAAAAAAATCCAAAAATATTTTATTTTCAATATTAAAAAATATTTTATTTTCCAAAAAAACAGAAAATATTTAAAAATATAAAAATATTTTGTTTTCGAGAAAAATCAAGAAAAATCAAAAAAATACTTTATTTTCCAAAAATATTAAAAAATATTTTATTTTCCGAAAAGAAAATAAAAAAAATAAAAAAAATCAAAAATATTTCATATTTCCCAAAAAGGGCCAAAAATTCAGAAAAAGCCAAAAAGACTTGCATTTTTCCAAAAATACCAAAAATCCAAAAAATCCCTTTTATGTCCAAAAAATTGGAAAAAGGTCCAAAAAATGTCTTTTTCCAAATAATGCATGGAAAATCCCTAAAACATCCAAAAACCTCAGGGTTTAAACAAGATTAGGTACCGAAAGGGCATTAGTGATTAACTAGAGTAATCAAGTCCCCGATCCTAATTTCTCTAGTTGCGTAGAAGCGATCCCAATAGTTCGCATGGGTTTCTAATCAACCCACCCCACATTGATTAGTGGCGACTCCGTTTTAAAAATTAACTTACAGGTTAAAAACTTAGACTATTGAAGTCGTGAATTGGTGGACTCGGGAGAGTCTAGGCTTAATAAATCCAGCCGAGCCATTAGCCTCCTTAGGCGCCCGCCCCGATCGGGCGTCGGGAAAAAAGAGGTCGCGACATTTGGTCCAAGAGTCGATGCCTAGTCAATATAAACAATGATTATTGATTCATAGAAAAGGAAATTATTTTTCTTGAATTTAAGTATGGGTTTTTCATTGACTATGGAAAGATATTCCGTGGAATCATTTTACTAAGAAATCCATACGTTGCAAAATATATTCTAGGAAAATATTTGTTGCATAACAAGTGTAGCCTGAATTATGTATTATAGTAAGTAACCAACTTCTTCAATCAATCCATCCTCCGCTATCCTTGATTA
The DNA here is from genome assembly GCA_014182395.1 of Eucalyptus sp. ANBG9806169. Taxonomy (NCBI): domain Eukaryota; kingdom Viridiplantae; phylum Streptophyta; class Magnoliopsida; order Myrtales; family Myrtaceae; genus Eucalyptus; species Eucalyptus sp. ANBG9806169. Next base: position 39,517,371 of record CM024580.1, on the reverse strand, counting down.
TATCATTGGGAGCGGTAGACATTGTCGTTCGCACACTTAACTGAATGCTGGTCCTACAACAAATCGTCAATTGTCCCAGATTGTCAAATGAGTTTTAGATCTTCGGGTCATTACTCTTTCCAAATCATTCTCTCCACATATTCAAATTTCTCCTCCGATCTTGCTCAATATGCTATCATTTCGCTCTTTGGACTGCTTTTGAGCGGAGATGGTTAGTTTAACAGGTATCTTAAAAAGAATACACTTTCTGCTAGGTTAGAATATAGGCTGGACATCTCTCAATGACACTATCTATGGATTAGATTTAGGAAGTACACTGGTTTACCTATGGCCAAACTTCGTGGAATCACGACATCGCATCATAACTATCATAGGCTGTTCAAAAATGACGTATTAGCTATAAACATTTTAATTAAAGAAACAATCCATCCATATAAATTACTTATTAATATTAACGTCCCAACTTCGATTAAATCGGAAGAACGTAAAAGAGCAATACTTACATACTCCCGACACACATGAGTCCATAGCATATCATACATTGGATCACTTAGATCTCACTAGCGGCCCATCTAGTTCAACGAGTTTACTCAATTTGGCTCCTACATGCACCCATTTCTTGTAATAATAAGTCAAAGTGCGTAACCTCAAGGATCAGATCCTCACAAAGATTCTAAAGTCTAGAGAGCAAAACCCTACCATGGAAAGATCATAGGATAAATTATGGAAAAGGTGGTCTTTAAAAAAATAATCCTAGGGATCTCAACGAAGTTAAAACAAATATAGGAATTTCATAGATTTTGGCAAAAAAGGGTCTGGATGAAGACGTATCACATATGACGCAGGTTATTGGAACTTATGGTTATGCAGCGCCCGAGTCTATGATGGTCTTTGTGAATTAGCAGGTGAATGGTTGGATGTCGCCGAACCGTCCAGACAAGGCATCGTTGAAATCTTGAAGAAACATTGCAGTCTTTTTCTCAATATGAATCCGGCGTGGCATTTCTTTGACAAACTTTGACAATAATTGCTTCGTGCGATACTAATAACGAGACTCATAGATTTTGTAACTTTGCAGAGCAAAGAAAGACAGTTACTGCAGAAGGGAAAGTTACTTGAGTTGTAGAGCTAATAATTTTTCATGTTAATAGATTTGATGGGAATCGTTCGAACTTTTGTTTTGTGTGCTGCATTTCTCACTTTCGTCGTTAGTTAGTCGAAGTGTCAACTGGGCCGCAAAGAACTTGGGTATGAACTTGGTTGGCTTATGGATTTGCTTGATGGCTCACGTTGGACTCATTGAGAAAGTCCAACTTAAAGAGACGACGTCTATAAAGAACATATGAATCCACCACCTCTTGCATGCAAGCTAGATTAGGAGTGGTACGTGGAATTTAATTAACATGGGTCTTACCCCTAGACTTTGATATCATATTAAAAGGTATAATCCAAAAGTTTAAATTAACAGGTGGAAGGAGACCGGCTGTATATAAAGAGCATGCAAACCCTATTGTTAAGTGATGCAAGATGTTTCAATAGAACTAACCCGTTCATGCCTAAAGTTCAAAGTCTCCCATGTTGATTGTGTGCGTGTGGGTGTGTGAGAAAGATAAAGTGAGCCGAAGCCGCCATGGTTTGGCCGGAACCGGCCATGTTCTTTGAGCTTAAGAATGTTGCTGAGCGGCTCAAGCCTGCTCAATGCTCAAGTCACGACCCAAAAATTCCCCGAGGATTCTAGGGCTGACGCCTTAATCACACAGTAAGGCAAGCTGCATTTGAGGCTAGGAAGAAAAAAAAAACCCGACCTTTTGTCATGAAATAATTGTCGCCCCATCATAAACCTTTCTGGCCAAGTTCTTCCTTCCCTGTTCTTGTAGGGTAATTAAACAAGTGACTATATGAACCAGCCATCGAAGAGGAAAATGTTATATATCGTATAGAATACTTATGAAATTAGTTTAGAACGATGTTTACCTGTTCAGGTATTCATAACTACAAAAGACATCCCGATGGACCCGAACATCATCAAATATAGGTGGTCGAGATCTGATTTCGAAAGTTTCGCATCATTACCAATTAACATTCCCCCACGTATGCTGGATAACTTTTGGAACCCGGCATAATAACTTCTCCAGAAAAAAAGGACATCCCTCAATAACTGTCACACGTCATAGGAAAGCCTCAAAATGCTGTCTAATCATAGATACCGTCTTCTTTTTATCGCGAGGAATGATGCATCCTATCCCTAACACTCCTCAAAAAGACCGAATCCAACAATATCAAATGCGGTAAAATGATCGGTCATCGTTTCATGTTTTATAATTGGAACTCCTGTTGTCGAGAGAGAGAGAGATCGCCGTGAAGAAAAACTAGGCCACTTATTTCATGTTTTAAAATAAATTACCACGATGGCCAAAAATGAAGAACAAAATAAACGGCAACATTGTCAAGAGAGAGATCACTGAGAAGGAAGGAGTTGTGCACTTGTGGAACAAACTCTTTTTGATAGTCTAGTAGTGTGACTCCGCTTTGTCTTGTTTTTCTGATTGTTTCTCGGATACCAAAAGAATGTATCTGGTCAATGCAACAAAGTGAAGTGATCTGAATGTGAGGAATTCATTCAGAATTAGAAGTTGCCTTCTTTTGGCAAGTCTGACTAGGAGGACCAAGCACCAACAGACAGAAGTCCCTACATAACTCCGGGCACATTATCTTGTCATACATTTTCTTATCTCAGTTTTTCCTCTGTGCACGGGTTCATGTCAGTCGCTGCCCATTCCAGTCCAAAACTGGATATACAAAACTAAAGTTTCATTCCTTTTACGGTTAGATGACGGACGATAACTCTCAAACAGATGAAAGTAGTTGCTAGTAAAGAGACAGATAGGGAAGGGAAGAGTGGTGGAATTTTTTAGTCACTTAGAACTTAATTAGTCTGCAGAAACTCCATGGCCCATTCTTTGACTTCCTTGATCTTCCGCCCACAAGCACTAGCCCATGCTGTCTGTGCGCTTACCCGTAGGCCAGTTCGACAAAAGGTGGCGAAATGCTCGCAATTGTTATTGATTAGGTCATACTCACCAAAACCATTGCCCTCGTGAAGTTCCCGAGCCTTGTTCACGACTTCCTGGGGCAATTTGGTATCGGGTAAAGTCGTGCAAGTTCCCCATCTCCTTATCCAATACTCCAACAGAGGCCGCCCATAAGCATATGAGTGTAGAAAATGGAATTTCTCACCTTCTTGGCAGAAGCAATCGAGACACTTCTTGTCGACTCCTGTTCTTGTGAAGTGAATCACATATCCCTCTCCAACATAGATTCCTATTATAACCAATTGTGAGTATGTGCAATATAGAAAAGAGAAATGATCAGGTGACATATAGAAAAGAGAAATGATTGGGTGACATGTTTTAATATATTGCAAAAATTACAGTTTATTTTGTATTACAAAAACCAAATAACAAATAGTTATAAATTGTATGGGATCCATTCTTTTAAATTTGCTGCTCACAATAACTTGTTATTCTCACAGTAGTCTAAAAATTGTTATACTAGCAAAGCTTTAAAAAAAAAAAAAAAAAAAAAAAGAAGAAGAGATTCGGCAAATCATTCCACCCATATTGAATAGTTATCGTAGAATCAACTAGTTCAAAGGGAATGGGAAGTGAATAGATGTGGAACCATGAGTGAGAGAGGATTGTCACAAGTGAATCATATTTTATAAGTTTGGACGGATTAAAATGCGGATTGAGCAACAGTAGATTACCGCAATGGGATCTGCAATTTGCTATGTGCGTGATGTTAGATCTTTGTGTTGGAGACTCAAGGACTAAGTTTGGTAAATAAGAGAGATTAAACTTCGATCATGACAAATCACAAGTTTCAATATTTTAAGTGATCTAATTGAGGTACGTTTTCTACACCGACTAATTTCGACTACGTAAGAATGTGAGGAGAATTTTCAGAAAGAGTGACGACCGAACGAGAAAAGATGATGAAAGAAAGAAATGAAAAATGCTGAATAGTCTCATCATGAGTTCAGCAAAAGAAAACAAACGCCCTATCACGTCTTCGTACTCTCCTGGATTTGATATCGGAGTTTCATCTTATTCCAACCTTGAATGACATGAAGTGCTAAAAACCATTCGTTGTGGGCGTGTCCCTTCTCATGCCGATGAGATTTATCCAATGGGCCCGACCAGCATCTATTTATTTTAATTAAAAATGGTTTACCATGTGAATACTATCTCTTATATGGCTATATCTAGCAGAAATTATACTTCATTCTATTTTCAAGTGAAATGATCTCTATGATCTAATATGTTTAATTATGTAAGACCATGTTTATGTCCATCAGATAGTGCTTCCTATCAGACAAAAGAACTTTGATGGTTGATTCTTTTGGCTAAGCAAATAAAGAAATAAGTTGATGTCTGTGGCTGAATGTAAGGGTGGCTCTTTGGGATTTAAGGGGCCTGTAGACTTTTCTTTCTTTGGGGGCGTTTCAATCATTTTGGGTAGATCGGTAGCGTGTTAACCCCAAAGAGTGACTATCACTGGCTTGTTATAGAGTTTCTCTCTCTAGTCACCAAGCAATTAGAGTTTACAAGATTATTGTTATCATTTTCTTTTCTGTGAACTGTTCATTGTTTGTTGACTCATTTCTTTTGGAAATCCATGTGTGATTAAAATTAGCTATATGAACAGCTCTTGAAATGACAACAAGGCAACAGATGAGGAGAATCAAATTCAACATCAATCGTTCCTTACTGTGCAAATGTTAGCGAGTGTCAAGGAGTTTCTCTCCAAGGTTACCAAATAATTAGGGTTTACAAGATTATCGTTATCATTTTCTTTTTTGTGAATTGGTCATTGTTTGTTGACTTGTTTCTTTTGGAAATCCATGTGTGATTAAAATCAGCCGCCTGAACAGCCCTTCAAATGAAAAGAAGGCTACTGTTGAAGGAGAATTAAATTCAACATCAATTGTTTCTTACAGTGCAAATGTTATTGAATGTTAACTCAGAGCACGAACCTGGAATGGCAAGATTTGATGAACCCTGAAATGATCACTCAAGCAGATACAACTACTGTTCTTAGGCCAACAATGAAAGATAAGAAAAGATAATTTAGTTGAGCCACATATTCAGATATCCATGTCACGAGAACGATAATGGAAAAGGAAGAAGAGGAAGATGAACCACTAACCATGATGGGTGTATAAGCCATATCGCCTATAAGTATAGATGTGATCCCCAGGTTTAAGTTCTTCTTGTCTTTCCACATTCCCGGTCAGTAGCATCAATACCTCGTTGATAATCTGAGCCATAATTTTCTCTCTCTTGGGCCCTTAATCTCTCTCTTGGACTTGCGTGCTTGAGCTGGTCTTAGATTAGCTTCGACGCACATAAAGGAACGAAACTGATGGAGAGAGCAAAGTGAAGGGTGAGATCAGTATGGGGGGTCTGAAATTTCCAGCAACAGTTGTAGACCTTTTTTTTCCCTTGAACCTGAATAAGAACAAGAAAAGAAGATTGAAAGCCCTTTGGAAAGCTAATCACCGGCAACACTCCTGCTAAGTTGTGCGTACGCCAGAAGCTGAGCTCTGGGATGTCTCAAAAGGTTGATGGCGGCAGGATGATGGAAACGGTGGAGGCGGAGGATCATGCAGGGATGGGAGGAGAGGAAAAGGGAGGGAGTTGGGTGGCAATGAACTTGGGTAAGAGAACGAGTGCGCCAGTAGTGGCGCGACTCATGAGGAGGCCTCGAAGTGCCTAGGAGCACAGTTCTGCGTTAACCCTGCGCGTGTTTGAACGAAGGGTACCTTGGCTTCTGTCGTGGCGGTGCGCCTGGTTTCAAACGCTGAGAAAAGAGAGGGAAGGAGGGAGCGATGGTAGTGGGGAGAGAGGTGAATTCCTGATTCCCTGGCGATCGAAATGACGCTGGGGAAGAGAGGGAAGGAGGGAGGGATGGTGGTGACCGGGGATAGTAGGTGAATTCCGAACTCCCGGGAGATTGAAAATGATGGTGGTGACCGGCGAGAGGAGGTGAATTCCGAACTCCCGAGAGATTGAAAATGATGGTAAACTCCCGAGGGGTTGAAAATGATGGTGCTGACCGGGGAGAGGTGGCGAATTCCGAACCCCCAACAAAACGGTGGCGACCCATAAAAGAAACACGACAGACTAGTTGGCCAAGCATGTCCACAAGACATGGGGGGACCGCATATTGGAGGCACCCGAGATTCCAAACCTAGGGTCCGTTCGTTTCGCGGAAAATAATTTCTAGGAAAACGTTTTCCGGATTTTCCGACGTTCATTTCACGGAAAATGAATTCCTTGAGGAAAATGTTTTCCATCAAAGGAAAAAAGTCTTCTAAAGTAGGAGAAAATGTTTTCCACTTTTGAAAAGTGAAAAACATTTTCCTCACTTAATCTCTCTTATCTTACACCTCTACAAATCCCGACTTCCTCATCCCCTTTCTTTTTCTTTTTTTTTTTTTTTCATTTGAATTATTTTTTAATTTTAATTTTCTTTTTTTAATTCGAATTATTTTTAATTTCCTTTTTCTTTTTTTTCTTTTTTTCTTTTTCTTCTTTTTTCTTTTTTGTATTTTTTTTTTCCCATCTTCTTCTTTCTTAGCTAGTCATCAGACCAAGTGAACCTCAAGCTCGTCGATCTCAAACCCGTGCTCGTCGATCTGGCGAGCCTCGAGCTTGACACTCACGCTTGCCAATCTAGCGAGTAGAAAATATTTTCCTTACCAAACACAGAAAAATATTTTCCGAAACATTTTCAGATTTTAGCCGAATACTAGAAAATATTGTCATTTTCCTGGAAAATGACTTCCTAAAAATATTTTCCGGAAATAGCTCATTTTTCGAGAAATGAACGGACCCCTAATTTCGCTCGATTTTCCCATGCCCCTTGATATGCTCCTCTTCGAGTTTAGGACTGGGAGAACGGATGACCACCTCTCAATCACACCTTTGAATTGAAAAAATAAAAAAAACAGAGAGTGTAAATCTTGTTCTATGGATTGTAAAATAATTTCAAGTTTATGTATGTTATGGTATTTACAAAATTATGGAGGATTACCGAAAGTTGCCACACGAAAATCCGTTTTCTGGGGGATTATGGAAGCGGGAAAATTGTCCAAAAAGTTCTAAACCTATTGCACTTTTGTCAATTCAATCATAAACCTTTTAACTTTACCAATTTAGTCTTAAACATTTTCACTTCTTGTCAATTGAGTCTATCCAGCTAATTTTGGCCGGAAAATGCTAACATGGATGACGGCAGTGCCACATAGGACCACCGATGTTGACGTAGACAATTTTTAATAATATTTTAATTTTTTTGAATTTTATTTTTATTTTTTTTCCTCTCTTTTTTTTTTTTTGGCTTTCTTCTTTGTCTTTTCTAGCGGCCGACTGGCCATAGGGGTTGGCTGGCCATCGACCACAGCCAGCCCGCTTGGTCTCACTCACCACCGAGAGGATCGGCCGAGCGAAGGTGAGCCTCAACGAGGGGAGCCTTAGCCCAAGTGCAACCCAACAAGGGTTGCCTGGGCAAGGCCGACCTATGCCAAGACCCGATCTAGTTAGGCCGGCCCTCACCTAGGCTAGGGTGACCTCACTCGGCGTCACCGTCGCTTGACAAGACCGCCCTAGCCTAGGCGTAGGTTGGCCTCGCCTAGGCGACCCTTGCCAGGCCATGCCTGGGTGAGGGCTCCCCTCGCCGGGGCTCGCCTTCACCCAGTCGGGCCTTACTTGTGGTGGGCGAGGCTAGTCAGCTGGCTATGGCCGGCTGACCACCGGAAAAGGCAAAGAAGAAAGCCAAAAAGAAATGAAAGAAAAAAATAACAGAAAAAATCAAAAATCAAAAAAATATTAAAATATTATTAAAAATTGAATATTAAAATATTATAAAAAATTTACATTAGCGTCGGCAATCCTATGTGGTACCGCTAGTGTCTACATCATCATTTTCCAGTCAAAATTGGTCGAATTGACTTAATTGACAAAAAATGAAAATGTTTATGACTAAATTTGCAAAGTTAAAAGATTTATGACTGAATTGACAAAAGTGTAATAAGTTTAGGACTTTTTGGACAATTTTTCCCTATAGAAGCTACCCTTCCTCAATTACTTGTAAATTGAAATGGAGAACGCTTTGTGATCCTGGCATATGGGAGTATCTTAATTTTTGTTTTTAAAAAGCTTAATAATAAACGTAAGTAAATGCACAACTCATCTAAGAGAGGTGTTGTGGATGTTAGTCGCTTGGTTAGAGAAAATCTGGGCATTGTCCGTATTAAAAAAGGGATCTCTTAGCTTAAGTAAAGCTTAAAAACCTGAATTCCTTCACCCTATACACACGCCACACACACACACACACACAAGTAGAATGAAGAACAACCCCAAGTGATGAAGACCACGTTTTTTGTCGGTAAAAAGAAGGAGAGGGGGGTTGATTTTGGTGTGCGGGTGTGAATTTACAAGTGGCCGTTTTTGTATAGTATTTGATTTAGAAATGTAAAACAAGAACAAGTGATGAAGAGCACTTATACATTTAAACACACACATACATACATACATACACACATACATCTATATATATATATAGATGTGAGAGAGAGAGAGAGAGAGAGAGAGAGAGAGAGAGAGAGAGACGCACAAATTATAAGGTTGTGGCTTTGTCGTATATGTGGTTTTGTATGCTATCTTATGTAGAAATGGAAAACAACCGCGGGTGATGAAGAGCACTTGGGTGGGCCAAACCATGAGGGCTTAGCGAAAAGCAAAGTTTGAAAAGGGTGCCCCGAGCAAGAAAGACAAAATCGAAAGAGAGTGTCGTCAAAGTCGGCTGGGGAAACCCCTCCAAAGAGTTATTATATAAAAATACTTAATAATGGCTTGGGTTCTCTCTTTAAATTACCCAGAACCTCTCTATATATATAGATATGTGTATGTGTTTGGGTGTGAATTTTTTTTTTGAAAAAAAAAATCTTTTGTATTTGCACTTGTTCAATTGATGCTACGTTTAAGTTTTTCAGCCGATCTTGATCATTTTCATTCTGAACCGGATTTAATTGGCAGTAGGTTTTAAGCTTTGGTTGGATGTGCTTGTAATGTTGGATGCACTTGAGCCTTCATTTCTCTTAACCTCTCATCAAACTTGTAAATGTGCATAAGTCTGTCAATCCAAAATTCAATAGAGGAAAACATGGTCTCAAAACATTACATTTCATCCTCCGTCATTACTATATGACTAATCTTGTCTCTCTAACATGTAATATGAGATTAGATGATATGAACACGTATTCGAATGTGTGCATCTATATATATTCACGTGAAGAGGACAAGATGCAAGCATACTCATGGCATAGGGTTCAACTCTCAGTCTTCACATTACAAACACTTTGCGAAGGTGTGGAATTGACTTGGTAATTGAAACGAATTATGCATACAACATACAACATACATATAAGAAAAAAAAAATTACAATTACAATCTTGATAAGTTTGCTCGAAAGAAAAATGGTATGGATAGAGAAAGTATATATATTGAGAGAGAGTAAACAAGGATGATAAATGTATGGAGAGACACGTGCCCATAGAAATCTCAGATATGAATGCTAGATCTTCGACTTTTTGAAGACTCCACAAAAAAGAGAGTACACTTCAATCCTACTCTCGCGGTAAGTCTCAATCACTCCTTTATTTTTTTTAAAAAAATCCATTAAACATCAAATCAAGACGCTAGCTTTTAGAAGGCTCCACAAAAGAGTGATTGCCCCGTAAATAATACTCTCATCCTCTCAACTAATCCATTTTTTAATTTCTATTTCATTATCTAAATATTCCATTACCTTCTTTTCATTTCATGTATGTCGTTATTTTCAACAATTTTCAGAATGGTGCTACATGTCCATGGTATAATAGAACTCAATCTTGGCATAATTTTATCAAATTAAAAAATATATGAGATAATTTCACCTAAAAATCCTAAATTTATTGTGCGACTCAATTAAACTCCAAAATTTTAAATTTGGTCAATGCAATTTTAAATCTTATGATAATTTTCAAATGAAATCATTCCAATAAATTATTGTCTAAAAATATTACTGTGAACTCGTCAGTACTGACCGTTTTAGGTATTACTAATGACATTTAATGTAGACAACCTTAACAAAATGACATAGTATTGAGTCTATTTTCTCAATTTTTTTTTTCTCTTTTTCTTTCTTTTGTCTTTTTTATCTTCTTCTATTTTCAATCTTTCCTTCGCCTATATTATTTATCTTCTTCCCTTTGCCTTTTAAAGAAACCCTAATCGAAAAATTCCCCAGCAAATGTGGGGAAGCTCCTCGTAGGGTGCTCCTAACGTTTTATTCGTGGCATAAGACGAGGTTGGTTTTCATCGATGAAAACGGTTTCCAAATCTCCGTCGAAGAGCTCAAACTCGTTGAAACGGAGGTCTAAGAAGTTCAGCGCTAGGTGCTCCAGTGCGACCTTTGGAAATTTCCAGGCGAAACTGGTTGTTGCTCAGATTTAGCTCAAAGAGCTGCTTCAGACTCTGGAACTTCAGTAGCATGGCGCTGCAAAATAAGTTATGTTGGAAATTATGATCCATTTTCTCTAAACGATCTAGAAACTACTGACTTAATCAAGAAGGCAAGAACGTTGGCAGCACCATCCATGCTGAAGATTGTCTAGAATTGTTGAGAATGGTGGTTGTTGACACCTAATTTTGGCAAACCCTAGGGAAAAAAAAAAATAAAAATCGCGTCAGAACAAATAAAAGGAAAAAAATTGGGAAAATCAATCGATTGATTATGCATGGAAGTTTGAAATTTTGATGAATATTCAGATTTTGATAAATGCGGAAGCAGTTAGAAAATCAAATGAGTAAAGGGCAAGAATTTTTATAAAATGGAAGGAATCGAAACAAAATCGAGCTGATCGCAAAATCACACCCCGATTTGCAGCCATGAATTAATGCAACTGAAGATGAAAACTCGAAAATTACCATGAAAAGCGATCGTCTGGAATCACTATAAAAAGAGCCACAATTTTCGTGACCAAGGGGGTGGTGAGAATTTGAGAAGCAAAATTTTTTGAGAGAAAATTCGTGCAAGAAAAAAAAAGCCTTGGTCCGTCTTGCTCAAAGAGAAATCATTTCTCTTTTCTTTCTTTGACAAGAAAGGGAAAAGTCAGCAGAAGTTTGCAGAAAAGGGGGAGAGAGAGGATGTGTGAATAGACATGAGAGGGAGAGAAAAAAAAAAAAAAAAAAAAAAAAAGCAGCAAACGGTTCGTCTTCCTCGCGAGGTGTCTTCGCCCTCTTACCGGCTGCCGTTGCTCCAGCGCGGCCCAACGTTGGCAGCTGAGCTTCCGATCATCGCCACTCCACCAGCCCGCTCGAGTCGGCGCCGAACCTCCTGCTACCAAGCTTCCTTCTGCCAACTACCGTCGCTCGTCCCTCGCGGCGCTGCAGCAGCCTATGAAGTACCGACACTCTCCAAGGGCCTTCGTGTCGTGTCGACACTTCAACACGTGTCCGACACTCTCCGACACTCGATCAACACATGTCGAAAAATCCGACACTTGGTCAACTTTCTCGACACTCTCCGACACTCGAGTTGAAATTTTGACATACGACTTTTCGACACGTAATTCTGATATCGAGATCAATTTTAAAAATTCAATAAATGAGATATAAAAAAAATTATATATATATATAACACAACAATAAAAATAATAAATTGAGAAAGAATAAAAACCTAGTATTCTCTTCTCTCCTGACTCTCACTTCCCGTGATACATAATTCACCCCTTAAGTTTTTTTTCTCCTCTTCCAACATATCTAACATGCGAGTCCAGAAAATGGATCGCTTTTTTTTTTCTCCAAGTTTTATGAATTATTGAAATAGATTTAAATTTGTCAAATTGAAACAATGAATGATATTAATAAATTGCGGATTAATGTTTTTAGTATATATTTATTCTATGATTTTTTTAATTATTTATTTATGAATTTGATTCAAATTAATTTGATTGAAATAATCATAAAAATGATAACTTATTATGTATTTATAAAAATATATATTTAATATACAGCGTGTTCCAACGTGTCGAAATTCTCTGTTTTTTTAGAAATGACGTGTCGGCGTGTCGTGTCGTGTCGTGTCATGTGTCACGTGTCAGTGTCAGTGCTACTTAGGCAGCAGCCCGAGAACTCTCGCCGGCCACCGCACTAGCAACACCTCAGCCTCACCTCCGCTTGCGACCCACGAGCACCAACGCTGCAGTAGCTCACCCCTTCGTCACCACTGGTCGCCGCACCTCCGCACCACCATCCTCGACACCTGCACTCACGGCTGCGCCTCTATGCACCTGTCACAGATCTTGTCTTCGCCGCACGCCGTCTGCAACCCAACGCCAATAACCCGTGCTTCCCCGTCCCCAACAACAGCAGATCCAAGCTAGTCGCCGAGCCACTAGTCTTCACCGCGCGCCATCTACAACCCAACGCCGCTACAACCCGACGCCGTTGGAGCTCCGCTCCAACCGCGAGCCAAAACCCAAAGTCGCAAACTGCTCGACTGCAGCACCCTGCTCAAGCTTCGCTCGACGTCGTCGCCACGCCCACGCTTCCACCCGACGCCGTTGTCGCGCCTGCGCCTCCGCGACCGCTTGGTGCCCGACGCCCTTGCAGCGCCTCCGTCCGCGATCGCTCGGAGTCCAACGCCCCCTTCTCCGTGTGACGATTTTGTAGCAGCTCTGTGCCCGCTGCTGCGGCACCACCGCCCGCGACGCCCCTCGTCATCGCTGCCTACCAGCCCTCACTGAAGCTCCGACTCCGATCATCCTCCACCCGGCGCTGACCAACCTGCTGCCCCCTTTCCTTAAGTTGCTTACTTTTATTTTTATTTTTATCTTTCATTTATTTTATGTTATGTTATTTTATTTACTTTTTTAAAGTTTTTCTATTATTGTACCAATTGGAACATTGGGAGTTGATTTTCATTTTATTGCAGTCATTATTCGCAGTGATTTTGTCCAAAATTATTGTAATTATTTAATTTGATCTGTAAGACGTTGGATCATTTTTTTTAATTATATTAATTTTTGGGGCATTTTGATAGTATTTTAATTGTTAAATAATTATAATTAGTAATTTGACCCGTAAGACTTCGGATCAAATTTTTAATTATTTTGAATTTTCTTATATGGTGTGATATTTAAGGTTAAAATAATCATTAATTTAATTCGTGAGACAACGGATTATTTTTTCGATTATTTTAATCCTTTATTTGATGACTTGATTAATTTAGATATAATATTTATCTGATAATTGCTTGTCTTGGAAAAACAATAAAAAAAATAAAAAAATCAAAAAAATCAAAATCTTGCATTAGAGCATGTAGGTTTAGTAAATTAGGATTGCACTTTTTAGGATTACAGTTTTAGGATTGCACTTTTAGATAGTTTTTTTTTTTTGAATAGATTAGGATTGATTTTTTTTTTTTTTTTTTTATATAGACAAACTTTTAAATAATGTTTGCACATCTTGATAATCTTATTTTTCTAAAAAATAGTTTTCTAAGATAGGATATGGTTTAAGTCAAATTAATCCCTAAAATAAATTATAAAATTATTCATTTTAGATAGTTTAATTAGGGTTTTTATTAATTTCGAATTTCAATAAAAAAAATATAAAAATATTAGGTGCATGTCAATTAGTTTGCATGTTAGGTTCATTTAATTAGAATTTGCTTGTTAATAAAGTTAGGTCATGAATTTATAATGCACGTTTCGATTTCAAGATAAAAGAAAACCAAAAAAATAAAATAAAATGCTTTGTGTGTTTATTTCTTTTAATGGAAGTCTTTTAATTGTTTAATAGTGACAGAGCATCCGTGTGATCACCATTTTGCATGATAGAGATTTAGGTTAAAATAAATCCAAGTTGCCTGCAAAAACATTTTTGAAATTAAAAAGAAATGGTACCAAAATGGCATTAGAGAAATCTAGTGTAACCAAATCCCCGTACTCATAGTCTATGGTTCGTAGAAGTAAAATAATTCTCCCATTATTTTACTTAGGTGTCTAATCGACCTACCATAAATTGATTAGTGGCGACTACTAAATAAAATCCATTTGCACGTTAAAAAAACTTGAACCTAAGTCGCGAATTGGTATGGGCTTGGGATGGCCCGAGCTAAGTTTAAGACTTAGTAGTCCATTAACCTAAACTCTAGGTGGTGCGCTCGAAAATTTAGGCCGCGACAGTGATGGTTAACTAAACCTAGAAGACTCAAGTGGGAATGCAAGCAAGCAGCAGCAAAAGAAACAGTAAGCATAACCAAGTTGAAGAAGACTTGGGAAACCTTGAAAATAAGTCAAGAATAGCTGCTGAGGCACGAGTGAGAGAGGGACCGAGCAAGCCACAAGTACAATTTCCCCCTTAATTTCCTTCCAATAAACCTTTTGCTTGGCCAAAAATGCCTCGTGAAGATTACATATCCAAACTCATGAATGCTTGGATTTTCCATAGGCTTGAATTAGGAAAAAAAGCATAAGCCAAGTTGGAGAAGAATCCTTAAAAATAAGTCATGAATAGCTGTTGGAGAAGTGGTGATGGTGAGATGCAAGAACAACCAGCTGTAAAATTCTAGGTGGTGGCCGAATTAGCCAAGAAGATCCTCTTATTGTCAGGCAGTGTGAACAAGGAAAGTCAGTCAAAGGAAGTGGCTTCAAAATATAATTCTTGTAAAACAAGTATGCTTAGTGGGCAAGAATATGAATCGGCGGATGCCTCTAAATTCGATGGAGTTGCTCTATAAATAGAACTTAGAATTGAAAGGGGCTAGTGAATACACCTAGAGGGGGGTGAATAGGTGTATAAGAAACTTTTCGTAAGACTTAGAAGATTATCTTTGATGGATAGTAAAATAGAATTCAACTATTAAATAAACGAACAACTCGAAAGCGTAAATAGGAGGTTCAGGGATGAGAGAAGATGAACACAAAATTTATAGTGGTTCGGCTTATTCCAAGCCTACGTCCACTCTCCCGCACTGATAGCCCACCGGCTGGATTTCACTATGAATCAAAAGAGTCGTTACAATATCACGTCCTTGATTCCACAGTGTAGAGACTTTGCTACACTTTCTAAAGGTCTCACAAGTATTTAATCTCTCTTTTGAATACAAGTTTCGCTCAACAGTTGAATCAACAAAGAACGAGGAGTTTCAGACTTTGGAATTTATCTATCATGCACACTCTCGAATAACCAAAGCTTCTCCCTTTTATACTCCTCCATGCCTTCATACCCGTTGGTACTTTCCAAAGGAGTTCGTCCATCTAACCGTTGGACGGAATCAATTAAGGAGATATTCGAGTTACTTAAGGAATGTGATGATAGCCCACCAATCATGCTCGCCCATACAATCAGGATCTAGGTTTCCATAAGTAGAACCTTCCAAGTATATCTTGTCAATCAACGAATCTAACTTATTCGTATCAAGATTAAAACGAAGAAAAAGATCTCGAAATGCTATCTCCAGCCGTGAGAAGCTTCTTTAACCGCTCGAAACAATTCCTTAAATAAATCATTGATTCTGGAAAAATCTTCTTCGACGGTCTAGAAACTGTCAATAAGGGCAGACTTTAAATCTTAAATCTGACAGTTTTCAGACTTTGACGAAAGAGTCTTCAAGTCTTCAGACTAGACTGATGGAAACGTTTTGTCAACTTCAAAACACATAATGAAGTTTTCTCCAACAAGAATCATTCATGTAATGTGTGTGGAGTGAGCTTATAAACTCCATGTCCTTATACTCCTCCACCACCACCTCCATCAGAATTAGTTTTGTCCATCTAATGAAACTGTTTTCTCCATATCCCATGACCTATATTCTCCAACTATCCTAGCTTGTCCCTTGCCCACCACAAAAACTATCACTTGCTTCCACCCGCACACATTCAATTTTTCAACAGGTTAGAATTGAGGTGGAAGAGGGTGAGGTCGGCCAGTAGGCCAAGCTCCCCCAGGAGGTAACCAGCAACGTCACCATGGGTAGGGTTGATGCCGGCGATGGTGTGGAAACTAGGGTCTTCAGGGTGGGGGAGCAGAAGACGCAAGAGTAGTCGCGGCCAAAGGGACTAACCCAGTTGGCAATGAAGTTGTTGGGGTCGGAGAGGTGGCCTGCTTTAGAGCTTGGAGGGCGATCGGGCGTGATGGGTAGCCGTTGAAAACAGCAAAAATAAAAAATAAAATAAAATCCCAAACCCAGATCTGAACTTCGTGTAGAAGATTATGCTGGAATCAGGGCTTGGATTTTCTTTGTTTTTCCATTCAAGTAATCCTGAAGTGTTTTCGCCTTGAAATCCCCGCTCATTGAAGATGAATAGCAATCCGCCCTTTCGAACATGTTACTTGAGAAAGCTTTTTCCTTACAGTTGCGTGACAGTACCAGAGAGCATACCCTCATCACTGGAAGAAAACCGGTGAGACTTCCATTGATACGGGTTTCAGTGTTCTGGTTTTGAAAGCTGTCGATGAACATTAAAAGAAAATTCCAAGGCTACATCTAGGTTTCAATGTTCTAAAGTTGAAGATGAACAATAAAAGATAAAAGAAAGAAAAGAAGAGAAAAGAAAAGAAATGAAAAATTCAGAAGATTACTATAAAATCATTTTGAGTAAAGATGTTTCAGGTCAGATCTTCAATCGTGACACGTAAGATAGTCAAAGATGATTGGACTACTACATCAGCAATTTCTAGTTAAATTTAGGCCATATGGACTAAAATTGAAAAAATATGAAAAGATTTAGGATTACAATTCCAAATTGGAAAGTTTAGCACTAAATTAGTATTCATACAATAGGTTTAGCACTGATTGGGTAATTTTTTCGAATTTATATAAACTATTGCCATGTTATAAAATATATTTAAATGTATTCATGTTAATTTTTTTAGCATGTGGGTGGGGTAATTCCCTTGAAAAGACAAGAATATAGAGTTGATCCCACAGTGAAACTGGGTCCACCAGGAATATCATGTTAGCTACCTTGATAAAATGGGACATTAATAATGTTCAAATTCAACCCACCTATCCAATATTGATTGACATACTGCTATAAGATTTTTAGATATCTATCTTTCAACAACAAGAAACAGCGATCGTGCTCATTGAATTGTGCATTTCATATATGCACAATTTATCATTTTTCGTTCATCTTTCATGCGTGCTTTCATATATGTCTTATGTGATATTGAATTGTGCATTTGTATTATACTCAATCCATTGCTAGTTTAGCCTCATTCTAGTTTGTTGAAATGCGTGACACTTTCAGACTTCATGAGAAGGCATTAGAATAAATCTTACGGTATAGGCTATCGTTATCTTTAATAACACAGCAAACTGATCCATTTAGATGATGACAAATAACACAAATCTGGACTGGAAAACTAATAATATAGCATGAAAGTTGGTAACTTTGTGGCCCAAAACGAAGTTAATTTGTTGAACTCCTGCCACAGTCGACAAAACGACAGGCAGAGTTTGTCCTCATTGTTAATACCAAATCAGTTGGTGTCAGTATTTACGTACACATTTTTTTCAGAACTGATCGTGAACTACTGGCATTAATGTGATGTGATATTGCTAAAAGGCGTAACTTTTTCAAATTTTGTTTTTTTTCAGATCATCCTTCCGTCCAATGAATTTCGATTTCTCCCTTGATCTTGCTCGACATGGTTTCCATTTTGCTCTGCAGGTAGCTGCTTTTGGACCAACAGATGGTGATTTTCGCAGGCACAGCCAAAGAAGAGGGTTCTTGCGAATTTGTCATTTATATTATAAACATCTCCTTGATAACGGAGTAGGTATAAAACTATACTTGTTTGAATATATCCCATGAAAGAAAGTCAGAAGTGGAGCCACGTTTAGCATGCATGAACATTCTCTTTCAACCAGAAGCCATCATTTTTGTCCTTTACCCCGTTCACATCTTAGTAATGATTCTTTGGGTAGGCCCAGGCTGACCGACCGACGTCCCATCCGAGTCGAAATGCAAGAATCAGCTAATGGAATCGAGAAGATATTGGGTGGTCCGGGACCACGCTGACGTGGCGGTTCCGGACCACCTAATATTTTCTCGATGGAATCAGGAGAAAAAGAAAAGTCGCTTCCTTCTTCTGCTGATGGTGGACTCGACACAAATCAATTGAATCTATACTCATTCATTACACTCATGCTTGATAAGTTGAAGCATATGTATTATGGGTCTAGAAATCATGGTAAATTGCAATGAGGTTCTTCTTCTTGTATAAGTAAATAACTTATTTTTCTAATGGATCCAGCCCGCTACAAGCCTGAATTGAATCACAGTGATATTATACCCACTCCAGAGGACCTGACCTAGCCGCACACCTTGCAAAGCAAAGGAAGCCTTCTAGGTTGGCTTGGCCTGAAGAGAACACTTTGATGCTTAAGTCAGTGGACAAGCGAGAGACTAAGGAAAAAAGGGTCATTCATAAAAATAAAAAATTGTCCAAAGGGACGATCCGATTAATCCTTTGGGCAAAGAACTTCACCTTTTTTTTGTACTCTTGTTTGGAGTCCTATGAAGCTAAAGTGCCCTTTCATGAGCGGACGGAGGGTCTGGGCCTCTCACCCTAGGCTTTTGAGGCTAGTTTTTGTGCGTGTCTAGGCCCCGGCCCGCAGTCTGAGCCCCACAGCGGGTATCATGGGCCGGGCTTTTTGGCCCACTTTTAGCGGAGCTTGAACCCATGAGTGGATGTGCGAAGGTTTGCATGTCTTGGGTTTTTTAAAAGGCAAAGAAAGTCTACTTTTGGTCCCTACACTAGCTTTTTCCCCTTCTTCTAATCGAGTCCTTGAATTGAAGTTGACCGTCAAAAAAGATGAAAATATGTGTAAGTGCACATAGGTAAGTTCATCTCAGAATTTCGCATTCATGATTGGGAGACATGAAAGTGAAGAAGTGAGAACCTAAAATGGTTGATGGTGCACCTGAATTTGAATGCCTTTGTAACATGACAAATCACCCCATGACGTATGTAGGGCCCGTTTGGTTCGGCTTTGGGGAAATGCCCTTGGGAGAATGCAAATACCTTTGAGATAAATGGGTTTTTCGAAATGCTAGACTGTTTGATAAACTATAACTGAAAAGTGTTTTAGGGAAATGCAAGACTGTTTGGTAAACATATATTTGAAAAGCCATTTAGTGTAACAAAATTAAATTTTTTAGTTTTAGTATTTTTAAAATTGTAAAAAGAAAAACAATAACTATATAACATTTTACATTTTCATGTTGAGAGTAATATAAAAGATATATTAGTAAATTTATTTAGAAATTATATTAAAAGAATTTGATTATAGATTAGATGCAAAGCTCAACTTTTGGCCTATGGTTATTTTAGGTTTGTTTTCAACTTTGAATAATTTTTTTAATTATTGTAGTATTAATCATCTTCGTTAATTAATGATCATTCTAGTGTATTTGTAAAAAGTTGGCTATTGATTGTCAAAAGATAAAAATGACAAAAAAAAAAAAAAAAAGAACCCAACATTTGCAAAGGATTTTTATTATTTTTTAAGAAAATAAAAATAAAATGCGATAAAACTCCGTTGCCGATCAACGTCGGTTGAGGTGTGGGGAAGATGATCGGTTTAAAAAAAAAAAAAAAAAAAAAAAGTCAACGGATGAATAGTAAAGGTGGACTTGCATTTCCGAAATCTTTGAAAGCCCAAAGCGAGTTCGGACTTGCTTTGGGCTTTCAAAGATTCCGAGCATTCCAAATGCTAGCATTTGGCCAAGGATGTCTCAGAATGCTGAACCAAACAGGTAAAATTTTCCCCAAGGGGCTTTCGGGGCTGAAAGCCCCTTGGGAATGCTGAACCAAACGGGGCCGTAGTAGAAGCAGTCAAAAGACTAAAAAACCAATCAATGTCATAACACATGTGATTGACCAATCGAATGAATTGATATAACCATATTATATACGATCTCCCATAAGGTTTATTGCCTAGTCGCGTGCACTAATGTAATTAAAGTTAGCTTATTTCATAGGCTTAGCTCGGAAGTTTTAGGTATGAGCAGCTAAGATACATCAGTGATATGTTGAAGAATTTTTATGTTACTACATGAATGTGGAGGAGGCAGCTTATAATGGGAAGTTTGGATTCATGTATTGTGAATGAAGTTGTATTACTAGATACGGAGTAATACTTGATCGATGACTCAATACAATTTTCTTTATACTTGAGTACATTATGCTTGGGGCTAATTCCATAAAAAAAAGCATCAACTTTAGGTCGATGGACAAATCTGGCCAAAACTTTTTTTTGTCTCATAAAAAAGCACAAACTTTAGGTCGAGAGACAAATCTGGCCCGAACTTTCTTTTGTCTCGTAAAAAAACACCAACTTTATGTTAAGTGACAATTCTGGCCCCAATTTTTTTTTTTTGTCTCATAAAAAATCACAAACTTTCACTCCTATCCAAAATCTAACCCCTAACATTAACTTTCTATTTGAAGTTAAACTTATTTTAGCAGAAAAGGTTCTAGCCATGAGGTTGGTGGATCTCATCCATGGTTTCTATTGATGGGCGGAGATCTACAGCTTCATATTACGACAAAACGATAAAGTCTAGCTAGAGAAATTCAATCTTGAGATTTTTTTACTTGCTAGTGAAGTATAGGAGATGACACCATTTCACCGTTATTCTTCGAGTGGTGGCTCAAACAATAAGACAATGGATGGTGTTAGCCAGCAAGTGCAAGACAATCGATGAATCTAAGTTAAGGGGGGCCAGATTTAAAATTTAAGTGAAAGTTGGTGATTTTTTTTCAAAATGAAAAAAAAAAAATTGGGTCAAAATTGTCACTCGACCTAAAGTTAGTATTTTTTTCCGTAACAAAAAAAAGTTTGGGCCAAATTTGTCACTCGACCTAAAGTTGGTGCTTTTTTACGAGACAAAAAAAAAAGTTTGGGCCAGATTTGTCCATCGACCTAAAGTTTTTTTTTTTTTTTTTTTTTTTTTTTGGAATTAACCCATTATGCTTGGGCTTGTTTTTCTTTTGCTTTTAATTTATAATTTCTCAACAAACTAAAAATTTTAATAAAAACTCGTGGAAATAGAAATTTTATTTAATTCATCATCATTTTCACAATGAGAATAAAAAATCAATGGATAATAAGATTTTTCAAAATTAAAAAAAAAATGTGGGTACACGATACATAAAAAAAAAAAAAAAAAAAAAAAACGATATTCTATGGTTATACTCGATCTAGTGGTCAGGGTTTATGCACAACCTACTTTTGTTGGACGTACACCACCCCATTTGATGGCGAGGATGCCATTCGTGTAGTAACAAATGTTCCAAGCGACCTATTGATCTTGATGAAACCTCTTTTGACATTGTTTGCACATTACATGAAAGTCTTTTAGTCTCTTAGATTTTCCGTCTCTTCTTACTTGGTTGGTCTCTCAAATTTATTAGAAAGTCTTTTTTTTTTTGGGTAATATGCGAGAGGGATGAAGGTGAGAAGGAGAAGAAGAGACTTCTAATTTATAAGAAATTTTTATGATTTCCTTTTAAAGTTGGCCAATCGGCCTCGGCCCCAACGATTGGACTTATTTTTTCATCCCCAGGCCAGTGCCAAGAGTAAAGGGGCTGTGCCTGCAAGTGCAAGCCCCTTTTTCCTAATGGCTCCGGCCCAACAAGGGCTCAATTGTGACGCTCCTGAGCCGACGAGGCCCTACCACCGGTTTCCAACCAATGAAGAATCTATTTGGGAAAATAACACAAATAGTATATGAACTTTAGTCAATGTGATTCCTGAATTTTTAATTTATTTAATAAGATTCTTCAAACCATAGTCCAATTTGCAATGTGGTCTCTAAATTTTCAATTTGTTCAATGTAGTCTCCAGACTTTTGATACATATTTAATTTACTCCATAAATTATAACAATATTGAACATTTTCATATAGTTCATGGATTAAGTTAAATATGTACCAAAAGTTCAAGGGTTACATTGGACAAATTAAAAATTCAGAACCACATTACACATTGACTTAATGTTCAAGGACTACTTTAAACAAATTGAAAGTTCACTGACTATACTACACATTGAGCTACAATTCAATGAGCATTTGTGACAATATCCTAATCTATTTGGATACGTCCAAGTACATCTGAACCATTTAATTAATAAGGTCCACTGCATAATTTAGTATAGCACCCACATAACTTAACAATTCAGAAAGGTTCCAGGACACATGCATTGAATGCCCAGAATAATTTTTCAATCTAGTGTGGATACTGTTTCGATTCCTCCTCACCATCTGTTGTACATTCATCCCTGAAGAACACTTGCGATACTAGTACGGTCTTGACATAGGCCCCATTTGGTTCAGTATTCCCAAGGGGCTTTCGAGACGTCTCGAAAGCCCATTGGGAAAAATTTTAAGCGTTTGGTTTAGCATTTGAAGGTGTCCATGGTCAAATGCTAGTATTTGGAATGTTGATAGCCCAAAACAGGTTCAGACCCGCTTTGGGCTTTCAGCATTTTCGGAATGCTACTATGAGGTTTAATGAATTTTTTTTCTTTCCGATATTGCCCCTACTGATAATCATTTTTCCCCTTTGTCCCTCGAAAGTACTGTTCATCGTCTTCTTCGAGTCCTTGCTCCTCCACCGCGGCGGGCGGCGCTCAGCCGCGAGCGGCCCCCGGGAAGCCTTGCCTAAGGTCGCGCGACCTTAGGTGAGGTGGCTTGAGGTCAGGTGACCTTGGGCATCGCCTGGGTCGAGCGACCTCAAGCGAGGTGGCCTGAGGTCGGGTGACCTTGGGCGTCGCCTGGGTTGAGCAACCCAGGCGACGCTGTCTGAGGCCACATGACCTCAGGCGACGCCTTGGGTTGCTCGACCTCAGGCGACGTCGCCGGAGGCCACGCGACCTCAAGCGTCGCAACCCGGGGGATGCCTAAGGCCGCAGAGGTTGCGCGGCCTCAAGCGACGTCGCCCGAGGCCATCGCGACCCGGGCGACGCCTCCCGAGGCTGCGCGACGCCCGGCGGCGTCGCCCGGGTCGCGATGGCCTCGGGCGGTGTCGCCGGAGGCCGCGCGACCTTAGGCGTTGCCCGAGTCACGACAGCCTTAGGCGGCGTCACCGAAGGCCGCGTGACCTTAGGCGTCCCCGGGTTGCGACGCCCGAGGTCGCGCAGCCTTAGGTGACGCCACCGGAGGTCAAGCGACCCAAGGCGTCGCCTAAGGTCGGCGACCTCAGGCCCTCCCCCGCCGCCGCCGCCGCCACCAACACCACCGCCCCTACGGTTGCATTTCCTCCTCTCTTTTCTTTTCTTTTTTATTTTTATTTTTCTTTTCACTTTGAAATAGCTTTGCAAAACATACACAAAAAATTGGTTTCCAAACACACTTCCCTTCCCAAAATGCCCATTTTCTCAAAGATACTTGAGGAAATGCAAAGTCATTTCCCCAAAGTTGAACCAAACGGGCCCATAGTTCAATCAAGTTTCAATGTGGCACGATTGTTTTCTAGATTTTCATGTGAGCTCTCTCCAGTTGGGCATTTGCCAATCCTGCCATACGTGCAACTAAGTAATTCTTGTAACCTAAAAACAGGTCTTCATCTCGGTGTTGATCGATGAGATGTTACGTCTGTCGGCAAGGAAATGTCAACATAAGGCATTCCATCGAGTTCATATTTTGAGAACGGAAAAATAAACAATCAGAGTAACTCAGAGACGGTGATGTCAGATGTAACAGCTAAAGCAGACCATTTTCCTGATGAACATAGGCAAGTTCAGTACCACTTACAGAGTTAAAAAGAGGTCAGACCCAGCAAATCTTGTCGATCAATAAGGCCGAACGCAGGACTTCAAGATCATGATAATTCACATCAACAGCATAAATAATCAAGACAAAGCAGCAGGCGCGAAAAAGAGACGAGCAAATGTACAATAATGCTTCAATCACTATAGCCAGGAGCTATGCCGTAATCAGGCTACTTGTATGAAATAACCTCCGATCTTACACCAATGTAAAGCGTGGGAGATGCTGGAAGAAATACAACTGAGTAAGCAAAATGAACCATTGAACAAGCTCTTGTCCACCAGAGAAAGACATTCCATCGTTATACATGAGTCTACATGCCTTGCACAAGCGAACAAAGTTCTCAAGCAGAACAGGAAAGTCTAAACTTCGAGCAGTAACTTCTATTCTGCATATAACTTCTATTCTGCAAACGAGAGGTGGCATGTCAAAAAACACAGCCATAGAATGACAGTCCAGTCGACCAAACTTTGCCTAGAAACAGAGGTTGGGTTATGGAGATGGACGACCCTCGTCAATGCGAATGACTAAAGAGTAAAAGAGTTATGAAACTTGGCTACCCGACAGCTGATTCTGCTTTACAGAGAATCAAAGTAGGTTTTTTTTTTTTTTGGTAAGGAGAATCAAAGTAGGTTGACATAAGGAAAAACCAAAAATCTTGTTGAGCCTAATGTCAAATTTCTCATTCATCTGTGTTGTCTTCTTCATATTTCATCAGGAATTCTTGGCAGCTATATTGATGCACATTTATGATCTTTGCACTTGATTGACAATAACACTGCAGTCCCAACTCAAACATGATTTGAATAAAATCCAATAAATGGAGTCCTAAAAACCACAGACAATTCGAATTGCAGATCCTCTCTTGTATCCTGCGAGTGTGCTATGTCATAAGATACAGCACAGCGATTTCTCTGAGCATTTGAATAATCTAAACCATGGCAAGAACAAAGGGAAGAAAAAGCAAGGATTCAAACAAAAAATTCAATGCCCTGACACAAAACATGGAAAAGCACTCATGGCATAGGAGCGCCGCTAGATCTTCCTAGAATTGAGGGTCGGCACAGTATCCATGAGATTGGTTCGAGGGTGGAAGCATCAAGAAAGTTAGCTCATCATTTCGCTAAACAATTGCATTAGCATGAACACCACGGCCATATTGCATTGTGCTTCTACTTGAAGATACGAACCAAAATCCACATTCCACTACTTTTGACATGGATAGCATCTCAATTTTGTACAAAATCTGCCAAAATGCAAGTATTCTCAGATTAAAAACTATCGCAAGTGGAAATAAGACTACTTTCCCAACTTCATGAGTGGTTCTTCAGCTCTTTGTACTTCATCAAACAAGCATCATAAAATGCTGTCTGCACACTGGCACGTACACCCGTCTTACAGTAAGTCGCGAAATGTTCGCAGTTATTTCCAGTAAGATCGTACTTACCAAAGTCATTGCTCTTGAGAAGCTCATAAGCAGCTTCAACAACTTCTTGTGGGGATTTGGTACAGGAAAGGGTGTTGCAAGTTCCAGAATTTTTCAGGAGAAAGCCCAATTCCGGTGCACCATACATGAAGTAATGAATGGAATGAAGCGTCTTGTGGTCTCTACGGAAGCAATCAAGGCACGTCCTGATGACACCGCGGCCTGTGTTTTCCTGATAACGACATTTTGGACAGGCGGGCACAGTTTTGGCTTCAACTCTAGAATATGGGAGGATGGCCTCCTTGCTCTCTGTCCTGGTGAAGTGAATCACATAACCATCTTCCACGTATATTCCTGGCATGTTTAGATACAACTTAGTGAATCGTGAAACACTTCATAAAGCCACAAATTTTCCCAAAAGACGGAATTAAACCACCAATAGCAGTAGGATCTGGGTTAGGTTTGCTAGCAAATCAAGATAAAGCAGGCCTTTGCACCATAGGCCTTCGAATAACTTATATACAGTCAACCTTCTTTTTCTTGGTCAGAAAAGGACAATACGAGCAAAACAAGAAAAGAACACAACCCCAAAGTAATTACGCGGATAATTGCAGTAGTTTAACAGAACGTAGGAAAGGAATCTAGAAACCAAAAGGCACGCATCTGAACGTAGGAAAGGAATCTAGAAACCAAAAGGCACGCATCTGACTCAGAAAAGGCATGAATTTTCCGTATCTAGCTTCAAATGCTAATCATAGATCTCAACTGGCATCACCATCCTCCACTTTCTTTGGGTTTATTATTTGATAAATTCCACCTCGTGGCCCAGCTTCTGGGCCAGGGAAGGCAGGAAATGAAGCTAGAAGTTCGATTTTGATCAGTTGGAAGAGAAAACTTTCACCCGATTAAAGGAGCAGACAAGAACCCAATTGAGAAAGAACAGGGTAGAAGAGATATCAGCAGCGAGCATCAGAGAGGTTGAAGAAGACTGACCATGGTGACTATAAGAGCCGTATCGCTTATAAGCGTAGATGTGGTCGCCAGGTTTCAGATCTGTCGGGTCAATCTTCTTCCATATCAGCTTCATTCCATCTTCAAATTCCTTCTTGATCTTGTTCATCATTTTCTTCTTTTCACCTCGGGTTCTTTTGGGCTCTCTCTTGACTCTCAAAGACTTGAGCTCTGCACACTCATTTGCTGATGGAAGACGGCACTGCGAAGCCGGCACTTACATAGACAATCCAACGACATGATCAATGCTTGTTTATCAAGTTTCATGCTTGTTTTTCTGACTGTATAGATGAGACAAAATCGGTCTGGTCAATGAGCAAGTCGGACTTTTCCTCTCCACGTGCCACACCGGTCAAAGACCCCTGACAGATTACCGATGGAGATGTCTTGATGAGGTTGAAAAATGAGTTGCCAAATCTCTTTCCATGTCCATTCCATCCCATCTGCTTTGGAAGATACGTGCTAATTTGTTTTGAACAGTAATTATTTGCAAAATCGGTACAAGACTTGCTGATGTTTAGTAATGAGCGGTAATTCTTGAAGGGCTCTTGTCCCTATTTCCTTCTCGTATAATTCGCTACTAAATCATACCCATTTACTTCATTTGGTATCGAAATTTCTCCCTTAAGATCTTTATTTGATCTCCAAATTACATAAGTCTTTAGCACAAGTGACGTGTATACACATGGCCGATTTATTTTCTTAAAATCTGCAAAATGCACAACTCACTCATTTAGATTGGTTTGGAAGATAAAATTATTAGATTGTGATGTGCAGAATAGAATCTCCTTTCCCTATTTCTGAAATTAACTTTCTTTCCCAATATGAATTAGGCCTTGATGTGAATTAGCAGCAGTCTTGTAGATGTCGATATATGCCTCCTCAATATCCACCGGGGGCCTTGAAAGACTGGACAGCAACACGCAACCTTTGCAACTGCAAGAAAAAGCCAGTCTTGGAATTATTGATGATTGGTGTCAATATTCCGACAACACCCCTTGACCATGCCCTACGAGACAAAGGGAACTGACAAAAATGATTTTTTTTTTTTGGGTCTGTAGCCAAAGAATATGATAAGATGGAGCGTTTCTACCTTATTTCATCAAACCTTCATCACAAAACAAGCATCTAACACTTTGTTCACTCATTTGACACTGCCAAAATGCATAATGCAAACTCCCCAACTCCATCTCTATCATCTTCTTTGAGCCTGTCACGAGTCATTTTCTCATGCACGTTCAATCTGGATCTGGTCAGAGCATCACTTCTTGGATCGAGATATGATGGATATTGCAGGACCTAGTTGCGTGGGGGGATGAACGAAAGAGAGAGACAGAGGGAAGAAAGGAATTTTAGGGAGGTACCCACTCATGATTCCGCCAGAGAACATATAGTCCAACTGCATCACCTTCTACAGATTTTTTTGCATGTTGTTGGCAGAAATTTTATTGATATCAATCAATGACTCTTTTATTCGATAAAGAAAAAAGTCATAGACATATTATATTTATATTTATTCACTTCCAAACCTTTCAATTTTGACCAATTTAGCTCGAATTTTTTCCACATTAATACTAATTCAGTTTGTGTGATCAATTTAAGTTGTAAATTGCTGATGTTGACATTTAGCATCTTACATGGTATAATTGGCGTTAACTAGATATATATATATATATATATATATATATATATATATATATATATATATATATATTTTTTTTTTTTAAATTATTATTTTTGAATTATTATTATTTTTTATTTTCCTTTTTCTTTTGTTCCTTTTGGCTTGTGGCAAGTACTCAACCATGACCGATGATCGGCCATAGGCGAGGGCCGGCTAGGGTGGCTGCAACGTCCTCACCTTGGTTGTTGGCCATGCCAACTAGTGGCTAGAGACCAATGGAAAGGAAAATGAGAAAAGAAAAGAAAAGAAAAAAGATAAAAAATTTTAAAAAAAAATTGTCCATGCAAGCGTCAACTCTGTCACGTAATACAATCAAGTTCACGTTAATAATTTCCAACCTAAATTGGTCGAATGAACTTAATTTGTACCAATGTGAAAATATATAGGATAAATTGGTTCAATTAAAAGGTTATGACTGAATTGATATCAATGAAATAAATTTAAAGCGTTTTTGGTACTTTTTCCCAAATGAATTGATATAACCATATTATATATGTTGTAATGTCAATTGACTACACACAAAACATTAGAAGATATTCCATCGGGTTTATTACCTAATAGCAATGTAATGTATTGGGAAAATAACATAAATGGTTTTTGAACTTTAACTTAATATGTGATGTGGTCATTGAACTTTTAATTTATTTAATGTGGTTCTAAACTTTAGTT
The DNA here is from genome assembly GCA_014182395.1 of Eucalyptus sp. ANBG9806169. NCBI lineage: Eukaryota > Viridiplantae > Streptophyta > Magnoliopsida > Myrtales > Myrtaceae > Eucalyptus > Eucalyptus sp. ANBG9806169. The sequence goes on along the minus strand of CM024580.1, from coordinate 39,488,688 downwards.
CAATGTGAACTATAGTCCCTAAATTTTTATTTTATTTAATATAATCCTTGAACTTTGAGTACATGTTCAAACTAGTCCTTGACTATATGAAAATATTCAATGTTGTCCTTACATTAAGCTAAGTTCAAGGACAACATTAAATATTTTCATATAATGCATGGACTAGTTTGAACGTATATAAAAAAATTTAGGAATTACTAGAACAAATACAAAATTCAGGGATTGAAAAGTTCAAAGATCACATTGTATATTGGACCAAACTATATGGATTATATTTAATAAAATTTAGTTTATATCATAGGCTTAGCTAAGAAGTTATAAGTACGAGTAGCTAAGATAGATCGGTGACATATTGAAGAATTAGTAAGTTACTACATGAATGTATAGGAGGCAACTTATAATGGGAAGTTCAGATTTCATGTATTGTGAATGAAATTGTATGAATAGATACAGAAAAATATTTGATTGACATCAGAATTGACACCTAAATTTTGGTATCCCGTTTAATCATTCATTAAACATGAAAAAGAGCTCACAGTGTAAGAGCGCCGCTAGATCATCCTAGAATTGAGGTTCGGCACAATATCCATGAGATTGGATTGAGGGTGGAAGCATCAAGAAAGTCAGCCCATAATTTCACTAAACAATTGTATTAGCATGAACATCACGGCCATATTGCATTGTGCTTCTACTTGAAGATACGAACCAAAATCCACATTCCTCTTCTTTTGACATGGATAGAGCATCTCAAATTTGTACAAAATCTGCCAAATGCGAGCATTTTCAGATTAAACAGAAATCGCAAGTGGAAATAAGACTACTTTCCGAACTTCATGGGCGGTTGGTTCTTCAGCTCTCTGTACTTCATCCGACAAGCGGCATAAGTGTTGTCTGCATGCTGGCACGTACGCCCGTCTGACAGTAAGTCGCAAAATGTTCACAGTTATTACTAGTAAGATCATACTGACCAAATCCATCGCTCCTGAGAAGCTCATAAGCAGCTTCAACAACTTGTTCTGGGGATCTGGTACAAGGAATGGTGCTGCAACTTCCCCTTTTCTTCAGGAGAAAGCCTACTAGGGGTACGCCATACATGAAGTAATGAATGGACTGAAGAGTGTTGCCGTCTCGACGGAAGCAATCGAGGCACGTTTTAATGACCCCACGGCCAGTGTTTTCCTGGTACCCACATTCCGGACAGGTGGCTGCGGTCTTCGGTTCAACTCTGGAAAGTGAGAGGATGGCTGCCTTGTTCGCTGGGCTGGTGAAGTGAATCACATAACCGCCTCCCACATATATTCCTGGCATGTTTAGGTACAACTCACTGAATTAGGAAACACTTAGTAAAACCATAGATTTGCCCCGACGATGGAATTAAACCGCCGATAGCAGTAGGATCTGGGTTAGGTTTGCTAGCAAATCAAAGATAAAGCAGGCCTTCGCACCATAGGCCTTCGAATAACTTTACACTCCACGCTCTTTTTCTTGGTCATAAACTTTCCAATAACTTGTAAGGACCTAAAAGGACACTACGCCCTATTTGGTTCAACTTTGGGGAAATGCAAAGCCATTTCCCCAAATATCCTTGAGTGAATGGGCATTTGGGGAAGGCAAGTGTGTTTGGAAGTGTTATATTTGCAAAGCAACTTTGAGATGAAAAAGAAAAGGAAAAAAAGAAAAGAAAAGAAAAGGGAGGAGGAGATGCAGCTGGGTGATCATGGGGGAGCGGCTGGTGGCGCTGGTGGTGGCGGGGAGGCGGTGGCAGGGAGCAGCTCGCCTGAGGTCGCCTCGGTGACGCCCTGGGTGGCACCACCCAGCCGCCTGGGTCGCGTCGACCTCAGGTGACGCCCTGAGTCACGCGTCCTCAGGCGACGCCACCTGTGGCCGCGCAACCTCAGGCAGCGTCGCCTGGGTCGCTCAACCTCAGGCGACAACCTAGGTGATGCCGCTGTGGCCGCGCGACCTCAAGCGGCGTCGCCCGGGTCGCTCGATCTCGGGCGGCGTCGCTGGGTCGCTCGACCTCGGGCGGTGTCGCCCGAGGTCCGCAACCCGGGCGACGCCCAAGGTCGCCCGACCTCAGGCCACCTTGCCTGAGGTTGCGCGACCTCAGGCAAGGCTTCCCGGTGGCCCGCTTGCGGCTGAGCGCCGCCCATCGCAAAGCTCAACCGACTCTCAGGCAGGGGAAGAAGAAACGAATGGCGAAGAAGATGGGTGGGGAAGAAGAATGAACAGTGACTCTTGGCATTTTGGAAATGCCAATGCTGAAAGCTGCCCTACCTCATCATTGGGCTTTTAGCATTTGGAATGCCCACATTTTGCAAAAGAGCATTCAAAAGTTTTGCCCAACACAAAAAAATTTCTGCAAGGGGCTTTCGGGACCCAAAGCCCCTTGGGAAAGTCCAACCAAATGGGGCCAAGATCACAAGAAAATAACATAAAAATTGATCGCACCCAATAAATCACACGGATTATTACAGCAGTTTAACAAAACGTAGGAAAGGAATGTAGAAACCCAAAGGTATGCATTTGACTCGGAAAATGCATGTATTTTTCGCAGCTAGCTTCAAATGTTAATCATAATCTCAGCTAGCATCACCATCTGTTGAAAGATACGCAGAAGATATCAAGAATATTTGATTAGGGATTTTATTTATTGAATCAATTAAAATCAGATCTAATCTGTACATTGTATCATTTCCTTTTATTCTACACATATTCTGTAATATATTATAACTCTGTACATTGAATGAATACAGTGAAAAATTACACAGAAATTTCTTCTTTCTCTTCGTATTTTGACATGGTATCAGAGCACCAAAGACTCTGACTTTTGCTTCCGCTTCATCTCTGTTGATTGCCGACAGAACCCTATCCCGCAAAAGGGTTGCCGAGAGGAATCAAAATTCTTTGAAGAGAAATTCTGTCAAATATGAACCAACCAGAGAACCTCACCTCAAATCCAGATGAACCATCAGTAACATCGACGATACCCTAGACTTCCAACGCTATTTCTGTTGCCGAGCAACAAATCGGCCAAACCCAAAATCAACAAGCGTATTGGCAGAACGCTCCGGCTCGCCTTTAACTGGGGTCAGCCATTCTCGGCGTATCCCTACCAATGGATGCCATATCCATGGATCCCAGGGATGAATCCAGTCACATCATCGCCGGGATTTCATAGTGATGTGCCGAGCGACGGAGGTCTACCAACCAACACCGCGGACTCGACCATCGGACCGGAGCGAGACGGGCGGATCAAATCATTCTGAACAGGATCTCAAGGGCAATCAGTGCGGGGCTTCGGGGACAATCCAAGAACCCTTACCAGGGAATACCACCTGGATATCTTCCCTTTCCTTTCGCGGCCGCCATGGGTCGACCAGAACCCGGCGACGCGCTTTATGTCTCTAATTCCGACGGACCGGAGTTGCGGCTGATCAGCCACCCTCTCACGGGTCCAGAGAATTATTCAACCCGGCACGGGAATTTCGGCGAGCCCTAATCACAAAAGACAAAGAGGGGTTCATCGACGGGACCGTTCCGATCCCGACCGACGAAAACTCGGAAAACAATGGAGAAAATGCAACCGGTTAATCGAACATGGATCGGTAACGCATCAACCCGAAATCGCGGCTGGGTTACCACCCACGAAGACTCAAAACTGATTTGGGAAAGCATCCGAGAAATGTATGGCAAATTAGATCGGGCCAAAATTTTTCACTCCACCAATCGCTCGGCAAATAATCAAGCAAGGAAACACATCAATAACGACGTGCTTCAACAGGCTTTCAGCCCTCGGAACGAATTGGAAAGCGCTGAAGAAAAAAGCGGAAGGGGCCGAAACAACCCTCCAACAAAAGTATAAGGCTATAAAAGAGAGGGAGAAAGCGACTCGGTTCTTACTCATTTTGAACGATTCGTATAACACCTTCCGATCGCAGATTCTGGCGATGGAGCCATCACCAACCCTCGGCCGCATCTTCCAGCTTGCGGTGCAAGAGGAAAATCAGCGTCTTGCCTCCTCGGACAACAAGAAATCCGAAACCCTAGCACCGGCGGCAAGGATGGAGAAGGAGAAACCCTAGATCGAAAAGGGCAAGAATCGCTAGGGTTCGCGGAGAACCGAAAAGATTTAGGGTTCGCGGCGGATCCCAAGCCCTATAAATGGGGCAGCATGGACGGCCTGCGAGATCGGATGCCGCGATCCGACGGCTCCGGGGCGCGCGAGGCTCGCTTGATCTCGGACGGTGGAGATGCGTCCGCTTTAAGAGGATCCAATGGTCCTCAAAATCCGAAAGGATATGGGCCGAATTTTAAAAATAAAGGCAAATTATTTTGTGATTTTTGCAAGCGGCCTCACCACACAATTGACACCTGCTGGAAATTACATGGCAAGCCTGGAGAAAAAGAAAAAAAGGGGAAAAGAAATATCTGCAGCAGCTTATCAAATTTCCAGATCGATGAATTCTGCAAATCAGCCTATTACACATGGGGAATATCAGCAACTTATGCAGGCTCGCAAAAATTGGATGTCCGTAAAAGGGTAGCAAACTTTACAGGTATTTCTTATTGCCCGGCCGCAATATTTCTAGAAATACCTGGATTATAGACTCAGGAGCCAGTGATCATATAGCATGTGATAGAAGATTATTTTCTGCTATTAATGATGAATTAGAAGAACCTATCACTGTGCAATTACCAAATGGAAATGCTACCTATGTCACTACCACAGGAACAGTCGAACTCAATTCCCATATTGTCCTTACCAATGTCCTTTATATTCCGGACTTCCAATTCAATCTCATTTCAGTGTCTAGAGCTCAAGGAAAACTCTTGTCGAGTTATTTTCAACATTGATACCTGTTTGTTTCAGGCCCTTTCGACCGGGACACCGATGGGTCAGGGGTAGTCTCTCTGAAGGATTGTTTTTCTGGAAAAGCTTGCCTGCAAATTTTCAATTTTCTTGTAATAAGAAATCATTGTGTAATTCGACTTCCAATGATAGAAATTTCCTTTTGCACTCCAGATTGGGTCATAGCTCCTTTTTTTCTTATCCTCAATGTCAAATTTGCCCACTTGCAAAGCAATCGCGTAATCCATTCCCTTTAAGTCAAAGTCGTTCGAGAAATATTCTTTCCTTACTTCATATTGATGTCTGGGGACCTTACCATACAGTAAATCACGATGGATCGCGATTTTTCCTTACCATTGTGGATGATTACTCCAGAGCTACATGGATCTTTCTCATGCAGTCTAAAAGCCAAGTTGTGTCCAATTTAAAAACCTTTCTTTCCTTATCCAAAACCCAGTTTGGGAAACCTGTGCAAAAAATAAGGACAGACAATGGGAAGGAATTCTTTAATCATGAATGTGCGGATCTCCTTTCATCACTAGGGATTTTACATGAGAGCTCATGTATTTATACACCACAACAAAATGGAGTGGTGGAAAGGAAACACCGTCATCTCTTGGAGGTTGCCGAGCTTTAAAATTTCAAGCTTCTATTCCGATAGTTTTTGGGGGGATTGCATATTGATCGCCGCTTATCGATAAATCGAATGCCGACCAAAGTTCTGGATGGACAATCACCTTTCCGGATACTCTTTGGGAAGCAACCAGATTTGAGCCATCTGAGAGTTTTCGGATGTCTCGTGCTATGCTTTGCGATTGTCGGGCCCAAAGATAAGATGAGTCCACGGGCCCGTCACTGCATCTTCATGGGCTATTCTACCCTACAAAAGGGATATCGGATTTTTGATCCACATACAGGAGAATTTTCTGTCAGCAGGGATATTACATTCCAAGAAACTATTTTTCCTTTTGCCCATCAGAACAAAAGTGGCACAGAACCAGGGCATTCTCCAAACTATTTTTCTGACGATAGATCTGCGGATTCTGGATATCTATTTCTTCATCCATTGATAGATACACAAAGTATTTCCACAACTACTGTTGGCACCACCCCTATCGAGGAAGTCCAGGATGAAAGACTAAATGATGCTGAGATTCCTCCAGACATGCCTCCTTCGGACTTGCTTCCAAAGTGGATAACCCCAACACCGCTACGTCTTCGAAGAACATCAACACGGACGTTACGACGAGCTACTCGACCACCTACCTGGACCAAAGATTATATATGTGGAGTCGAAATTCACCAGGTATCCCTTTTCCAATCTCATCTTACGTTTCCTTCGATCATTTGTCCCCCAAGCATCGGTGTTGCATTGCTCGTATTTCGAAGAACAAGAACCATCCAACTTCCATGAAGCAAGTACGGATCCTCGATGGCGGGGACAGCTATGGAGGCCGAATTGAAGGCCCTTATGGATAATCACACATGGGATCTCATTTCATTACCTCCACATCGTAAAGCAATCGGATGTAAATGGGTCTACAAGATTAAACATCGAGCAGATGGGTCGGTTGAACGATACAAGGCACGCCTAGTGGCTAAAGGTTTCACACGAAAGAAGGTTTCGATTATCACGAGACTTTTTCCCCTCAGTGGCCAAGGCCGCATCACTGGTTCGTTCCTTTCTCTCTCTCAGTAGCAGCTTCTCAAGACTGGTCATTACATCAGATGGATGTTCATAATGCCTTTCTTCATGGTGATTTAAACGAGGAGATATATATGGAAATACCTCAAGGTTTACGGAGACAGGGGGAGAATAGAGTATGTCGTCTCCGCAAATCCTTATACGGGCTCAAGCAAGCATCCAGATAGTGGTATGCAAAGTTTGCTGAATCACTAATAGCTGCTGGTTTTCAACAATCCAAATTTGATTATGCTGTTTTCACATGGACTCAAGGTACGTCATCTATCTACTTGATGATATATGTAGATGACATACTCATTATGGGGAATGATGAAATAGCCATCAAAGGTCTTAAAAGGTATCTGCATTCTACCTTTCATATTAAAGACTTGGGATCGCCAAAGTATTTTCTTGGAATTGAAATTGCTCGATCTAGCCAAGGAATCTCTCTCGCCGAGAAAATTTGCATTGGAGATCATTTCGTAGCGGGATTATCTCGGATGTAAGCCACCGTAGTACCAATTGAGCAAAATGCAAAACTAACAACCGCCGATTATGATGCTTTGAAGTACTTCAGAGGTAGATCCTATTCTCAAGGATTCCTTTGGCTATCGAAGCTTGTCGGAAAGCTCATATATTTAACTATGACCAGACCCGGACATAAGCTATGCTTTGTGCGGACACTTAGCCAGTTCATGCATAAGCCAAAAGAGTCTCATATGAATGCCGCATTGAAAGTCGTGAGGTACTTGAAGAAATGTCCTGGTCTTGGGATTCTTCTCTCTAGGAAGTGTAACATGAAAATGAACGCACACTGCGACGCGACTATGCAACCCGTCCTATGAGCGAAGATCGATAACCGGATTTTGTATCAAATTGGGAGATTCTTTACTTTCCTGGAAGACGAAGAAACAACCAACTGTCTCGTTGTCCTCGGCAGAGGCAGAATATCGAGCCATGGCTAAAACCACATGTGAGATAGTATGGTTGAGAGGGTTACTTCAGGATCTTGGAGTACAAGTTAAAGGGCCAACAAAGCTGTTTTTGCGACAACGATGCAGCCCTCAAACTTGCATCTAATCCTATAGTGCATGAGAGAACAAAGCACATTGAAGTAGATTGTCATTTCACCCGGGAAAAAATCCAGGAAGGGATAATTGAGACACAAGGGATTGGAACGCAAGAACAACCGGCGGATATCTTCACCAAACCTCTGTGTCAAAAACAGCATGCGTATCTCTTGAGCAAGCTAGGCGTCCTGGACATCTACAAGCCACCAGCTTGAGGGGGAGTGTTGAAAGATACGCAGAAGATATCAAGAATATTTGATTAGGGATTTTATTTATTGAATCAATTAAAATCAGATCTAATCTGTACATTGTATCATTTCCTTTTATTCTACACATATTCTGTAATATATTATAACTCTGTACATTGAATGAATACAGTGAAAAATTACACAGAAATTTCTTCTTTCTCTTCGTATTTTGACACCATCTTCCACGTTCTTTGGATCTATTAATTGACAAATTCCGCCAAATGACCCTGCTTTTGGGCTAGGGGAGACAAGGAAATGAAGCGAGAAATTCGATTTTCATCAGTTCGAAGAGAAAGCTTCACCCAATTAGAAAAGAACCCAGTTGAGGAAGAACAGGGAAGAAGAGATCTCATGAGCAAGCATTAAAGAGGTTGAAGAAGACTGACCATGGTGACTATAAGAGCCGTATCGCTTATAAGCGTAGATGTGATCGCCAGGTTTCAGATCTTTTGGGTCGACCTTCTTCCATATCAGCTTCATTCCATCTTCAATTTCCTTCTGGATCTTGTTCATCATTATCTTTTTCACCTCAGGTTCTTTTGGACTCTCTCTTGACTCTCAAAGACTCAAACTTCGCACATTCGTTTGCTGATAGAAGACGGCATTGCAAAGCCAGCACTTATATAGACAATGCTAGGAGAGGATCAATGCTTGTCCATCAAGTTTCGTGGTTGTACTTCTGGTTTGCTTTGGAAGATACGTGCTAATTGGTTTTGCACAGTTATAATTAGCAAAATTTGTAAAATACTTGCTTATGTTTAGTGACGAGTAGTAATTCCTAAAGGGCTCTCATACCTATTTTCTCCTCACATGATTCGCTACTAAATTATAGTATCAAGATTTCTCCCTTTTGATTTTTATTCGGTATCCAATTTATATAAAACTTTGTTGCACAAGTCACATGCATAGACATGGTCGATTTGATTTATAAAAAATCTTCAAAATACATGTCGCATTTATTTAGATCGGTTTGGAACATAAACTCATTTCATCATGATGTATAGAATAGAATCCTCTTTCTTGTTTTCCAAATTAACTTTTGTTTTCTCAATTTGAACGAGGCGTTGATGTGATTTAGTGGTAGTCTTGTAGAAGTTGAATATATTCCTCGTCAATTTTCTCCTCTGGGCCTAAAGACGGGACAGCCACACGCAACCTTTGCAACTGTACACAAAAGCTGGTCTTGGAATTATTGATGGTCGGTCTCAATATTCCGACAACACCCTTTGACCATATCCTAAAGGACAAAAGAGAACTGACCAGCGAATATGATAGGAGTGGAGCATTTCTACCTTATCTGATCAAACCTGTGTCACAAAACAAGCATCAATATATCAAATTATACATTGTTCTAACAATTTAAACTGTTAAATAAGTTGACAATAATCACATAAAATCTCACATGATATCAAAGTAAGAATACTTGAGTTAGAATCTTTTCAAACTTTTGCAACTGTACACAAAAGCTGATCTTGGAATTACTGATGATCGGTCTCAATGTTTCAACAACACCCTTTGACTACATCCTCCGAGACAAAGAGAACTGACCAAAGAATTAGATAGAAGTGGAGCATTTCTATCTTATTTGATCAAACCTTCGTCACAAAACAAGTATCAATATAGTAAATCATATGTTCCTCTAACAATTTAAACTTTTAGATTAGTTGACAATGGTCCCATAAAAATCTCACGTGATATTATAGTAAGAGATCTTAAATTCGAATATTTCCAAGCCTTTGCAACAGTATGCAAAACTAGCCATAGAATTATTGATGAGCACTCTCAATATTTCGACAACACCCTTTGACCATATCCTCCAAGACAAAGAGAATTGATCAAAGAATATGAGAGGAGTGGAGCATTTTTATCTTATTTATCAAGCCTTTGTCACGAAGCAAGCATCAATATATTTAAATATTAAATCATACGTACCTTTAATAACTTAAATTTTTAGATTAATTGACAATGGTCTTATAAAATCTCATATAATATCAGAGAAAGATGTTTTGAATTTGAATATTTCTAGACCCCATACTTAATGATAAGCAAAAGGACCAACGTGATGGTGAGTGATATGATACTTAAATATTAAACCACAACTTCATGTAACAATTTAATTTTTTAGAACAGTTGCAGGTCTATCTTTCTTGTGTAGTTCTAAGAGGAAATTATGGGCAATTCACATGTTTCAACACAAATTGTGGGTACCATGGTGTATGCTACACTAAACGACCCCAGCAAGGGGTGGCGCAACCCTGGCAAGGGCCACCTAAGTCATGTGACCTCAAATAGCCCTCACCGGCCCTCCACAATAAGATATGGCTTTGTCAGTCCCTCATCAGTTGCCCTCGTGCAAAGAAGATGAACAATAATAATGAGGGCAAAATCGAAAAAATAAAATAAAATTGGTGATGGTAGCTTGGAAAAAATAAATGAGTTTACTTAACCTTAGAAATAGCCTTCCACAAATGCTAAAGGCTCAAGGTAGGTGGAGCTTTTAGCTTTGCCAAGGCAACATTTGGCCAAATGGGTCACAAATAAGTTTGCCAAACACCCCAAATTTTCCCCAAGGGGCTTTAGAGATTCAAAGCCCATTGAAAAGTCAAACCAAACACAACCTAATTACCTTTCCTAAAGTTATATTCACCTGACTTGCCGAATTCCACAGGGAGGTCAGCAGAAGCTGCAATTGCTTCATTCAAAAGTTTCATTCAACTTGATTTAGTTCAGGAATTGATAGAGATTCCTAGCAGTATACTTTATTTGTTGTCGGGAAGGCTACTCTATACTAGTACTCAAATAGAAAGGATCAACCCTAGACTTGAAATTTCCTTATATCAAAAATAGAATGCACATCAATAGGTGGCGATTCAACAGCATCGAGTTCGAACATCAAAGAAGTAGTCGAACAGAGAAGGAACTATGCCAATTTTCAAGACTTTCCTCGAATTAGAGTAAAGTCAATAGATTGATCCGTCTCTACAAGAGGAATATTCCTTCATGACAAATGCTACAAACGTTTTACTAAATCAAGTCTCTATCACCCATAAGCGAATTAGGTGGAATGAGTAGGTAGCTAAGGGGTAGATACGGATTTACATTACTAATACAAACACATGTGTGCGAGTGTAATGTCCCATCAAATTATTAATACTAAACATGACGGTTTGTATTTACAGACATTATTCATCCTCCAAACCCCATAAAGAATGTAAATTATAGGCCCAGGCACATTTGACTGCAATTACCATACCAATGCGGGTCAACAAAAGGCGGTTCATACACATAGTTTTGGACATGATCAAGAACTACTGGTACTAATGCGATATGATATTGCGTCAAGCTGTAATTTACTTACAAGTTCTTCTTTATGATCATCCTTCCATCCAATCTGTTACAACCTCTCCCTGATCTTGCTCGCGATGCTTTCCATTTCGCTCTTGAGGTAGCTTTCGACCCATGGATGGTTATTTTCATGGGAACAACAAAAGAGCAGGCGCTTGCAAACCTGTTGTGGATGACATAAGAAGATCCATGCGCAAGAAGAAACGTTTTAGATTAGTCTGCATTAGCAGCAGAGCTAATGCCAGATTTTATTCCTTGGGGATTCAAGGTCACCTTGCAGGATTAATTCTAACCCATTTCGCTTCGCCATACATGGCCCTTGCAATTTTCATAATGCACGTCTGATTGATTTTATAAGATTAGTTCGACGGATATAGATTGGGCTTCCTCTGAGTTTTTAGGCCCAAGTCACCGAATGAGGCTGGTTTACTGGAACCGATAATCACTTCATCTTGTTACTGTAGACATGCAAATCAAGTTCAAGGGTTGGGTTTTGTAGTAGACCATGTCACATTAGAAAAACCTTTAAATGGAATCATAAAAATAGCTTTTTCTACCGATTGGGGACACGATACAAATCGTTGAACTTAAATGCTTGATGAGTCGAAGCACTCATATTATAGTGAAAATTTTGTTTGATACTATTTACTCACCACACGACAGTCCATAATCTCTAAGAATTTCAATACATCTCCTCCTCTCAGTTGGTCATCCAAACTGGATACATTGTTGTTCAAACCAGGCTATATCATAAATAGCGAGGGAATCGTGTGTACAAAATGGGACTTTGTTAGAAAGCCGAAATTCTTCTAAAATCTTGGCGATAGATGGATGGTGTAAAAGAGATAAAGAGCCCTCTAATTTATAGAAAAAAATAATGATTATCTTTTAAGTTGGCCAAACTGGCTCAGCCTCAAAGGCCCCGTGGTCACTCCGCGCCAACGCTACTCAACAGCTTGATACATACATTGAGCGTATAGAAGAATGTTTCAGTCTAGCGTGGATACCATCACCAATTCCTCCTCGCAATTTCCTCTACATAGTTCAATCGCGTTTCGCTGTCCCGTGGGCATTCTCAGAATTTTCATATGAACTTCCTCGAATCGAACGTGTCGCAGTCCATCCATAAAAGCATACCAAGTAATTCTCATAACCCAAAAACAGGTCCTCATCTCAGTGAGTTGTATGGGTGTCGGGGAGGAAATGTTCCCTACGACATCCCATGGAGATCAGTTTTGAGGGACAGATAAACAAACACTCAGGGTAACTCGGGGTAACTTATGTGAGATGTATCAGCTAAAGCAGACTAATTTGCTGCTGAACATAAGCAAGATGAGTACCACTTACAGAGCAAAAAAGAGGTCAGACCAGGTAAATCTTGTCTATCGATGGGTCTAAGGCCGAATGCCAGACTTCAAGATCATGAGGATTAACACAAATAGCATAAAGAATCAAGACAAAGCAGAAGTTACTATGAACGGACGAGCAAATGTCCAATCATGCTTCAATCACTGTAGCCAGGAGCTATGCCATAATCAGGCTACTTGTATGTAATAGCCTCCTTTCCTAAACCAATGTGAAACTCTGGAGATGGTGGAAGAATTTTGATCAAGCAAGCAATATGAACCATACACCAAGCTCTTGTCACCAAAAAGAGACCGGATCGTTACAGATAAGTCTACATCCCTCGCACAAGCGAACAAGGTTCTCGAGCAGAACAGGAAAGTTCCAAGCTTCGAGCAGACCTTCCCTTCTGCATATGAGTGGCAGCATGTTGGAGAAAATAGCCACAGAATGATGGTCCGGTCGACAGAACTTTGAATGAAAAAAGAGCTCGGGGCATGGAGCTGGACGCTCCCTTCAATACAAATGACTAAGGAGTAAAAAGGTCACAGAACTTCCCAACCGCAACAGCCGATTCTGCTATGCAAAGACACGAAGTAGGTTGAAATAAGGAAGAATTGAAAATCTTGTTGAGCCAGATCTCAAATTTCGCGCTCGTCTTCAGTTGTCGTCTTCATGCTTGTTCAGGAACTTCTGTCTTTTCTCAGAGACCGGCTTCCACCGAACCCTGGCCCGTCTTTGGCATGCACCTCTGGCGCTGCTGCCATCGATCCAGTGCGGACGAAGTAACACGGATATCTCCAGTAGTGTATTTTCACAAAAATAGGGACAAGACCTTTCTCTAGATCGTGATGGTATCAACTCATATGGCTATTGTTTGATCCAATATTGACCAAGGCCCCAACTTTCGTAGGTCCTTGGTTTTATCGATTCATTAATACAAAACCTTCTCCTACTTTTGAATCTACTGCAATATGATGAGAGGCTATTCCTTCCGCAACAAGCTCCTTCGGCTGTCATCCCCGATAAGAGGCTGGGCCAACGCAAATTCCCAGTGTTCCTTATTTGTGAAAAAATGAACAATCGGGCTCGCACCAGGGCCGTTTTTTGGCTGCAGCTACCTCGAAGCGCTATGTGATCTGTGCACTTGATTGACAATAACAGTGCAGTCCCAACTAATAAACGGAGTCCTAAAATCATAGACAATCAGAATAGAATAGTTCTAGCTATCGTACCCTGGGAGTTTGCTACACCATAAGATGCAACACTCTGCATTTTCTGAGCTTAGAATCATCGAAACCATGGCAAGAGCAAAGGAAGCAAAAAACAAGGCAAGAACATAACGGCCATTTTGCATTCTGCTTCGACATGGAGATATGAACCAAAATCTATATCCCACCAATACTGATTTGGATAGAGTACCCCGAATATACGTAATATAATGCCAGAGTGCGAGCATTCTTAGGATGCGTTTGGGAACCGCTTTCCCAAACCCCCTTGTTTGGCAATTTTTTTTTTTTTAAATCCCATTTCCCAAATGCAAGCCTTCTGAAAGTCCAAGCAGCTTAGGGGCTGCCTTGGGCATTCTCGGCATGCTAGCCTTAGCTAGTAAAAAAATATTCTCCCGAAATTATCCTCGCTAACCTTTTGCTTTTCCGGTTTTGCCCTCGATGATTGTTCATCTTCATCTCCGTTCTTTGTTGAACAGGACTAGCATCTGCGCACGGTTGCCAATGAGGGGTAGGCAGTCCGGCGAAGGACAAGCTGTCTAGCGAGGGTCGTCGTAACCATCATGTGGAGGTTGCCGCGACCAAATCGCACGGCCCCGGTGACCTATGCACGGAGGTCGCGACGCGGTGGGTCATGCGATCCTCTGGTGAGGCTCACAACGACCCAAATCTCACGATGGTGACACCTCTACGTGGAGGTCGCCAAGGCCTCGGGATCTAGTCGCGGAGACACTCGCCAAACCACCTGCCCTTCGCCAGATCACCAACCCTTGGCTGGCCAACTCTTCTTTTTTTCTTTTGTTTTTTTTTAATAACAAAAGTCTTTTGCAAATATAATTTTTCCGAATACTATTTTGTTCAAAGATACTTCACAATAAACTTTTTACAATACAATTTACCAAACACAATTTGCATTTTGGAAAACTATTTTAACTCAATGGACTTCGCATTTCCCCAGAGACTTTCCCCAAAAGTCTTCCCAAATGCACCCTTAGTATAAGCAACTATCACTAATGGAAATAGACTACTCAACAACCTTCTTGAGCCGTTCTTTGGCATCTCTGAGCTTCTTCTCAAAAACATTGTAAATGCCACCTGCTCGCTAGCAATTACACCCGTCTGACAGTAAGTCGCAAAATGTTCACAGTTATTGGCAATAACATCATAAGCACCAAATGCATCGCTCCCGAGAAGCTACGAAGCAACTTCGACTACTTGTTCAGGTGATTTGTCACAAGAAAGGGTGCTGCAAGTTCCTGCATTCTTCAGGCGGTGGCCCCATCGCAGGGCGCCATATGTGAAATAATGGATGGAATGAAGTGTCCGCCGCGCTGACGGAAGCAATCGAGGCACGTCTTAATGACACTGCCGCCGGTGTTTTCCTGGTAACCACATTCTGGACAGGCAGACAGTTTCCGGTTCGCCTTTGGAAAGTGAGAGGATGGCCTCCTTGTTCTCACTCATCTGTGTTGTCTCGTTCATGTTTCATCAGGAACTTTTGGCAGTTATATTGATGCACATTGATGATCTTTGCACTTGATTGACAATAACACTACAGTCCCAACTCCAATATGATGTGAATAAAATCCAATAAATGGAGTCCTAAAAACCACAGAATTTGAATTGCAGATCCTCTAACTCTTGTATACTGTGAGTGTGCTATATTATAAGACACAACACACCGATTTCTCTGAGCAGTTGAATCATCTAAACCATGGCAAGAACAAAGGAAAGGAAAGGCAAGGAATCGAACAAACCATTCAGTGCCCTGACGAAAAACATGGAAAAGCACTCATGGTATAGGAGTGCCGCTAGATCTTCCTAGAATCAAGGGTCGGCACAGTATCCATGAGATTAAGCATCAAGTTAGCTCATCATTTCACTAAACAAGTGCATTAGCATGAACATCACGGCCACATTGCATTGTGCTTCTACTTGAAGATATGAACCAAAATCCACATTCCACTACTTTTTGACATGGATAGAGCATCTCAAAATTTTACAAAATCTGCCAAAATCTGACCATTCTCAGATTAAAAACAATCGCAAGTGGAAATAAGACTACATTCCAAACTTCATGAGTGGTTCATCAGCTCTCTGTACTTCATCAAGCAAGCATCATAAAATGCCGTCTGCACACTGGCACGTACACCTGTCTGACAATAAGTCCCGAAATGTTCACAGTTATTACCAGTAAGATCGCATTCACCAAATCCATTGCTCCTGAGAAGCTCATAAGCAGCTTCAACAACTTGTTCAAGGGATTTGGCACGAGAAAGGGTGCTGCAAGTTCCCGAATTCTTTAGGAGAAGGCCTAATTACGGTGCGCCATACATGAAGTAATGAATAAAATGAAGCATCTTGCGGTCTTGACGGAAGCAATCAAGGCACGTCTTAATGACCCGCAGCCAGTTTTTCTCTAGTACCCACATTCTGGACAGGCAGGTATAGTTTCTGGTTCGACCCTAGAATGTGGGAGGATGGCTTCCTTGCTTTCTGTCCTGGTGAAGTGAATCACATAACCACCACATATATCCCTGGCATGTTTAGATGGAACTTAGTGAATAATGAAAGACTCGATAAAATCATAGATTTGCCAAAAAGATGGAATTAAACCACCGATAGCAGTAGGATATAGTGCTAGCAAATCATTGTAAAACAAGCATTTTCATGGTCATAAACTTTCCAGTGAACTTAAAAAGTGATAACACCAAAGAAATCACACGGATTATTACAGGAGTTCAACAGAATGTAGGAAAGGAATCAAGAAACCAAAAGGTATGCATTTGACTCAGAAAAGGCATGTATTTTCCGTAGCTAGCTTCAAATGCTAATTATTAAAATATGTCTCGAGTTTGAGCCCAATGCGAAATTCCAAATATTCCGAAATGGATATGTTGCAGACGTTCGAAATTGAGCAAAGAAGATCCGAAGATCAACTTTCAAGATTCGAATCTGCGTTGGAGAATTTGGCCGTTAAATAGGAAAGTCTAACTTTTGACTTGGACTTGGATTTTGTTTAAAACATAAAGAGATATGTTTTGGATAAAATCGTTTAAGATAGGAAACATAATCCTATGAGAAGTCGGCAAAATAATAAGGGTCTCACTTATATATATAGACTTGTGGCCATGGATGGCAGATTGTTGATCATGAAGAAGTGTTCTTGAAGCACCATCTCGTCGTCGAGTGCTTGGGAGGGATTTTTTTTTTTCGTTCTTGTCCGTGAATTACATCCAAGAAGATTTAGTGTTCAAGCCAATTAAATCTTGTGGTAAGATTTGCATATAATTCCTTTGTGAGATTGAGAGAATATTTCTTGAGGAATTTCGGGGCTAAACATTGCATGCGTTATTGGGTGTAATTGGGGCTTGAGAAACACTGATAGAATGTTTGAGTGACTCGAGTGTGTAATCTCCTTGTATCGCTTGATCTACAGTGAAATTCGTCGCTGCTCTTCCCGTAGACGTAGGTCTTTACGACTGAACCATATAAATCTGAGTGTCTTATTTATTTTCTTCTTCTATATATATTATTGTTCGATCGCTCGCCTTTCGCAACATCATAGATCTCTACTATCATCCCCATCTTCAAATGAACTCATTTGAGAAATAACAGGGAAGAAGAGATCTCATGAGCAAGCATTAGAGAGGTTGAAGAAGACTGACCATGGTGACTATAAGAGCAATATCGCTTATAAGCGTAGATGTGATCTCCAGGTTTCAGATCTTTTGGGTCGACCTACTTCCGTATCAGCTTCATTCCATCTTCAATTTCCTTCTTGATCTTGTTCATCATTTTCTTTTTCACCTCCGGTTCTTTTGGACTCTTTCTTGACTCTCAGAGACTCGAACTTTGGGCGTTCGTTTGCCGATAGAAGCCGGCACTGTGAAGCCGGCACTTATATAGATAATGCTAGGAGATGATCAATGCTTGTCCATCGAGTTTCGTGCTTGCTTTTCTGGACTGTTTTGGAAGGTACGTGCTAATTCGTTTTGAACAGTAATAATTAGCGAAATTTGCACAATACTTGCTCTTGTTTAGCAACCAGTAGTAATTCCTAAAGGGCTCTCATTACTAGTTTCTTCTCATATGATTCACTACTAAATAATACCCATTTACTTCATTCGGTAAAGAAAATCCTTCCTTTAGAATTTTATTTGGTACGCAATTTATGTAAAACTTTGTTGCACAAGCAACATGTATATACATGGTCGTTTGGCTTCTAAAAATTCTTCAAAATGCTAGTTGCACTCATTTAGATCGGTTTGGATAAAAATATTATTTCATCATGGTGTATAGAATAGAATCTCCTTTCCCTATTTCCGAATTAACTTTTGTGTTCCTAATTTGAGTTAGGCGTTGACCTAATTCAGTAGTAGTCTTGTAGACGGATATATTCCTCGTCAATATCCCCCTTGGGGCCTAAAGACGGGAGAGCCACACACAACCTTTGCAACTGTACGCAAAAGCTGGTCTTGGAATCATTGATGATTGGTCTCAATATTTCGACACCACCCTTTGACGATACCCTACAGGACAAAGAGAACTGACCAAAGAATATGATAGGAGTGGAGCATTTCTACTTTATTTCATCAAACCTTCGTCACAAAACAAGCATCAAGATATTTAAATATTAAATTACAACTTTCTCAAATAACTTAAACTTTTAGATCAATTAGTAATGATCCTATAAAATTTCATATGATATCAAAATAGGAGGTCTGTAGTTCAAATTTTTGGAGTATTAATGAACTTTATATGTCAATGCATGAAATAACTTGAGAACTGATATATTTTGATTTCACTTCTTTAAGAGAGGAACGGTTTTTCTGTGGATTATTCTCGATCCTGTCAGCAGACAAAGGTTTACCAAAAAAAAAGTCTGTAGTTTTTCAAGTGTCCGAGCTCTTTGGTTTTCTTTTTCCATGCTTAGGCTTTGAACATGAGCAAAAGCTCATTTTCATTGCTTTCATGAATTTGTTCGTGTTGTACTCGGCCCCAATTAATCTTCATGAAGTTTTATGCGGCTCAGTCCATTCTTATAGGGATTTTTGAGCTCTGAAACATGGTTGGGTTATCGATGGAGTCATGTAAAGCAAAGAACTGCTCAGCTGTCCATTCAGAATGAGCAAAATATGTCATCTGGTGCTATTCATGTTGCAGCTAAGGCATGTCCAATTGTTTTGCTGCTGAATAAGGGACATATTTCAAGGAGTAGAAGATGTCTTGTTCTTTTTGGTGGTGAATATCCTTTTGGTAAGTTTTAGTAGCTGGAACAATTGTTATTTGTTGTCTCTTCTTGTTTTCCCTGAACATAGATAATGTAAATTGGAGGCAGGATCAAGATTTACAACTTACAGTTTATTGAACATGGAAACAACAATAAAACTAATGTTAATTTACTCGATTTCGATCAGGTGCCTATGCTGAGGGACTATTGCTTAAATATGTAGTATGAACAAGAAAGTCCTTTAAAATGAAATAACCTCTGTTTCTTTTTTCCAAAATTGAATTATCCTTGAATCGTGCAAGATTACATGCCAATTTTAGATAAAGTTGAATTAAAAAGTCCTCAATTTTATTCCTCTTTCTATTTTAAGAATGAGCAAATGTAGGACTAGACATCAAAAGGGTACTTCTTCGGTCCATAAACGGGACCGGTCCAATATAATGCCATAATTTAACTTTATGAGCCATAATTTATTAATTACCATAACTCGTTTTCATTTATAACTAATAACTTCCATTTATGAACAACTTGAAAATATTAACACTCAATAATTAAGCCATTATGAATGACAAGTTATTAAGCATCCTTCAAATACTGTAATTTACCTCAAATTTCTTTTGCTGAATTTCCTAATATTATAACTTTCCAGGGAATACTCCAGAATAGACAACCAGCATTTATTGTAAATTTTGTTTACCCATTCTTAGTAACTTAGCTCAATGGTATTGTAACATTCCCTTTATATTTTATTCATTTAAAGGCTCTGGCAGTGAATAATTATCTCCATGTATCGTAATTTTCCTTAACCGATAACAAGGTCAACAATTTGTAATCATTTTCTCTTAAACATGTAATTAATCACTACTTTTGTACAATCATGGATGTTAATTTTTTTCGCCTAATTGTTATAGAATTTCCCGATGTCAAAATATTATACTGAACTTCAAACAGCCGAATGCTTTTTCCTCTCGTTTGTTTCCCTCGCTTTCTTCCAATTTGGGAACTAGCCATTTTGCCCCTCTTCCCTCCTTCCCCACACGGACTCAAAGTCAACGCCTTGCAGCACAGTGGAAATGAGACAACGAAGATCATCCTACCTTTTCTCTTATCCTGTCAAAATGAAGGAACTAAAGAGGGAGAAAATAAATGAGACACCCTTGAATCGAAATGTCTTATAAGATTTGAAAAAAAAAAAAAAAAAAAAAAAAACCGTTTCCGCATGATGATAATTCACGAACCATGATCAGCTTCAAAGATTTCAATTTGAGGACGAGGGAAGAATCTTCGGGTGAGAGTTGCAAGAGTTGGGCTTGCAGTAACAAGGGCAGCCCAAAGCCCAGAGGCCCAGGTCAGCCTTCTTAGCCCATCTAATAGGCCCTTGTATTCCCTGCAGAGGTGTAGAGCAGAAAGAAGGCAAAGCAACAGCAGCAAGCAAGGGAGAAAAAGAAAAAGGAGATTTCTGACATGCGCTTTGTGCGGGTCCACGACTTGGTGTAGCGGCCCGTAAGGTTTCAAACTCTTTATTCGTTCAATCGGGAAGGAATTTTTCGCAGTTAAAGCGGCGGATTCGTATCTAATTGAATTCTGAGTTGCTGGGTTCAGTCTGGAGTTGTTTAGCTGAAAAATTATGTGATAATGAAATTTTAGGATGTTGTGGAGTCATGGATTTTACAGATATCGATTTGGAGTTATGGTTTGGGATCTTTTAATAATTCAATAGAGCTTTCTCTTGGCAGTAATCTCACTGGAATTGGAGTTCAGTAGAGAGATACGACGTGACCAAATTCGTCGGGAGAGCTGCCCCGTAAAGCAGACAACAATGAATGTTCTGCTATGGTCGGCATAGGAGTCATTTTATTCCCGAATAAGCATAGTTTAGTCAAGTCTTAGTTAAGGAAGTTATTTACATAATTTTTTATATCCATTTATCATTTAATTGATAGAATTTTGAGTTTGTTGGGTCTAGTAGTGTTCGTTATTTGGTTTCGGTAATTTCCTTGTTTCTTCTGCAAATTTTTTTTGCTTTCCTGTTTTGTTTTCAGTATCTTTTTCACCGTGACTTGTGCGTTTTCATGATGTAATGTCCAGCTGGTCTTGCCCTCAGAATGCAGGTGTTTGTCATATCCTTGTGATAATTCTGAACTTCAAATTTTGATTCCATGGGTTAAGGCTTATGAGATTTAGTTCCTTTTGTCGGATATGAGTAAGAAAGTGGGAAATTTTGATACAGAACTTTGGTTTTAGTTCCTCCCGTGGTTGGACCGCCCTTCGCATTTGGTTTGGGCATTTCATTGGATGAATAAATTAAGTTTTGATGCTTTAGCTGGAGTACTGAGCTAAAAGAAAATTAGAAAGAAATTGAGACAAGAAATGAGAATAATGTGATTGATAGAGCAGATATGAATGAGGAGAAGGAGGCACTACAAGAATGGACATATTGGTCATGGTGTACTAATGGAATATGTTTGATATGCAAGATGGACTCAGTCCCACCAGTTTGAGCATTTGGGATGAAGTTCTGTTTAACATTGTGTTGGAGTTTCAATGCAAGAGCTTGAATCATAACTATATATCTTATAGATATTCTGCATGTTATACTAATTATTGTGCTCCTGCTTTCTGAATAATCCTGAAATTCATGCAAGCCCCAACTTACAGACAAAGCAGATTATGAAGGAATATGCTTAATACACATGTCCGATAACAACTTCAGATTCCAATTTCCCTAACTAACTTTTTTCCCACCCGCTCACATCTCTATAACTCAATTAGTTCCTGCTCATCTCTAGCTCCAATCTTCAGCTCACGACAAATTCTTCACCTTTTTCCATTGACTTGTGTAATCACAGGAGGACCAGCTGTGACTATTGAGCAGTTCATCGTCTTCTGAGGATGGCCTGAGTAGGAGCTTGCGAGGGAGGTCGAATGAATCTATTCCAAACGGTTATGTTGCCCCCACTTCAGAAGTCGGAATCTTTAGTTCTGCAGGGCTGAAAGTTGCAACAAGAAGCTTCAGATCTGATACAATTTTCGATGAGGATGGTTTGACATAGTCTTCAAAAGCTGCCTTCATGTTAAAGGGTCGTCCCCGAGCAAAAGAATGAATAAGATCCTGCCTTTTTCTTTTTATGAATCACCTGGTAAATGGAGGTCAACACGTTATTAGCATGCAAGTCTTTTAAAAGGGAAAAGATGAGGACGGAAGGACTTAGCCTCCACATAAATCTAGTAAGCATATAAATTTTTCAATATTGATCATCACTCAAGATGCTATTGTCTTTCTTGGAAGGTGGACATCTACTTTGTACGGCACAAGATGAGTGCATTCTTTTCGATCATGTTGCATATCAGAGCTTATGATTCTGTGTTTTAGACTCGATATGGCCACCTGTACTGTCATCATTCTTATCCTCTATTGGCTTTGCCAATGTCAAAATCATGGTAGGGATGTTTACTTGCTTTATAAATAGGTTGAGCACTTAAGATTTGCTTACTCCTTGGTTGATTTTCATGAATATGAGGTTGTGTATTTACAGTGAGGCATATGAAATTCAACCATGCGGTTCACATGTCAGGATTTACTATTGAACATGGGTGATGATGCATCATTGAATATTTCATCCCGGTTTTACTTCAGATTTTTTGCTACCATCTAAATTTTGTAGGGTGCATCCACAGTAGATGGCTCTTAGGGTGCCCTTGTGAGTTTCTTCAATTTCCTATCGCACAAATTGGTCATTCTATCTCCTCTCTTTCTCTGCGGGAGATGCCTGTTTGCTTCATCATATACTAAAACAAATGTGAAATTATGAGGTTTTCCCTATTGTGACATGAGTGATAACTTTTTGCAGTTGGAGGCGAACTTCCTGGGCAGCTTATTCAAATGATTGCCAGGCTATTGGGATATTGTTTGGAGCATAAAGAACTAAATGTCCGAGAGTTTTTGCCAAGGGTTACCCTGAAGAACCATCTCTATGTAAGTAAGGTTCTTTCTTGGGTGATATATACATGCTTGCTCTAAATTTATGGTAACCATGATCTTTTCTTGGTTCAATGTTCTGTACAAATCATGTGTCTTTCCTGCTGCAAGGGGCTTGGCCATTGAACCACTTCCATGGGTCACACTGCTTAGCTTAAATTTGCAATAGGAGCAGCCAAAGGCCTCGCGTTCTTGCACCAGTTAGACAGGCGAATAATCTGCAGAGATTTCAAGCCCTCAAACATTTTGCTGGACTTGGTAATTTTCATGTTTGTTAGTTAGATTAAATGAAGCAATCCCACATTGTGGTTACCTAATTTGGTTCCAAAATCTTCTCCTGTGCTGAAATAATTCACATATGTTTGCAAGATCCCTGTTTTTGCATTCCCCTCCTGCCATTTGGGAAGCAGCAAGAATTGGAAACCTTTCAGGCTTTCATTCTGGCTTTTCACAGAAAACATGGGAGTTGTCATTGCAAAGCATCTTCAAAACCTGCTTCACTGGCCATGTATCTTTTCCTTATTTTTGGGTCGGGGGGCTTAGTTGTTATGGTCTTTTAAAATTGCATTTTCCCAAGTTACTTCTCTCATGGTTAGTTTATAAATACCAATCACTGGCCCGAGCTGAGTTCATTATGTCTGCATTGTCCAAGTACTTGTGTATAGATCACACTAGCAGTAGAAAAGAGACCTTATCCACTTTGACCTTTTCTCTGGCATGCGTGTCGACAGTCCTATAATGCCTAAATATCAGATTTTGGGTTGGCAATAAAGGGTCCAGATGAAGACAGATCACGTGCGACGGCAGAGGCTATTGGAACTTATGGCTATGCAGCACCCGTGTATATAGCCACAGGTAATATGATGGGCTTTCTGAATTGCTTAAGGTGATCATAGCAGAGAGAATTGCCCTTTGGACTTTGTTTGACCATGCCTGGTGCCATGTTTAGCAAATTCATGTTAGAGTATCACATCATTCTGGTTGAACAGGTCTTTGGTATGTGAAGAGCGATGTCTACAATTTCGGGATGGTACTAATTGGGCTTTTGATGGGAATGCGAGCATATAACATAAACCGTCCTCGTATTCAGCAGATTTTAGTGGAGAGGCCTCAAGCCTCCTCTTTCTAAAAGGAAATCGACAAGAATCATGGACCCTCAATTGGAAGGGCGATTTCCTCTGAATAATGCTCTTGACATAGCCGCACTCGCATTCTAGTGTCTCCGGTGTATGCCCGAGCACCAACCATAAAAAATAATAATAATAATAATAATAATAATAATAATAATAAAATAAAATTAGTTGCAGCTAACAGAAAACATTGTTTCCCGGGCAATTGATCCCAACTCAACCATCGTAAATTAGTTGTAGCTGACAGAAAACATTGTTTGCCAGGCAATTTATCCCAACTCAACCGTCGTTTCTCGGACATGGTCAGTAATTCTTGATTCATCGCCTTTGCCTCATTGCCGATTCATCATCTCTACTGTATGAACTAGCTTGGCCAATGGGTATGCTCATTGGCCAACGTTGGACTGACCCATCCATGCCTAAATCGACCATGTTTTCCGACGATAACAATTTTGTCGAGTGGCTCCAGCCTCCTCAGCATTCAACCTCGCTATCCCCATGCCAGAGTCTCCACCCGAACCCGCCGGCATTTTTTGCTGAGGATGAGGCCTTAACCGCGCGGTAAGCCAAGCTGCATCTGTGAGGCCTGATAAAGATGTTAATTATCTTAGAAGCATCTTTAGGTGTTTTGGGATTTCAAACACTCGAACAAACCCCCACATAAAAAATTATATATATATATATATATATAAAATAACAACAGACATCCTGATGGGACCTGATATCCTAAATAATGATGCTGGTCAGGATATGATTGAGAAGTTCCTCGTTCGTCGTTGACAATTGAGTTCCCACACGGGCGCCGGCGGCAATTTTGGTATGCCGACATACGACTTCTCCTGACTCCTGAAAAGGTGTCTCGAAAGACAGGAAAGCCTCTAGAAGCTGTCCCTTTCCTTTTTTAGTCGTGTGCGGCTCTTGTGTAAGTTAGGATGGCGTCACCGTCGCTGACCCATCGAACGTCATTTAATGCGCCGGAAGGATCTCCTCATCATTTCACGTTTTATAATTGGTACTATGTTGTTACAGCCCGAAGAATTTAATATATTTATAAAAGTAAGCTTTCATTTATTTCACAAAAAATAAATAATTTTAAAAAATGATTACTTGTTGTAAAATATGGCGTGTCGAATATATAATAAAGAGAATAGAGAGATTGAGTAGAGAAAATAGGACACCGAGAGATAGTAGAAAGCCGAGAGAAGAGGGTGTAACTCGTTTATTCTGATGGATGTTGTGATAGTTGTGTTTGTACATCAAAACTAAACTCCTATTTATAGGAGAACAAGAATGTACTTAACATTAATATCAATGTATCGAATGATACATGTACTGGATAAGAGAGATGAACGTTCATTGTATAGGGAGATGTACTTAGAAAGTATGATACAAATGTACCATAATGAGTACATTAGATAAGATGAATATAATGAATATTCATTCATGTATTTCATCAATTCATGTATTTCATAACACTCCCCCCTGAATATTCATTGTATTCATTATGATTGTGCATCAAATGATACTGCCTCATTAAAAACCTTAAGCCGGAAAAACCCAGTGGGATAAAAACCGGACAAAAGGGAAAAAGAGTGCAGAGCACAAATGTTATGATATCTCCCTTTTATGGATGCATTAATTGCATCGTTAAAAACTTTTAGCCGGAAAAACCCTGTGGGAAAAAACCGGACAAAAAGAAAAAAGAGTGCAATGCATATATAGCCACTGCAGGGGCTAATCAATCTTGCATCTTGTGAACTCGCCGCATATCAATGTTGTAATGCATAGTTCATAATATCTCCCCCTCAATTGAGCCATATAGCCACTTCTGGGGCTAATCAATCTTGCATCTTATGAACTCGCCGCATACCAATGCCATATACTAATTTCTCAAAAGTTGATGTTGGCAATGATTTGGTAAAAAGATCTGCAAGATTATTTATGGATCGAATCTGTTTAACATCAATTTGTCGACTTTCTTGGAGTTCATGAGTATAGAAAAACTTCGGCGAGATATGCTTGGTCCTATCACCTTTGATATATCCTCCCCGACTTGTGCAACACAAGCAGCATTATCTTCATAAATTATAGTGGGAGAATTTGTAACCGGTATTAAACAACAAGAATTATGAATATGCGTTATAACGGATCTTAACCAAACACACTCTCTTCCAGCTTCATATAAAGCAATAATTTCAGAGTGGTTAGAAGATGTAGCTACTAGCGATTGCTTAGTAGAACGCCAAGAAATAGCGGTGCCGTTATAACAAAATAAATACCCGATTTGAGAGCGAGCCTTATGTGGATCGGATCTATATCCAAAGATCGCATATCCAACTAAACCAGAGTTAGTGGAATCTTTGGAATAATATAATCCCAAATCTATGGTTCCTCGGAGATAACGGAAAATATGTTTAATTCCATTCCAATGTCTCCGAGTTGGCTCAGAACTAAATCGTGCCAATAAATTTACCGCAAAAGTAATATCTGGTCTCGTACATTGTGCCAAGTACATCAAAGCCCCAATTGCATTGAGATATGGTACTTCAGGACCAAGTATCTCTTCATTTGATTCTCTAGGACGAAATGGGTCCTTTTGGGGATCTAGAGACCTTACAACCATAGGGGTGCTCAATGGGTGAGCTTTGTCCACGTTGAAGCGTTTAAGCAAGCTTTCAACGTATGCTGATTGATGGACGATTATTCCATTTGCTTTATGCTCAAGCTCTAGACCAAGACAAAGTTTGGTTTTACCCAAATCTTTAACTTCAAACTCCATTTTCAAATATTCAGCAGTTTCAGCTAACTCTTCTGGAGTTCCAATTAAATTTATATCGTCGACATAAACCGCTACAATAGCAAATCCGGTTTCGATTTCTTAATAAACACGCATGGGCAGATAGGATCATTCTTGCACCTTTCCTTAATTAGGTACTCACTTAGGCGTTGATACCACATGCGACCGGATTGCTTTAACCCGTACAAGGATCTTTGCAATTTTATTGAGAATAAATTGCGGGAGTGCATGCTTCGGGCATTTTGAATCCCTCGGGAATTTTCATATAAATATCGAATCTAATGAGCCATATAAATATGCCGTCACAACGTCCATAAGACGCATTTCCAATCTTTCAAAGATTGCTAGGCTAATGAGAAAACGAAATGTAATCATATCCATCACAGGTGAATATGTCTCATTATAATCAATCCCAGTCTCTCGGGAGAATCCTTGGGCAACGAGTCGGGCTTTATACCCGACAACCTCGTTTTTCTCATTTCGTTTTCGGATAAATACCCATTTATATCCAACGGGCTTTACATTATCGGGGATACGAGTTACGGGTCCAAAAACCTCTCGTTTAGTTAGGGAAGCTAATTCAGCCTTAATTGCTTCCTCCCACTTAGGCCAATCTTGCCTTTGACGACATTCAATAATAGA
Source organism: Eucalyptus sp. ANBG9806169 (assembly GCA_014182395.1). Taxonomy (NCBI): domain Eukaryota; kingdom Viridiplantae; phylum Streptophyta; class Magnoliopsida; order Myrtales; family Myrtaceae; genus Eucalyptus; species Eucalyptus sp. ANBG9806169. Next base: position 39,461,135 of record CM024580.1, on the reverse strand, counting down.
TTGCGGCTCACAATCATCATCCATAATTTTATGGGCAACTGAGAATGCAAAAGCATCATTAATGATGATTTCATTTCGATCCCAAATTTCATTATAATATGTAATGGAATTCTCAGTATTCCCGGGATTGATGTTCCTTTCATGGGTTTGTGCCTTTTCAGGGGCAATAAGCTCTTCAGAGCAAGCACAACGCTAGGCTCTTCGGAGCGGATTCCCGATTCTTTCCCCTTCGTTTTCGAGGAGCAAGATCTTTGATCCTATCGGTCTACCACGCTTCAAGTGCGGGGGATTTTGATCCATTTTAGCTTGTTCTTCGGGAACAGCTATCCTAGCTGGAGCATTTGCAGCTGGAATATGAGACTTTGTTACCTTAGTAGCATCATTAAATGCATCGGAAGTCTATTGGCCATAGCCTCGTAAATGGATTATGCGCTGCACCTCGTTTTCACATTCAAGAGTCCTTGGGTCTAATTGAGATAAATTTTTCTCATTCCGGAGAAAACCTTAACTGGTTTTTGTTTTGCGGTCATGGAAGTTGTAGGTATCCCAATTGATGGAAACCTAATCTCATCAAAATGACAATCCGCAAACCCGGCAAAGAAAAGATCACCGATAGTTGGTTCCAAGAACCTAATGATAGATGGTGAATTAAACCCAACATAAATGCCCAAACGGCGTTGGGGACCCATTTTCGTCCTTTTTGGCGGTGCTACAGTACACCGCACCGCACAACCAAATGTGCGAAGATGTGAAACATCTGGTTCATAACCAAGGACCATTTGAAGGGGAGATTGTAAAAGATTAGCAGTGGGGCGTAATCTTATTAGAGCTGCCGCATGCAAAACTGCATGACCCCATGCTGTATCCTTGATATTCGTTCTCAATAATAGAGTGCGGGCAATGATTTGGATACGTTTAATCAAGGATTCTGCCAATCCATTTTGAGTATGAACATATGCAACCGAGTGCTCAACCTCGATTCCAAGTGAAGCACAATATGTATCAAAACTCTTTGATGTAAATTCACCAGCATTATCCATCCTTATGCTCTTAATTGGATAATCGGGGAATTGTGCCCGGAGCTTTATAATCTGCGCAAGCAAACGTGCAAATGCGACATTGCGCGTGGATAATAGGCAAACATGTGACCATCTACAGGATGCGTCCACTAATACCATAAAATATCGAAATGGTCCACTTGGTGGTTGTATTGGTCCACAAATATCACCCTGAATTCTTTGCAAGAATAAAGGAGATTCAAGATTAACCTTTGTCATGGAAGGTTTGATAATGAGCTTTCCTTGTGAGCAAGCCTCACAATTATAATCTTTGGACAACAATACCTTTATATATTTTAAAGGGTGCCCTTTTGTATTTTGAATTATCCTACGCATCATTGAAGCGCCCGGGATGACCAAGGCGATCATGCCACGGTCCAAACTGATCGGGGCTTACCAATCTCCCGTGGATGTGGTGGCGTAGGTTTCAATAGCCTTAATCATGACACAATACAAACCCATAGAGGAAGCTTCTAGCTTCTCATGGATGGTCTTCGAGCCCATCTTATAAGAGGAAATACCAATGTATTCCTTATCTTGCTCATAAATAGTCTCAATATGGTACCCATTACGGCGTACATCTTTGAAACTGAGCAGATTCCTCTTTGATTTAATGCTTAGAAACGCATTCTCAATATGGAGGATTGTGCCATTTGGCAAAATAATTGTGGCATTCCCAAAACCATCAATAATCTGAACATGACCTGATATTGTATGGATTTGTGCCTTCCGCAATGTCATACTCGAGAAAAGTGTCTACTACGAAATATAGTATGTGTTGTTGCACTATCAAGCAAACAAACATCTTCCTTTTTCTCGGTATTTTCCATTTGCATTTATATTGACAACTTCAGGTGTCAAGTATCATAAAAGTTGCATATTAGTTATATAGTCGAAAAATTTCAAAAAAGAAATGTTATATAAGGCTTATAAGCATTTCATAAAGAACAATAAAAAGTAATACATTTAAAGTAAAACAACATAAACCACCAATCTGATTATCAAAGTAATCAGAGGTCCTCAAAGAAATCAGAGACATCCAATGATGCATTTGCTTTGCTTCAGGGAGCAAGAGGAGTCCCACCAACGGAGATATTGTTGGCCTCAACAAAGTGGTTATGGCGTAGGATTGATTTCAATGGCATGAGATTCACCACGCTTGCCCGTATTCTTTAAAGATGCCTGGTATAGGTCAACAAAATGTTTTGGCGTACGACAGTACGTGACCGGTGCCCGGTCATGCCACAAACGATGACAAAGACTTTCATTAATCACCTTCTTTGGCTTCTTTTCTTTGCCATGATTCAGGCCAAAGTTTGATTTCCTAGGGCGGTTAAATTTCTTGCCGTCCCTTCTAGGATTATATTCTTGCTCGCGCTTATAGCCCTTAGAATGGCCAGTATTTTTCTCAAAGATAGCATGTGCTTCGGGCAATGCTTTTGAGCCAGCGAGGTCTAAGATCATGATTTTTGAGCAGCAATTCATTAGTTTGCTCGGCGGTAAAGAAGCACAGAAATTAATTCAGAGTATGTGGCAACCGCGCTGCCGGTATTGCTGTTGCAATACAATATTTGAAGCATGGAAGGTGGAGAAAGTTTTCTCTAACAATTCTGCATCAGCAAGTTTGATACCGCATAACTCAAGCCGAGAAACGATATCAAATAAAGCAGAATTATAGTCGACACGATTTAAAATCTTGCGATCGAGATTTTGCCAATCATATTGTGCTTGAGGGAGGATAACAGTTTTGGTATGATCATACCTATCCTTCAACCTCCTCCACAAGATATGAGGGTCTCGCATGGATAAATATTGAGTCTCGCAGGCTCTCATGCAAATGACGGCGGATAAATATCAACGCATTTGCTTTATCCTTTTCATTTGAGGTTCCATCCTCCATGATTGTATTAGCGAGACCTTGCCCTTGGAGATGCATTTCCAAGTCAAGGCACCAGGATAAATAATTATTTCCACTCACTTCCAGGATGTGGAATTTGGGCTTTTCAATATATGCCATAATCCTTGCAAAAGTAAATCCTTAAATTAATTATAAGGATTTCTGAATATCCACCGCTACTTCGGGAGCGAAGGATATTTTTAGATTTGAAATTTGGCTTCGGGCCAAGAAAAATAAAAATGAAGAAATTGGTAGAAGAAGATGAAGTATAAGATGATTAATAAAATGAATACCCACCTTGCAAAAATTACTTACTCACGGTAGATCTTCGTGCTGATAACGTGTTGTAAAATATGGCGTGTCGAATATATAATAAAGAGAATAGAGAGATTGAGTAGAGAAAATGGGACACCAGAGATAGTAGAGAAAGCCAGAGAAGAGGGTGTAACTGTTTATTCTGATGGATGTTGTGATAGTTGTGTTTGTACATCAAAACTAAACTCCTATTTATAGGAGAACAAGAATGTACTTAACATTAATATCAATGTATCGAATGATACATGTACTGGATAAGGAGATGAACGTTCATTGTATAGGGAGATGTACTTAGAAAGTATGATACAAATGTACCATAATGAGTACATTAGATAAGATGAATATAATGAATATTCATTCATGTATTTCATCAATTCATGTATTTCATAACACATTCTTGAATTTAGCAAGACATAATGCTTTTTCTCTTCTCAATATCTTGATCAGCCCCAGCAGTGGCTATATATATATTGCACTATTTTTTCTTTTTGTCCGGTTTTTTCCCACGGGGTTTTTCCGGCTAAAAGTTTTTAACGAGGCAAGTAATGCATCCATAAAAGGGAGAGATCATAACATTTGTGCTCTGCACTCTTTTTCCCTTTTGTTCGGTTTTTGTCCCATTGGGTTTTTCCGGCTTAAGGTTTTTAATGAGGCAGTATCATTTGATGCACAATCATAATGAATACAATGAATATTCAAGGGGGAGTGTTATGAAATACATGAATAGATGAAATACATGAATGAATATTCATTATATTCATCTTATCTAATGTACTCATTATGGTACATTTGTATCATACATTCTAAGTACATCTCCCTATACAATGAACGTTCATCTCTCTTATCTAGTACATGTATCATTCGATACATTGATATTAATGATAAATACATTTTTGTTCTCCTATAAATAGGAGTTTAGTTTTGATGTACAAGAACTACTGTGAACAACCATCAGAATAAACAGTCACACCATCTTCTCTAGCTTTCTCTACTATCTCTTGTGTTCACTTGCTTTCTCTTCTCAATATCTTCTCTATTATATATTCACCACAACATAATATTTTACAACACGTTATCAGCACGAGGATCTACCGACTGAGTAAGTAATTTTTGCAAGCACGAGGATCTACCAACTGAGTAAGTAGTTTCTGCAAGCACGAAGATCTATCGTGAGTAAGTAATTTTTGCAAGGTGGGTGTTCATTTTATTAATCATCCTATACTTCATCTTCTTCTATCAATTCTTCATCTTTATTTTTCTTGGCTCGAAGCCAAATTTCAAATCTAAAAATATCATTTTGCTCCTGAAGTGGCGATGGATATTTAGAAATCCTTCTAATTAATTTAAGGATTTACTTTTGCAAGGATTATGGCAAATATTGAAAAGCCTAAATTCCACATCCTGGAAGTGAGTGGAAAGAATTATTTATCTTGATACCTTGACATGGAAATGCACCTCCAAGGGCAAGGTCTCGCTAATGCAATTATAGAGGATAGAACCTCAAATGAAAAGGATAAAGCAAATGCGCTGATTTTTATTCACCGTCATTTGTATGAGAGCCTCAGTAGACTCAATATTTATCCGTTTGAGACCCTCGGATCCTGTGGAGGAGGTTGAAGGATAGGTATGATCATACCAAGATTGTTATCCTTCCTCAAGCACAATATGATTGGCAAAATCTCGACTGCAAGATTTAAATCGGTGTCGACTATAATTCTGCTTTATTTCTCGGCTTGAGTAATGCGGTATCAAACTCGCTGATACAGAATTATTAGAGAAAACTTTCTCCACCTTCTATGCTTCGAATATTGTATTGCAATAGCAATATTGGCAACGTTAGTTTGCCACATATTATGAATTAATTTCTGTGCTTCTCACTGCTGAGCAAACTAATAAATTGCTGCTAAAAAATCATGATCTTAGACCTGCTAGCTCAAAAGCATTGCCTGAAGCACATGCTAACTTTGAGAAAAATACTGGCCATTTTAAGGGCTATAAGTGCAGGCAAAAACATAATCCTAGAAGGAATGGCAGGAAAATTAACTGCCCTATGAAATCAAACTTTGGCCTGAGTCATGGCAAATAAAAGAAGCCAAAGAAGGTGATTAATGAAAGTATTTGTCATCGCTGTGGCATGACTAGGCATTGGTCACGTACCTGTCGTACGCCAAGGCACTTTGTTGACCTATATCAGGCATCTTCAAATAATACGGGCAAGCGTGGTGAATCTCATGCCATTAAAATCAATCATACTGTCATAACCATTGTTGAGACCAATAATATTTCCATTGGTGGGACTCCTCTTGCTCCCGAAGTAGCAAATGCATCATTGGATGTCTCGATTTCTTTGAGGACCTCGATTACTTTGATGAGGCATTAGATTGGTGGATGATGATTTAAACTTCAAATTTTATGATACTTGACACCTGAAGTTGTCAACATAAATGCAAATGGAAAATACCGAGAAAATGGAGATGTTTGTTTGCTTGACAAAGTGCAACAACACATACTATATTTTGTAGTAGATACTTTTTCTCGAGTATGACATTGCGTAAGGCACAAATCCATACAATATTTGGTCTTGTTCCGATTATTGATGGTTTTGGAAATGCCACAATTATTTTGCCAAATGGCACCATCCCGCATATTGAAAATGCGTTTCTAAGCATTAGATCCAAATGGAATCTGCTCGCCAAAGATGTACGCCGTAATGGGTACCATATTGAGACTATTTATGAGCAAGATAAGGAATACATTGGCATTTCCTCTTATAAGATGGGATGAAGACCATCCATGAGAAGCTAGAAGCTTCTTCTATGGGTTTGTATTGTGTCATGATTAAGGCTGTTGAAACCTACGCCACCACATCCTGAAGATTGGTAAGCCTTGATCAATTTGGACTGTGGCATGATCGCCTTGGTCATCTTGGTGCTTCAATGATGCGTAGGATAATTCAAAATATAAAAGGGCACCCTTTAAAAGATATAAATGTATTGTTGTCCAAAGATTATAATTTTGAGGCTTGCTCACAAGGAAAGCTCATTATCAAACCTTCTATAATAAAGGTTAATCTTGAATCTCCTTTATTCTTGTGAAGAATTCATGGTGATATTTGTGGACCAATACAACCACCAAGTGGACTATCGATATTTTATGGTATTAGTGGACACATCCTGTAGATGGTCCCATGTTTGCCTATTATCTACGCGCAATGACACATTTGCACGTTTATTTGCACTATTATTATATTCCAACTGTAAATGCTCCAGCTAGGATAGCTGTTCCCGAAGGACATGCTAAAATGGATCAAAATCCCGCGCACTTGAAGTGTGGTAGACCGATAGGATCAAAAAAATACTGCTCCTCGAAAACGAAGGGGAAATAATTAGGAATTCGCTCCAGAAAAGCCTGGCGTTATGCTTGCTCCAGAAGAGCTTATTGCCCCTGAAGAGGCGCAAACCCATGAAAGGAACATAAATCCCGGGAATACTGAGAATTCCATTACATATTATAATGAAATTTGGGATTGAAATGAAATCATCATTGATGATGCTTTTGCATTCTCAGTTGTCCATAAAATTATGGATGATGATTGTGAGCCACAATCTATTATTGAATGTCGTCAAATGCAAGATTGGCATAAGTGGGAGGAAGCAATTAAGGCTGAATTAGCTTCCCTAACTAAACGAGAGATTTTTGGACCTGTAACTCGTATCCCCGATAATGTAAAGCCTGTTGGATATAAATGGGTATTTATCCGAAAACGAAATGAGAAAAACGAGGTTGTCAGGTATAAAGCCCGACTCGTTGCCCAAGGATTCTCCCAGAGACCTGGGATTGATTATAATGAGACATATTCATCTGTGATGGATATGATTACATTTCGTTTTCTCATTAGCCTAGCAATCTTTGAAAGATTGGAAATGCGTCTTATGGACGTTGTGACAGCATATTTATATGACTCATTAGATTCTGATATTTATATGAAAATTCCCGAGGGATTCAAAATGCCTGAAGCTTGCACTCCCCGCAATTTATTCTCAATAAAATTGCAAAGATCCTTGTACGGGTTAAAGCAATCCGGTCGCATGTGGTATCAACGCCTAAGTGAGTACCTAATTAAGGAAAGGTACAATAATGATCCTATCTCGCCCATGCGTGTTTATTAAGAAATCGAAACTGGATTTGCTTTGTTGTAGCAGTTTATGTCGACGATATAAATTTAATTGGAACTCCGAAGAGTTAGCTGAAACTGCTGAATATTTGAAAATGGAGTTTGAAGTTAAAGATTTGGGTAAAACCAAACTTTGTCTTGGTCTAGAGCTTGAGCATAAAGCAAATGGAATAATCGTCCATCAATCAGCATACGTTGAAAGATTGCTTAAACGCTTCAACGTGGACAAAGCTCACCTATTGAGCACCCCTATGGTTGTAAGGTCTCTAGATTCCCAAAAGGACCCATTTCGTCCTAGAGAATCAAATGAAGAGATACTTGGTCCTGAAGTACCATATCTCAATGCAATTGGGGCTTTGATGTACTTGGCACAATGTACGAGACCAGATATCGCTTTTGCGGTAAATTTATTGGCACGATTTAGTTCTGAGCCAACTCGGAGACATTGGAATGGAATTAAACATATTTTCCGTTATCTCCGAGGAACCATAGATTTTGGATTATATTATTCCAAAGATTCCACTAACTCTGGTTTAGTTGGATATGCCGATATCTTGGATATAGATCCGATCCACATAAGGCTCGCTCTCAAACCGGGTATTTATTTTGTTATAACGGCACTTTGCTATTTCTTGGCGTTCTACTAAGCAATCGCTAGTAGCTACATCTTCTAACCACTCGAGATTATTGCTTTATATGAAGCTGGAAGAGAGTGTGTTTGGTTAAGATCCGTTATAACGCATATTCATAATTCTTGTTGTTTAATACCGGTTACAAATTCTCCCACTATAATTTATGAAGATAATGCTGCTTGTGTTGCACAAGTCATGGGAGGATATATCAAAGGTGATAGGACCAAGCATATCTCGCCGAAGTTTTTCTATACTCATAAACTCCAAGAAAGTCGACAAATTGATGTTAAACAGATTCGATCCATAAATAATCTTGCAGATCTTTTTACCAAATCATTGCCAACATCAACTTTTGAGAAATTAGTATATGGCATTGGTATGCGGTGAGTTCATAAGATGCAAGATTGATTAGCCCCAGAAGTGGCTATATGGCTCAATTGAAGGGGAGATATTATGAACTATACATTGCAGCATTGATATGCGGCGAGTTCACAAGATGCAAGATTGATTAGCCCCAGAAGTGGCTATATGGCTCAATTGAGGGGGAGATATTATGAACTATACATTGCAGCATTGATATGCGGCGAGTTCACAAGATGCAAGATTGATTAGCCCCTGCAGTGGCTATATATGCATTGCACTCTTTTTTCTTTTTGTCCGGTTTTTTCCCATAGGGTTTTTCCGGCTTAAAGTTTTTAACGAGGCAATTAATGCATCTATAAATGGGAGAGATCATAACATTTGTGCTCTGCACTCTTTTTCCCTTTTGTCCGGTTTTTGTCCCACTTTGGGTTTTTCCGGCTTAAGGTTTTTAATGAGGCAAGTATCATTTGATGCACAATCATAATGAATACAATGAATATTCAATGGGAGTGTTATAAAATACATGAATCAATGAAATACATGAATGAATATTCATTATATTCATCTTATCTAATGTACTTATTATGGTACATTTGTATCATACATTCTAAGTACATCTCCCTATACAATGAACGTTCATCTCTCTTATCCAGTACATGTATCATTCGATACATTGATATTAATGTTAAGTACATTCTTGTTCTCCTATAAATAGGAGTTTAGTTTTGATGTACAAACACAACTATCACAACATCCATCAGAATAAACAGTTCCACTCACTTCCAGGATGTGGAATTTGGGCTTTTCAATATATGCCATAATCCTTGCAAAAGTAAATCCTTAAATTAATTATAAGGATTTCTGAATATCCACCGCTACTTCAGGAGCAGAAGGATATTTTTAGATTTGAAATTTGGCTTCGGGCCAAGAAAAATAAAAATGAAGAAATTGGTAGAAGAAGATGAAGTATAAGATGATTAATAAAATGAATACCCACCTTGCAAAATTACTTACTCACGGTAGATCTTCGTGCTGATAACGTGTTGTAAAATATGGTGTGTCGAATATATAATAAAGAGAATAGAGAGATTGAGTAGAGAGCAAATGGAATAATCGTCCATCAATCAGCATACGTTGAAAGAGGATATTTTTAGATTTGAATATTCAATGGGGAGTGTTATAAAATACATGAATCAATGAAATACATGAATGAATATTCATTATATTCATCTTATCTAATGTACTTATTATGGTACATTTGTATCATACATTCTAAGTACATCTCCCTATACAATGAACGTTCATCTCTCTTATCTAGTACATGTATCATTCGATACATTGATATTAATGATAAATACATTCTTGTTCTCCTATAAATAGGAGTTTAGTTTTGATGTACAAGAACTACTGTGAACAACCATCAGAATAAACAGCCACACCATCTTCTCTAACTTTCTCTACTATCTCTTGTGTTCACTTGCTTTCTCTTCTCAATATCTTTGGCCTGAATCATGGCAAAGAAAAGAAGCCAAAGAAGGTGATTAATGAAATGAATACCCACCTTGCAAAAATTACTTACTCACGGTAGATCTTCGTGCTGATAACGTGTTGTAAAATATTGCGTGGCGAATAAATAATAGAAAGAATAGAGAGATTGAGTAGAGAGAATTAGACACCAGAAATAGTAGAAAAAGCTAGAGAAGAGGGTGTGACTGTTTATTCTGATGGTTGTTCACAGTAGTTCTTGTACATCAAAACTAAACTCCTATTTATAGGGGAACAAGAATGTATTTATCATTAATATCAATGTATCGAATGATACATGTACTAGATAAGAGAGATGAACGTTCATTGTATAGGAGATGTACTTAGAATGTATGATACAAATGTACCATAATAAGTACATTAGATAAGATGAATATAATGAATATTCATTCATGTATTTCATTGATTCATGTATTTTATAACACTCCCCATTGAATATTCAAATCTAAAAATATCCTCTTTCAACGTATGCTGATTGATGGACGATTATTCCATTTGCTCTCTACTCAATCTCTCTATTCTCTTTATTATATATTCGACACACCATATTTTACAACACGTTATCAGCACGAAGATCTACCGTGAGTAAGTAATTTTTGCAAGGTGGGTATTCATTTTATTAATCATCTTATACTTCATCTTCTTCTACCAATTTCTTCATTTTTATTTTTCTTGGCCCGAAGCCAAATTTCAAATCTAAAAATATCCTTCTGCTCCTGAAGTAGCGGTGGATATTCAGAAATCCTTATAATTAATTTAAGGATTTACTTTTGCAAGGATTATGGCATATATTGAAAAGCCCAAATTCCACATCCTGGAAGTGAGTGGAAATAATTATTTATCCTGGTGCCTTGACTTGGAAATGCATCTCCAAGGGCAAGGTCTCGCTAATACAATCATGGAGGATGGAACCTCAAATGAAAAGGATAAAGCAAATGCGTTGATATTTATCCTCCGTCATTTGCATGAGAGCCTGCAGACTCAATATTTATCCGTGCGAGACCCTCATATCTTGTGGAGGAGGTTGAAGGATAGGTATGATCATACCAAAACTGTTATCCTCCCTCAAGCACAATATGATTGGCAAAATCTCGGGCTGCAAGATTTTAAATCGGTGTCGACTATAATTCTGCTTTATTTGATATCGTTTCTCGACTTGAGTTATGCGGTATCAAACTTGCTGATGCAGAATTGTTAGAGAAAACTTTCTCCACCTTCCATGCTTCAAATATTGTATTGCAACAGCAATACCGGTAGCATCAGTTTGCCACATACTCTGAATTAATTTCTGTGCTTTTTACTGCAGAGCAAACTAATGAATTGCTGCTCAAAAATCATGATCTTAGACCTGCTGGCTCAAAAGCATTGCCTGAAGCACATGCTATCTTTGAGAAAAATACTGGCCATTCTAAGGGCTATAAGCGCAGGCAAGAATATAATCCTAGAAGGGACGGCAATAAATTTAACCGCCCTAGGAAATCAAACTTTGGCCTGAATCATGGCAAAGAAAAGAAGCCAAAGAAGGTGATTAATGAAAGTCTTTGTCATCGCTGTGGCATGACTGGGCACTGGTCACGTACTGTCGTACGCCAAAACATTTTGTTGACCTATACCAGGCATCTTTAAAGAATACGGGCAAGCGTGGTGAATCTCATGCCATTGAAATCAATCCTACCGCCATAACCACTTTGTTGAGGCCAACAATATCTCCGTTGGTGGGACTCCTCTTGCTCCTGAAGCAGCAAATGCATCATTGGATGTCTCTGATTTCTTTGAGGACCTCTGATTACTTTGATAATCGGATTGGTGGTTTATGTTGTTTCACTTTAAATGTATTTTTTTTTTCATTGTTCTTTATGAAATGCTTATGAGCCTTATATAATATTTCTTTTTGAAATTTTATTCGACTATATAACTAATATGCAACTTTTATGATACTTGACACCGAAGTTGTCAATATAAATGCAAATGGAAAATACCGAGAAAAAGGAAGATGTTTGTTTGCTTGATAGTGCAACAACACATACTATATTTCGTAGTAGACACTTTTTCTCGAGTATGACATTGCGAAAGGCACAAATCCATACAATATCAGGTCCTGTTCAGATTATTGATGGTTTTGGGAATGCCACAATTATTTTGCCAAATGGCACAATACTCCATATTGAGAATGCGTTTCTAAGCATTAAATCAAAGAGGAATCTGCTCAGTTTCAAAGATGTACGCCGTAATGGGTACCATATTGAGACTATTTATGAGCAAGATAAGGAATACATTGGTATTTCCTCTTATAAGATGGGCCTGAAGACCATCCATGAGAAGCTAGAAGCTTCTTCTATGGGTTTGTATTGTGTCATGATTAAGGCTATTGAAACCTACGCCACCACATCCTGGAGATTGGTAAGCCCCGATCGTTTGGACCTGGCATGATCGCCTTGGTCATCCTAGCGCTTCAATGATGCGTAGGATAATTCAAAATACAAAAGGGCACCCTTTAAAAGATATAAAGGTATTGTTGTCCAAAGATTATAATTGTGAGGCTTGCTCACAACGAAAGCTCATTATCAAACCTTCCATGACAAAGGTTAATCTTGAATCTCCTTTATTCTTGCAAAGAATTCAGGGTGATATTTGTGGACCAATACAACCACCAAGTGGACCATTTCGATATTTTATGGTATTAGTGGACGCATCCTGTAAATGGTCCCATGTTTTCCTATTATCCACGCGCAATGTCGCATTTGCACGTTTGCTTGCGCAGATTATAAAGCTCCGGGCACAATTCCCTGATTATCCAATTAAGAGCATAAGGATGGATAATGCTGGTGAATTTACATCAAAGAGTTTTGATACATATTGTGCTTCACTTGGAATCGAGGTTGAGCACTCGGTTGCATATGTTCATACTCAAAATGGATTGGCAGAATCATTGATTAAACGTATCCAAATCATTGCCCGCACTCTATTATTGAGAACGAATCTCAACGATACAGCATGGGGTCATGCGGTTTTGCATGCGGCAGCTCTAATAAGATTACGCCCCCACCGCTAATCTTTTACAATCTCCCTTCAAATGGTCCTTGGTTATGAACCGATGTTTAACATCTACGCACATTTGGTTGTGCGGTGCGGGTGCCCGTAGCACCGCCAAAAAGGACGAAAATGGGTCCCCAACGTCGTTTGGGTATTTATGTTGGGTTTAATTCACCGTCTATCATTAGGTTCTTGGAATCAACTATCGGTGATCTTTTCTTTGCCCGGTTTGCGGATTGTCATTTTGATGAGACTAGGTTTCCATCAATTGGGATACCTACAACTTCCATGACTCGCAAAACAAAAACCGCTTAAGGTTTTCTCTGGAATGAGAAAAATTTATCTCAATTAGACCTAAGGACTCTTGAATGTGAAAACGAGGTACGCGCATAATCCATTTACGAGGCTATGGCCAATAGACTTCCGATGCATTTAATGATGCTACTAAGGTAACGAAGTCTCATATTCCAGCTGCAAATGCTCCGGCTAGGATAGCTGTTCCCGAAGAACAAGCTAAAATGGATCAAAATCTCCCGCACTTGAAGCGTGGTAGACCGATAGGATCAAAAGATACTTGCTCCTCGAAAACGAAGGGGAAAGAATCGGAATCCGCTCCGAAGAGCCTAGCGTTGTGCTTGCTCTGAAGAGCTTATTGCCCCCGAAGAGGCGCCAACCCATGAAAGGAACACCAATCCCGGAATACGAGAATTCCATTACATATTATAATGAAATTTTGGATCGAAATGAAATCATCATTAATGATGCTTTTGCATTCTCGCTTGCCCATAAAATTATGGATGATGATTGTGAGCCGCAATCTATTATTGAATGTCGTCAAAGGCAAGATTGGCCTAAGTGGGAGGAAGCAATTAAGGCTGAATTAGCTTCCCTAACTAAACGAGAGGTTTTTGGACCCGTAACTCGTATCCCCGATAATGTAAAGCCCGTTGGATATAAATGGGTATTTATCCGAAAACGAAATGAGAAAAACGAGGTTGTCAGGTATAAAGCCCGACTCGTTGCCCAAGGATTCTCCCAAAGACCTGAGATTGATTATAATGAGACATATTCACCTGTGATGGATATGATTACATTTCGTTTTCTCATTAGCCTAGCAATCTTTGAAAGATTGGAAATGCGTCTTATGGACGTTGTGACGGCATATTTATATGGCTCATTAGATTCTGATATTTATATGAAAATTCCCGAGGGATTCAAAATGCCCGAAGCATGCACTCCCCGCAATTTATTCTCAATAAAATTGCAAAGATCCTTGTACGGGTTAAAGCAATCCGGTCGCATGTGGTATCAACGCCTAAGTGAGTACCTAATTAAGGAAAGGTACAAGAATGATCCTATCTGCCCATGCGTGTTTATTAAGAAATCGAAACCGGATTTGCTATTGTAGCAGTTTATGTCGACGATATAAATTTAATTGGAACTCCGGAAGAGTTAGCTGAAACTGCTGAATATTTGAAAAGGGAGTTTGAAGTTAAAGATTTGGGTAAAACCAAACTTTGTCTTGGTCTAGAGCTTGAGCATAAAGCAAATGGAATAATCGTCCATCAATCAGCATACGTTGAAAGATTGCTTATAACGGCACCGCTATTTCTTGGCGTTCTACTAAGCAATCGCTAGTAGCTACATCTTCTATCCACTCTGAGATTATTGCTTTATATGAAGCTGGAAGAGAGTGTGTTTGGTTAAGATCCGTTATAACGCATATTCATAATTCTTGTTGTTTAATACCGGTTACAAATTCTCCCACTATAATTTATGAAGATAATGCTGCTTGTGTTGCACAAGTCGTGGGGATGATATATCAAAGGTGATAAGACCAAGCATATCTCGCCGAAATTTTTCTATACTCATGAACTCCAAGAAAGTCGACAAATTGATGTTAAACAGATTCGATCCATAAATAATCTTGCAGATCTTTTTACCAAATCATTGCCAACATCAACTTTTGAGAAATTAGTATATGGCATTGGTATGCGGCGAGTTCATAAGATGCAAGATTGATTAGCCCGAGAAGTGGCTATATGGCTCAATTGAGGGGGAGATATTATGAACTATGCATTACAACATTGATATGCGGCGAGTTCACAAGATGCAAAATTGATCAGCCCCAGCAGTGGCTATATATACATTGCACTCTTTTTTTCTTTTTGTCTGGTTTTTTCCCACAGGGTTTTTCCGGCTAAAAGTTTTTAACGAGGCAATTAATGCATCCATAAAAGGGAGAGATCATAACATTTGTGCTCTGCACTCTTTTTCCCTTTTGTCCGATTTTTGTCCCACTGGGTTTTTCCGGCTTAAGGTTTTTAATGAGGCAGTATCATTTGATGCACAATCATAATGAATACAATGAATATTCAAGGGGGAGTGTTATAAAATACATGAATGAATGAAATACATGAATGAATATTCATTATACAATCTCATCAACAACAACTGTGAGCATTTCGCCACGTTTTGCAAGACCGGCGTTCGGGCAAACGCACAAACAGCATTGTTCAGCTTTTGTCCATAAGGCCAAGGACGTCAAAGAATGGACAATGAAGATTCTGAAGAGAATGAAGCTCATCTGAGCCAAGAACCCCATCTTTATCTTTACTATAAATTATTTTCATCTATTGGAGAGTTATATCAAAATTTTGAAACAATGAAATCACGCACATGTATTGAAATAGCTTTCTCTCTCTGGACAATATTGTCATTTAGGCTTCATTTTTTTTTTGCCAAAAATAATTGATTCATAAAAAAAAATTAAAAATTTATCGCTTTTATTACTTATAAAAATGAATGAACGAAAAATATTATCATCATTTTCGAAAATGTTCAGACATAAATTGTTATTAATAATGAAATTTTTGTTCATTATCAAGTATTTCAAACAATACAAGTATGTTGTAAAATATGGCGTGTCGAATATATAATAAAGAGAATAGAGAGATTGAGTAGAGAAAATGGGACACCAGAGATAGTAGAGAAAGCCAGAGAAGAGGGTGTAACTGTTTATTCTGATGGATGTTGTGATAGTTGTGTTTGTACATCAAAACTAAACTCATATTTATAGGAGAACAAGAATGTACTTAACATTAATATCAATGTATCGAATGATACATGTACTGGATAAGGGAGATGAACGTTCATTGTATAGGGAGATGTACTTAGAAAGTATCATACAAATGTACCATAATAAGCACATTAGATAAGATGAATATAATGAATATTCATTCATGTATTTCATTGATTCATGTATTTTATAACACTCCCCCTTGAATATTCATTGTATTCATTATGATTGTGCATCAAATGATACTCCCTCATTAAAAACCTTAAGCCGGAAAAACCCGGGGGACAAAAACCGGACAAAAGGGAAAAAGAGTGCAGAGCACAAATGTTATGATCTCTCCCTTTTATGGATGCATTAATTGCCTCGTTAAAAACTTTTAGCCGGAAAAACCCTGTGGGAAAAAACCGGACAAAAAGAAAAAAAGAGTGCAATGTATATATAGCCACTGCTAGGGCTGATCAATTTTGCATCTTGTGAACTCGCCGCATATTAATGCTGCAATGGATAGTTCATAATATCTCCCCCTCAATTGAGCCATATAACCACTTCTGGGGCTAATCAATCTTGCATCTTATGAACTTGCAGTATATCAATGTTGCAATGCATAGTTCATAATATCTCCCCCTCAATTGAGCCATATAGCCACTTCTGGGGCTAATCAATCTTGCATCTTATGAACTCGCCGCATACCAATGCCATATACTAATTTCTCAAAAGTTGATGTTAGCAATGATTTGGTAAAAAGATCTGCAAGATTATTTATGGATCGAATCTGTTTAACATCAATTTGTCGACTTTCTTGGAGTTCATGAGTATAGAAAAACTTCGGCGAGATATGCTTGGTCCTATCACCTTTGATATATCCTCCCCGACTTGTGCAACACAAGCAGCATTATCTTCATAAATTATAGTGGGAGAATTTGTAACCGGTATTAAACAACAAGAATTATGAATATGCGTTATAACGGATCTTAACCAAACACACTCTCTTCCAGCTTCATATAAAGCAATAATTTCAGAGTGGTTAGAAGATGTAGCTACTAGCGATTGCTTAGTAGAACGCCAAGAAATAGCGGTGCCGTTATAACAAAATAAATACCCGGTTTGAGAGCGAGCCTTATGTGGATCGGATCTATATCCAAAGCATCGGCATATCCAACTAAACCGAGTTAGTGGAATCTTTGGAATAATATAATCCCAAATCTATGGTTCCTCGGAGATAACGGAAAATATGTTTAATTCCATTCCAATGTCTCCGAGTTGGCTCGAAACTAAATCGTGCCAATAAATTTACCGCAAAAGCGATATCGGTCTCGTACATTGTGCCAAGTACATCAAAGCCCCAATTGCATTGAGATATGGTACTTCAGGACCAAGTATCTCTTCATTTGATTCTCTAGGACGAAATGGGTCCTTTTGGGGATCTAGAGACCTTACAACCATAGGGGTGCTCAATGGGTGAGCTTTGTCCACGTTGAAGCGTTTAAGCAATCTTTCAACGTATGCTGATTGATGGACGATTATTCCATTTGCTTTATGCTCAAGCTCTAGACCAAGACAAAGTTTGGTTTTACCCAAATCTTTAACTTCAAACTCCCTTTTCAAATATTCAGCAGTTTCAGCTAACTCTTCTAGAGTTCCAATTAAATTTATATCGTCGACATAAACTGCTACAATAGCAAATCCGGTTTCTGATTTCTTAATAAACACGCATGGGCAGATAGGATCATTCTTGTACCTTTCCTTAATTAGGTACTCACTTAGGCGTTGATACCACATGCGACCGGATTGCTTTAACCCGTACAAGAATCTTTGCAATTTTATTGAGAATAAATTGCGGGAGTGCATGCTTCGGGCATTTTGAATCCCTCGGGAATTTTCATATAAATATCGAATCTAATGAGCCATATAAATATGCCGTCACAACGTCCATAAGACGCATTTCCAATCTTTCAAAGATTGCTAGGCTAATGAGAAAACGAAATGTAATCATATCCATCACAGGTGAATATGTCTCATTATAATCAATCACGGTCTCTCGGGAGAATCCTTGGGCAACGAGTGGGGCTTTATACCGACAACCTCGTTTTTCTCATTTCGTTTTCGGATAAATACCCATTTATATCCAACGGGCTTTACATTATCGGGGATACGAGTTACGGGTCCAAAAACCTCTCGTTTAGTTAGGGAAGCTAATTCAGCCTTAATTGCTTCCTCCCACTTAGGCCAATCTTGCCTTTGACGACATTCAATAATAGATTGCGGCTCACAATCATCATCCATAATTTTATGGGCAACTAAGAATGCAAAAGCATCATCAATGATGATTTCATTTCGATCCCAAATTTCATTATAATATGTAATGGAATTCTCAGTATTCCCGGGATTGATGTTCCTTTCATGGGTTTGCGCCTCTTCGGGGGCAATAAGCTCTTCAGAGCAAGCACAACGCTAGGCTCTTCTCGGAGCGGATTCCCGATTCTTTCCCCTTCGTTTTCGAGGAGCAGGTATCTTTGATCCTATCGGTCTACCACGCTTCAAGTGCGGGGGATTTTGATCCATTTTAGCTTGTTCTTCGGGAACAACTATCCTAGCTGGAGCATTTGCGGTGGAATATGAGACTTTGTTACCTTAGTAGCATCATTAAATGCATCAGGAAGTCTATTGGCCATAGCCTGTAAATGGATTATGCGCTGCACCTCGTTTTCACATTCAAGAGTCCTTGGGTCTAATTGAGATAAATTTTTCTCATTCCAGGAGAAAACCTTAACTGGTTTTTGTTTTGCGAGTCATGGAAGTTGTAGGTATCCCAATTGATGGAAACCTAATCTCATCAAAATGACAATCTGCAAACCTGGCAGTAAAAAGATCACCAGTAGTTGGTTCCAAGAACCTAATGATAGATGGTGAATTAAACCCAACATAAATGCCCAAACGGCGTTGGGGACCCATTTTCGTCCTTTTTGGCGGTGCTACGAGCACCTCGCACTGCACAACCAAATGTGCGAAGATGTGAAACATCTGGTTCATAACCAAGGACCATTTGAAGGGGAGATTGTAAAAGATTAGCAGTGGGGCGTAATCTTATTAGAGCTGCCGCATGCAAAACTGCATGACCCCATGCTGTATCCTTGATATTCGTTCTCAATAATAGAGTGCGGGCAATGATTTGGATACGTTTAATCAAGGATTCTGCCAATCCATTTTGAGTATGAACATATGCAACCGAGTGCTCAACCTCGATTCCAAGTGAAGCACAATATGTATCAAAACTCTTTGATGTAAATTCACCAGCATTATCTATCCTTATGCTCTTAATTGGATAATCGGGGAATTGTGCCCGGAGCTTTATAATCTGCGCAAGCAAACGTGCAAATGCGACATTGCGCGTGGATAATAGGCAAACATGTGACCATCTACAGGATGCGTCCACTAATACCATAAAATATCGAAATGGTCCACTTGGTGGTTGTATTGGTCCACAAATATCACCCTGAATTCTTTGCAAGAATAAAGGAGATTCAAGATTAACCTTTGTCATGGAAGGTTTGATAATGAGCTTTCCTTGTGAGCAAGCCTCACAATTATAATCTTTGGACAACGATACCTTTATATATTTTAAAGGGTGCCCTTTTGTATTTTGAATTATCCTACGCATCATTGAAGCGCCCGGGATGACCAAGGCGATCATGCCACAGTCCAAATTGATCGGGGCTTACCAATCTCCCGGGATGTGGTGGCGTAGGTTTCAATAGCCTTAATCATGACACAATACAAACCCATAGAGGAAGCTTCTAGCTTCTCATGGATGGTCTTCGAGCCCATCTTATAAGAGGAAATACCAATGTATTCCTTATCTTGCTCATAAATAGTCTCAATATGGTACCCATTACGGCGTACATCTTTGAAACCGAGCAGATTCCTCTTTGATTTAATGCTTAGAAACGCATTCTCAATATGGAGGATTGTGCCATTTGGCAAAATAATTGTGGCATTCCCAAAACCATCAATAATCTGAACAGGACCTGATATTGTATGGATTTGTGCCTTCCGCAATGTCATACTCTAGAAAAAGTGTCTACTACGAAATATAGTATGTGTTGTTGCACTATCAAGCAAACAAACATCTTCATTTTTCTCGGTATTTTCCATTTGCATTTATATTGACAACTTCAGGTGTCAAGTATCATAAAAGTTGCATATTAGTTATATAGTCGAAAAATTTCAAAAAAAGAAATGTTATATAAGGCTTATAAGCATTTCATAAAGAACAATAAAAAGTAATACATTTAAAGTAAAACAACATAAACCACCAATCTGATTATCAAAGTAATCGAGGGTCCTCAAAGAAATCGAGACATCCAATGATGCATTTGCTGCTTCAAGAGCAAGAGGAGTCCCACCAACGGAGATATTGTTGGCCTCAACAATGGTTATGGCAGTAGGATTGATTTCAATGGCATGAGATTCACCACGCTTGCCTGTATTCTTTAAATATGCCTGGTATAAGTCAACAAAATGTTTTGGCGTACGACAGGTACGTGACCAGTGCCCAGTCATGCCACAAATGATGACAAAGACTTTCATTAATCACCTTCTTTGGCTTCTTTTCTTTGCCATGATTCAGGCCAAAGTTTGATTTCCTAGGGCGGTTAAATTTCTTGCCGTCCCTTCTAGGATTATATTCTTGCTGCGCTTATAGCCCTTAGAATGGCCAGTATTTTTCTCAAAGATAGCATGTGCTTCGAGGCAATGCTTTTGAGCCAAAGAGTCTAAGATCATGATTTTTGAGCAGCAATTCATTAGTTTGCTCGGCATTGAAGAAGCACAGAAATTAATTCAGAGTATGTGGCAACTAACGCGCTGCCGGTATTGCTGTTGCAATACAATATTTGCAGCATGGAAGGTGGAGAAAGTTTTCTCTAACAATTCTGCATCGGCAAGTTTGATACCGCATAACTCAAGCCGAGAAACGATATCAAATAAAGCAGAATTATAGTCGACACGATTTAAAATCTTGCAGTCTGAGATTTTGCCAATCATATTGTGCTTGAGGGAGGATAACAGTTTTGGTATGATCATACCTATCCTTCAACCTCCTCCACAAGATATGAGGGTCTCGCACGGATAAATATTGAGTCTACGGGCTCTCATGCAAATGACGGCGGATAAATATCAACGCATTTGCTTTATCCTTTTCATTTGAGGTTCCATCCTCCATGATTGTATTAGCGAGACCTTGCCCTTGGAGATGCATTTCCAAGTCAAGGCACCAGGATAAATAATTATTTCCACTCACTTCCAGGATGTGGAATTTGGGCTTTTCAATATATGCCATAATCCTTGCAAAAGTAAATCCTTAAATTAATTATAAGGATTTCTGAATATCCACCGCTACTTCGGGAGCGAGAAGGATATTTTTAGATTTGAAATTTGGCTTCGGGCCAAGAAAAATAAAAATGAAGAAACTGGTAGAAGAAGATGAAGTATAAGATGATTAATAAAATGAATACCCACCTTGCAAAAATTACTTACTCACTAGATCTTCGTGCTGATAACGTGTTGTAAAATATGGCGTTGCGAATATATAATAGAGAGAATAGAGAGATTGAGTAGAGAAAATTGGGACACCAGAGATAGTAGAGAAAGCTAGAGAAGATGGTGTAACTGTTTATTCTGATGATTGTTCTGATAGTTGTGATTGTACATCAAAAATAAACTCCTATTTATAGGAGAACAAGAATGTACTTAACATTAATATCAATGTATCGAATGATACATGTACTGGATAAGGGAGATGAACGTTCATTGTATAGGGAGATGTACTTAGAAAGTATCATACAAATGTACCATAATAAGTACATTAGATAAGATGAATATAATGAATATTCATTCATGTATTTCATTGATTCATGTATTTTATAACACTCCCCCTTGAATATTCATTGTATTCATTATGATTGTGCATCAAATGATACTCCCTCATTAAAAACCTTAAGCCGGAAAAACCCAGTGGGACAAAAACCGGACAAAAGGGAAAAAGAGTGCAGAGCACAAATGTTATGATCTCTCCCTTTTATGGATGCATTAATTGCCTCGTTAAAAACTTTTAGCCGGAAAAACCCTGTGGGAAAAAACCGGACAAAAAGAAAAAAAGAGTGCAATGTATATATAGCCACTGCTAGGGCTGATCAATTTTGCATCTTGTGAACTCGCCGCATATTAATGCTGCAATGGATAGTTCATAATATCTCCCCCTCAATTGAGCCATATAACCACTTTTGGGGCTAATCAATCTTGCATCTTATGAACTTGCAGTATATCAATGTTGCAATGCATAGTTCATAATATCTCCCCCTCAATTGAGTCATATAGCCACTTCTGGGGCTAATCAATCTTGCATCTTATGAACTCGTCACATACCAATGCCATATACTAATTTCTCAAAAGTTGATGTTAGCAATGATTTGGTAAAAAGATCTGCAGGATTATTTATGGATCGAATCTGTTTAACATCAATTTGTCGACTTTCTTGGAGTTCATGAGTATAGAAAAACTTCGGCTAGATATGCTTGGTCCTATCACCTTTGATATATCCTCCCCTGACTTGTGCAACACAAGCAGCATTATCTTCATAAATTATAGTGGGAGAATTTGTAACCGGTATTAAACAACAAGAATTATGAATATGCGTTATAACGGATCTTAACCAAACACACTCTCTTCCAGCTTCATATAAAGCAATAATCTCGAGTGGTTAGAAGATATAGCTACTAGCGATTGCTTAGTAGAACGCCAAGAAATAGCGGTGCCGTTATAACAAAATAAATACCCGGTTTGAGAGCGAGCCTTATGTGGATCGGATCTATATCCAAAGATCGGCATATCCAACTAAACCAAAGTTAGTGGAATCTTTGGAATAATATAATCCCAAATCTATGGTTCCTCGGAGATAACGGAAAATCTGTTTAATTCCATTCCAATGTCTCCGAGTTGGCTCAGAACTAAATCGTGCCAATAAATTTACCGCAAAAGCGATATCTGGTCTCGTACATTGTGCCAAGTACATCAAAGCCCCAATTGCATTGAGATATGGTACTTCAGACCAAGTATCTCTTCATTTGATTCTCTAGGACGAAATGGGTCCTTTTGGGGATCTAGAGACCTTACAACCATAGGGGTGCTCAATGGGTGAGCTTTGTCCACGTTGAAGCGTTTAAGCAATCTTTCAACGTATGCTATTGATGGACGATTATTCCATTTGCTTTATGCTCAAGCTCTAGACCAAGACAAAGTTTGGTTTTACCCAAATCTTTAACTTCAAGCTCCATTTTCAAATATTCAGCAGTTTCAGCTAACTCTTCTGGAGTTCCAATTAAATTTATATCGTCGACATAAACTGCTACAATAGCAAATCCGGTTTATGATTTCTTAATAAACACGCATGGGCAGATAGGATCATTCTTGTACCTTTCCTTAATTAGGTACTCACTTAGGCGTTGATACCACATGCGACCGGATTGCTTTAACCCGTACAAGAATCTTTGCAATTTTATTGAGAATAAATTGCGGGAGTGCATGCTTCGGGCATTTTGAATCCCTCGGGAATTTTCATATAAATATCAGAATCTAATGGGCCATATAAATATGCCGTCACAACGTCCATAAGACGCATTTCCAATCTTTCAAAGATTACTAGGCTAATGAGAAAACGGAATGTAATCATATCCATCACAGGTGAATATGTCTCATTATAATCAATCCCAGGTCTCTGGGAGAATACTTGGGTAACGAGTCGGGCTTTATACCTGACAACCTCGTTTTTCTCATTTCGTTTTCGGATAAATACCCATTTATATCCAACGGGCTTTACATTATCGGGGATACGAGTTACAGGTCCAAAAACCTCTCGTTTAGTTAGGGAAGCTAATTCAGCCTTAATTGCCTCCTCCCACTTAGGCCAATCTTGCCTTTGACGACATTCAATAATAGATTGCGGCTCACAATCATCATCCATAATTTTATAGGCAACTGAGAATGCAAAAGCATCATCAATGATGATTTCATTTCGATCCCAAATTTCATTATAATATGTAATGGAATTCTCAGTATTCCCGGGATTGATGTTCCTTTCATGGGTTTGCGCCTCTTCAGGGGCAATAAGCTCTTCAGGAGCAAGCACAACGCTAGGCTCTTCTGGAGCGGATTCCTAATTCTTTCCTCTTCGTTATCGAGGATCAGTATCTTTTGATCCTATCGGTCTACCACACTTCAAGTGCGGGGGATTTTGATCCATTTTAGCCTGTCCTTCGGGAACAGCTATCCTAGCTGGAGCATTTGCAGCTAGAATATGATAATAATGCAAATAAACCTGCAAATGTGTCATTGCGTGTAAATAATAGGCAAACATGGGACCATCTACATGGATGCGTCCACTAGTACCATAAAATATCGAAATGATCCATTTAGTGGTTGTATTGGTCCACAAATATCACCCTGAATTCTTTGTAAGAATAAAGGGGATTCAATATTAACCTTTGTTATAGAAGGTTTGATAATGAGCTTTCCTTGTGAGCAAGCCTCACAATTATAATCTTTGGACAACAATACCTTTATATCATTTAAAGGGTGTCCTTTTGTATTTTGAATTATCCTACGCATCATTGAAGCGCCGGGATGACCAAGGCGATCATGCCACAGTCCAAATTGATCAGGGCTTACCAATCTTCAGGATGTGGTGGCGTAGGTTTCAACAGCCTTAATCATGACACAATACAAACCCATAGAAGAAGCTTCTAGCTTCTCATGGATGGTCTTCAGTCCCATCTTATAAGAGGAAATGCCAATGTATTCCTTATCTTGCTCATAAATAGTCTCAATATGGTACCCATTACGGCGTACATCTTTGAAACTGAGCATATTCCATTTGGATCTAATGCTTAGAAACGCATTTTCAATATGCAGGATGGTGCCATTTGGCAAAATAATTGTGGCATTTCCAAAACCATCAATAATCGGAACAAGACCAAATATTGTATGGATTTGTGCCTTACGCAATGTCATACTCGAGAAAAAGTATCTACTACGAAATATAGTATGTGTTGTTGTACTATCAAGCAAACAAACATCTCCATTTTTCTCGGTATTTTCCATTTGCATTTATGTTGACAACTTCAGGTGTCAAGTATCATAAAATTTGAAGTTTGAATCATCATCCACCAATCTAATACCTCATCAAAGTAATCAGAGGTCCTCAAAGAAATCAAAGACATCCAATGATGCATTTGCTACTTCAGGAGCAAGAGGAGTCCCACCAATGGAAATATTATTGGTCTCAATAATGGTTATGACAGTAGGATTGATTTTGATGGCATGAGATTCACCACGCTTGCCCGTATTATTTGAAGATGCCTGATATAGGTCAACAAAGTGCCTTGGCGTACGACAGGTACGTGACCAATGCCTAGTCATGCCACAGCGATGACAAATGCTTTCATTAATCACCTTCTTTGGCTTCTTTCCTTTGCCATGATTCAGGCCAAAGTTTGATTTCATAGGGCAGTTAATTTTCCTGCCATTCCTTCTAGGATTATGTTCTTACCTGCACTTATAGCCCTTAAAATGGCCAGTATTTTTCTCAAAGTTAGCATGTGCTTCGTGGCAATGCTTTTGAGCCAGCGGGTCTAAGATCATGATTTTTGAGCAGCAATTTATTAGTTTGCTCAGCAGTGAGAAGCACATAAATTAATTCATAATATGTGGCAAACTAACGTTGCCAATATTGCTATTGCAATACAATATTCGAAGCATAGAAGGTGGAGAAAGTTTTCTCTAATAATTCTGCATCGCGAGTTTGATACCGCATTACTCAAGCCGAGAAATAAAGCAGAATTATAGTCGACACGATTTAAATCTTGCAGTCTGAGATTTTGCCAATCATATTGTGCTTGAGGAAGGATAACAATCTTGGTATGATCATACCTATCCTTCAACCTCCTCCACAGATCTCGAGGGTCTCAAACGGATAAATATTGAGTCTACGAGGCTCTCATGCAAATGACAGTGAATAAAAATCAGCGCATTTGCTTTATCCTTTTCATTTGAGGTTCTATCCTCTATAATTGCATTAGCGAGACCTTGCCCTTGGAGGTGTATTTCCATGTCAAGGCACCAAGATAAATAATTCTTTCCACTCACTTCCAGGATGTGGAATTTGGGCTTTTCAATATTTGCCATAATCCTTGCAAAAGTAAATCCTTAAATTAATTAGAAGGATTTCTAAATATCCATCGCCACTTCAGGAGCAAAAGGATTCCAGGATGTGGAATTTGGGCTTTTCAATATTTGTCATAATCCTTGCAAAAGTAAATCCTTAAATTAATTAGAAGGATTTCTAAATATCCATAGCCACTTCAGGAGCAAAAGGATATTTTTAGATTTGAAATTTGGCTTCGGGCCAAGAAAAATAAAGATGAAGAATTGATAGAAGAAGATGAAGTATAGGATGATTAATAAAATGAATACCCACCTTGCAAAAATTACTTACTCACGATAGATCTTCGTGCTTGCAAAAAATACTTACTCAGTCGGTAGATTTTCGTGCTTGCAGAAATTACTTACTCAGTTGGTAGATCCTCGTGCTTGCAAAAATACTTACTCAGTCGGTAGATCCTCGTGCTGATAACGTGTTGTAAAATATGGCGTTGCGAATATACAATAGAGAGAATAGAGAGATTGAGTAGAGAAAATTGGGACACCAGAGATAGTAGAGAAAGCTAGAGAAGATGGTGTAACTGTTTATTCTGATGATTGTTCTGATAGTTGTCATTGTACATCAAAACTAAACTCCTATTTATAGGAGAACAAGAATGTACTTAACATTAATATCAATGTATCGAATGATACATGTACTGGATAAGGGAGATGAACGTTCATTGTATAGGGAGATGTACTTAGAAAGTATGATACAAATATACCATAATAAGTACATTAGATAAGATGAATATAATGAATATTCATTCATGTATTTCATTGATTCATGTATTTTATAACACTCCCCCTTGAATATTCATTGTATTCATTATGATTGTGCATCAAATGATACTACCTCATTAAAAACCTTAAGTCGGAAAAACCCAGTGGGACAAAAACCGGACAAAAGGGAAAAAGAGTGCAGAGCACAAATGTTATGATCTCTCCCTTTTATGGATGCATTAATTGCCTCGTTAAAAACTTTTAGCCGGAAAAACCCTGTGGGAAAAAACCGGACAAAAAGAAAAAAGAGTGCAATGTATAAATAGCCACTGCTAGGGCTGATCAATTTTGCATCTTGTGAACTCGCCGCATATTAATGCTGCAATGGATAGTTCATAATATCTCCCCCTCAATTGAGCCATATAACCACTTATGGGGCTAATCAATCTTGCATCTTATGAACTTGCAGTATTTCAATGTTGCAATGCATAGTTCATAATATCTCCCCCTCAATTGAGCCATATAGCCACTTCTGGGGCTAATCAATCTTGCATCTTATGAACTCGCCGCATACCAATGCCATATACTAATTTCTCAAAAGTTGATGTTAGCAATGATTTGGTAAAAACATAATCCTAGAAGGAATGGCAGGAAAATTAACTGCCCTATGAAATCAAACTTTGGCCTGAATCATGGCAAAGAAAAGAAGCCAAAGAAGGTGATTAATGAAAGTATTTGTCATCACTGTGGCATGACTAGGCATTGGTCACGTACCTGTCGTACGCCAAGGCACTTTGTTGACCTATATCAGGCATCTTCAAATAATACGGGCAAGCGTGGTGAATCTCATGCCATTAAAATCAATCCTATAGTTATAACCATTATTGAGACCAATAATATTTCCATTGGTGGGACTCCTTTTGCTCCTGAAGTAGCAAATGCATCATTGGATGTCTCTGATTTCTTTGAGGACCTCTGATTACTTTCATGAGGCATTAGATTGGTGGATGATGATTCAAACTTCAAATTTTATGATACTTGACACCTGAAGTTATCAACATAAATGCAAATGGAAAATACCGAGAAAAATGGAGATGTTTGTTTGCTTGATAGTACAACAACACATACTATATTTCGTAGTAGATACTTTTTCTCGAGTATGACATTGCGGAAGGCACAAATCCATACAATATCAGGTCCTGTTCAGATTATTGATGGTTTTGGGAATGCCACAATTATTTTACCAAATGGCACAATCCTCCATATTGAGAATGCGTTTCTAAGCATTAAATCAAAAAGGAATCTGCTCAGTTTCAAATATGTACGCCGTAATGGGTACCATATTGAGACTATTTATGAGCAAGATAAGGAATACATTGGTATTTCCTCTTATAAGATGGGCCTGAAGACCATCCATGAGAAGCTAGAAGCTTCCTCTATGGGTTTGTATTGTGTCATGATTAAGGCTATTGAAACCTACGCCACCACATCCTGGAGATTGGTAAGCCCCGATCGCTTTGGACTGTGGCATGATCGCCTTGGTCATCCCGGCGCTTCAATGATGCGTAGGATAATTCAAAATACAAAAGGGCACCCTTTAAAAGATATAAAGGTATTGTTGTCCAAAGATTATAATTGTGAGGCTTGCTCACAAGGAAAGCTCATTATCAAACCTTCCATGACAAAGGTTAATCTTGAATCTCCTTTATTCTTGCAAAGAATTCAGGGTGATATTTGTGGACCAATACAACCACCAAGTGGACCATTTCGATATTTTATGGTATTAGTGGACGCATCCTGTACATGGTCACATGTTTGCTTATTATCCACGCGCAATGTTGCATTTGCACGTTTGCTTGCGCAGATTATAAAGCTCCGGGCACAATTCCCCGATTATCCAATTAAGAGCATAAGGATGGATAATGCTGGTGAATTTACATCAAAGAGTTTTGATACATAATGTGCTTCACTTGGAATCGAGGTTGAGCACTCGGTTGCATATGTTCATACTCAAAATGGATTGGCAGAATCCTTGATTAAATGTATCCAAATCATTGCCCGCACTCTATTATTGAGAACGAATATCAAGGATACAGCATGGGGTCATGCAGTTTTGCATGCGGCAGCTCTAATAAGATTACGCCCCACTGCTAATCTTTTACAATCTCCCTTCAAATGGTCCTTGGTTATGAACCAGATGTTTCACATCTTCG
Organism: Eucalyptus sp. ANBG9806169; assembly: GCA_014182395.1. Classification (NCBI taxonomy): domain Eukaryota; kingdom Viridiplantae; phylum Streptophyta; class Magnoliopsida; order Myrtales; family Myrtaceae; genus Eucalyptus; species Eucalyptus sp. ANBG9806169. Next base: position 39,431,852 of record CM024580.1, on the reverse strand, counting down.
CACATTTGGTTGTGCAAAGGTGCACATGTAGCACCGCCAAAAAGAACGAAAATGGATCTCCAACGCCGTTTGGATTTAATCCACCATCTATCATTAGGTTCTTAGAACCAACTATCGGTAATTTTTTTACTACTAGATTTATAGATTGTTATTTCGATGAGACTAGGTTTCTTTCAATTGGGATACCTACAACTTCCATGACTGCAAATAAGGTTTTCTCCTAGAATGAGAAAAAAATATTTCAATTAGATCCAATGACTCCTGAATGTGAAAACGAGGTGCAGCGCATAATCCATTTACAGGTTTTAGCCAATAGACTTCCTGACGCATTTAATGATGTTATTAAGGTAACAAAGTCTCATATTCTAGCTGCAAATGCTCCAGCTAGGATAGCTGTTCCTGAAGAATAGGTTAAAATGGATCAAAATCCCCCGCATTTGAAGCATGTTAGACCAATAAGATCAAAGGATATTGTTCCTCGAAAACGAATGGGAAAGAATCGAATCCGCTCCGAAGAGCCTAGCGTTGTGCTTGCTCCAAGAGCTTATTGCCCCCGAAGAGGCGCAAACCCATGAAAGGAACATCAATCCCGGAATACCGAGAATTCCATTACATATTATAATGAAATTTGGGATCGAAATGAAATCATCATTGATGATGCTTTTGCATTCTCGTTACTTGCCCATAAAATTATGGATGATGATTGTGAGCCGCAATCTATTATTGAATGTCGTCAAAGGCAAGATTGGCCTAAGTGGGAGGAAGCAATTAAGGCTGAATTAGCTTCCCTAACTAAACGAGAGGTTTTTGGACCTGTAACTCGTATCCCCGATAATGTAAAGCCCGTTGGATATAAATGGGTATTTATCCGAAAACGAAATAAGAAAAACGAGGTTGTCAAGTATAAAGCCCGACTCGTTGCCGAAGGATTCTCCCAGAGACCTGTGATTGATTATAATGAGACATATTCACCTGTGATGGATATGATTACATTTCGTTTTCTCATTAGCCTAGCAATCTTTGAAAGATTGGAAATGCGTCTTATGGACGTTGTGACGGCATATTTATATGGCTCATTAGATTCTGATATTTATATGAAAATTCCCGAGGGATTCAAAATGCCTGAAGCATGCACTCCCCGCAATTTATTCTCAATAAAATTGCAAAGATCATTGTACGGGTTAAAGCAATCCGATCGCATGTGGTATCAACGCCTAAGTGAGTACCTAATTAAGGAAATGTACAAGAATGATCATATCTGCCCATACGTATTTATTAAGAAATCAAAAATCAGATTTGCTATTGTAGCAGTTTATGTCGATATATAAATTTAATTGGAACTCCATAAGAGTTAGCTAAAATTGTTGAGTATCTAAAAATGAGTTTAAAGTTAAAGATTTGAGTAAAACCAAACTTTGTTTTGGTCTAGAGCTTGAGTATAAAGAAAATAGAATAACCATCCATCAATCAGCATACGTTGAAAGATTGCTTAAATGCTTTAACATGGACAAAGCTCACCCATTGAGCACCCCTATGGTTGTAAGGTCTCTAAATCCTCAAAATGACCCATTTTGTCCTGGAGAATCTGATGAAGATATACTTGGTCCTGAAGTATCACATCTCAATGCAATTAGGGCTTTGATGTACTTGGCACAATGTACGAGACCAAATATCGCTTTTGCGGTAAATTTATTGGCACGATTTAGTTCGAGCCAACTCGGAGACATTGGAATGGAATTAAACATATTTTCCGTTATCTCCGAGGAACCATAGATTTGGGATTATATTATTCCAAAGATTCCACTAACTCGGTTTAGTTGGATATGCTGATGCTGGATATAGATCCGATCCACATAAGGCTCGCTCTCAAACCGGGTATTTATTTTGTTATAACGGCACCGCTATTTCTTGGCGTTCTACTAAGCAATCGCTAGTAGCTACATCTTCTAACAACTCTGAAATTATTGCTTTATATGAAGCTGGAAGAGAGTGTGTTTGGTTAAGATCCGTTATAACGCATATTCATAATTCTTGTTGTTTAATACCGGTTACAAATTCTCCCACTATAATTTATGAAGATAATGCTGCTTGTGTTGCACAAGTCGGGAGGATATATCAAAGGTGATAGGACCAAGCATATCTCGCCGAAGTTTTTCTATACTCATGAACTCCAAGAAAGTCGACAAATTGATGTTAAACAGATTCGATCCATAAATAATCTTGCAGATCTTTTTACCAAATCATTGCCAACATCAACTTTTGAGAAATTAGTATATGGCATTGGTATGCGGCGAGTTCATAAGATGCAAGATTGATTAGCCCCAGAAGTGGCTATATGGCTCAATTGAGGGGGAGATATTATGAACTATGCATTACAACATTGATATGCGGCGAGTTCACAAGATGCAAGATTGATCAGCCCCAGCAGTGGCTATATATATATTGCACTATTTTTTCTTTTTGTCCGGTTTTTTCCCACGGGGTTTTTCCGGCTAAAAGTTTTTAACGAGGTAAGTAATGCATCCATAAAAGGGAGAGATCATAACATTTGTGCTCTGCACTCTTTTCCCTTTTGTTCGGTTTTTGTCCCATTGGGTTTTTCCGGCTTAAGGTTTTTAATGAGGCAGTATCATTTGATGCACAATCATAATGAATACAATGAATATTCAAGGGGGAGTGTTATGAAATACATGAATTGATGAAATACATGAATGAATATTCATTATATTCATCTTATCTAATGTACTCATTATGGTACATTTGTATCATACTTTCTAAGTACATCTCCCTATACAATGAACGTTCATCTCCCTTATCTAGTACATGTATCATTCGATACATTGATATTAATGATAAGTACATTCTTGTTCTCCTATAAATGGGAGTTTAGTTTTGATGTACAATAACTACTGTGAACAATCATCAGAATAAACAGTTACACCATCTTCTTTGGCTTTCTCTACTATCTCTGGTGTCCCATTTTCTCTACTCAATCTCTCTATTCTGTCTATTATTTATTCGGCACGCAATATTTTACAACACGTTATCAGCACGAATTGATGAAATACAATGAATATTCAAGGGGGAGTGTTATGAAATACATGAATTGATGAAATACATGAATGAATATTCATTATATTCATCTTATCTAATGTACTCATTATGGTACATTTGTATCATACTTTCTAAGTACATCTCCCTATACAATGAACGTTCATCTCCCTTATCCAGTACATGTATCATTCGATACATTGATATTAATGTTAAGTACATTCTTGTTCTCCTATAAATAGGAGTTTAGTTTTGATGTACAAACACAACTATCACAACATCCATCGAATAAAAGAGTCACACCCTCTTCTCTGGCTTTCTCTACTATCTCTGGTGTCCCATTTTCTCTACTCAATCTCTCTATTCTCTTTATTATATATTCGCAACGCCATATTTTACAACACGTTATCAGCACGAAGATCTACCGTGAGTAAGTAATTTTTGCAAGGTGGGTATTCATTTTATTAATCATCTTATACTTCATCTTCTTCTACCAATTTCTTCATTTTTATTTTTCTTGGTCCGAAGCCAAATTTCAAATCTAAAAATATCCTTCTGCTCCTGAAGTAGCGGTGGATATTCAGAAATCCTTATAATTAATTTAAGGATTTACTTTTGCAAGGATTATGGCATATATTGAAAAGCCCAAATTCCACATCCTTGAAGTGAGTGGAAATAATTATTTATCCTGGTGCCTTGACTTGGAAATGCATCTCCAAGGGCAAGGTCTCGCTAATACAATCATGGAGGATGGAACCTCAAATGAAAAGGATAAAGCAAATGCGTTGATATTTATCCGCCGTCATTTGCATGAGAGCCTGCGGACTCAATATTTATCCGTGCGAGACCCTCATATCTTGTGGAGGAGGTTGAAGGATAGGTATGATCATACCAAAACTGTTATCCTCCCTCAAGCACAATATGATTGGCAAAATCTCGACTGCAAGATTTTAAATCGTGTCGACTATAATTCTGCTTTATTTGATATCGTTTCTCGGCTTGAGTTATGCGGTATCAAACTTGCTGATGCAGAATTGTTAGAGAAAACTTTCTCCACCTTCCATGCTTCAAATATTGTATTGCAACAGCAATACCGGCAGCGCTGGTTGCCACATACTCGAATTAATTTCTGTGCTTCTTACCGCCGAGCAAACTAATGAATTGCTGCTCAAAAATCATTATCTTAGACTCCGTTGGCTCAAAAGCATTGCCTCAAGCACATGCTATCTTTGAGAAAAATACTGGCCATTCTAAGGGCTATAAGCGCGAGCAAGAATATAATCCTAGAAGGGACGGCAAGAAATTTAACCGCCCTAGGAAATCAAACTTTGGCCTGAATCATGGCAAAGAAAAGAAGCCAAAGAAGGTGATTAATGAAAGTCTTTGTCATCGCTGTGGCATGACTGGGCACTGGTCACGTACTGTCGTACGCCAAAACATTTTGTTGACCTATACCAGCATCTTTAAAGAATACGGGCAAGCGTGGTGAATCTCATGCCATTGAAATCAATCCTACTGCCATAACCACTGTTGAGGCCAACAATATCTCCGTTGGTGGGACTCCTCTTGCTCCTGAAGCAGCAAATGCATCATTGGATGTCTCTGATTTCTTTGAGGACCTCGATTACTTTGATAATCAGATTGGTGGTTTATGTTGTTTTACTTTAAATGTATTACTTTTTATTGTTCTTTATGAAATGCTTATAAGCCTTATATAATATTTCTTTTTTGAAATTTTTCGACTATATAACTAATATGCAACTTTTATGATACTTGACACCTGAAGTTGTCAATATAAATGCAAATGGAAAATACCGAGAAAAAGGAAGATGCTTGTTTGCTTGATAGTGCAACAACACATACTATATTTCGTAGTAGACACTTTTTCTCGAGTATGACATTGCGGAAGGCACAAATCCATACAATATCAGGTCCTGTTCAGATTATTGATGGTTTTGGGAATGCCACAATTATTTTGCCAAATGGCACAATCCTCCATATTGAGAATGCGTTTCTAAGCATTAAATCAAAGAGGAATCTGCTCAGTTTCAAATATGTACGCCGTAATGGGTACCATATTGAGACTATTTATGAGCAAGATAAGGAATACATTGGTATTTCCTCTTATAAGATGGGCCTGAAGACCATCCATGAGAAGCTAGAAGCTTCCTCTATGGGTTTGTATTGTGTCATGATTAAGGCTATTGAAACCTACGCCACCACATCCTGGAGATTGGTAAGCCCTGATCAGTTTGGACTGTGGCATGATCGCCTTGGTCATCCTGGCGCTTCAATGATGCGTAGGATAATTCAAAATACAAAAGGGCACCCTTTAAAAGATATAAAGGTATTGTTGTCCAAAGATTATAATTGTGAGGCTTGCTCACAAGGAAAGCTCATTATCAAACCTTCCATGACAAAGGTTTATCTTGAATCTCCTTTATTCTTGCAAAGAATTCGGGGTGATATTTGTGGACCAATACAACCACCAAGTGGACCATTTCGATATTTTATGGTATTAGTGGACGCATCCCGTAGATGGTCACATGTTTGCCTATTATCCACGCGCAATGTCGCATTTGCACGTTTGCTTGCGCAGATTATAAAGCTCCGGGCACAATTCCCCGATTATCCAATTAAGAGCATAAGGATGGATAATGCTGGTGAATTTACATCAAAGAGTTTTGATACATATTGTGCTTCACTTGGAATCGAGGTTGAGCACTCGGTTGCATATGTTCATACTCAAAATGGATTGGCAGAATCCTTGATTAAACGTATCCAAATCATTGCCCGCACTCTATTATTGAGAACGAATATCAAGGATACAGCATGGGGTCATGCAGGTTTTGCATGCGGCAGCTCTAATAAGATTACGCCCCCCGCTAATCTTTTACAATCTCCCCTTCAAATGGTCCTTGGTTATGAACCAGATGTTTCACATCTTCGCACATTTGGTTGTGCAGTGCAGTGCCCGTAGCACCGCCAAAAAGGACGAAAATGGGTCCCCAACGCCGTTTGGGCATTTATGTTGGGTTTAATTCACCATATATCATTAGGTTCTTGGAACCAACTACGGTGATCTTTTTACTTGCCAGTTTTGCAGGATTGTCATTTTGATGAGATTAGGTTTCCATCAATTGGGATACCTACAACTTCCATGACTGCAAAACAAAAACCAGTTAAGGTTTTCTCCTAGAATGAGAAAAATTTATCTCAATTAGACCCAAGGACTCTTGAATGTGAAAACGAGGTGCAGCGCATAATCCATTTACAGGCTATGGCCAATAGACTTCCTGATGCATTTAATGATGCTACTAAGGTAACAAAGTCTCATATTCCAGCTGCAAAAATGCTCCAGCTAGGATAGCTGTTCCCGAAGAACAAGCTAAAATGGATCAAAATCCCCCGCACTTGAAGCGTGGTAGACCGATAGGATCAAAAGATACTTGCTCCTCGAAAACGAAGGGGAAAGAATCGGAATCCGCTCCGTAAGAGCCTAGCGTTGTGCTTGCTCCCTAAGAGCTTATTGCCCCCGAAGAGGCGCAAACCCATGAAAGGAACATCAATCCCGGGAATACCGAGAATTCCATTACATATTATAATGAAATTTGGGATCGAAATGAAATCATCATTGATGATGCTTTTGCATTCTCGCTTGCCCATAAAATTATGGATGATGATTGTGAGCCGCAATCTATTATTGAATGTCGTCAAAGGCAAGATTGGCCTAAGTGGGAGGAAGCAATTAAGGCTGAATTAGCTTCCCTAACTAAACGAGAGGTTTTTGGACCCGTAACTCGTATCCCCGATAATGTAAAGCCCGTTGGATATAAATGGGTATTTATCCGAAAACGAAATGAGAAAAACGAGGTTGTCGGTATAAAGCCCGACTCGTTGCCCAAGGATTCTCCCGAGACCAGGGATTGATTATAATGAGACATATTCACCTGTGATGGATATGATTACATTTCGTTTTCTCATTAGCCTAGCAATCTTTGAAAGATTGGAAATGCGTCTTATGGACGTTGTGACGGCATATTTATATGGCTCATTAGATTCTGATATTTATATGAAAATTCCCGAGGGATTCAAAATGCCCGAAGCATGCACTCCCCGCAATTTATTCTCAATAAAATTGCAAAGATCCTTGTACGGGTTAAAGCAATCCGGTCGCATGTGGTATCAACGCCTAAGTGAGTACCTAATTAAGGAAAGGTACAAGAATGATCCTATCTGCCCATGCGTGTTTATTAAGAAATCGAAACCGGATTTGCTATTGTAGCAGTTTATGTCGACGATATAAATTTAATTGGAACTCCGAGAAGAGTTAGCTGAAACTGCTGAATATTTGAAAAGGAGTTTGAAGTTAAAGATTTGGGTAAAACCAAACTTTGTCTTGGTCTAGAGCTTGAGCATAAAGCAAATGGAATAATCGTCCATCAATCGATACGTTGAAAGATTGCTTAAACGCTTCAACGTGGACAAAGCTCACCCATTGAGCACCCATATGGTTGTAAGGTCTCTAGATCCCCAAAAGGACCCATTTCGTCCTAGAGAATCAAATGAAGAGATACTTGGTCCCGAAGTACCATATCTCAATGCAATTGGGGCTTTGATGTACTTGGCACAATGTACGAGACCATTTATATCGCTTTTGCGGTAAATTTATTGGCACGATTTAGTTCTGAGCCAACTCGGAGACATTGGAATGGAATTAAACATATTTTCCGTTATCTCCGAGGAACCATAGATTTGGGATTATATTATTCCAAAGATTCCACTAACTCTGGTTTAGTTGGATATGCTGATGCTGGATATAGATTCGATCCACATAAGGCTCGCTCTCAAACCGGGTATTTATTTTGTTATAACGGCACCGCTATTTCTTGGCGTTCTACTAAGCAATCGCTAGTAGCTACATCTTCTAACAACTCTGAAATTATTGCTTTATATGAAGCTGGAAGAGAGTGTGTTTGGTTAAGATCCGTTATAACGCATATTCATAATTCTTGTTGTTTAATACCGGTTACAAATTCTCCCACTATAATTTATGAAGATAATGCTGCTTGTGTTGCACAAGTCGGGGAGGATATATCAAAGGTGATAGGACCAAGCATATCTCGCCGAAGTTTTTCTATACTCATGAACTCCAAGAAAGTCGACAAATTGATGTTAAACAGATTCGATCCATAAATAATCTTGCAGATCTTTTTACCAAATCATTGCCAACATCAACTTTTGAGAAATTAGTATATGGCATTGGTATGCGGCGAGTTCATAAGATGCAAGATTGATTAGCCCCGAAGTGGCTATATGGCTCAATTGAGGGGGAGATATTATGAACTATGCATTACAACATTGATATGCGGCGAGTTCACAAGATGCAAGATTGATTAGCCCCTGCAGTGGCTATATATGCATTGCACTCTTTTTTCTTTTTGTCCGGTTTTTTCCCACAGGGTTTTTCCGGCTAAAAGTTTTTAACGAGGCAATTAATGCATCCATAAAAGGGATATATCATAACATTTGTGCTCTGCACTCTTTTTCCCTTTTGTCCGGTTTTTATCCCACTTTGGGTTTTTCCGGCTTAAGGTTTTTAATGAGGCAAGATCATTTGATGCACAATCATAATGAATACAATGAATATTCAAGGGGGAGTGTTATGAAATACATGAATTGATGAAATACATGAATGAATATTCATTATATTCATCTTATCTAATGTACTCATTATAGTACATTTGTATCATACTTTCTAAGTACATCTCCCTATACAATGAACGTTCATCTCCCTTATCCAAGACATGTATCATTCGATACATTGATATTAATGTTAAGTACATTCTTGTTCTCCTATAAATAGGAGTTTAGTTTTGATGTACAAACACAACTATCACAACATCCATCGAATAAAATTCACACCATCTTCTCTCGGCTTTCTCTACTATCTCCGGTGTCCCATTTTCTCTACTCAATCTCTCTATTCTCTTTATTATATATTCGACACGCCATATTTTACAACATACTTGTATTGTTTGAAATACTTGATAATGAACAAAAATTTCATTATTAATAACAATTTATGTCTGAACATTTTCGAAAATGATGATAATATTTTTCGTTCATTCATTTTTATAAGTAATAAAAGCGATAAATTTTTAATTTTTTTTTTTATGAATCAATTATTTTTGGCAAAAAAAAAATGAAGCCTAAATGACAATATTGTCCAGAGAGAGAAAGCTATTTCAATACATGTGCGTGATTTCATTGTTTCAAAATTTTGATATAACTCTCCAATAGATGAAAATAATTTATAGTAAAGATAAAGATGGGGTTCTTGGCTCAAATGAGCTTCATTCTCTTCAGAATCTTCATTGTCCATTCTTTGACGTCCTTGGCCTTATGGACAAAAGCTGAACAATGCTGTTTGTGCGTTTGCCCGAACGCCGGTCTTGCAAAACGTGGCGAAATGCTCACAGTTGTTGTTGATGAGATTGTACTCGCCGAAACTGTTGCCCCCATAAAGCTCCCAAGCCTTGTTAACGACTTCCTCGAGCGATTTGGTGTCGGGTAAGGTTGGGCCGGTCCCCCATCTCATCAGCCGATACTCTAGCAGTGGCCGCCCATATGCATATGAGTGGAGGGGATGGAGTTTCTCGCCTTCTCATCAGAAGGAATCAAGAGAAGTCTTGTCGACTCCTGTTCTTGTGAAGTGAATCACATAGCCCTCTCCAATATAGATTCCTATCAGAATCAATAGTGAGTATGCGCAATATAGGAAAAAGAATCAATGGTTCAAATCGCCCATGACAATAGGAACCCTAAAGCCAACTTCTTAATAGGGAATGAGAAGCGAATATATGTGGGTCGATAAGCGAGAGAGGAAACATATTTTAATAGTCTTTGGACCAAAGACTCAAAAGAGTAATAGAGAATAAACTTCGATGGCGACCAACCCAAAGTTTCAACGTTTTATATGATTTGATTGAGGTGCACTTTCTTACCGTCTAATTTTGTCCTTTCAAGAAATGTGGAGAAGAACTTTCACAGAGAGAGAGAGAGAGAGAGGAAATGGACAAACCAAGAAGTAATGAGCAGTTCCCAAAGCGGAGGCTAATTTAATCTATATAATTAAAATAAATTTACTTTGGTGAAAAAATTATTGGGTCTTCGCGTAGGTCATGCTCCACTCCACTGATCGCCACGCGTCCGCGTGGGGCCACTTTCAAGATCTTTCCTTTCTTTCTCCGTCATAACTTCGTCCATCTATTTTCTCCTATCTCTATGCTTTTACTATACATGCTCTGGGGGGCCGCAGACATGGACAAGAGTCGCGTCAGCGCTCGTGGATAAGCTGGGCTCGCAAGCCACGCCGACCCTCGTCCATTGGCCATCATCGGCATCATTCGGCCAGATCCGATCGGCGTTCGGAGGCTGAGCTGGGCAAGGCCAGATCTGGTGTTTTCCAGTTCCAGATTTGGACGAGCGGCTCGCCAGCGACGCCGACGACCGCCGACGCTCATCCCTGGCCATCGTCGGTGTCGTTCTGCCGATCTGGTCGGGTCCGTCGGCGCCGGCGAATTCGCCAGTGGCCACGGTGGGAGAGGCGCGGAGGTCGGACTTAGAGGGCGGGGCATGACGAGATGGGTTTTTCGAGCAAGAGGGACCGGAGGCTGACGCCGGAGAACATGGCATCAAGTTGGACAGCTCCTCGGTGGCCACTGGAGAGAATAACAGGAGGCGGAGGCAACGGCGGCGGCTTGAGGGCGACGAAGGAGAGGGAGGAGTCGGAGGCATTGTACGGGTAGCGGGAGGTATGTGCCAAGCTGGAGAGGTCGATGCAGTTGTCGTAGAGCTTTCTGGTAAACCTATGGGAAGTGCAGGTGAGGGAGATGACCGGAGGCAGGAAAGAGAGGCCATTCAGAAGGTAGATGATTTTTGAGAAAATGGACCCGTTAAAGACGAATATTGTTGTTGCAGAGAGCGAGCTTAGAGAGATGTTCTGTGCTTTTAGGAGAGAGTAGAAGGAAAAAAAACTGAAAAGCGGCCTCACCCGGACAGATTGCCATCAATAAGTGGAGTGAAGCATGGCCTATATTTTCTCGTTTTGGAGATGGACGCCAGCTTATTATGGGACTTCTCTCCCATGGAAATGCACAAGTGATCGGAATCAGATATATTAGCAGACATTGAAATGAAAAGAAGAAGAAGACAAGGGCAAAGATTTGATGATCGCTGAGTTGATCTACCAAGCATATACAACATTAAAAATAATAATTTAGTAGAGCAGGGAAAAGATGAAAAAGATAATGGAAAAGGAAAAAGAGGACGAATGGCTAACCGTGATGGGTGTACAAGCCGCACCGGCGGTAAGTGTAAATATGTTCCCCAGGAATAAGCTCTTCCTGTCTTTTCGCATTCCAAGACGATAGCATCAGCACCACTAAGAACTTGCTGATAATCACAGCCACCATTTTCAGCCCTTTGGCTCCTTCTTTAGTCTCTTGCACTTATGTGCTTGAGCTGGTTTTGAATTAGCTTTGACGAGCCTAAAAGAGCAAAACCGAGTAGGAGCTGGGCGGTTTTTTCTTGGTCGTGACTTATAAGAGGATTTGAAGCAGCTAAGAAACGATTCTCGACTGATACTGCGTGGGCTTGAATGAAAGGGTACCTTGGATCTGGTTTGGTAATGAGAGAGAGAGAGAGAGAGAGAGAGAGAGAGAGAGAGAGAGAGAGAGAGAGAGAGCTGGCTTTTACTTTGAAGGGACGGGGGTGGTGGTGGTGGTGGTGCGTGTTGGTGACGATGGAGATGAGGTGATATATGAGGTTTCATTGACATTGAGCGCGGGGGCGAGCGAGAAAGAATCTGGTATTTACTGCAAGTTGGAGGTATGTTGAAAGAAGATCAGAGCAGTTCACTTTTCGGGTCCATCAGCTGCAGTTAATGCTGTCATTCTCCATTCAGCACGCATCATCAAATGACAAGTTTTTACACATATTTCTTCGTAGAGAGAGAGAGAGAGAGAGAGAGAGAGATAGAGAGAGACGAGGCCAAGAGATGCACTCGCATGTATCCATGTAGGGTCATATAACTTGACTAAGAAATGGAGATGAGGGGGGGGCGGGGTCTGTGTTGGGGACGATGGAGATGAGGTGATATATGAGGTTTCATTGACATTGTGCGCGGGGGCGAGCGAGAAAGAATCTGGCATTTACTGCAAGTTGGAGGTATGTTGAAAGATCAGAGCAGTTCACTCTTCGGGTCCATCATCCGCAATTAATGCTGTCATTCTCCATTCAGCGCGCATCATCAAATGACACGTTTTTACACATATTTGTTCGTAGAGAGAGAGAGAGAGAGAGAGAGAGAGACGGGGCCAAGAGATGCACTCGCATGTATCCATGTGGGGTCATACAACTTTAAGAAATATGCCGTGCGCTTGGGGTTTGGTCTGAAAAGTCTGCATTCATGGTAGTGGCATGATGTCTCGCAAAAAGCTTCACCAAACATGTATTTGACTAACGCAAAGAGGACTCGATATGCATGGATCCGAATCGATGATCAGATCGGAACTTCACTGACAATTTTCTTGGGCAGGGAAAGTACCTTTCAGACTTCATTAAAAAAAGAAATAATGACTTTGGCCCATTTGAGATGTCGCATGGGGCATAAAAGGAAGCAAAAATCGTTTGCCTGTTCCTGAATGGAAGGAATTGACGGATCCCACGCGAAGAATTTTCTAAGTTTGGTCGAGCAGTACGATTATCCTTCTTCTTCTTCTTCTTCTTCTTCTCTTCCCATCTCCCAAAACATGTTTCATAGGAAATTACGCGTCTGAAATTCCTCCATCACGTCCGTCTCGAATTCGATGATACATTGTTTGGAACCGATTGAAGAGTATGGTGCTGACCAAAGGATCAATCAACTGCCCAAAAGAATCGGAGGGTAGGGGTGAGTACCGGATCCGGTTCTATCTGAGAACTGATCTGAACCAAACCGAATCAAGAGAACCGATCCAATTTCAAGGCTGGAACCTATCCGGGAAGCAGGAACTGGTGTTCCAATGTTCACCGATTTAAAAATGCATCGCGCCCGCTTAATGTTCTCTTCACGGTATTGAACCTTATACGATGGTACATGTAGGAGTCCTCGTCATCGCCAGGTGCTATATGTGTTGTTGAATAACATGAGAGGAATCAAAACGGAAGTGACTTATAAATGTTCTCGTTTTTTCAATTTATCCATGAAACATCACCACCCCACCTCTCCGTTATTTTCCAGTAAATAGGTCTTGTGCAATAAATGTGTCTCAATTTATCCATATTCATGGTAACGGTGTCTCAAATCTGGTAAAAGAATTTTTTTTTTTTTAAATATGATAAAAAAAAATTACGCAGTTGATGTGTGTTGGGTTATGCTAAAAAAACTCATTTTCGTGGTAAAAATGTCCCAATTAGGGTAAAAAAAAATTATTTGTGGTAAATGTGTATAAACATGTCATTAAAAAAAAACACTTTTGCACATACGGAGACTCAAATTATGGACTTCAACATGAAGAAATTGTTATATCGACTTGACCAACATTTGTTTTTATCGAGAAATGATACAGCGGTAATATCTCACTATAAAAAATTGATCAAAATTGATTTCTCTGGACAAAAAAAAAAATTGAACTTCTTTTGAAATCGCTTGATTATGGAACCGGCAATTCTTGATTCCAATTTTTGGAAACCAAGAATTACGGGATTGGTTCTTTGTTCTATGTCAAGAACCGAATTGATCATGCCTAATGAGAAAGGGGTTTCAATTTGATGGGACAAGACATTTGGGGTTCACTTTTTATTTGTTTCTTGAATTTCAGCCTTTCAATAATGATAGGATCCCAAATAAACATAATTAGGTGGGAGTCTTTAATTTACCATAGGAATAACAGTCTATTTTAGGCCATAAAAAAAATCAAATAACAAAAAATTATAAATCGTGGTGGAGCCTACTCCTTCAAGAATTTGTGATTTATAATAAATTATTACTTTCACAATAACCAAATGACGATTATACTAGCAAAGCCTTCACCAGTCCCATTCATTTCAAAACAACGTTTCTTCCTTTGGTGGATTTTGTTTTGGGCACATCCGTGGCGATCAGTGGGCTTGAAAATCAATGTCTTCATCAGAAGACTCCACCGTCGTCGATCACTCATTGATCAAACTGATTTCCTCAACCCTTTCATCCTTTTCGTTTGAGAGCGAAGGGCCATTTGTTCTGAACTCATAAAGTAAAGCATCCATCCCTTAAGATTGATTCTTATATAAGTAGAGAGGTTGTTATGTATCTACATCATTTAGAATACTCGCTGCACAAAATAGAGCTGAATACAACTTTCTACATTTCCATCAAATCATAGCTCCATGCACATATAGGAAGGCGAGGTGAGACGATGAAAGACAAAAAGAGAGAGAGAGAGAGAGAGAGAGAGAGAGAGAGAGAGAGAGAGAGAGAGAGGAATACCCTGGATCCCAAAAGTTAAAAAAGATGAAAAAGAAGAGCTCGGCTAGAAAGTCTTTTTGGACGGTGTTGGCTTGTCAATTAAGGTATAAGACCCAAGTCTGAACAGATACGGCAAATGGCAAATGGGTCCTACGATCTTATCTGTCTTTTATCTCTCCAGCGACCACTACCCACTTCTTCAACTAATCTATTCTCTGCCAGCCTTGATTCCGCTGCCGCAAGCGCTAGACATCGTCGTACGGACGCTCGAGTGAATGCTGGTCCAACAAACAGTCGCAAAATGTCATAGATAGTTGAAATAGGCGCGAATCGATATCGAGCAAGACTGAAGAGAAATTGGAATACTTGAAGAGAATGATTTCGATGGTGTTATGCCCCATCGATGGGAAACTCGGCAACCCTAGTCATGCGTCTAGGTTACTATTTCTGCCAGAAATCTCTCCATGGCAACATTCATGGATTATATATGAAAAGTACAACAGTTTACCTATGGCCAGATGGTATATATGGTAAAAATTGTCTTTTCTATTGATGATTGACACGTGAAATATATATATAGACAGATATATAAGTACTAACTTAGATGCTTTGATAAATATGGTGTATTGACATGGGTTTTTTCTTCCGAGATAAGTGAAGAACTTGATTATCAATTGGGTCGAGGGAAAACCAGCTTCTTTGTATGAATTATCATGAGATTGTCGTGTTTGGAGTTGCATCCCATGCTGCAACCAAAGGATGAGCGGAGCGTGAACAATGATAAAAGAAGAAAGTTGGTAGCCGGAAATGAACAGGAAAAACCCTTTTAATTTTTTTCTAGAAGTGGGTACGAGTAAATTGCAATGATAAGACAAGAAAGTTGGTAGCTATACATAAAAACAAGCGGAGCATGGACAGTCATGTGGACATTGAGAATTTTGTAGGCGGAGGGCCGAACATCTAGTGTCGATGTGACCTTCGGTCGTGTTTATCTCTCGCTAGGAGAGCAACTCAAGCAATTTGGGCACCGGACCTTTGACGCTACCAACATGTAATCCACTTCCACCTCTGTCTATCAAGTAAAAATGAATTACATATTACTTTACTTTAGTCACTTCAAATCAAATGTCCGTATAGCTATTTGAGAGAGAGAGAGAGAGAGAGAGACAATGGATTTTTCATAAATGCTGGGCCCCGCCTCTTAGCGATAACGTTTGGTAAAGCTGATAGCGTCAAACTGGTACATTTTTTCTTCAATTTATAGTCGAAGCTGAGATCTTATGTCCATTTTCGAAGGTTCCACTCGTGGAAAGTTTATTTCTCATTCTTGCTATTTCAAATTTTTTTCACGGTACCTTGATAGAGCTACATATTTATATGTTTTGATAGTTTCTATGCTTTCTCCGATCAGAGAGCATCGATTTGAGTATTAACTTCGGTAACGAGAAAGTTATATTCACCCGACTTCTTCACTGGAGGTAAAAAAGAAAGAGCTGCAATAGCTTCATTTAGAAGTTTCATGCAACTTAGTTTAATTCAGGAATTGATACAAATTCCTGGCAATAGACTTCATTCATTGGGAAGGCTAATCTATACAAGTACTAGAATAAAAAGGATCGATTCTAAACCTCAAAATTTCCTTATATCAAAAATAGAACGCACACCAGTATGCGTTGATTTCAACAGCATCAAGGAAGGATGCCAATTTTCAAGACTTTTCTAAAACTAGAGTGAAGTCAATAGATTGATCTGTCTTCAGAAGAGAAATATTCCTTCATCACAAATGCTACAAACATTCTGTCAAGTCAAGTCTCCATCACCCATTAGTGAATTATGTGGAATTAGTTGGTACCTAAGGGGTGGCTACAGATTTACATTACTAATACAAACATATATGGGTGGCCTTGGAACAATTCGTGCAGCGCTTGGCAAGCGGGATTCGCCAGGCTAGCTTTCTTTCTATAGTTGTTCCGGCAAACAATACGATGAATGTTTTTTTGTACGAGATCCTATCACGCCCAGTTTCGCTCAGGCGTCTAGTCCATCGAATGAAACTGCAGATCCATTTAGGTTTAACAACTGGTTTCGGCTTGCCATGGCCTCGTCAAGAGAGCGGCATCCGCTCCCAACCAATTTATGCACGGGAGGCTTACCCCGTCTTTAAAGCTTATAAGTGATATAATCCTTCTATTCTAAAACTCTTAGCATCAACCGTCTTGACACCACTCCCACGGACCAGTTGTGTTCGTCCCTCTACTTTCTCACTCTTCACTCGATAACCCCAAGAACCACTCACAAAATCACGAGTACGGGAGGATTCACAAACCATGACATGAGTATAATGTCCCGTCAATGGACCCACTACATTAATTATAGGCCCAAGCACATTTGACTGCATTTACCATGCAAATGCGGGTCAACAAAAGGCGGTTCATACACAGTTTTGGACCTGATCAAGAACTACCGGTACTAATGTGATGCGATATGGCTTCAAGCTGTAATTTACTTTCAATTTCTTCTTTCTGATCATCCTTCCATCCAATCTATTACAACTTCTCCCTCATCTTGCTCACCATGATTTCCATTTCGCTCTCAAGGTAGCTTTCGACCGGTAGATGGTTTTCCCGGGAACAACAAAGGAGCAGGCGCTTGCAAACCTGCTGTGGAGGACACAAGAATGAAGAAGATCCATGGGCAAGAAGAAACATTTTAGATTAGTCTGCATTAGCAGGAGAGCTCACGCCATAATTTATATTCCTTGGGGATTGAAGGTCACCCTGCAGGATTAATTCTAACCTGTTTCGCTACACCGTGCACGTCTTGATGATAGATTTCATAGAATTAGGTCAACGGATTTAGATCGGGCTTCCTCTGAGTTTTTAGGCCCAAGTCACCGAATGAGGCCGGTTTACCCGAACTGATCACTTCATGTTGTTGTAGACATGCAAATCAAGTTCGAAGGGTTGAGTTTGTCGTAGACCATGTCACATCAGAAAGACCATTTAATGGGAATAAAAATTGCTTTTTCTAAGAATTCCAATACGTCTTCTCTTCTCAGTTGGTCACCCAAATTGGATGTATCGTTGTTCAAACCAGGCTAGGCCATATCATAAATAGTGAGGGAATCATGTGTACAAAGGGAGGCCCAAAGCCCAGAGGCCCAGAGGCCCATAGGCCCAGGTCAGCCTTCTTAGCCCATCTAATAGGCTCTTGTATTCCCGGCAGAGGTGAAGAACAGAAAGAAGGCAAAGCAACGGCAGCAAGCCAAGGGAGAAAAAGAAAAGGGAGATTTCTGACATGCGCTTTGTGCGCGTGTCCACGACCCGGTGTAGCGCCCCGTAAGGTTTCAAACTCTTTGTCCGTTCAGTCGAAGGAGGTTTTCGTAGTTAAAGCGGCGGATTCGTATCTACTTGAATTCTGAGTTGCTGTGTTCAATCTGAAGTTGTTTAGCTAATCAAATTTTAGGATGTTGTGGAGCCGTGGATTTTACAGATATCGATTTGGAGTTACGGTTTGGTTAGAGTGAATTTCCGAAGTTTCGCACGCTGCTGGAAACACTGTGTGTTCGGCGCTGGTTTTCGGCTGCCTCGGGCCATCTTTTAGGTCGGCCAAATTTGGGATCTTTTAATATTTTGATAGAGCTTTCTCTTGACAGTAATCTTGCTGGAATTGGAGTTCAGTAGAGAGATATGACGTGACCAAATTCGTTGGGAGAGCTGCCCCGTAAAGCAGACAACAATGAATGTTCTGCTGTGGTTGGCAGGAGTCATTTTATTGCCGAATAAGCGTAGTTTACTCAAGTCTTAGTTAAGGAAGTTATTTACTTAATGTTTTATATTCATTTCTCATTTAATCCATAGAATTTTGAGTTTGTTGTGTTTGTCGTATCCTTATGATGATTCTGAACTTCAAATTGTGATTCCATGGATTAGAGCTTATTAAATTTAGTTGTTTTGTTGGATATGAGTTAGAAAGTAGGATATTTTGTCACAGAATTTTGGTTTTAGTTCCCCCCATGGTTGGACTATGTTACCCTTCGCATTTGGTTTGGGCATTTCATTGGATGAATAGATTAAGTTTTGATGCTTTAGCTGGAGTACTGAGCTAAAAGAAAATTAGAAAGAAATTGAGACAAGAAATGAGAATAATGTGATTGATAGAGCAGATATGAATGAGGAGAAGGAGGCATTTGGTACAAGAATGGACATATTGGTCATGGTGTACTGATGGAATATGTTTGATATGCAAGATGGACTCAGTCCCACCAGTTTGAGCATTTGGGATGAAGTTCTGTTTAACATTATGTTGGAGTTTCAATGCAAGAGCTTGAATCATAACTATATAACTTATAGATATTCTTTATGTTATACTAATTATTGTGCTCCTGCTTTCTGAATAATCCTAAAATTCACGCAAGCCCCAACTTACAGACAAAGCGGATTATGAAGGAATATGCTTGATACACATGTCCAATAACAACTTCAGATTCTAACTTCCCTAACTCACTCTTTTCCCACCCGCTCACATCTCTATATCTCAATTGGTTCCTGCTCATCTCTAGCTCCAGTCTTCATCTCATGACAAATTCTTCACCTTTTTCCCTTGACTTGTGTTATCATTGGAGGACCAGCTGTGACTGTTAAGCAGTTCATCATCTTCTGAGGATGGCCTAAGCAGGAGCTTGCGAGGGAGGTCAAATGAGTCTATTCCAAATGGTTATGTTGCTCCCAATTCTGAAGTCAGAGTCTTTAGTTTTGCAGAGCTGAAAGTTGCAACAAGAAGCTTCAGATTTGATGCAATTTTCAATGAGGATGGTTTTGGTAGAGTCTTCAAACGCCTTGATATTAAATGGTCTTCCCAGAGCAAAAGAATGAACTTTTTTTTTTTGGTCAAAATGACTTAAATTACCATAAAAAAGTTGAACCTAGAGAGCATGCAAGGATTCAAAAAGTGGAAGATAATCTTAGTTCCCCTCAGGGAAGCTCAGGTTGCATGTGCTTTGCAGAATTTAATGTTAGCACTATTGCATTTTTAGCAAGAAGCTCTATTATGATGGTGGGAGAAGAATCGTGTCCAGATATGTAGTTTATTATAGAAAACTGAAAATGAAATGACAGATGTTAGTGACCTTTATTGTGGCTAGATAGTTCTGGTTTTGTGTGGCTAATTTCACAGGGAGCTCACTTTCTCAGTTTGATTTCTTCCTTTTGAGAATATACGCCTTTGCCCAACTGAACACATATTTCTTGGGGTTTGATCAATGATGTGGACCATATAATTATGTTAGGATTGCAATTATTTAGGAGAAGACAGTGCTTGCTCCTCTTATCCTTTATTTTGGGGTCTGACTTGTCCTATGACCAGGAGGAATTCTAGGCAAGACTTTGGAGAAAAGTCAGCTTACTTTGCCATTGTATAGTTCAAGTCCATGTAAAAACATTAAAACAATCTTGTGAGATTCTGTTTTCAAGGATTTCCGGGGTCAGTGTAAGTATTTTCCATACATACAATAGAAGAGTAAAAATTCGCATATTCTGCGCCTGGTGCTGTTAATTTTCCAGTCATTATTTTATCTCTATTCAAAATTAAAACAGCAGGCAGAGTGTTGGGTGAATTACATGGCTCTTATAAGTTTCCGCAGGCATGTACGATTGAAGATTCAAATAGTCAATCGAGAAGAGTTGTTTTCATCAATTTGCTGAACAGATTGTCAGGATGTAAAGCGATGATACACAAATGGTCTAAGCGTAGATGTTTCGGTATGCACATTTTGAGTGGCCATCTCATGGTGTGTGGATTAGAAGGCAAGCTACTGTAATTTCTAGGAACATTTGATCTATAGATACCTCAAGTGAGCATCTGTGCTCTTGACCTAAATCTTGAGATTCCACTATCTTGTCCTACAGTTGTTATGTCTAAGTTGTGTAGTCCATATTACATGTATGTTTTCCAGCGGCCAAACAGCATGGAGTTGGAGGAAACAAGTAAGAGGAGAGAGCTTTGCCAGCTTAGCTTCTAACTCTAAGTTCCTTGAGTGCTGGAGTAGAAACGTCTTCTAAATCTCATTCATTAAATATGAATATTAAGGTGAAGTCCCATGGTAGTGTGTAAATTTTGAAATGTAGGGACTCTTCTTGCTTTTCAGAGAAGGACTTTAGGCCCTGAATCATAAACTATTGTGACTTATATCCTTGCCATTTAAGCTAAACCCAAAGATGTCACTATAATGTACCTGGAACATTAAATACCGAAATGAGTTTTATGACATTAGAAACACTTCTGGAATTTCTCATCATAGTTCTAGGAACTAAAACCATCCTTAGTGAGGATAATTTATTTGTGGAAAAATATGCTGGCTGGCCCTGAAAGTGAGGTGAGCTAATTGTTTGAGTCAAAACACGTGCTACTTTAGGAGAAATTGGACATAACTACTCTTCTTCATCATCCTAAAAAGAATGAATAAGATCCTGCCATTTACTTTTTATGAATCGCCTGGTAAATGGAGGTCAACACATTATTAGCATATGAGTATTTTAAAAGGTAGAAGATGAGGACAGAAGGACTTAACCTCCACATAAATCTAGTAAGCATATAAATTTTTCAAAAATGATCATCATTCAGAATGCTATTGTCTTTCTTGGAAGGTGGACATCTACTTTGTACTACACAAGATGAATGCATTCTTTTCGATCACGTTGCATATCAGACCTGGTATGATTCTGTGTTTTAGACTCTACATGGCCACCCATGCTGTCATCAATCTTATCCTCTATTGGCTTTGCCGATGTCAAAATCATGCGAGGGATGTTTACTTGCTTTATAAATAGGTTGAGCAATCAAGATTTGTTTACTCCTTAGTTGATTTTCATGAATATGAGGTCGTGTGTTTACAGTGAGGCATATGAAATTCAACTGTGCAGTTCACATGTCAGGAGCATGGTGATGATGGATCATTGAATATTTCATCCCAGTTTTCTTTCAGATTTTTGTTACCATCTAAATTTTGCAGGGTGCATCCACAGTAGATGGCTCTTAGAATGCCCTTGAGGGTTTCTTTAATTTCTTATCGCACAAATTCGTCTTTCTATCTCCTCTCTTTTCTGCAGGAAATGCCTGTTTGCTTCGTCATATACTGAAACAAATGTGAAATTATGAGGTTTTACCCTATTTTGACATGACAGTGATAACTTTTTTGCACTTGGAGGTGAACTTCCTGGGTTGGCTTATTTCATCCAAAGGATTGTCAGGCTATTGGGATATTGTTTGGAGCATGAAGAACTACTTGCCCATGAGTCCTTGCCAAAGGGTACCCTAAAGAGCCATCTCCTCGGAAGCAAGGTTCTTTCTTGGGCAATACATATATGCTTGCTTTAAATTTATGGTAAATATGATCTTTTCTTGTTTCAACGTTCTATACAAATCATGTGACTTTCCTGCTGCGGGGCGCTCGGCCATTAAACTAATTCCATGGGTCACACTGCTTAGCTTAAAATTGCAATAGGAGCAGCCAGAGTCCTCGCGTTCTTGCACCAGTTAGGCAGATAATCTGCAGAGATCTCATGCCCTCAAACATATTGCTGGACTCAGTATGTCTCATGTTCGTTACTTAGATTAAATGAAGCACTACCACATTGTTGTTACCTTTAAAATTTGGTTTTAAAATCTTCTCCTGCGCTGAAATAATTCACATATTTGCAAGATCCTTCTTTTTGCAATCCCTCTTGCCATTCTGGAAGCAGCAAGAATTGGAAACCTTATACTTTCAGGCTACTTTTTCACAGAAAATGTGGGAGTTATCATTGGAAAACATCTTCAAAATCTGCTTCGCCAGCTATGCATCTTTTCCTAATTTTTTGGTCGAGGGGCTTTGTTGTTATGGTCTTTTAAAATTGCATTTTCCCAAGCTACTCTTTTCATAGTTAATTTATGATACCAATCACTGGCCTGAGCTAAGCTCATTAAATCTGCATTGTCCAGGTTCACTCGTGTATAGATCACACTAGCAGTAGAAGGAGACCTTGTCCACTTTGATCTTTTCTTTGGCATGTGTGTCGACAGTCCTTTAATGCTAAAATATCAGATTTTGGATTAGCAATAAAGGGTCCAAACGAAGACATATCACATGCGACAACACAGGTTATTGGAACTTATTGCTTCGCAAGACCCGAGTATATAGCCACAAGTAATATGATGGGCTCTCTGAATTGCTTAGGGTGATCATAGCAGAGAGCATTGCACTTTGGACTTAGTTTGGCCGAGCCTGGTGCCATGTTTAGCAAAATCATTAGAGTATCGCATCATTTTGTTTGAATAGGTTATTTGTATGTGAAGAGCAATGACTGTAGCTTCAGGACGGTACTGGTTGAGTTTTTGGCCGGAATGCAAGCATATGATGCAAATCATCAAATTGATCAGCAGATTTTGGCAGAGTAGGTCAAGCCTCATTTTTCTAAAGGGTAATCCACAAGAATCGTGGACTCTCTTTTGAAAGGGCTATATCCTCTGAAGGATGCTCTTGACATAGCTGCACTCGCATTCCAATGTCTCCGGTATTCGTCCAAGCACCAGCCATCGATGAATGAAGGTCGTGGAAACCCTAGAAGGAATTAGTTGCGGTTGATAGAAAACACTGTTTCTTATACGATTGATCCCAACAGGGGCTGTCTTTCTCTCGGACGCGGTTAGTAAATTCTATATTCATCGTCTCCGCTCATTGCAGATTCATCATCTCTTCTGTATAAACTAGTTTAGCCAATGGACATGCTTGGTTGGCCCATGTCGTCCAAACCCTCCGGCGGTAGGTGAGAGTGATGCCTTGGCCACACGGAGAGGCGAGCTACGTCTGCGAGGCTGAGGCTGGATTAAATAAAAATATGAATTATTATAGAAGGTTCTTTACGTGTTTCGGAATCTCAAATGGTCAAAACTCCCACATAAAAATTTATAATAACAAAAGATATCCTGATGGAACACGATATCTTGAATGTTGGTGGTCACGATGTGACTGAGAAGTGTCTCATCATTGTTCCCTCGCGCGCGCTGGACGGTTTTCTGGATCCCGACACGACGACTTCTCCTGAAAAAGACATTCTTCTAACTGTCTGAAAGGCAGGAAAAAGTCTTAAAGCTGTCCCCTTCCTTTTCTTTTCGGTCTTTTTCTCCTGTGGGCCCACGTAGACTTAAACGACGATATTGTCGACAGAGATGCAGACAAAAAAGAGATCGCTTTTTCAAATGAACGTGCATAAAGCGTGATTTCACCGTCGCCAAATTTGGAAATCGCTCTCGAACAGGAGAAAATAACTCGCTTGTAAAGATACAGAGAGGGTTATTGGCACGCTTGAGCTTAATCCGCTGCAGAATCTTCATTACCTAGTCTTTTGAACTCCTCGACCTTTAGTTTAAAAGCGCTAACCAATTCCGTCTGTGCACTTGCCCGTACACCGGTTCGGCAAAACGTGGCAAAGTGCTCGCAATTGTTATTGAAGAGGTCATACTCGCCAAAACTATCGCCCTCATGGAGCTCACGAGCCTTGCTTACGACTTCTTCGGGCGATTTGGTATCAGGTAAGGTCGTGCGAGTCCCCCGTATCGTTAGCCAATACTCCAGGAGTGGCCGCCCATATGCATATAAGTGGAGGGAATGGAGGTCCTCACCTACCCGCCGGAAGGAATCGAGAGAAATCTTCTCAACTCCTGTTCTTGTGAAGTGAATCACGTCACCCTCTCCAACGTAGATCCCTGTCAGGAGCAATAGGGATCACGCGCAATATAAAAAGAAAAAAGAAAAAAGAAAAAAGAATAGTTAAATCCAACCCCACAGATCGCCACTCATCCAACCGAGACTGAGAAACTTTTCTCAGGTCTTTCCATCTTCCACGACTCTCTTCAGCTCTTTGCTTTGACTTTCTTTTTGCCTTTTGAGGCCATTGACAAAAAGGGGCCTGCAGACATGGGCAGTGGCGCCACCGGTCATGGACGAGCCAGGCCTGCGAGCTACGCCGACGTTCGTCCATGGCCATCGGCAGCATCATCCGGCCAGACCTGATCGGCGTTTGGAGACTCAGTTGGTCAAGGCCAGATCTGGAGTTCTCCAGATTCAGGTTTGGACGAATGGTGTTGACGCTTGTCCATGGCCGTCGCCGGCGTCGTATGGCCGATCTAGTCGGGTCCGTCAACGCTGGCAGCTCCGGCCATGGCCTGTGGCCGGTACTAGGCCATGGCCAACAAGGGTCTTGTGGCCCTCGCCCGATCTAACAAGGGCTCGACCCTCATGGCAGATCCGGAAGCTGTGGACGGAGACGACGGCATCGGAGCCACAGGGGACCTCTATGACACAGGGGCTGGGGGAGGGCTCGGGCCGCAAGTGATTACGACAGGGTCTTGTGCTTGTTCTTGGACCTCGGGGGCAGCGGACGACCTCGACAGTGGAGCCGTCACCGGTCGGGGATCGGCGGGCGGTTTGGCACCTGGAGCCGTTGTCGGAGGGGGGATCGGCGGGCGGTTTGGCCTTGGGAGGTGCAGAAGAGAGGAGATAGACAAAGGGATAGAACAACGGTGAAGAAGAAAAGAAAGGAGAGGTGCAGAAGAGAGAGACAAAGGACTGGTTGGTGAGTCACGTGCATGGCCCATTCTTTCTCCTTCTAGAGATGGGCACCAGCATATTATGGGACTTCTCTCTCTCTCTCTCTCTCTCTTCTCTCTCTCTCTCTCTCTCTCTCTCTCTCTCTCTCATGGAAATGCATGGGGTGATCAAAATCAGATATATTAGCAGGCTAGCAGCCATTGAAATGAAAAGAAGAACACAAGGGCAAGCCTTGATGATCGCTAAGTTGATCGATCAAGTATATAAAAACATAATTAAAAAAAAAAAACATTAACAATTTATTTGCACCAGTAACCATGTTTATGGAAAAAAAAATGATAATTATGATGGAGAAAGGAAAAGAGAGGATTAGTAGTTAACCGTGGTGTGTGTACAAGCCGCACCGCCGGTAAGTATAAACATGATCTCCAGGAGTCAGCTCTTCCGGTCGTATCGCGTTCCACGATAGTAGCATTGACTCCGCAAATAACTTCTTGTTGATGATCCCGGCCACCATTTTCATCCCTTTGGGTCCCCTTCTTTTACTCCCTTGCGCTCAGTGTGCTTGAGCTGACCTTTTGGATGAAGCTTTGGCCAGCCTAAAAGGGCAAAACGGAATAGGAAGTGGGCCGACACTGGTGAGAGAGGTGGTTTTTTATATTGGCTTACTGATTGAAACGGCGGTTTAGACCCATCGGCGCAAAAAAGAAAAAAAAAAAAGGGGTTACACTTGTTTGACACGCAAGCCGAGACGAAGGTGGACGATGAAGATGAGATAACATTACGAGGTTGCTTCTAGAGATATCTTTCCATTGAGCATACGACCGTGGGGCGAGCCAACCATACTAGTGTGGACTGCCTCATCGATAGGAAACTTCATCGACAAGGCTTGACGCGGCTGACGCCAAGCTCGAATACGACCGTGGGGCGAGCCAACCATACTAGTGTGGACTGCCTTATCGATAGGAAACTTCATCGACAAGGCTTGACGCGGCTCACGCCACGCTCGAATACGACCGTGGGGCGAGCCAACTTGCGGCTGGGTCTTTCATCGTCCCATTTCAACGCAATACGTGCGAGTTGTCAACCCGGATTCGCCGACTATCTTCTTCGAGTTTGACACGACAACACCGCACATGTCTGGCGAGCCACTGGTGGGGTTGAGGCAACGTGTGCAGAATCGAGAGGATGATGATGGTGTCGATGAGCTCTGAGTCCAAGCGATGACGACTCTGGCCAATCACACGACTTCACGGTCGAAGAATCGAAGGGATTGACCCCTTCCCAATAAAACGACGCGAGGGGGTCAACAGAAGGCGGGTCAGTACACATATGGTCCCCGCCGCGGAGCCAAAAGAAGACAGGCCAAAAACGGAAACAAGTTATGGTAGGTGACAACTACTAGCAAGAACAACAAGCAGTCTTAACATTTTGGTCCATTGCATGCGGTTCACGTTTCCATCCTCCATTCCAACACCCACTGTCGAATAAGTCGATGTGGTAAAGTTACGTTACACATTTTTACATTGTTTAGAGAGAGAGAGAGATGTACACACACATGTATATGGCCACTCAAATTATGGTGCTTCATCTATAATCGTACTGCTACAAAGACAAAATGTATTTGATTAGACATGGTCCTGCTAATATGATAGTACCGTTATTTATCACAAATAACGTGCTACAATGACCACAAAATCCCATTTATGAGGATTTGGCACCCGGAGGTTGAGAAAGTCAAAGAGATTTTGAAACCCACAACTACAGAGATATTAAAAAGCAAATTCATGTGGTATTTTTTTTTTTTTTTTTTTTTTTTAATGGAATGACAAGATCCTAGAATATTGAACTTAAAAAAAATTGTAATTCGTTTTAATGGAATTAAAAATGTTTTCCCTTAGAATACTTTCAGCCAAATTCCCACAAAAGAATGCATAGATTATATACAGGACAAAACTATCCTTACTTTCCAAATGAACAAAATGCATGAACTTTACTTAAGGGATATAATAACCCAAGGTTAAGTTTTCCATATTGATGGATTCGCTCAAAATCATCAATTTGGAACACTAACTTTTGGGTAAAAAGAACTCGGTTCACTTGACACTGGCTCTTTGAATTTGGGGCTGCTAATTTTTTTTTTTCTATTTTCTTTATGAAACAAACAATTTGTTAATTAAAAAACTACAAATGTAAAAATGTTTTGCAACGGTAATAGTAATCATGAATTTAATTTCTCTTCAACTAAAGATGTTTACATTTTTTCTTTTTTTCCTTTTTTGCACTTAGGATCCGTTCGTTTCGTGTAAAATGAGCCATTTCCAGAAAACATTTTCCCAGAAGTCATTTTCCAAGAAAATGACAATATTTTCCTATTCAAATAAAACCCGAAAATGTTTCGGAAAATATTTTCCGCTCACTAGATTGGCGAGTGTGAGCGTCAAGCTCGAGGCTCGCCGATTGACGAGCTTGAGGTTCACTTGGTCCGACGACTAACCGAGAAAGAAGAAGATGAGAAACAAAAAAAAATAATAAATAATAAATAATAAAAGAAAAAGAAAAAAAAAAAAAGGAAAGAAAAAGAAAATTAAAAATAATTCGAATTAAAAAAATAATTCGAATGAAAAAAATAAATAAATAAATAAAGGGGAGGAGGAAGTCATGATCTCGTAGAAGTGTAAAATAAGAGAAATCAAGTGAGGAAAATGTTTTTCACTTTTCAAAAGTGGAAAACATTTTCCCAGGCTTTTTTTTTTTTTTTATGGAAAACATTTTCCTCAAGGAATTCATTTTCCGTGAAACGAACGCCGGAAAAGCCGAAAAATATTTTCCCGAAAATTATTTTCCACAAAACGAATGGACCCTTAATGTAAAATAATCTAACACCAATAATCTAACACCGGCGAGCTCATCGACTATCACCAAAGCCTTGTCGGCCATAGTGAGAAACAAAAGAAGAAGGAAGGAAGAAAAAGAAAATATTAAATTAATAAAAAAATTCAAAAAATATTTAAAAATTACCATGTCAGCTTTGCCTAGACGGTCGGTGTCTACGTTAGCATTAACCTGCTAAAATTGTTTGAATAAACCGACTTGGCATAAATGCAAAATGTTTATGACTGAATTGGCACAATTACAATAGGTTTATAACTTTTTTGGTAATTTTCCCCATTAGACGGGATGTTGAAGTATTGTCTTATATTATTTGACAACGAATCCTAAATGTTTTTTTTTTATATATTCATGTAGTCTCCCTCTATATATAAGCTTAAGCTTTTGGGTAGGACTTTATATCTTAAGCTTTTAGATAAAAATATAGTTTATTATTTAAATATTCTAATAGAGAAGATATATAAAGCAACACCACGCGTATCAGGCAAGCACTTGTGGGAAGTGGGGCTTGAAGAGTAAGGTCAAGGAATGCAAGTCTAGAATAATGAGCGTGCCAAGTTGCCTCAGACATATAAAACTTTGTCTAAAAAGAATAGGGAAAAAGTTGCCAAAAGTTTCAAATTATGCTCACTATGACACATTTATCGTAAACTTTCGTTTGTGACACAAACAATTCCAAACTTGTAACCGTGTGACACGTTCACCCCCATCAAGGTTCCATCAATGGGCATTGTAAAAAAGATCTGCCTACATGGATGATATTGTTAGAGAAAACTCCCAAAGGTTTTGAAGCTAACAAACTCTCCACTAAACTTTGTTTGAAGAATCTACATTTCAAGTGTTTAGACATTCTGCGGCATTCAATCAGAATTCAGTCAGACATAAACAGAACTCAATCACATATATTCTCTTAATTCCAAGACATTCTCTTTTTGAAGAAGAACATCTTCTATCCTTACAACCTCGGTTCGTAGATACTTATTTGATACAAAATGAAATCTATGCATTCATCTAGAAGGAAACATATTCAGAATGAGAATTATTTTAGATTCTACAATGACTAGCAAATTTGGTTGGATTTCACTTCTTTGTAAAAGATTGATTAAATCGAGTTGATTAGGGAATCAATCCTCAAGACAAGCTCTTTCCAAATCGAAGAAGCTCTACTTATGGAAACCAAGATTTTAATTGTATGAGCGATCAAAATCAAGTGGAGATTCTATCCTTATCACTCATCGGCCACTATATCTTCTTGATTTAGTTCTATCCATCGACCAAAATGGAAGATGATCATTTGGACGCTATTCAACAACTAGTTTGGAAGTGAGAGAATATATAAGGATATCATGGTATTGAGGAGCAAAAAAGAGAGATGAGGCCTAGAATCTATAATTCCAAAGTCCAAGCAAAGTTTGATCTTACACTTGTTTTTAGCATGCTCAAACGTTTGTGATCATGAGAGACATATCAAAAGAGTGACTTAGTGAGATAATGTGATCTAACACTAAGTATTTACACTCAAAGTTGTAATATCTTATTGATCATACAATGGAATCCAGCCAATAGGTTGTTAGCATGGAGAGTGGACGTACGTTTGATCTAAGCTGAATCACTATAAAATCTTGTGTACAATTTCTTTGATCCTTACTCTCTTGTTATTCTTGTTAAAGTCTATTGCACACTTATAAGTTATTCTTAAAGTTCATTCGCATTTTACTGGTATGCCGGATGTTCTATTTCTTAAGGATTCAAGGTTGCTTTGCAAGATTAATTTCATCTCGTTTTGCTTCCCTTTGGAAATGGAAAATGCATGTCGTGCATGGCTCTTGCAACCTCCATAATGCGCGTATTTATTGTCCAACTTTGATGACTAGTTTTATATGTCTAGAAAACCTTGATGAGGTTTTCTTCTTGTGCAAGTAGAGAACTTATCTATTCAATGGGCCGGTCTTGCTACGAGCCTGAATTGAATTACATCGACAATTGTCTTGCTTATGCGCAGTCTCCTAGGTCCCAATAGGCTTGCTCAGACCTCCGAAGGACCGGACCTAACTGGACATATAGTAAAGGAAACCTCTGGGCGTAGCTTGAGGAGGACATTCCGATACTTAAATTAGAGATAATTAGTGTTTGGTTTGGTCTAGTTCAAAGGTGGAACTAGGAATCAGGGATCAAACTGATTGGTTCTAGAACTAGGAACTGGACCACCGATCCAATTCAATGGAACCGGTCACTATTTTTTTTTCTTTCATCTTATTGTCCAAAGCATGATCACGAACAAATTTAAAGCTCGAGATAAATCCTATGCTTCCATTCGGATATCTTATTGTTCAATTATAGGCTCCTCTTTCCTCGGAAACAATAAATTAAACCCAATAATTTTTTTGAAGAAATAAAATAATAATAAAAAAGCATATGTAGTCGATCTAGTTCGATTCCCTCTTGGAATTGGAAACACGGGAGGAACCATAAATTGGACCGCCCGAACACCGATTTCACTTTTAAGAACCAAGAATTGGACTGACACTCTCAGAAACAGGACCCAACTAGCCAGTTCGATTCGATCTCGATAGTTTCCAGTTCGGGTGGTTTGTTTTGCATATCCCTAATTTAAGTTATTGTTCAAGGGTTGAAGAGCTAAGTGAAAAAGAGAGAAAGACTAAGGGAGAAAGAACCCTTATTGAAAAATGTACCCAGGGAGTATTCAACGTACTTTTTGGGCAAAGGATCTTACCCAACTTATACTCTCGAAAGTAAAAAGTTTTGGCTACAACCTGTTTTGTGTTTCTGAAAGGCAAAAGTCTACTTTGCTCCAAACTAGCATACTTTTTCCTTCTTACTTGAGTTCTTGTACTGTTAATTTGATTAATCAAGTTCACGAAGTTGCATGAATTTTCTAATTGAGTCTCGGATTGGACTTTAAATCTTGTTAATAAAAGTCAATATATCTATCGGAGTAGGCAAGATCTAGTTAATTGAAACCAATGTATTTATCTGACAGACTCATTAGTTTTAGTTTACCTGATTTGAAACCAAAAACATTTGATTATATGTCGCAATCTCTATTGTGATTTTGGTAACCATGATGCATAATGATCCATGAATACATCCTAAAATCGACTACATGCGTTGCCTGATATGTTGGGAAAGTCTTGGGCGAAATTAAAAAAGGGTATATTTCATGGAAAATTCTTATATACATCAACAAAATGACACGTCGCTTGTCCAAATAATATAAAATACACCTTCCATGAAACATACCCCGTTTCATTTAGCCCAAGACTTTCCCAACAAATCAGGCAACATGTAGTCAATGACGACCATCCTACATAGTGTGTATAGCGCTGACGTAGATAATTTTTTGCATTTAAAAAAAAAAATTCCCTCAAGTGAAAGGCAAATAAAAGAAAGAAAAAGAAAGGAGAAAGGGAGAAATTAGAAAAAAAAAAAGACCATATCATTGCCAAGCACACCATGTAAAATGGCTAGCGGCAGGCCTCTATCCACATTAGCAATTTCCAGCCAAGCCAAAATTGGCCGGAATAAGTAAATTGGCAAAGAGATTTAGGATTAAATCGGTAAATCTTCAAAACTAAATTAATACAATCGAAATATTTAGGACAAAATTGACATAATTGAAAGGTTTATAACTAAATTTCCTACTGTACAATAGATTGAGGAATTTTGGACAATTTTCCTTTTAATCCGAGGATACAATGCTAATTGCATTGACTCTCCCATGTAGGCATTGTATGCATGTTGAGCCCAGCTGCAAAAATTGATGCACAATGAAATTAGACCTACCTTTTTTTTTGTAAAAGAAACAACTTTTATAAAATTAAAATAAAATCACTATTTAGACTAATATATAGAGTTGACAAAAGACATCACTAAAATTCAAGCTAACTAAAGAACAAAAACAACTTTACTTTTCCCAAAAGGAAATGGATAACCAATTATAAGATTGAATTAAAGTTGGTTGAGAGAGAGAGAAGTAACTTCATCTTAGAATTTCACGGCCATGATGGAGAGACATGAAATTGAAGAAATTGGATCTTGGCATGGCTGATGCACCTCAATTTGAATACCTTTGTAACGTGACAAATCACTACATAACATACATAGAAGCAGGTGAAAGACTCCAGAGCCATCGGTCTTATAAAACATGTCATTGATCAATTCAAATGCATGGCAAATGAATTGATATAATCATATTGTATACATATTAATATTAATTCGGAAACACACAAATGCGATGAAATATATTCCATAGGGTTTGTTGCCTTCTCACAGGCATTTCATAGGCTTAGCTAGGAAGTTCTGGGTGCGAGCAGCTAAGATAGATCAATGATTTATCGAAGAATTTGTATGTTAGTACATGAAAGTAGCAGAGGCAGCTTTTAATGGGAAGTTGTATGAATAGATACAGGAAAATACTTGATCAACGACAGCGCTACAGTTCTCTTTATACTTGAGTAAGTTATGCTCGGGCTTGGTTTTCTTTGCTTTTAATTTGTAATATCTCAATAAATTTTAAAAATTAGTAAAAACTCACGGAAATAGAAATTTTATTTATACTTAATTGATCATAATTTTCACAATGAAAATCACACAAAGTCAACACATAATAAAAAAAAATTTAAAATATCAAAGACGAAATGTGAGTACACTACATCAAGAAACAAAATATGATAGTTTAAGTTTAAACTTGGTCTAGTGATCTGGATATAATATATATGCACACCCTGCTCTTGATGGACATACACACCCCTGTTTGATGGCAAGGACGCCATTTGCGTGGCAACAAATGTTCCACGCGACCTGTGGGTCATGGTAAAAACTCTTTTAACTATGTTTGGACGCTACATGAAAGTCTTTCAGTCTCTAAGAATTTCCATGCGTCTTCTTACTGGGTTGGTCACCCAAATCGGATGCATTTTTTCGTTCAAAGATATCGTAAATGATGAGGGAACTTTATATACAAAGAGGAAATTTGTTAAAAAGTCAGAATTTCTTATAATATGCGAGAGGGATGAAGGTGAGAAAGAGAAGAAGGGACCCCTAATTTATTGGAAATTTTGATAATTTTCTTTTAAGTTGGCCAGACAACCACTGGACCCACTTTTTCATCCCCAGGCCAGTGGCTGAGAGCAAAGGGGCTGTGCCCGCAAGCCCCCTTTTTCCTGATGGGCCCGGCCCAACAATGGCCCAATAGTGACGTGCGTGAGCCGACGAGGCCCTGTTGACTATTGCTATTCTCTACCACCGGTTTCCTACCAATGGAGAATCAATTTGGATACATACAAATACATCTGAAACATTTATTAAGTAAGTGCATACATACTTAATTCACATCTTGTCCTGATGAATATAGGCAAGATCAGTACCACTTCCAGAGGGAAAAAGAGGTCAGACCCGGCAAATGTTGGCCATCAATGGGTCGAAGGCTGAATGCAGGAGTTCAAGATCATGAGAATTGACGTCGATAGCATAAAGAATCAAGACGAAGTAGAAGTTACGGAAAAAGGGAAAAGCCAATGTACGATTACACTTCAATGACCATAGCCAGGAGCTATGCCGAAGTCAGGCTACGTTTATGAAAGAGCCCCCGATCCTACACCAATGTAAAGCACTGGAGATGCCGTGCTGGAAGAATTTCAATTGAGCAAGCAAGATGAACCATTGAACAAGCTCTTGTCCACCGAAGAAAGAGATTCCATCGTTATACATAAGTCAACATCCCTCCCACAAGCGACCAAAGTTCTCGAGCAGAACAGGAAAGTTCTAAGCTTCGACCAGAACTTCTGTTCTGCATATAAGGGCGGCACGTCAAAGAAAATAGCCACGGAATGATGGTCCGGTTGACCAAACTTTGGCTGGAAACAGAGGTTGGGGCATGGGCTGGACGACTCTCTTTTCAATGCGAATGACTAAGGAGTAAAAGAGTTTCAAAACTTGGCTACCCAACGGCTGATTCTGCTTTACAGGGAATCAGTGTAGGGTGACATAAGGAAGAACTGAAGATCTGGTTGAGTCTAATCGAATTTCTCTCGTCTGTGTTGCCTTCTTCATGTTTCTTCAGGAACGTTTGGCAGCTGTATTGAAGCACATTTATGATCTTTGCACTTGATTGCCAATGACACTGCAGTCCCAACTCCAGCGCGATGTAAATGAAATCCAATAAATGGAGTCCTAAAATTCATAGACAATTCGAATAGAAGATCCCCTAAGTTTTGTATCCTATGAGTGTGCTAAATCATAAGACCAACATACTGATTTATCTGAGCAATGAATGATCAAAACCATGGCAACAACAAAGGAAGAAAAGGCAAGAAATCGAACAATTCAATGCCCTGACGCAAAACATGGAAAAGCACTTGTGGTGTTCGAGCGCTGCTACAGTATCCATGAGACTGGTTTGAGGGTGGAAGCATCAAGAAAGTTTACTCATCATTTCACTAAACAAGCGCATGAGCATGAACAGTGCGGCCATTCTGAATTGTGCTTCTACTTGAAGATATAAATCAAAATCTACATGCCACTACTTCTTACATGGATAGAACATCTCGAATTTGCACAAAAGCTGCCAAAATGCGAGCATTCTTGATTAAGAAACAATCGCAAGTGGAAATAAGACTTCTTTCCAAACTTCATGAGCGGTTCTTCGGCTCTGTATTTCATCAAACAAGCATCATAAAATGCCGTGTTGAAATATAATATGCGGAAATGACAGGATTTACAATTTACGTCAACGCAAAATCACTAGAAAAATAAACGAAAAATAATAAAAACATCAAAAATTTACGTGACTCGGTCCGAATATTGGTACATATGTCCATGGGAAGAACCAATAGTAAATAATCTACTATAATCGAAAAATCAAAATTTATTATCGCTCCCACACTCAAGTGTTTTCCATATTTAAATTTAAGTTCAAACTCAAAGTATTTATAAATAAATAATTCACTTGAACGTAAACTCATGGTATAAAAATTATCGTGCATTCAAGCTCAAAGTAAAATGTTTAACATATGCCGAAACTACGAGTTGGTATGCTTGTTCTCCTCTTTTCCATACGGGTTCGCGTTCTTCATTCTTCGCGCGCGGCACTATTCAGCTTGACGTGCGGCTTCTTTCCCTCTATGATAAAGGAAACCCTCGCCTTTTTATATCATGCCCATGGTCAACAATTTGACTCTGGGCTCCACCGTGCACATCTTCTTCTCAAGAATGCGGTTGTTGCAGCTAAAAGAAAAACCCTAGAAGATAAATATATATAATAAAATGTGTGAGTCCCTTTTTGTCTTGTAGCGGCACATGATATCTTCCTTACTTATCTTGTACATCCAAAAGAAAGCCTAACAAGAGGAAGACTTCTTCATCCGATTTGTAATCCACTCAGAAAAATCTTTCTCAATAAATTCAGTTTAATAAATCATTATTCGAGTTCAAACTCGAGACATTAATTTAACATTTTATCTGCACGCTGGCACATATACTCGTCTGACAATAAGTCGCGAAATGTTCACAGTTATTTCCAATAAGATCATGCTTACCAAATCCATTGATCTTGAGAAGCTCATAAGCAGCTTCAACAACTTATTCAGGGGATCTGGTACGAGAAAGGGTGCTATAAGTTCTCGAATTTTTCAAAAGAAAGCTTGATCGCGATGCGCCATACATAAAGTAATGAATGGAATGAAGCGCCTTGCCACCTCGACAAAAGCAATCGAGGCACGTCTACCCCAAGGCCAATTTTTCTCTAGTACCCACATTCTGGACAGGGGGCACAATTTCTAGCTCAACCCTGGAAAGTGAGAGGATGGCCTCCTTGCTTTCTGTCCTCGTGAAAGGAATCACAAAACCACCTCTCACATATATTCCTAGCATGTTTAGATACAACTTAGTGAATAAGGAAACACTTGATAAAACCACAGATTTGCGTAAAAAATGGAATTAAACCATCGATAGTAATAGGATCCGGTCCTCGCAAATCGTTGTAAAACAGGCCTTTGCACCATAGGCATTCGAATAACTTTACGCTCGACTCTCTCTTTCTTGGTCATAAACTTTCCAGTGAACTTTTAAGGATCTAAAAGGACAATACGAGCAAAACAAGAAAAGAACATAAAAAGCGATACACCAAAAAAATCACACGGATTATTACAGTAGTTTAACAGAAAGTAGGAAAGGAATCTAGAAACCAGAAGGTATGCATTTGACTCAGAAAAGGCATGTATTTTTCGTAGTTAGCTTCATAAGCTAATCGTAGATCTCAACTGGCATCACCATCTTCTGATGAATCCAATTGAGAAGGAGCAGGGAAGAAGAGATCTCATGAGCAAGCACTAGAGAGGTTGAAGAAGACTGACCACGGTGACTATAAGAGCCGTATCGCTTAGAAGCGTAGATGTGATCGCCAGGTTTCAGATCTTTTGGGCCGACCTTCTTCCATATCAGCTTCATTCCATCTTCAATAACTTTCTTGATCTTGTTCATCATTTTCGTATTTCACCTCCGGTTCTTTGGATTCTCTCTTTAATCTCGAAGACTCAAACTTTGCACACTTGTTTACTGATAGAAGACGGCACTGCGAAGCCAGCACTTATATAAACAATCCTAGGAGATTATCAATGCTTGTCCATCACGTTTCCTGTTTATTTTTCTGGACTGCTTTGGAAGATACGTGCTAAATTCGTTTTGAACAGTAATAATTAGCAAAATTTGTAAAATACTTGCTTATGTTTAGAATTGCGTATTAATTCCTAAAGGACTTTCGTTCCTGTTTTCTTCTTATATGATTTGCTACTAAATAATACCCATTTACTTCATCTAGTATCAAGATTTCTTCCTTTAGTTTATTATTTGGTACACAATTTATGTAAAACTTTGTTGCACAAGTAACATATGTATACATGGTCATTTGGTTTCTAAAAATTCTTCAAAATGCACATCGCACTCATTTAGATTAGTCTGGATGAAAATATTATTTCATCACGGTATATAGAATAGAATCTCCTTTTCCTTATTTCCGAAATAACTTTTGTATTCCTAATTTGAATTAGGCGTTGACCTTATTCAGTAGTAGTCTTGTAGACGGATATATTCCTCGTCAATATCCCCCTTGGGGCCTAAAGACGGGAGAGCCACACGCAACGTTTGCAACTGTACGCAAAAGCTGGTCTTGGAATTATTGATGATTGGTCTCAATATTCCGACACCACCCTTTGACCATACCCAACAAGACAAAGAGAACTGACCAAAGAATATGATAGGAGTGGAGCATTTCTACCTTATTTCATTGAACCTTCGTCACAAGAAAAGTATCAAGATATTTAAATATTAAATCACAACTTTCTCAAATAACTTAAACTTTTGGATCAATTGACAGTGATCCTATAAAAAAGGATATCAGATTAAGAAATCTTCAGTTTGTATTTATGGAGTATTCATGAACTTTATATATCAATATGTGACCTATCTTGAGGATTGAAATATTTTGATTTCACTTTTTTAAGAGGAGCGGTTTTTCTGTGGATTATTCTCGGTCCTATCAACAAACAAAGGTTTACCAAAAGAAATTCTGTAGCTTTTCAAGATTCCGAGCTCTTTGGTTTTCTTTTTCCATGCTTAGGATTTGAACACGAGCAGAGGCTTATATTTATTGCCGTCATGAATTTGTTCTTGTTGTACACGGCCCCAATCAATCTTCATGAAGTGTTATGTGGCTTAGTCCATTCTCATAGCGATTTTTGAGCTCTGAAACATGGTTGGGTTATTGATGTAGTCATGTAAAGCAAAGAACCGCTCAGTTGTCCATTCAGAATGTGCAAAATGTCATTTGGTGTTTATTCATGTTGTAGCAAAGGCATGTCCAAGTGTTTTGCTGCTGAATAAGGGACATATTTCAAGGAGTAGAAGATTTCTTTGTTCTTTTTTGTGGTGAATATTCTTTTGGTAAGTTTTAGTAGCCGGAACAATTGTTATTTGTTGTCTTTTTCTTGTTTTCCCTGAACATAGATAGCGGTAAATTGGAGGCAGGATCAAGATTTACAACTTAAGCACAACAATCTAGGGCTCAATCTGGATACAGTTAATGGAAGATGGAAATAACAATAAAACTAATGCTAATATACTCATTTGCTGACTATTGTGATGTATATGAGTGGGTGCCTAAGGTAAGGGACTGTTGCTTAAATATGTAGTGTGAACAAGTTTTAGTCCTTTGAAATATAATACTCTGTTTTTTTATTTCCCCAAAATTGAATTATCCTCAAATCATGCAAGATCACATGCCGGTATTAGATAAAGTCAAATTAAAAATCCCTCAATTTCATCTATCTTGTTTCCATTTGAAAAATGAACAAATGTAGGATTAGACATCAAAAGCGTGCTTCCTCGGTTTGTAGTACTGTAGGAAAGAAATGGGACCCCAGTATAATGCTATAATTTAACTTTATGCGCCATAATATATTAATCATCGTACTCAATTTCATTTATAACTATTAATTTGTTAACTGCAGCACCGTAATCGTAACTTGAAAATATTAACACTTAATAATTAAGTCATTCCAAATGACAAGTTAGTAATCATCCTTCAAAAACCTCAAAATTTCATTTATTTTTATATTTTATTTTTTATTTTTGGTCGAAAAATTTCCTTTATTGAATTTCCTAATATTTTATAACTTTTGAGGAAATACTATAGAATAGGGAAGCTAAATTTATTGTAAATCTTTGTTTGCTTATTCTTAGTAATTTAGCTCAATGATAATAACATTTCCTTCACATTTTGTAAGTTTAAAAGCCCTAGCAGTGAGTAATAATTTCCATGGATTATAATTTTCCATAATCAATTGCAAGGTTGACAATTCATAATCATTTTCTTCTAAACATTTAATCGAGATCCCCCCACATGTGCCCTTCTCCAAAAAAGAACAATCCTCTGTCACAAATGACGGAAAAGTCTCAAAAAACTGTCCAATCATAGATATATCCTCTTTTATCATGTGGGATCATGTGTCCATCTCTATCACTTATTCAGAAGTCGGAATGACCGAATCGAACATCATTAAATGCGGTAAAAGGATCTCATCATCATTTCATGTTGTGACGGCGTAAAGAATTGATTTACTGAAAGAAAGACAAAATTGTCGAGAGAGAGAGAGAGAGAGAGAGAGAGAGAGAGATTTAAATATTTATGAAATCGGATATGAAAGACTAAACTCTCACTCCTTTCACTGCTGTTCGCAACAATAACCTTCAGAGAGACAGACGATAATTGCTAGCAAAGAGATAGATTGGGAAGGCAAGTTGGACAGGTTCTTGGTTCACTTGAGCTTAATTCCCTTGGAGAATCTTGATTGCCCAGTTTTTGACTTCCTTGACCTTTGGTTTAAAAGCACTGATTAATCCTGTTTGTGCACTTGCTCGGATGCCGGTCTTGCAAAACGTGGCAAAGTGCTCACAGTTGTTATTCAAAAGGTCATACTTGCCGAAATTATCGCCTTCGTGAAGCTCCCAAGCTTTGTTTATTACTTCCTTGGGTGATTTGGTATCAAGTAAAATCGTGCGGGTCCCCCTCCATGTCAGCCAATACTCCAGTAGTGGCCGCCCATACACGTATGAATGGAGGGAATGGAGCTTCTCGCCTTCTCGTCGGAAGGTATCAAGAGAAGTCTTATCGACTCCTGTTCTTGTGAGATGAATGACATTGCCTTCTCCAATGTAAATTCCTATTAGAATCAATAGTGAGTACGTGCAATAAAGAAAAAGAATCAGTTATCCAAATCACCTGTAGCAAGTAGTTACCACATAACCAGCTAATTTATATGGAATGAGAAGCAAATAGATGTGAGTGAGAGAATATTGTCTAAGTGAATCGTAATATATTAGTCTATGTGTTGGAAAATCAAAGATTAATAGAAAATATACTTCGATGATGATGAATCACAAAGTTTCGATGTTTTACGTGATTTAATTGAAGGACATTTTTATACTGACTAATTTCGACGGTTCAGGAAATGTGAAGAAGAATATCCACAAAAAGATGACTAAAAGAGGAAAGACGTTACTCATCCGTGGGTAACTGCGTTGGTTGAGAGTCTTTCCCTCATCGCTAAGGTTGAGAATTCGAAATCCACAGTTGCTTGCGATTTAAATGGGGGACCTAGCGGTGGGTTGCTGGGTTAGTCTCCCTCAAGGTATAGGGGCCCGGCCCTCGGGCACGGGTAGCCCGTGGTGGATTTCTCGATTAAAAAAGAATAAAAAGAGGAAAGACGTTGGGAGAAGAAAGAAATAGGAGAAACCATGGATATCGGATAATTTTCTATCATTTGACATCAATAGCTCTAAGTGTTTTTTTGTCTTTTTCCCATGTTGGTCGGCGCCGACGGGAATCAGAGATTGCCAAAACGGACAAATGAGTGCGTCCCATAACAGAGGCTAAATCCTGTGGGCAAGAGCGACACTTGAGCAACCTAGTCATCAGCTTGCGACATGGTAATCAGCTTGTCCTCTAAGAGCTCGTCGAGGATCCAAAAAGTGAGAAGCGGCGAAGGTGAAGATGAGACCGTGGATGGGGAGGCTGAATGAGCAACCGTGGTAATGGAAGAACAAAGAAGGTAAAATGAAAAAAAAAAAAAACCAAGTGTGGGTAAAACCGGCAACTTAAGGACTTGTTTGGTAACGTGCCAAATAGTATCTAATTATATTCTTTTGTTCCTAAAAAAAACAAAAAAAAAACAAAAATCTATTTGATAACAATTCCAAAATCAAGCCAAATCATATTCTTTTGTTTTCTCTTTTGTTTTCTTATTTTCCTTCTCTTCTTTTCTTTTTCTCTTCTCTTCTTTTCTCTCTAGCCAATTGCAAAAACAAAATAAAATAATTAAAAAATTAAAATAAATTATGAAAAATATAATAAAATTATAACATAAAATTATATTAAAATACATTAAAATTACATAATAATTTTTTTATTAAAAATATGATAAAATTATATAATAAAATTTTAAAAATATCATAAAATAATTAAAATGAATAAATTTATATAATAAATTTATTAAAAATTAAAAGAGAAAAATATAATAAAAGTATTTAAAAAATTAAAAAGAAATTCTAAGTCACAGAAAAATAATTTATGGTTCGTACCAAATGCATTTCTATTCCGGAAATAAAAATTTGTGGTTGTTACCAAATACCTTTAAATGATCAAAAACTCGTTTAGAGAACAAAATAAAATAAAAGTATTTAAAAAATTAAAAGAAATTTTAAGTCATAAAAAATAATTTAAGAGTCGTACCAAACGCATTTTTATTCGGGAAATAAAAATTTGGATCGGTTGCCAAATATCTTCAAATGATCAGAAACTCGTTCAGAGAACATAAAAAAAAATCATTTCTAAGTGGAAATTGTTCTCGGAGACATAATAGTTATATGCACCCTAAGCGACATGGTCGTTAGCTTGCCCTCGAGAGCTTGTTAAGGACCTAATGAGTTGAAGAGCCGGTGAAGGTGAGGATGATGCCGTGGATGAAGAGGCCGGATGGGCGACTGTGGAAATGGAAGAACGAAGAAGGTAAAATGACCAAAAAAAAAAAAAAAGTCCTTGAGAGCTTGTCGGGGAACCGAAAAGAAGAAGACAAGGGCACAATTGATAATCGCTGTGTTGAACTATCAGGTCAAGCACATACGGATACTGTCCTTTGGCAAAATGAACAAAAACAAATAACGATTTAGTCGAGCAGCTAACGATGTTACGAAAAAATGATAAAGATCAATGGAAAAGCAAAAGA
The DNA here is from genome assembly GCA_014182395.1 of Eucalyptus sp. ANBG9806169. NCBI lineage: Eukaryota > Viridiplantae > Streptophyta > Magnoliopsida > Myrtales > Myrtaceae > Eucalyptus > Eucalyptus sp. ANBG9806169. The sequence continues at coordinate 39,390,037 of CM024580.1, read as the reverse complement.
GGATGAATGGCCAACCGTGATGCGAGTAGAGGCGAAACCGCCGATAAGTGTAAATATGATCCCCATGATTAAGCTCTTCCTGTCTGACCGTGGTCCCCCAGAGCAGCATCCATAATGTGATCAATTTGTTAATGATCTGAATCGCCATTTTATCCCTTTGGGGTCCTTCCGAAGTCTCTCGTGCTTGATGAGCTGGTCTAAGATTAGCTTTGACACGCCTGAAAGAGCGAGCGGAGTAGGAGTGATGAAGCTCTTGCTGCAGGCTAGGCGCTGGTAACGTCTGGAAGGTAGTCAGCTTTCGGTCTCTCTGGGATCGACAAACACCTAAAGCTTCCCGTGAGGGATTCTTAGCACTGTTGGGTCCAGACGAACAGGTTTCCTAGATGGAGACTTAGGAGAGGATTTGAAGAATTTGGGAACCCAAATCTGGATTGATTATGAGTGGACTGAAGGAAAGGTACGTCGGGTCTGGTTTGAAGATATGTGAGAGAGAACAGACAGAGCGGGTCTTGTCACCCGTCGGAAAGAAAGAAAAACAAAGATACCTGGTTTACACAAAGGTAAGAGAACAGACCGAATTCGGCGAGAGAGACGGATTTATTTTCACATAGGTGAGAGCACAGGCAGACCTCGGCGAGAGAGACGGACTTTTAGGGGCTTAGGAACTCAAGTGGAGCTTGTCACCCGTCGGAAAGAAAGAAAAACAAAGAGACCTGGTTTTCACACAGGTGAGGGAACAGTCAGACTTCAGCGAGAGAAATGATTTATAATGGCCTAGAAACTTAAGTGGGTTTTTCACTCCAGGTAAAGAAAGAAAAACCTTGTGTGCTTTGACGGAATAGGAGATGGCGTGGGTTTTCATTGATCGAGACCTGGGAGAGGATTTGAAGAAGATAGGAACACTAGAGTTGTGTCTGTTTTACGGAATACGATTTCAGGAAAAACATTTTCCTTATTTTTCGATGTTTGGTTGGCTCAGGAAAATGAGTCGATGGAAAATGTTTTCCTAATCAACTGGAAAACATTCTCCTACTGAAGCTTAAATTCAGGAATATGATTTTCCCTTTCAAAGAACTGGAAAATGTTTTTCGAATCTATCAAAGCTTAGATTTGGTGCTTGGTTTACAAACAATTGTTCTTATAAAAATATATTTATAAAAATTTGAATTTTATATTTTTGTTTTTAAAAAATTCGATTTTTTATTTTTATTTTCTTCTTTTTCTTTTCTTTCCTTTTTCTTTTTGCTTCTTTTCCACGCGTCGCCAGCCACGGGGATGGCTGGTGAGCTCTAGTCTCACCAAATGGGCGAGCTCACGACCTCCAGTAGTGGGGCTCATGCTTGCCTAAGGCTAGTGAGCTTCAAGCCTCGTCAGATCGGGCGAGCTCATGGCCTTCAATGGTGAGCCTGGAGCCTTGCTAGTTTAGGCAAGCTCACAGCCTTTGCCAGCGAGCTGGTGAGGCTCGAGCCTCACCACTAGAGGTCGGCGAGCTTAGAGCCTCGCCAAATCGGGCGCTCAAGCTCGCCCAATGCTAGCGAGGTCGTGATGAGGCTCGAGCTGCGAGCGGTGAGCCTCAAACCTTGCTCGATCGGCGAGCTCGCAGCCTCCAACGACTACTCGAGCTCGACCATTGTAAGCTAGCCAGTGACAAACGGCCACAGGAAGCAAAGGAGTGAAGGATAAGAAGAAGGAAAAGAGAAAAAGAAAGAAAAAAAAAATTATAAGTTTTTAAAAAAATTAAAAAATTCTTCTTCTTCTTTTTTTGGCTCAGATGAAGTGTGAAATCATTTTTTATGGGATCCAAACAATGGAAAGCATTTTCAATTATACATTACCAAACAAAGGAAAACAAACCGTATTCATGAAAAATGCTTTCTGAGAAAGTACTTTTTTTATCATTGAGTTTTCTGCGAAACGAATGCACCCGTCTGGATCAATACTGAGGAGGCTAGAACAAAAGGGTACCTTAGGTCTGGTTCGATGATGATGATGAGGATGAGAGAGATATCAAGGAAGAGCAAGAGAGCGCGCTTGAATATGGCCGGTTGGTGAAGGAGGGAGTGCTTTCATAGGCGAAGAGTAAGTAACGAAAAAAAATAATAGAGGAAGACATGGACATGTTGCAATGGCCTCCCTCTCGTCCGTCTGTAGTTAAGTATTAAACGAAAAAGAGCAAGTGGGTTGAATAAGGCTTGGTTTAACTGGTGATACTGACCCATTGCTCTCTCTTAAGTCAACCAATACCTTTTGCTTTTCCTCCATACGCAATAGCATGTGGGAGATGATCTTAATCAGGGTTTAATAGGGAACGATTTTATTATACTTGAGAAAAAGAGTAGGGTTTCGAGTTGGTTTCTATATTTACTATCACGCGAGGCGATCTCTCAATGATGATAGATAAAAAGGTCTCGAAAAAAAGACCTCTCTACAATTTGCGAGATCTGGAACTTTGACGCTATCAGCGTACATGCCCACTTCCACCTTTCTCCAGCAAAGGAAAGATGGAGCTACAATATTACTCTACTTTAGTCACCTCAAATCAAAATGCTCCAAAACTACTTTAGTTGTAGCTACGGATTTCTTAAAACTTGATTATCCTCCTAATAGAGAGACCAGAGAGAGAGAGAGAGAGAGAGAGAGAGAGAGGGTTTCTTTTTGTCTTTTGCCCCTTTTTGTGAGACAGCGAAAGGAAGAGGTCGCAGACTCACGTTTATTTAAAGATGGGACCCGTTGACTTTGGTGGTTCCATAGTTTCTGGGGCTTTTCTTCGACCAGAGTTCCATAGTTTCTGGGGCTTTTCTTCGACCAGAGATTCCAGATGGTCAAAACTCCTGCAATCCCTTTTATTTCAGAAGTTCCATTCGACTTGGTCTAGATTGGGCATCAGAGATTCCAGCAGTATCCTTCGTCCGTTGGAAATGCTACTCTACACTCGTACTGAAATAGAACGGATCGGTCCTATACCTCAAAATTTCCTTAAATTGAAAATTGATGTACTATTTAGCCACTCATCCAATCAAACATCATAAGCTAAATTTGATTGACGAGTCCCAAACATAAAAATCCCACCACTAATAGGATAAACAAGAGAGGCACGCACCAAATATGAAGAACAACGAAGCGATTGAACGGAAAGAGGAGGATGTCGGTTTTCAAGGCCTTCCTCCAACTAGAGGTAAGTCAACAACTTGAATCGTCTGCTGCTTATAGAAATGTCATACTAGGGAATCTCGAACGGCCGTAAACAGAACTAGGCGGAATGAGGTAGCTAGCTAAGAGTAGGTAAAGAGAGAGAAAATCGGATTTGGATTGGGGAAATCTTCCAAAAAAACCTCACTAACAGTTGGAGGACGGTAGTAGAAAGCCATAACAACACCCTACTACCACATAAACTTAATAATGGCATGAGTTCTCTCTTTAAATCACATCATATTGGAGCTTACATCTCAAGCAACCAGCCATTTTCACTCCAACAATTTACGTTCTTATTGTGTCTGGACATTTTCAATTGATGCTTCATTTAAGCTTTTCAGTTGGATCTTGGTCATCTTCGTTTTGAATCGAACTCAATTTTGCTGTAGATTTTAAACTTTGGATGGACGTCCTTGTAAGTGTGAATGCGCACAATCTGATCCATTTCTCTTAATCTCTCATCAAACACGAAAATGTGTGTAAACCCATTGATCAAAGATAGATGGGAGTGGTCCAAAAATATTACACCTCATCCCATTGCTATTGTGTGATTGTTTTCATCTCTCTAGTATGTAATTACGGCAATAACAATTTATCATAGCCTAACACCCACTCACTGAACTCCTTCACCTTCTACAACCAGTCAAAATTGAGCACTATAGATAGAATATTATAAGGACCCTGTCAGAGTTGGAAAAATGGGCCAAGAATAAGAGAGAACTTGTAATTTGTTTTTTTTTATACTTCTGTGTATCATTTACATTGTATGAGTCCCTATTGTAATACATTGAATATCTAACTAAGGAAAAAAAGGAGAAGATACATCAAATCAAATCCAATCACAGATTGACATAATTAATCAAATATAATCTCCTGTAATCTTGGATTGATCGATCATAATCTTCAGCTCGATCTTTGCATATCTCCAACATGATCCTCGCATATCTCCAACACTCCCCCTCAAGCTGGTGGCTGATTTATATCCAAGATGCCTAGCTTGCTTAGTAAATATGCATGTTGTCTTTGACACAATGGTTTGGTAAAAATATTAGCGGGCTGTTTCGTGTTTCCAATTCCATTTGTCTTGATTACTCCTTGGATCTTGTCTCGAGTGTAGTGGTAGTCTACTTCAATGTGTTTCGTTCTCTCATGAAAATGGGATTTGCTGTAAGTTTGAGTGCTGCATCATTATCACAATATAAGTTCATTGGCCCTTTGACTTGTATCCCAAGATCTAAAAGCAAGCCTCGTATCCAAACTATTTCACAAACGGTTTTAGCCATAGCTTGATATTCAGCTTCAACGGATAATAGAGATACAGTGGATTGCTTCTTCATCTTCCACGAAAGCAACGACTTTCCCAGCTTAATACAAAAGCCAGTGATTGATCTCCAACTCATAGGGCATGTGGCATAATCTGTGTCACAATAAGCCGCCATTTCTAAATTGCAATCTCGTGAGAGGAGTATTCCAAGGCTTGGACATCTCTTCAAATATTTTATAACCTTCAAGGCTGCATTCATGTGAGATTCCTTCGGGTTATGCATGAATTGACTAAATGTCTGTACTGCAAAACATATACCCGGCCTAGTCATGGTGAGATATATAAGTTTCCCTATGAGCCTTTGATAGCGGGATGGATCTTCAAGCAGAGGGTCGGTGATCTTAGAAGATGATCCAGCGTCATAGTCAACAGTAGTAAACTTGATGTTCTGATTGATAGGAATGACAGCCGGTTTACATCCTAATAAGCATGCTTTTGATATGATCTCTAACACAAATTTCAGTTGACTAAGAGAGATTCCTAGTTCTGAACGAGCAATCTCAATACCAAGGTGTCGCGACCTAATTTTTGAGTGAATCACCTAAAACTAGGTTAATGGATTACTAAGTCCGAAGACTTGGCGTGGACCCTCCCAAGTCTTACCAATCGCGACTTGATACTAATAAATTAACCCATTTAAACATGCAATTATATTTCAAATTAGAGCCGCCACTAACCAATTAGGGTTGATTAGAAACTCAAATAAAGTATGAGAGAATACTTTACTTTTTGCGAACCAGAGATTCAATAGGTCCGGGGACATGGTTACGCTAGATTAATCTAACGCACTTTTGGTACCTTTTTATTTTTTTAATTTCAAAATATTTTACAGGCATTATTGATTAATTTTAACCTAAGATACTAACATGCAAATGGTGGTCATCGGGTGCACAATCAATGAAATAACATTCAATAAATCAAAATGCTAAGAAATTATAAACTACAACCTTATTAAAGTCTATTCTCTAAAAAAAAAAAAAACTTCTCAAAAATGTTGATAAAAATGCATGCACTAAACATGATTTTCTAAATGACATGACACCTAATTTTTATTATTATGTAATCTTAATCTAAACTTAATATGCATGAATTTTACTTTAATGACATGTGAAATGTGATTTATATGGCATAATTTGAACTATCACCCTATGTATGCAATTTAATTTACATAATCCTAAATGTGCATGTACTACATGACATGGGATGCATGACATAACAATTCTATATGCATGTTCTTTTTGTGATTTTTTTTTTTAATGATTTTTCTAATGTATGCAACCTACACTAAACAATGATGACATAAAATGGGATTAATTATGAACTAACCTATTAACTAACCAAAGAAATGACCTTTGTGTTTTATTTTTTTATTTTTTTAAATGACCTAATAATTTTTATTAAAAAGAAAGTAACGTAATGATGCAATGCTAATTTTTTGGCATTTTTTTATATTTTGAAAAAATACTACATTATGAGAATGTTAAAACATTAACCTATGACCCACTAATTAAAACGCAACATGTAATGTGCACATTATGAAATCTATATAACCTAAATAACATTTTTTTATTTTTTTTATTAGTTTTATTAAAAAAATTATCTTAATTCTATATGAATCTTAAAAAATGCATTGCTTTAAATATGAAATGTGTATGGACCTATATATCTAAATTCTAGATATGTCATGTGATGCATGATGTGTAATGAGCAAATAACGATAACGCACCAAAATATGTGTCCTATTGAAAATCCACCAATATCAATGACATATTATTTCAATGATGCAAAGCAATTCATGAATTTGTCATAAAAAAGTCAAAATAATCAAAAATCTAACTCGATGTCTCGCGGCTCAATATTTTTTATTATCATGACTTAATATGACAAATTTTCTAATTGGATAATAAATCAAAACAAATCAAGTTAGAATGAAAATAATAAATAAAAAAACTATGAAACCAAATATCTAAAAATTTACCTAGACTAACTCGCGGTGGACTTGAAGAAGTGGCGAGGAAGCAGTAATGGCTGAGCTACGATGGTGGTTCACTAAGGGTGACGGGTCCTGGTGGCCGGAGTTGGGGCTGTCTGTCGGAGGTCCAGCGAGGTAGACCTGCAACAAACACAGAGGATGCAACAAGTGGCGGAGCTTAGGACAGAGGCGTGCAATCACGGATGAGCGGCGATCGGACGGTGGTGCGGCTCGGGGTCAAGCAGTGCGCGATCTCTGGGGAGATGTGGCGCGGTCGCGGATGGTGCGGGGCTCCGGCAAAAGGCGGCCGACGCACAAGCTATTGGCGCGGGCGTCGGGGGTGGAGCGACGAGGCATCCGGTGGCTGGATCGGCGAGGAGGGCTCGCGGGCTGGTGCATCGGAGGCGTCGGTTCGGCGTCCAGTGGGGCAGCAGTGGCACGACGAGCGTCGGCGAACGGTGAGCGGAGCGGCGAGGTGCGCTGCGGGCGTCGGCGAACAATAGCTCAAACCACCAGCAATGGGCATCGTGGGCGAGGGGCTCCGGGTGCGGTAGACGAACGAAGATGCTCGGGCGGAGATGCAGGCGTGGGCGTCTCGAGGAGTTCTGCTGTCATCAGGGCCGCGGCGTCGAGCGGAGGCTCCGCAGGGGCGTCGGACGGAGGCGTGGAGCGGTAGCAGGGGCTCGAGGCGCGCAGATCGGTAGGCAGAGCGAAGCTTGGATCAAGAACAGAGGCTCATCACGGGGAACTCAGGCGTCGTGGGTCTTCCTGGCTTGCGATCAGGGTCACTTGATCAGAGGTGGGGAGGAATGGATGCGGACCGGTGCTCGGCAGAGGCAGACGCGGGGTCGTTGGCAGCAAACAGAGGGCGAAGTAGAACCGGCGAGTGTGAGGGAGACGATGAACAGTAAACGTCCCCTCACCTCTGCCTTTTTACTTTACCTTTTCCCCTCTTTTTCACCTTTTGACCTTTTCTATCACAAAAACTTTATTTCTCTTTTTTGAATGCTTCGAAAACTCATCCCAAAAGCCCCCCATTAAACCTCACCATAGTTTGCCAAATTCTCTCACCATGAAAACACACGAACACTTTTTGCTAATTTCTTCACCCCCCCGGTAAACCAAAGCCTCGCTTTCTCTATTTATATAGGAAAAACTCGAGTTTGTTTTTGCAGGTGGAGATTTTTACTCAACCACTTAACAAAGAAATGGCTCCAAAATCACACAACAACTATTTTTTTGAATTTTGAAATGAGGATATATTTTCAACAACAAAGATTTTCAAAACCAAATGTTTTATTTTATTTATTATTTTCTAAAATATTAGGTGTCAACACAAGGAAATACTTGGGAGGTCCCAAGTCTTTAATATGAAAGCTAGAGTGCAAATATTCCTTAAGTTTCTTAATGCCCAATTCATCGTTTCCCATAATAAGTACGTCATCAATATATATCATCAGATATATAGAAGACGTACATTTTGTCCAAGAGAATAAGGCATAATCGTGCCTGGATTGCTTGAAACCAATGGTTGTAAGAGCTGAAGTAAACTTTGCATACCACTTATGAGAAGCTTGCTTGAGCCCATAAAGGGACTTACGGAGACGACACACTCCAAACTCCCCTTGTCGCCGTAATCCTGGTGGAAGATCCATATATTTTTCCTCATCAAGATCTCCATGAAGAAAAGTATTATGGACATCCATTTGATGTAATTCCCAGTCCCGGAAAGCGGCAATGGAAAGGAAGGAACGAACAGTGACATCCTTTGCGACCGGAGAGAATGTCTCGTGATAGTCAAAACCTCCACATTGCGTAAAGCCTTTTGCCACTAAGCGAGCCTTGTAGCGTTCCACAGAACCATCAGCCTTGTACTTGATCTTATATACCCATTTGCAGCCAATTGGTTTATGATCAATAGGTAATGGAACTATATCCCATGTGTGATTCTCTATCTAGGCATGCAATTCAGCTTCCTTAGCCTTTTGCCATTGTGGATCACGAACGGCCACATCATAGGATGATGACTCTATTTCTTTTGAGATACAACTAATGCAACACATATGCTCTGCAGATAGGCGATTGAATGAGATATAAGAGGAGATAAAATATAGGGTACCTGATGAGTTGAGAGACGCACAAACATAATCTTTTGTCCTAGTTGGGGGACAAGTGATCCGTCCTGATCATTGTGGAGGAATATGATCAGATGTAGGAGATGATATCTCATAAATAGACTGAGAAGACAATCATCTTGAATCCAATTTCTCTTCAATTGGCACTGTAGACTCTATAGCTGAGTACTCTAGGGGGTAGGTGGAGAAGCTGCATTGTTTTTTATCACTAGAGAAGAAGTCGGGACATATATATAATGGGTATTAAGTGATAAATCTTCCTCAAATAGAAAATTTCTATTCTGCTGATATGAGCTTGGAGGTTCACTTGAAGATGCCTCATCTTGAAAAGGGAAATCATCTTTATAGAAAATGTCACGCCCCGATCCTCAAACGCGTGCCCATCCCTCACCTGGTCGATTAATAGCGACATCCCAGGACGCATCGCCGACCCTGTTCATTTAATATGCGCAAGCGGAAGTATAAAGAAAATCCCCAGACAATAAAGCAATGGGATAGAAAAGCAGGGCCATAATTTTCACATCGAAGCTTATAACCAAACTTTTATATACAACACAAAACAGTACAATTCACAACCCTTGCCAAACTCCTGATTCACTCTATTCACATCAAAATGGAGTCCACAAAAGAAGATGGGATCTCAGTCCATCAGGACTGTACTCAAAATCCCTCTCGGTGCTATCTTCTTCTTCCAAAAATTCTTCTCCTTCTGTTTCACCTCAAAATTTTCCTTCTCAGATTCCTCCTCTTCAGCTCCTCATCGGGATCCCGAAATATTATCCCACAACCAGGATGAGACTACGTCTCAGCGAGTTCTACCCCACTAAGACTCAATTAGGGAGCCAATACACTACTCGGTTGCCTAAGCACAGCACGAGTCAGAGGACTTACCTTGGCCTTAGATTCCACCTGCATGTTAACACATATCACATAGGCATCCAAGCAATCACATCACTGATCGAGGCATCGATCAAATTGACCTAGTCGATTTCACACCAACAAGACCACTCACGGTCATTCCCATTCAATCAATCAATTTACAACATCAGACTCAAGCAATGGTCAATCACATTAAATCACACTCAGATCGGATCATCGATCAATCGGACCATCTCTCGGTCATTCCTTCCATCCCATCTAACTTCCAATAGTACTCGGTCACAGAGCCACATCAATGCTCTCGGGCGTCAAGTTCGCCAATGTGACTTATCCACTAGACAATTGCGTGCGTTCTTTAAGGCGCCGTTTTCGCCAATGATATCCCACATCACCGAACCACGCATGCCTATAACCATGTACTCACTAGACAATTGTGTGCGTTCTTTAAGGCGCCGTTTTCACCATTGATGTCTTTAATCACCGAACCACACATGCCTATGATAATGTGTTCAATAGACAAGTGTATGTGTTCTTTAAGGCGCCGTTTTCGCCAGTGATACCCTTAATCACCGAACCATACATGCCTATAACGATATGTTTAATAGACAAGTGCATGCGTTCTTTAAGGCGCCGTTTTCGCCAGTTATCTTCCCCATCACCGAATCATGCATGCCTATAACCATGTACTCACTAGACAATTGTGTGCGTTCTTTAAGGCGCCGTTTTCGCTAGTGATGTCCTTAATCACCGAACCACATATGCCTATGATAATGTGTTCAATAGACAAGTGTATGCATTCTTTAAGGCGCCGTCTTCGCCAGTGATACCCTTAATCACCGAACCATACATGCCTATAACGATATGTTTAATAGACAAGTGCATGCGTTCTTTAAGGCGTCGTTTTCGCCAGTGATCTTCCCCATCACCGAACCATGCATGCCTATAACCATGTGAGTACTAGACCGATATGTGCGTTCTTTAAGGTGCCGTTTTCGCCAGTGATATCCCACATCACCGAACCACGTAGGTCCATACACCGTGCCTGATCAGTCCAACCCCAAGGTACTTCTGATTCATTCTCACCATTCCACGTACTTTACAACTCCACAACGCATAAGAATGCTAAATAAACAAACTTGGCCAATTTCCAATCAATAATTAAATCTCAATCAATTCCAAACAATTTAGGGCAAACCCCTAAAATATCACAATTTAATTAATTTCAAGCAACGTAGAGCTCAAATAAATAAACGGACTGCGCCACGACAATCAGTACGAAATTTTGGTCGTCAGCCATCTCAGCCTTAATTTCCGAAAAATAATTAATTAAATAATTCATTTCAAAAATTAAATAATAAATATTAGAAATTCAATTTAGCTCAAAATAAAGCCCGATTAAATAAACGGACTTCACCACTGTCATCAGCATAATATTCCGATCGCTAGCCATCAAAGTTGAATTTTCGGAAAATAAATAATTATTTAATTTAATTTCGAAAAATAATATTTAAATGCCAAAAATTCCACTTAGGCCCAAAATATCAAATTGAAGCCCGATAAAGGGTCGGAAAATTCCGGGCTACCCTCGATAAATAGTAGACCATGTCTACTTGCTAATTACGCAATTAATTTAACTAATTTACAACATAATCAACTAATAAACCCTAATCAAAACACCTAAGCTTAGTTAAATAAACTAAACAACCAATTAAGCATAATTAACCCACTAAGCAAGCATTAGTGTGGTTACCCACCGGAATCGCGCGCAACCGGTACCAAATCGACGGGTTCGGCGCGGGGAACAACAAACCCCAAAGCGGGTCTCGGGTCCGGGGCCCGGAAACGGCCCAAAACGGCCTCGGAGGCGACTGGAAACCCACCCATGGGTTGCTGAGTTGGGCTGGCCGGAGGAGTTCCGACGGCCAAGAGGGCGAGGGAGGGTCGGTGGAGGTGAGGGGGACGCCGGGGGGTCGGGATGGCGGTTGGGCGGCGGCCGGACGGAGCTGGTGGCATCGGGCCGAGCTGGGCGGACGGCGAGACGGGCGGGGCGCGCGGGCGGACGCGCAGCCGGTGCGCGGGCGGCGGCGAGCAGTGCGGGCGGCGACGGTGGCTGGCTGTCCGACGAGCTTCCTACTTCTGTCTTCTTCAATTTCTGGTTTTGGACAAGGCAAGAAGAAGAAGGAGGAAGAACGCTCGTGCACGTGGGGATTGAGGGAGAAGAGAGTGGAGGGAGAAGAAAGAGATAAGAAGGAGAGTTTGACTGGTCAAAGGGAGGAAGAGAAGGCCAAATTCAATTTGGCAAGGGGAGGGGAGAGGAGAGAGAGAGAAAAAAAAAAAAATAAAAAATAATTAAATAGTAAAACAATTTTACTATTCCAATTATTTTATTTTTCTCTTTTTATTTTCTTCCGATCCTCGATTTTTCCTTCCGATAATTTCTTTTTCGAAATTTCGGATTCGTCAATAAATAAGATTTATGACGCGCATAAAATTCGATTCCCGAAATCGAGTTCAATTTCGTGGTTGAAATCAATCAGACGCGATTTTAGTCCAATCCAACCAATTAAGTAGCTTTTAGGGATTTTCACCGCGGATACATCCCTTAACGGCTTCACTCAATGGGTTGGTTAACTCGTGAGTGATCAGTTCAGAGAAAAAAGGCCGTAGGCACGTCGACGAAAGGCCCATTTCACTTTGTCGAAACGGGGTCGAATTTCAGGATGTCACAACTCTTCCCCTCTTATAAAAATTTCGCCTTCGAAATTTAAACCTTATAAACTTAAGCAAAAAGGTGGGGGTACAATTCTCTCAACGATTGTTCAGTCTCCCATGTCGCTCCTTCAGTACCGTGGTGTTGCCAGACCACTTTGACCAACGGAATGGTCCTTGTACGCAGTACCTGCTCCTTTTTGTCTACAATCTAGACCGGTCTTTCCACATATGACACTCTGTCATCCACGTCCAATTCTTCAAAATTGAGCACGTGTGTCGGATCAGGCTCGTACTTCCTCAACATCGACACGTGAAAGACGTCATGCACTTGCACCAGCCTTGGCGGCAATGCTAGATGATACGCTAAGGTCCCAATTCTTTCGAGAATTTCAAATGGACCTACGTACCTTGAACTCAGCTTGCCTTTCTTCCCGAAGCGCGAAGTTCCTCTCGATGGTGACACCTTTAGGAAAACGTGATCACCAACTTGGAATTCCAAAGGTCTTTGGCACTTATCTACGTAACTTTTATGTCTACTCTGCGCGGTCTTCAATCTGTTTCTGATCACTGCCACGGCATCTACTGACTGCTGAACTAACTCTAGGCCTATTATCTTCCTTTCTCCGACTTCATCCCAACATACTGGAGTTCTGCATGCTCTGCCATACAACGCTTCAAATGGAGCCATCTTGATACTATGCTGGTAACTGTTGTTGTAGGCAAATTCTATCAAGTGTAACTGATCCTCCCAACTTCCTTTGAAGTCTATAACACAAGCTCTCGGCATATCCTCGAGAGTCTGAATCGTCCTCTCCGACTGGCCATCTGTCTGAGGATGGTACGCCGTACTGTACTGAAGCTTTGTACCTAAAGCACTTTGCAAGCTCTTCCAAAAAGTTGCAGTAAATCTCAGGTCTCTATATGAGGTTATCGTAAACGGCACTCCATGCATTCGAACCACTTGACGCACGTACAGGTCTGCGTGCCTATCAAGACTGAGCTCCTTTCGAACTACAATGAAGTGAGCCGACTTTGTCAATATGTCCACTACTACCCAAATTGAATCACTTCCTCTCTGACTTCTTGGTAGTCCCGTCACAAAATCCATCGTGATATGCTCCCATTTCCATTTTGGGATCGTAAGAGGTTGCAAGAGTCCTCCCGATTTGCAATGCTGAGCTTTTACCTGTTGACAGGTCAGACACTTGGCCACATGCTTGGCGACGTCTGTCTTCATACCTGACCACCAATAATGTTGACGCAGATTTTGATACATTTTAGTGCTTCCAGGATGAACGCTGTAACTGCTACGATGTGCTTTAGATAAAATTTCTTCTCTAAGTTCAACATCGTTAGGTACAACCAAACGTCCTTGGAACCTTAATGTCCCGTCATCAGCAATCTGAAAATCAGCCTTTCTTTTGTCAGTGTCCTCCTGAAGAATCTTCTGTACATCTGGATCTGCCGGTTGAAGTTGTTTAATTCGGACCTGGACATTCGGTTCAATTCTGAGGGTGGCCATAAAACTTGAAAGGTGGCCTACCTCAAATTTGAATTTCGAATCTCGAGCTCTCTCGATTAGATTCCACTCTTTAATCAAGATCTGAGCTATTGAAGACTTCCTACTCAATGCATCGGCAACCTTGTTCGCCTTCCCCGGATGGTATAGAATATCACAGTCGTAGTCTTTCAACAATTCCATCCATCGGCGTTGTCTCATGTTCAACTCTTTCTGAGAGAATAGGTACTTGAGACTCTAATGGTCCGTGAAGATCTGAAATTTCTTCACCACACAAATAATGTCTCCAAATCTTCAAGGCAAAGATAATTGCCGCGAGCTCTAAGTCATGCGTTGGATAGTTCTGTTCATGAGGTCTCAACTGGCGAGAAGCGTATGCAACTACCCTACCATGTTGCATTAACACGCAACCCAGTCCTCTGAAAGACGCATCACTGTAGATCTCAAATCCTCCAGAGCCAGATGGAATTGTCAGCACATGAGCCGTAGTCAGCTTTTCTTTCAGATCTTGAAAACTACGCTCGCACTTGTCCGACCATACAAACTTCTCATCTTTCTTCGTGAGCTTAGTTAAAGGCGATGCTAACGTTGAGAAACCTTCTACAAACCGTCTGTAATACCCTGCCAATCCCAGAAAACTTATGATTTTTGTCACTGATGTCGGTTTCTGTCAATTGATCACGGCTTCTATCTTGCTCGGGTCGACAAAGATTCATTCTTCGGAGATCACATGACCTAGGAACGCAACTCGAGTCAACCAAAACTCGCATTTGCTAAACTTAGCATAGAACTGATGCATCCTTAAGGTCTGGAGTACTAATCTCAGGTGATTCTCATGTTCTTCATCACTTTTCGAATAGACCAAGATATCATCTATGAACACAATAACAAACTGGTGTAAATATTCCTTGAATATTCGGTTCATCATATCCATGAAAGCAGTTGGAGTGTTCGCTAAGCCAAACAACCTTATAATATCCTCGTGAAGTCCATATCAAGTACGAATAGCTGTCTTCAGTATAACCTCCTTTCTGTTTCTCAACTGATGACTTCATACTCTCAAGTCGACCTTTAAAACATCAATACTCTTTATAACTAGTCATACCATTCACTGATCTTTGGTAAAGAACACTTGTCCTTGATCTTCACCTAATTGAGTTGACAATGGTTGATGCATGATTGCAACTAATCATATTTCTTTCTTTAGCAACAGTCTGACAGTTCTTATGACAACACATCTAGAAATTCTTAGACCACTGAGATGTCTTCTATCCCAATTCTCCAATTTGTCTTAACTATAACCATCACCAATTAACCATGGCAATCTCCATATAACAAGTGAGTTGTCTTCAATCGACGAGGTTAAAGAAGTCGAAGACTCATTTCGATCCCCAATAGACTCAACACCTTCATGTGCTACTGGACTAAGTTGAATTGCTCCGTGACCATAATTCATTACCACAAGATGCTCCATGAGTCCACTCTACTCATATAGCATCAAAGTTACACCTCAGTAACTAGTCAAGCATAATTATTGCCAGTGATTCCCCTTTCTCTCACTTATTTCAATAAACTGAAGTCCCCCAAACTTTACCAAAACTCTGCTACGATACTTTGATAGAATTTTCCCCTAAACATTCTTCCTCTGACTAGTGCCAGGTTAGTTCCATTCCTGTCCTTTTTGTCATCCTAGTGGCGTCCTAACTGAGGTAGCAGAGTCGGTGTTCCATTGGACTTTCACTGACAGTCTTTCACCCGACGACTGTGCTGATCGCAATCACAACACATTCTAGCCATACTCAGACACTGAATTCATCCATGTTTCCTTCCACAATTTCGACACTTAACTGGTGAGTCTTCTACCTCCTGCCAAGTGCTAGCATGCACTATTTCTTGTACTGGAAACCTATCCCACAAATTCCACGGTGCATTCTATGGCGCACTCTTCTGACCTGTCATATCGACGGTGACAGCAGTAACCCTTGTCGAGATTTCATCTAATTATGCAGACAACCCATAAATCACTGTCCGTGCTGGCGACACTTACCACTAATTCGTGTCCTCATAATACATGAGACTGATCTATACCATCTTCCATGGAACAAGATGTTCCATTTGCCTGAATGTTGATCTGACTATTCCATTTTGCCCACTGGATGGAATAAAATACTCTTCCCTCAACATCAGTCTTTACCCTGACCAAATTCCAAATCTGCATGCGCCGAATCCTGACTCAGATATCGAAATCTATTCCCTAATCATCCTTCCAGGTTGAACCTCGGCAAAGGTAGCAACAACAACAACTTGATCCTGATCTTACTAGCTCATCCAGATCCCCAAGGAACACTTGCATCAGAACGATCCTATCGGACTTAGGATCATTCGACGCTGCTACACTAGTACCAACCTACGGTGGTACTCTTACGCCTGAGCTGGCCAGAGTCAACACTCTGCCACAACCACCTTGGTTACCGACCTTTGTCGATGTTTACCCCGAGTCACAGAGGACACTGTCCTCTTACTAGAAGTTCTCAACTCCCACTGGCTCATGGTTCAGTCTTTTACCGACACCTGCTTCCGAATCCACACTGGATTAGAAGATGAGCGATTCACACAACAAACAATTGTAGCACTCAGCTAACACAGACATGCACCAGAATGAATTTAAAGGCCATTCTACTACTATCTCATGAACCATCGCTCCTTATCACTCCAATCTTGAACTTCGCTCTGATACCACTTAAACGGGATGTCACGCCCCGATCCTCAAACGCGTTCACATCCCTCACCTAGTCGATTAATAGCGACGTCCCAGGACGCATCGCCGACCCTGTTCATTTAATATGCGCAAGCGGAAGTATAAAGAAAATCCCCAGACAATAAAGCAATGGGATAGAAAAGGGGGCCATAATTTTCACATCGAAGCTTATAACCAAACTTTTATATACAACACAAAACAGTACAATTCACAACCCTTGCCAAACTCCTGATTCACTCTATTCACATCAAAATGGAGTTCACAAAAGAAGATGGGATCTCAGTCCATCCGGATCGTACTCAAGATCCCTCTTGGTGCTATCTTCTTCTTCCAAAAATTCTTCTCCTTCGGTTTCACCTCAAAATTTTCCTTCTCAGATTCCTCCTCCTCAGCTCCTCATCGGGATCCTGAAATATTATCCCACAACCGGGATGAGACTACGTCTCAGCGAGTGCTACCCCACTAAGACTCAATTAGGGAGCCAATACACTACTCGGTTGCCTAAGCATAGCACGAGTCAGAGGACTTACCTTGGCCTCAGATTCCACATGCATGTTAGCACAGATCACATAGGCATCCAAGAAATCACATCACTGATCGAAGCATCGATCAAATCGACCTAGTCGATTTCACACCAACAAGACCACTCACGGTCAGTCCCATTCAATCAATCAATTTACAACATCAGACTCAAGCAATGGTCAATCACATTAAATCACACTCCGATCGGATCATCGATCAATCGGACCATCTCTCGGTCATTCCTTCCATCCCATCTAACTTCCAATAGTACTCGGTCACAGAGCCACATCAATGCTCTCGAGTGTCAAGTTCGCCAATGTGACTTATCCACTAGACAATTGCGTGCGTTCTTTAAGGCGCCGTTTTCGCCAGTGATATCCCACATCACCGAACCACGCATGCCTATAACCATGTACTCACTAGACAATTGTGTGCGTTCTTTAAGGCGTCGTTTTCGCCAGTGATATCCCACATCACCAAACCATGTAGGTCCATACACCGTGCCTGATCAGTCCAACCCCAAGGTACTTCTGATTCATTCTCACCATTCCACATACTTTACAACTCAACAACGCATAAGAATGCTAAATAAACAAACTTGGCCAATTTCCAATCGATAATTCAATCTCAATCAATTCCAAACAATTTAGGGCAAACCCCTAAAATATCACAATTTAATTAATTTCAAGCAACATAGAGCTCAAATAAATAAACGGACTACGTCACGACAATCAGCACGAAATTTCATTCGTCGGCCATCTCAGCCTTAATTTCCGAAAAATAATTAATTAAATAATTCATTTCAAAAATTAAATAATAAATATTAGAAATTCAATTTAGCTCAAAATAAAGCCCGATTAAATAAACAGACTTCACCACTGTCATCAACATAATATTCTGGTCGCTGGCCATCAAAGTTGAATTTTCGGAAAATAAATAATTATTTAATTTAATTTCGAAAAATAATATTTAAATGCCAAAAATTCCACTTAGGCCCGAAATATCAAATTGAAGCCCAATAAAGGGTCGGAAAATTCCCGGGCTACCCTCGAAAAATAGTAGACCGTGTCTACTTGCTAATTACGCAATTAATTTAACTAATTTACAACATAATCAACTAATAAACTCTAATCAAAACACCTAAGCTTAATTAAATAAACTAAACAACCAATTAAGCATAATTAACCCACTAAGCAAGCATTAGTGTGGTTACCCACCGGAATCGCGCGCAACCGGTACCAAATCGACGGGCTCGGCGCGGGGAACATCAAACCCCAAAGCGGGTCTCGGGTCCGGGGCCCGGAAACGGCCCAAAACGGCCTCGAAGGCAGCTGGAAACCCACTCGTGGGTTGCTGAGTTGGGCTGGCCGGAGGAGTTCCGGCGGCCAAGAGGACGAGGGGAGGGTCGGTGGAGGTGAGGGGGACGCCGGGGGGTCGGGATGGCGGCTAGGCGGCGGCCGAACGGAGCTAGTGGCGTCGGGCCGAGCTGGGCGGACGGCGGGACGGACAGGGCGCGCGGGCGGACGCGTGGGCAGTGCGCGAGGCAAGTGGCAAGCGGTGCGGACGGCGGCGCGGTGCAGGCGGCGACAGTGGCTGGCTGTCCGGCGAGCTTCCTGCTTCTGTCTTCTTCAATTTCTAGTTTCGGACAAGGCAAGAAGAAGGAGGAGGAAGAAGGCTCGTGCACGTGGGGATTGAGGGAGAAGAGAGAGGAGAGAGAAGAAAGGGATAAGAAGGAGAGTTTGACTAGTCAAAGGGAGGAAGAGAATGCCAAATTTAATTTGGCAAGGGGGGTCGCACGGATGGGGAGGGGAGAGGAGAGAGAGAGAACAAAAAAAAGAAAAAGAAAAGAAGGGGGAGAAAAAGAAAAAGAAAAAGAAAAATAATTAAATAGTAAAATAATTTTACTATTCCAATTATTCTAATTATTTTCTTTTTCTCTTTTTATTTTCTTCCGATCCTCGATTTTTCCTTCCGATAATTTCTTTTTCGAAATTTCGGATTCGTCAATAAATTGACGGACGATGAGACGATGTCCAAAAATATAAGAATTATGACGCGCATAAAATTTGATTCCCGAAATCGAGTTCAATTTCGTGGTTAAAATCAATCAGACGCGATTTTAGTCCAATCTAACCAATTAAATAGCTTTTAGGGATTTTCACCGCGGATACATCCCTTAACGGCTTCACTCAATGGGTTGGTTAACTCGTGAGTGATCAGCTCAGAGAAAAAGGGCCGTAGGCACGTCGACGAAAGGCCCATTTCACTTTGTCGAAACGGGGTCGAATTTCGGGATGTCACAGAAAATGACGTCTCTACTTATGAAAAAGTTACATGTCGATGGCTCAAAGGCACGATAACCCTTTTGGAAAGTTGGATAACCCATAAAAATGCATTGTCTGGCTCGGGGACTCATCTTTTCACGAGGACCCAACACAATAAACATAGCATAAGCAGCCAAAAACTCTAAAGTGATTAATTTCAGGCTTCTTTCCAAATAAAACCTCAAAGGGTGTGCGTCCATTGAGAACCCTAGTTGGCATGCGATTGATTAGGTAAGCCGCTGTGACCACACAATCTCCCCATAAAGTCTTAGGAATGAAAGTTGGAAATTTAAGGGCACGTGCAACTTCCAAAATATGGCGGTGTTTACGCTCAACAACCCCATTTTGTTGAGGTGTATAAGTACATGTACTTTCAAATAGAATTCCATGAGAGGAAATTAGGGATTGATAGTCATGACTAGAAAATTCTTTCCCATTATCTGCTCGAATACGTTAAACGGATTTTCCAAACTGATTTTTCGTTAAAGTGAAAAAGTCTTTTAATTGAGAAAGAGCTTGACTCTTTGACTACATAAGAAAGACCCATGTAGCACGAGAATGATCATCTACAATAGTGAGAAAGAAACGAGACCCATCACGATGTGGGGTATGACAGGGCCCCCAAATGTCTAAATGAATTAAGGAAAAATTTTCTATAGTTCGAGATTTGTTGGTGGAAAAGGGGGCACATGATTGCTTTGCAAGGGGACAAACATTACATTAAGGATGTGGAAAGGAAGCACTATGACCAAAACATCGATGAGAAATGATAACTTTATCATTGGCAGCAACGTTACACAATGATTTTTAATTCACAGAAATACATGATAAATCAATTTTTTTTTGGAAAATTTGTCCAATAATACAATCCTTGCGAAAGACTAACCAAGCCTATCAATTTGCCAGTCGAAATGGCCTAAAAAAAAAAAAAACAGGTGTCAGAATTGAAGAGGATGTGGCATAAATTATCCACAAGCCTATGATACTGAGATAAGATTGAACTCAAATTGAGGGATATAAAGCACATTTTGAAGGGTAATGGAAGGGTTAAGATTCTTTGTCCCTCTTTTTGTGACATTTGTGGTATTACCGTTTGGAAGTTTCACAGTGACAGGGAAATATATTTATGAGTATGGGAAAATAAACTTTCATCACAGTTAATGTGGTCACTAGCACTTGAATCAATTATCCATGCATCATGAGAAATAGAGCTCAGACAAAATGAAGTACCTGAGAAGCCTGCCCTTTTATCAGATATTTCCAGCTATTTCAAGGCTCTCATGATTTGCTGATACTGATTTTCAGTAATTGACTTAATTAGCCAAAGATTCCTTCTTTCTATTCTCCCTGGGTTTACCATGTAATTTCCAACAGGTTTCCATCGTGTGATGAGGGCCTTTGCAATAGTTGCAATATTATTTCCCTTTTCCTTTAGTATTTTCCTTCAGGGTTGATGTGGCATTACGAGGATCATAGGATCCCTTAAAAGAATATGCTCTCATGCCATGTTAGGAGCCATTAGATTCAGCTGAAACATTAGCTGAATAATAGCTGTCGGATCTGAAACGCTGATCTGGGTCGTCCATCCGAAAAAAGGTAGGGTTCCCTTCTTCTTCTTTCTTTCTTGCAGCTGCTCGTGGGGGGTTCTCTCCATGGTAGCCGAAGGACTGCTCGGCCGGAGAGAAGACGTGCAAGGAGCTGCTGGTTAGTGAGAGGGCAGATCTGGGGGCGGTGAACGCTGGTGAGGGGCTGCTGGTCGGTGAAAACCCAGATCCAAGGGCAGCGAAGGCTACTCCATCTCCGGTTCATGCATGCCTAGCTGCTGCCATCCTTTGGCTCTCCTCTTGGACCGCCAATTGGTAGATCCGCCAAAGCGGTGGCGGCGGCTCCATTGCAAGTATTTGCGACCTAAAATGTGAGTAGTTTTCATTTAAGATTAGTAAAAAGTGAGTCGCATTTTCCCTTTCTCGTATGGCCCAATATTGTCGAAGGGTTTTCTCCAGTCCCTCAAGATTCTCCTCAGTAGCCCCAAGTTTGTTCCAGAGGGCTGAAAGCCAGTTGAAACACGTTGTAACGGATTGGTTTCCTTCATTTAGTTCAAACATGGCTTGGGTGAGCGAGAAAATCTTGGCCCAGTCGAGTTTTCTGTACATCTCGCGGATGCTATCCTATATTGTCTTCAAATCCTCGGTTGGTGGAAGTCCAGCAGCCACCTCGGGAAGTGTGACATCCCGAAATTCGACCCCGTTTCGATAAAGTGAAATGGGCCTTTCGTCAACGTGCCTACGGTCCTTTTTCTCCGATCTGATCACTTACGAGTTAACTAACCTATTGAGTGAAGCCGTTAAGGGATGTATCGGCGGTAAAAATCCCTAAAAGCCACTTAATTGGTTGGATTGGACTAAAATCGTGTCTGATCGATTTTAACCACGGAATTGAACTCGATTTCGGGAATCGAATATTAAGCATGTCATAATTCTTTTTTAGGATCTTGTCTCATCGCCCGTCAATTTATTGACGAGTCCGAAATTTCAGAAAAAAAATTATCAGAGAAAAAATTGAAGACCGGAATAAATTAAAAAGAGAAACGGAAAATAATTGAAGTAATTTGAATAGTAGGAATTTTTGTACTATTTGATTTTTTTTTCTTTCTTTCTTTTTTCTCTCTCCCCCCCCCCCTTCGTGCGCAGCCCCCCCCCCCACCGAACACCCCAAGCCAATTTCAATTTGGCTTCTCTTCTTTCCCTTTCTTTTCCTCTCTCTCTCTTCTCCCCCAGTTTCCCCCACGTGACCGAACCCCTCCCCTTCTTCTTCTTCTTCTTCGTGAAAACCAACAAACCGGGAAGAGGAAGCCGTAGCTTGCCGGAGACCGAAGCAGCCCACGCATCGCCGCAGCTCGTCGTCCGCGCCCGCGTTTGCCGCTCGCCACACACTCCGCCAGCCCCGTCCCCTCGCGCCCAAGCGTCCCCCGCGCAACGTCCGCCCCTGCCCAGCTCAGCTCGACACCTCCAGCCACCGCCCAACTCTGCCCGGCTGCCGTCTCGACCTCCCTAGCGTCCCTCTCACCTCCCGCCGGCCTCACCTCGCCGTTTTGGCCACCGGAATAGCTCCGGCCAGCCCAAGTCAGCCCCCTGTCGTGTGGGTTTCCAGCCCCCTTCGGGCTCATTTTGGGCCGTTTCCGAGCTCCGGACCCGAGCCGTGCTTTGGAAGGAATCGATCCCCACGCCGTACCCGTCAGATTGATCCGAATTGCGTGCGATTCTGATGAGTAATCTCACTAATCCTTGCTTAGTTGGCTAATTACACTTAATGGTTGTTTATTTTTATTTAATTAGGTTTAGGTGGTTAGATTAGTGTTTATTAGTCGATTGAGATGCGATTTAGATAAATTGGATGTGTATTTAGCAAGTAGACATGGTCTACTATTTATTGAGAGTAGCTTGGGATTTTTCCAATCCTTTATCGGGCTTCAATTTGACAATTCAGGCCTAAGTGGAATTTTTGGTATTTAAATATTATTTTTCAGAATTAAATTATTTATTTATTTATTTTCCGGAAATTCAACTGGGATGGCCAGTGACTGGAATATTATGCTGATGACCGTGATGAAGTCCGTTTATTTAATCGGGCTTTATTTTGAGCTAAATTGAATTTTTAATATTAATTACTTAATTTTCGAAATTAATTATTTATTTATTTATTTTTCGGAAATTAAAGCTGAGATGGCCGACGACCGAAATCTTGTACTGATTGTCGTGGCATAGTCTGTTTATTTATTTGAGCTCTACGTTGCATGAAATTTATTTAATTGTGATATTTTAGGGATTTACCCTAAATTGATTGAGATTGAATTATTGATTGGTAGATGGCCAGGTATGTTTATTCAACATTTTAATGCTTTGATAAGTCATAAAGTGAGTAGAATGGTGAGAAAGAATCAGAAGTACTTTGAGCTTGGACCGATCAGGTACGGTGTATGGACCTACGTGGTTCGGTGACTAAGGATGTCACTGGCGAAAACGGTGCCTTAAAGAATGTACGTATCTGTCTAGTACTCATATTGTTATAAGCATGCATGGTTCGGTGATTAAGGACATCACTGGCGAAAACGACGCCTTAAAGAACGCATGCACTTGTCTATTAAACACATTGTCATAGGCATGTGTGGTTCAGTGATTAAGGATATCACTGGCGAAAATGATGCCTTAAAGAACACACACAATTGTCTATTGAGTACATGATTTTAGGTATGCATGGTTCGGTGACTAAGGATGTCACTGGCGAAAACGGCGCCTTAAAGAATGCACGCAATTGTCTATTTAGTATATGGTTATAGGCATGTGTGGTTCGGTGACTAAAGATGTCACTGGCGAAAACGGTGCCTTAAAGAACACACGCAATTGTCTAGTGGATAAGTCACCTTGGCGAACTTGACGCTCGAGAGCATTAATGTGGCTCTGTGACCGAGTGCCCTATGGGAGGTTATATGGTGTGGAATCAATGATCTAGAATGGTCCATCTGACATGTAATCAACTAGTTCGATTGATCAATGATTTGATTCGATTGTCGTGATTTGATTTATTGTTCGTTATGATTTATGAAGCGTTTGTATATAACCTTGAATTGCGGGTTGAGATTAAGGCCAAGGTAAGTTCTCTGACTCGTGCTATGCTTAAGCAACCGAGTAGTGTATCAGTTCCCTAATTGAGTCTTAGTGGGGTAGAACTCGCTAAGACGTAGTCTCATCCCGGTTGTGAGACAACATTTCAAGATCCCGATGAGGAGCTAAGGAGGAGGAATCTAAGAAGGAGAACTCTAAGGTGAAACCTAAGGAGAAGAATTTTTGGAAGAAGAAGATAACACCAAGAGAGATCTGGAGTACGATCCGAATGGACTGAGATCCCATTTTCTTTTGTGAACTCCATTTTGATGTGAATAGAGTTAGAGTAAAAAGTTGTGAATAGTTGTGAAGTACTCTAGTTTGTATTTTGTATAAAAGTTTGGTTATAAGTTTCAATATGAAGAATATGGCCCTGCTTTTCTATCCCATTGTTTTATTGTCTGGAGATTTTCTTTATACTTCTGCTTACGCATATTAAATGAATAGGGTCGGCGATGCGTCCTAGGACGTCACCATTAATCAACCAGGTGAGGGATGGGCACGCGTTCGAGGATCGGGGCGTGACAGGAATGCCACATTCCGTTGATGAACTCGTCTTTGTCTTTCGTCACCAACGCCCGCCGGAGATCTTGAGCCCATGTATTGTAATTTTCTGGTCCAGTCAGCTATAAAGAGATGAGCCGCAGCTCGGGGCTGTTGCCCGGCAACGTGTAGAGTGAGTCGCCGGGCTCCGGCCGGCCGCTGTTGGTTGGAAGGGTGAAGGGCAGAAACCCGAGTCCCACGTTCGGGTAGGGATTTGCTCCCTGACCTAACGAAGAGGATTCGGGTCTCGGGCCTAAGCCCACCCGGCCTGTCCCAGTATTGTGAGGAATCTGACCTCCTTCAGTAGGCTAGGCTCCAAAACTCGAAAATCCTTCTCCAGATGTGCCGTACGAAGCCCATGGCTGAATTGACCCAATTCCCCACGGGCTCTGAACAGGAAACCACAGGATTGGTGGCCATTGGGCTGGGCCGGAAACGTTTGCTGGAGCAAAAACTATAAAAAAAAAATCCCTCAATTTCATCTATCCCGTTTCTATTTGAAGAATGAGCAAATGTAGGACTAGACATCAAAAACGTGCTTCTTCAGTTTGTACTACTGTAGAAAAGAAACGGAACCCCGGTACAATGTCGTAATTTAACTTTATGCGCCATAATTTATTAATCATCATATTCATTCTCATTTATAACTAATATAACTTACATTTGTGAATGGTTGCATAACTATAAAGTCTGTAATCGTAACTTGAAAATATTAATACTCAATAATTAAGTCAATATAAATGACAAGTTAGTAATAATCCTTCAAATATTGTAATTTACCTCAAATTTTCCTTTATTGAATTTCCTAATATTTTCTAACTTTTGAGGGAATACTATAGAATAGGCAACCTAAATTTATTGTAAACTAGGTTTGCTTATTCTTAGTAACTTAGCTCAATGATTATAACATTTCCTTCACATTCTGTAAATTTAAAGGCCCTAGCAGTGAGTAATTATTTCCGTGGATCGTAATTTTCCATTATCAATTGCAAGGTTGACAATTCATAATCATTTTCTTCCAAACATTTGATTAAGATCCCCGCTGGAAAAGAGCAATCCTCTGTCACAAATGACAGGAAAGTCTCAAAACCTGTCCAATCATAGATTTATCCCCTTTTATCGTGTGGGATCATGTGTCCATCACTATCACTCACTCAGAAGTTGAAACGACGAAATCGAACATCATTAAATCCGGTAAAAGGATTTCATGATCATTTCATGTTATGATGGCGTAAATAATTGATATACTGAAAGAAAGACAATTATTGTCAACAGAAAGAGAGAGGGAGCTGTTATAGAGAGGGATTTCACTTTTTATTAAATTGGATATACTGGATATGAAAGACTAAACTCTCATTCCTTTCACTGCTGTTCACAACAGTAACTCTCAAAAAGACAGACAATAATTGCTAGCAAAGAGATAGATTGGGAAGGCAAGTTGGACAGGATCTTTGCTCACTTGAGCTTAATTCCCTTGGAGAATCTTGATTGCCCAGTCTTTGACTTCCATGACCTTCGGTTCAAAAGCACTGATTAATTCTGTTTGTGCGCTTGCTCGAATGCCGGTCCTGCAAAACGTGGCAAAGTGCTCACAGTTGTTATTGAAAAGGTCATACTTGCCGAAATTATCGCCCTCGTGAAGCTCCCAAGCTTTGTTTATGGCTTCCTCGGGCGATTTGGTATCGAGTAAAATCGTGCGACTCCCCCTCCATGTCAGCCAATACTCCAGTAGTGGCCGCCCATACGCATACGAATGGAGGGAATGGAGCTTCTCGCCTTCTCGTCGGAAGGTATCAAGAGAAGTCTTATCGACTCCTGTTCTTGTGAGATGAATGACATTGCCCTTTCCAACGTAAATTCCTATTAGAATCAGTAGTGAGTACATGCAATAAAGAACAAGAATTAGTTGTCCAAATCACCCATAGCAGGTAATTACCACATAATCAGCTGATTAATAGGGAATGAGAAGCAAATAAATGTGAGTGAGAGAGGATTGTCTAAGTGAATCGTAATATATTAGTCTCTGTGTTGGAGAATTAAAGATTAATAGAAAATATACTTCGATGATGATTAATCACAAAGTTTCAATATTTACATGAATTTAATTGAAGGACGTTTTTATACAAACTAATTTCGACTGTTCCGGAAATGTGAAGAAGAATATCCACAAAGAGACGACCGAACGAGGAAATATGTAGATATCGGATAATTTTCTATCATTGGATATCTACAACTCGAATTGTCCGGGGGGGGAATCTCACTGTTGTAAAATATTGCGTTACAAATATATAATAGAGGGAATAGAGAGAGATTAAATAAAGAAAGCAAATAAATACCAAAAATAGTAGAGAAAGCTAGACACTAGATCATAGAGAAAACTAAAGGAGAAATTTTTATTTTCACTATTTTATTTTCTTTTTCTATCACTCCATCACCACTATGACAAAATTAAGCTCCTATTTATAAGAAAATAAGGATGCACTTTTCATTAATGTCATTGTATTAAATAATACATATATTTGATAGAGAGATGAATATTCATTGAATAGGGAGATGTTTATAAAATGTAGAATACAAATGTACCATAATAGGTACATTAAATAAGATGAATATAATGAATATTTATTCATGTATTTTATTCATTCATATAACACTCACCACTTTATTTTTTATTTACAAGCATGGAGAGGGGGGAAGGACCAATGAGTGGGTCTTACAACAAAGGCTAAATAATGTGGGTAAGAGCGGACACGTAAGTAACAAAGTCAACAGCTTGCGACATAGTAATCAGCTTGTCCTTTCAGAGCTCATCAAGGATCTAATAAGTCAGAGAACCGGTGAAGGCGAAGATGAGGCCGTGGATGGGGAGGCTGAATGAGCAACTGTGGAACTGGAAGAGTGGCCACCTAAGGGCTTATTTAGTAACGTGCCAAATAATGCCTAATCATGACTTTTGTTTTCAAGAACAAATTTATTCTTAATAATATATTTGGAACAGAATCAAAAAGTAGAAAAAAAAAATCTTTATTCTAAGAAACAATTACGGAATCAAGCCAAATCGTGTTCTTTTGTTTTCTTATTTTCCTTCTCTTTTTCTCTTCTTTTTCCTCTGGTCGCAAAAATAAAATAAAATATTTAAAAATTAAAATAATTTTTTAAAAAAAATGAATAAAATTATACCATAAAAATGTATTAAAATTATAATAAAATTAAATAATAATTTTATATTTAAAATATGATAAAATTTAATAATAATTATTATATTTTAAATTTAATAAAATTTGAAAATATATATAATAAATTTAAAAAAAAATAAAAGATAAAAATGTAATAAAAGTATTGAAAAAATAAAAGAAATTCTAATTCGCAAAAAAAAAAAAAAAAAAAAATTAAGGATCGTACAAAATGCATTTCTATTCCTGTAATAGAAATTTTAAGTAGTTACAAACACTTTCAAATGCTCAAAAACTCGTCCATAAAACAGAATAAAAAATAATTATTTCTGAGTAAAAATTAGTCCTAAAACAGAATGGTTATACGCACCCTAAGTGACATGGTCATCAGCTTGCCCTCCAGAGCTTGTTGAGGACCCGATGAAGAGCTCGTTGGGGACCTGATGAGTCGGAGAGCTGGTGAAGGTGAGGATGAGGCCATGGATGAGGAGGCCGGATGGGTGACCGTAGAAATGGAAGAACGAAGAAGGTAAAATGGGAGGAAAAAAAAGTCCTCGAGAGCTTGTCGGGGAACCGAAAAGAAGAAGACAAGGGCAAGATTTATAATCGCTGTGTTGAACTATCAGGTCAAGCACATACGGATACTGTCCTTTGGCAATATGAACAATAACAAATAACGATTTAGTCGAGCAGGTAACCATGTTACAAAGAAATGATAAAGATCAATGGAAAAGCAAAAGAGGATGAATGGCCAACCATGATGCGAGTAGAGGCGAAACCGCCGATAAGTGTAAATATGATCCCCAGGATTAAGCTCTTCCTGTCTGACCGCGGTCTTCCAGAGTAGCATCCATAATGTGATCAATTTGTTGATGATCTGAACCGCCATTTTATCCCTTTGGGGTCCTTCCGAAGTCTCTCGTGCTTGATGAGCTGGTCTAAGATTAGCTTTGACACGCCTGAAAGAGCGAGCGGAATGGGAGTGGATGGAGGAGCTTCTGATTAACAAGCGCGAGATGAAGCTTCTGCTGCAGCCTAAGCGCTGGTAACGTCTGGAAGGTAGTCAGCTTTTGGTCTCTCTGGGATCTATGAACACCTAAAGCTTCCCGTGAGGGATTCTTAGCAGTGTTAAGTCCAGACGACCAGGTTTTTCTAGATGGAGACTTAGGAGAGGATTTGAAGAATGTCGGAACACAAATCTGGATTGATTATGAGTGGACTGAGGGAAAAGGCGCGAGAGAAATGATTTATAATGGCCTAGAAACTTAAGCGGGTTTTGTCACTCCTCGGAAAGAAAGAAAAACCTCGTGTGCTTTGACGGAGTATGAGCTGGGGTGCGTTTTTATTGATCGAGACCTGGGAGAGGACTTGAAGAAGGTAGGAACACTAAGTCTGGATCGATACTGAGGAGGCTGGAACGAAAGGGTACCTTGGGTCTCGTTCGATGATGATGATGATGATGAAAATGAGAGAAAGATATCAAGGAGGAGCAAGAGAGCGCGCTTGAATATGGCCGCTTGGTGATGGAGGGAGTGCTTACATAGGCGAAGAATAAGTAACGAAAAAAAAATAAGAGAGGAAGAACATGGACATGTTGCAATAGCCACCCTCTCGTCCGTCTGTTGTTAAGGATTAAACAAAAAAGAGCAAGTGGGTTGAATCAGGCTTGGTTTAACTGGTGATACTGACCCATTGCTCTCACTGAATTCGACCGATACCTTTTGCCTTTGATCCATGCGCAATAGCATATGGGATGATCTTAATCAGGGTTTAAATGAATTTACATTGGAACTATTTGATTGTAATTGTGAAAAAAAAAAATAGGGTTTCAAATAGGTTTCTATATTTACTATCAGGGCAGGCGATCTCTCAATGAAGATAGATGGAAGGTCTTAAAAAAGAAAGACCTCTCTACAATTTGAGGATATAGAACTATGACGCTATCCGCGTCCATACCCACTTCCACCTTTCTCTAGCAAAAGAAAGATGGAGCTACAATATTACCTTACTTAGTCACTTCAAATCAAAATGCTCCAAAACTATTTTAATTTTCACTACGGTTCTTAAAATTAATTATCCTCCTAAGAGAGAGAGTGGGGTTTCTTTTTCTTTTTTCTTTTTTTTTTTTGGGGGGTGTTTTCTGGAGACAGGGAAAGGAAGAAGTCTCACGTTTATTTGAAGGTGGGAAGACTCCAGAAGGTCAAAACAGCTGCAATTCCTTTTATTTCGGAAGTTCCATTCGACTTGGTTTAGATTCGGCATCAGAGATTCCAGCAGTATACTTCGTCCGTTGGAAATGCTACTCTACACTTGTACTAGAATAGAACGGATTGGTCCTACACCTCAAATTTTCCTTAATAAATCGATGTACTATTCAGCCATCCACCCAATCAAACCTCATAGGCCAAATTTGATTGGCGAGTCCCAAACACAAAAAATCCACAACTATTAGGATAAACAAGAGAGGCACGCTTTGAGTTTCTTATCGCGTCAATTCAAAAGAAATGAAAAATCTTTACCCATTAATTGCATGTCCAATCTCTCTTGATGACATTCGATAGATTTCCCGGCTTTTTAGTGATAATGTTCCATAGATTATCAAGATCATCAAGAAAAAATGTGCAACTTCAAATTACAAGATTTCCCGATTGAGATATTATTATCTATTGCACACCATTCCGGGAGGCCATCGCCAGTAATGAATCTGCATCCACCATTACGTGGGGAGCATCACTATAAAAAATGAGAAATGTTCTAAGCCGCTTTAATCATGTCAAAATGGCGGCGTGTATGATAGGGAATGCAGATTGGAATATCACTCAAATCATCCGTTGACGACTTCTCCAACTAATCTATCTTCTGCCTATCCTTGATTATACCGTTGCGAGCACTGAAAATCGTAATCCCTCTCACACGTAAGCAAGCGGCGGACATGGTCGCTTGCGCAGTTAAGTTTAATCATGTCAGAAGAAGGTCACACCAGATATGAAGAACAAAGAAGCGATTGAACGGAAGGAGTAGGATGACGGTTTTTCAAGGCTTTCTTCCAACTAGAGGGGAGTCGACAACTTGAATGGTCTGCTGCTTATAGAAGAGATATATTTATTCATGACAAATGCTACAAATGTCATACTACTGAGGAATCTCGAACGGCCGTAAATAGAACTAGGCGGAATGAGGTAGGTAGCTAAGCGTAGGTAAAGAGAGATAGAGAATCGGATTTAAATTGGATCTTCCAAAACCCTCCTACTATATAAACTTAATCAATAATGGCATGAGTTCTCTTTTTAAATAGTGGGATAAAGAGAACCATCATAAACAAAAAGCAAAAACTATTCCAAAAGTTTTATGGCAGTAGGCGGCGGCCAACAGTGGTGAGGGCTGGCAAGCGACGAAGTGGCAGGCAACCGGCGACGACAAGTAATAGTCGACTGATGGTCGACAACGACGATCGATGGTGACAATCGACCGACAAGGGCGAGTCGCAGGCGGTGGTGGGCAAACAGCAGGGGCAGCGGCGAGGGGCGAGGGGCAACAAGGAAGAAGAAAAGAAAAAAAAAAAAACTTATTTTTAGAAATTGTTCCTGGGAACAAGATACTTTTTTTTTTTTTTTACTTTTTATTTATGTTCCAAATCTATTCTCCAGCCACTTTTCTCTTTCAGATAATAGAAAAATTAATTGACTTCACCAAGCGAGTTTCTATTCTTTTTTTTTTGTTTTAGAAAATAAAATAACAAAAATTGAAAGAAATAAAAATGTTACCAAATAGAGCCTTTGTTTCTCCATAGGCTCTATGCGTCCACCTTTCTCTGAATTCTGCAGCAATTTGACATGAAAGTTGGTTGAAAAGACCACTACCTTTTCCCGCTGCAAATCACATCATATTGGAGCTTGCATCTCGTGCAACCAACCATTTTCGCTCCAACAATTTACGTTCGTATGGTATGTGGACATGTTCAGTCGATGCTTCCTTTAAGTTTTGCAGTTGGATCTTGGTCATCTTCGTTTTGAATTGGACTCAATTTGGCTGTACATTTTAAGCTTTGGAAGGACGCCCTTGTAAGAGTGAATGCGCACGATCTGGTCCATTTCTCTTAATCTCTCATCAAACACGAAAATATATGCAAACCACCAATCAAAGATGGATGGGAGTCGTCCAAAAATATTACGTGTTGTCCCATTGCTATTGTCTGATTGGTTTCGTCTCTCTAGTATGTAATTACTGTTGGACGCAAATTGCGCAATCCCAAGATCTCCATAACCAGAACAAGAACATGCATAATTGAGTAGAAAGATTAACGCACCTGTTTTGGAATCCATCGATCTTGAAGCGGAAGCGGAAACACAATGTTCCACGCGCAAGTCCTTCTCCTCTATTGCCCTCCGTATCACTGGCTCAATGAGGCGGCCCCCTCACGTTTAGCGTTAGGTAAACGCCCCTTAGGTGAAGATACATGTGAGAATTAGGGTTAGAGGAGAGACTTAGCGCTATTTATAGAGTTTCCAGCTAGGCCCCCTCATTACGAGCCAGGCTCAACTCGGCCCACACTAGCCAGCCCATATTAGACTAATTAAGAAACCTTCTATCTCACCTTAGACCAATCTCCGTAAAACGGTAAACGTTAAACGGTAAATTACAATATCAATTAATGTAGTCCACATTTAAGAAAACTCTTACATTCTCCCACTTGGACTATATTAAATTGAAATTGTACTGTATGTGCGCACATTGGTCTAGAGATAATTCTTAATAGTCAATCATATCCCATAAAGTCTCAAACACCGAATCATGGCGGTAACTGCATGTATACACACAGAGCCTTCCATGGTCACGAGTGTTCTCAACTCTATTGATATGGATCCAATATGGTAGTGTGTCAAATGGATAACATCTCTCATAGAGAGATCTCATTTGTCAGTCACCATTCTCTTACCTTAAGCGTCACAAAAACTTGTGACACTAGAGAATGTCCATTCTCTTACCTTAAGTGTCACAAAAAACATGTGCCACTAGAGAATGCATTTATGGTTCCATGAACCCACATATGTCTTGTCCTTACGGTTAACCATTCTTTATGTATAACAAGACATATGGACAAGGCTAATAATCGGATGCCCCTAGCCTTCACTCAAGGTTTATACAATACCTTGAGACTTTAACAATATATATATTTTCAACATAATAACAAACCATTCAAAAACATTTTATTGAATGCAAAAGTTGATACATTTTGATATATATATATCAAAATGTTACTAAATTGTAACAAAAAACAGATGTAAACATTATTCAAAGAAAAATAAAACAGCTCCCACTAAATAACAGCATCCCATGATGCTCCTAAGCCCATGCTAACGACATGTCGCTCAAATATACATGGACGTAGGCCTTTAGTTAGTGGATCTGCAACCACTTCATTCTGCACTTGAGAGGTTTAAGAAATTTCATTATAAACTATATCAAAAATAGTACCTTAAACCTCAACAAGTTTAGTCTATGGTACAGGAGATTCCATAATTATCTGTATAGATAAAGACAAAAGCACAGTAACCCCCATCATACTATTATCTTTAATAGTTTGAGAGCAGCTATCCTCTATAATTACGTCGATCTTAAGAAATTTTAGAGTATGTGATTCCATAATTCTTGTATCTTCTTTAGGGTCATAAGATCAATACCCCTTTAACAATCTAGATAAGATACAAAATAATTTCGAGTTGATCTAAATTGCAATACACTTAAAATTGGATTAGATAATCTCACTTCTGCATGACACCCCTAAATTTAATATGATTCAAGTAATCTATGCCCAATCTATAACTCAAAAGAAGTTTATAAAACAACTTTGATAAGGACATTCTTTATCTCAGTCAATTTTACTTCCACAATAATCTATAGAAGTCTTTAGATAACCGTTAAGAGTAAATAGAAAAAAAAAATTTGGAAACAACTTTTTCATCCTTATATGAGATGTATATATCATTAGGACTTAAACACAATCTTTGCAGATATGTCCTAATTTCAATATTATACAAAACATAATTTCAAGCAACAAATCATATGTCCACAACTTAAAATTTGAAGCAGTAAAAACCTCAATAATAGTGGAATTATTAATTACAGAAAAAGTGACTAAAATAACAAGCAATGTATATAATTAGCATCATGTGAGCATTGTGTAACTTGACAAACAAGTACACATCCAGAGAGTTACATGCATAATCATATAATCACCTTTGGACAGAATACATGACATGCAGTTGTACACTCCCCACATGATAGCGGTTATGAGAATATATTCCAATTTTTCGTGAATTCATCACCTTTGGGCATATGAATTACTAGAATCAGTCACTCCTCCACCATACTATCATGTATCCCTCCATGAACTAATATATAATCACCCCCTTTGGGAGTATGACTACACATTAGAGCAGGAGACATCCCAATCATTATACGAGACCAAAATTTCTCAAACCCAATCAAGCATGCCACTTTGGCGGTCACTACTCAATTGAATCCTTGAAACTCTCTCATACCAGGGATATAAATTTTACTCCTCACATACACCATATACATGTGATTTTAGCTTTAGTGATAGGGGCATCATATCACCAAAATCACATATCATGCTAATTACATTGCTTCATAAAAATAAATTTTATTGTAAAATATTGATGAACAACACTCACAAATTTCATGTGATAACATACCAGTAACCCAATACTTATATTTCCAAAATTACAGAAAAATACAAGAAAAATACGCAAAAATACACTAAAAATACGCGTATTTAAGGCTTTGTATGTATTTTAACATCCATAAAATCATCAAAAAAATTAAAATAAATACACCACAATGTAGAGGATGAAGATACGAGTCCAACACTAACGACCACGCGCGAAAAATATATATATACAAATACAAATTTTCACAAACCCCATCATCCTCGTCGCGAACGAATTCGACATTGACTAGCAACTGCGGGCAAACTTACCACGGTAATAGAATAAAACCGCCAAGAGGAGAAAGTCAATTCCGAAATCAGAGACGGACGAGCAAAAAAGTGCGCGCGATGATCGATAGTTCATAATTCAAACGACACGACGTGATGTAAAGAGTGGAGAAGAAAAACGAAGGTAACGCTAGAATGTAACTTAAAATTCTAGAACTTTTCTATGTATAAACCCTAGAATTTCAAATTTAAAATTCCCACTCAATTCTCAACAAAATTATACAAATTATATATGGTTGGAAAGATCTCGACATGTAGAACAAAAACCCCATGGTTTCAGGATCATCCGAATTTGTGATTTTATTTTATTTTTATTGAACAAAAAATCTCGAAAATCACAAATTATGGCAAAATTCAATGCGTTCAAATTCTAGGGTTATGGAGGCTCTGATACCACGTGTTGGACGCAAATTGCGCAATCCCAAGATCTCCATAACCAGAACAAGAACATGCATAATTGAGTAGAAAGATTAACGCACCTGTTTTGGAATCCATCGATCTTGAAGCGGAAGCGGAAACACAATGTTCCATGCGCAAGTCCTTCTCCTCTATTGCCCTCCGTATCACTGGCTCAATGAGGCGGCCCCCCTCACGTTTAGCGTTAGGTAAACGTCCCTTAGATGAGGATACATGTGAGAATTAGGGTTAGAGGAGAGACTTAGCGCTATTTATAGAGTTTCCAGCTAGGCCCCCTCATTACGGGCCAGGCTCAACTCGGCCCACACTAGCCAGCCCATATTAGACTAATTAAGAAACCTTCTATCTCACCTTAGACCAATCTCCGTAAAACGGTAAACGTTAAACGGTAAATTACAATATCAACTAATGTAGTCCAC
The DNA here is from genome assembly GCA_014182395.1 of Eucalyptus sp. ANBG9806169. Classification (NCBI taxonomy): domain Eukaryota; kingdom Viridiplantae; phylum Streptophyta; class Magnoliopsida; order Myrtales; family Myrtaceae; genus Eucalyptus; species Eucalyptus sp. ANBG9806169. The sequence continues at coordinate 39,354,469 of CM024580.1, read as the reverse complement.
ATTTAAGAAAACTCTTACAATTACTACAATAACCACTTACCATAGCCTAAACAGCCACTCACCAAACTCCTTCACCTTCTATAACCAGTCAACCTTTATTTATATATATAATCATAAGGACCCCTATCGTGTCTTTCTATACGTAAGTTCTGAAATATCTATATAAATAGTATAATAGTTCATACTCAAACATATCATGCTTGTAAAGAGAGAAGAAGGTTTGAGAATGAAGTTATTATGTATGTTTGTAGTTGTAGGGAAAAATACCAAAAAAGTCCTAAACATATTGCATTGGTACCAATTCAGTCCTCAACTTTTTAATTTGACCAATTCAGTCCTAAAACTTTTAATATTGGTACCAATTCAGTCAATAGAGCCAATTTTGACTGGCCGACGCAAACGTGGACGTCAACTGGTGGCCGAACGTTGACATAACTTTTATGATTTTTTTATTATTTTTTCAATTTATTTATTAATTTTTTTCTTTTTCCTTTTTTTTTTTTTTTTTGCCTTCTTCCTGGCGATGGCCGGCGAGCCTTCGGTGAGGCTTGCCGGCCACTAGGCAAGGGCCGCAAAGCCCTCACCCGCGGCCCTCACTCAGCCTCGCCCAAGGCCGCGGGCGAGGCGGCTTAGCCTAGATTTGGGCGAGGCCGCCTTGCCCAGGGCCGCAAGCGAGGCGGCTTAGCCCAGATCTGGGCGAGGCCAACCTCGCCTTGGCCTTGCCGCAGGCAAAGGCGGCGTTACCCAGATCTGGGCTAAGCCGCCTTGCCCGCGACCCTAGGCGAGGCCGAGCGAGGGCCGCTCCGCCTCGCCCAGGGCTGCGGGCGAGGCTGGCCTTGCCCAAATCGGGCGAAGCCGCCTTGTCGACGACCCTGGGAGAGGCCAGGCAAGGGCCGCGATTCTCACCAATGGTAGGCGAGGGCTTCGCGGCCCTCGCCCAGTGGCCGGCGAGCCTCAAGGCAGAAAAAAAAAAGGAAAAAGAAAAAAAAATTAATTAAAAAATCATAAAAATTGCCACGTCAGCGTCCGGCCACCGGCCATCGTTCGTATCAGCATTGGCCAGCCAAAATTGACCGGATGGACTGAATTGGTACCAATATTAAAATGTTTAAGACTCAATTGGATACCATAATGGAACTAGACCTCGAACCAGGGAAGGAAGAGACAATTTTCTGCAGGTATGCCTTCCCACAGTGGGCGAACAACTCCCGTTCAAGCCCTTCAGGGACGGCCTTTTAGCAAAAAACCACTCTGCCCTTTAGTTCAGGGCCTAGGGACACCATGAGAACCAGGATTGAACTGCTTCTAATCTACCCGAGCTGCATTTCCTAGAGGATTCTACCAGGCTGGAGAAGAAGAGGAGTTTAGAAAGCCATAGAGAGGTTTTTACAAAAACACTCACTTTACTTCAGGGGACTCTGCTCAACACATTACACCCTCCTTGTCTTATATAGACAATAAGAGGTCACAAACGAACAAGGACCGAGCTAATGGGTCCAGAAACAAACAGAGGCACCGGAAACTTCCGGGAGGGAATTATTCGCACAATATGAACAGTGACCATACTGTGAACAGTACTTTCCCTAGCCTAGTGCTACAGTAAAAGTGAACAGTACTATACTACAGTGAATCTGTACGGACAGCGGCTTTTCAGCGGTCTCGTCCGTCATGAGCATTGTAGTCATAATCCGAGTCATCCGAGCTGTTTGCTGTTGTTAGAAGATGTGCTTCATACTTCTATTCAAGAGCTTCAAGATCTTCTGGTGAGAGTATTTGTTTTAGATGATGTGATGAGGATGCTTCCTCATGAGCCCAGTGGGATGCTTCTTCTTGAGCCCAGTTGGTATTGTCATCTTCTGTGGTGTTGACAGGAATGCTTGGCTGGGGCCAATGGAATGGCTGTGAATAATAGGAAGTGTCTATTTGGGATAAGGACAATGGTTATTGGTCATAGGGATCTTGGGAAAGAGGACCTCCCCAACGTGCATAGGGGTCTTGGGTAGGTTGGACAATGTCTTGTGCACTTGTCATTTCATTATCTTGAGATGATTCAGCTTGTCTGAATTGCCTGAGTGCTTCCTTAGCTTCTGGAGCTAGGTCATAATGATCACATGCAGTGGGTGCATTATAATTCCATACACTTTCAGGAATTGTTTTGTTTTCTTGGCATAGGATTCTCTGGAGTTCTCGATACTAGAGTTGGCAAGATACGACAGATCTTGGATATGATTTGTGAATTCGAGCTTCTCTACTATCCAGATGTGGTTTGTAGGATGTGGTTCCTATTTCCAGAGGAACATTGATGATATTGCCATTGTTTCGGCAAAAATGCCATGGACGTCGGAAAAACAGAATGGTATGGACATCAGGATTTGGTGTTGTGGTTCTCAGTTCCTTTTCCAAAAGGTGTTTCTAGTGAGTAGGAGGATAGAACCAATTGAGAAAGTCTAGAAGGTTTCGATCACTTTCTTTCTCAATATTTCTTCCAAGTAAGAATATCCTGGTGAGGTTGGCAACAAATCTTCTGGTTGGGATTTCAATGGCTATTAAGTACTTATTGGTTAAGTACCATAATAGCGTCTTGAGCTGATCAGGGAAATCATCTTCTTTCCAGATAAGAGGATGTATGAATGGATACTCCGAATTTAATCCACAAGGATAAAGAATCGAACCTGCATTGAATCTGAACAGATCTGTGTGGCTTTGCCACATGAGGTTTTCTAGATTTTCAAAGTGAGATTGTCATTCGATTTGTTCAATAATTTCCTGAGGAAATTTCCAGCTTGGCAAATCTTTGATCTTCTCAATCTTGTATTTTACTCCATGATTGAGCATATGAAAAGCAAGTCTTTTGATGTACATGTTGATTTCGGCTAGTGCCTTTGGCCTTGACAAGAAATCACCAAGAACATTCTTTTTTCCTAGAATGTGTTTGGTTTCAAAGGAATATTTTGAAAACCATTCAGCCCATCGAAGCAGTTGGGAATTTGGAATGCATTTTAAACTTGGTCATCGAGGAAAAGATGCCATGTCTAATTCCACCAGGAAGTGATGGCCGATGAGATGGAATTCAAACTTCTTGATTCCATTCTTTATCTTTGCTAAGATTTCTTTGAAAGTGGAATGGTAATGCATTTCGGATTGTGAAAACTTTCCACTTTTGTGAGCACAAAGGTGTCTCTTACCATCAATTTCTTCAAGTAAAATGGCTGCCCAGTATTCGTCACTGGCATCAGTTTGAAGAATTCGTTTACCTGTTGATGGTATCTTTAGTGGTGGGAGATTCTGCATAATCTCCTTAAGCTCAGCAACCGCTTTTGTCTGAATTTTTCCCCAAGGTAGGGAATTCTTCTTTAGCATGGATTGCAAAGGAATCAGAAGCTTTGCAATATTTGGGACAAAGTCACTGAGATAATTAATTATCCCAGGAATTGCTGAACTTCCTTCTTTGTGAAATTTTCTTCAAGAAACTTTAATAGTTCCTGAGCAATATGCGGCCCTGGATAGTATGTACCATTGTTGAGGTGCATACCAAGAAATTCGATTTCTGTTTGGGCAATATTCATCTTTCTCTGAGAAAGCATGATGTCATGCTTTCTGACAATTTCTGCAAATTGTTCAAGGAGTTGGCAGTGTGACTGCTCATCCGGACTGTAGAGCAGGATATCATCGATATATACTGCAGCACTTGAAATGATTGGTTGGAAGATACGACACATGGCCTTTTGGAAAAAGGATGGTGTTACCTTTAGTCCAAAAGGAAGAACTTTCCACTGGAAGTGCTGGTTTGGAATACAGAATCCTGTTTTGGATCTGTCTTCAGGATGGATGCCCAATTGCCAAAATCCAGCTTTGAGGTCGAATTTGGAATAGATATGGGCCTTTGTTAATCCAGTAAAGAGAGAGACTCTGGATGATAAAGGGAATTTGTCATCCTGGAGGAAAAGATTGAGAGGTTGATAGTTGATTACCAATCTCATTTTTCCTCTGTTTTGCTCAGCTCGCTTATTGACATAAAAGGCTTGTTGCAAGCCCATTGAGAGTTGGAGATTTCAATAAGGCCTTGTTGCAATAGTTCTGAGCATTCCCTTTGAGCTAAAGCCAAGTGTTCCGGCTTCATTCCCATGTGACTCGCCTTGGTTGGATTTATATCTTCATTTTTCTTGAAAGGAAGGCGAACAAAAAATTCTGGATTGTCCCATAAAGGATGGGAAGACTTTTGAGCAAATTCTGCATGGGATTCTGAAGATGATTCTAACAGCTTTTGCATGATTGGATCTAATAGGCTCATCTGAATGGAAAAAAGTCTCTGAATATTGACGAACTCAGAGAATTGGTCCTTATACCTAAGATCTTTTCCATGAATGATACGTAGCTGTGAGATCTGAGTCATGACGTCCCAACCAATGATTAGGTCTTTGTTGGGAAGATTGGATCCAAAGATTTTTGTGGTTATTGAACACTGAGGGAAAAACTGAACGGTCACATGAGTAGTTCTTACATTTGTGGAGAAAGTGTCTCCTGAAGCAGAGTTGAAATATCGGACATAAGGAGTCCAATATTCTTCAGGAAGAACTTTGGTATCCAAGATTGAACAACTTGCTACAGTATCAATGAGAGCAATGACAGTGATCGGCTTAGCAAACTTTGAGGTGATGATTTTTACGGAAAATGGGGACAAAGTGGGTTTGGCTTGAAAATATGTCAATGTTTTGTTCGCGATGTGGGTGATATGTGAAAAATGTCTTCAGATTCTGAATCTGAATCAGTTTCACTGGAATTGTTGTAACATGGAATGATACAAAGACTTTGTTCAGATTGTTCTTCATCAACAAAGAATAATGATTCAACATCATCATTTTCAAGAGAAATACCTGTTTCATTCTCAATCTGGTGTATCAAATGATGTTGGCCCTTCTTGGCTTGGGGACAGTTTTTGGCAAAATGTTCTTTTTGGTTGCAGATGTAGCAACGATTTGACTTTTTATGGCCCGTGCGATCCTTTCTTTTTCGTAGGTATCGTCATTTCTTCTTCCTTCGGAAGTTCTTGTTGCCATGTTTGGACTTATTCATCGAGAACTTCTTGAAGTGTTTCTTCTTTCGAGAATACTTTCCACAGGTGCCATCACAATTTTGTTTGGAACATTTGATCTTCAGCTTATGGCGAGAGCAGGCTATCTCGAGGCTTGGATCACTGTTGATATAGGATTTGACCATCTGGCGTTTTAGGCATATTTCTTCAAGGTATAAATAGATTTCTTGTTGTATCTCTCCCAGGGGCATATCCTGAACTCTCTTTTGTCTCCCAAAAAAGGATCTTTCGACCATTTGGGATAATTCTTTGGGGATAGAAGTCAGGAAAATATGCTTCAGATTTGAATCTGCTCCAATTTGGTAAAAGAGCTGGAGCATTATCCGATAATGCTTATCAAGATGTTTCTTCTGGAGGGAACAACACTTTCTTTCGAAAAACTCTCTTCTTTTCATCTCGATGAGGTCGGTGGGTTTTCCCACAAAAAAGTGGTATAGGATAGTAATGGCTTGGCTAAAATTTGGTGACATCAGAAAATGAATCTGATCTTGTTCTGATACTGATTTCCACCAAAGTTTAAGGCTCCCTGTGAACCTAGTAACAAAGTTGTAAAGGACATCATTCATGTCATGGTTGGTGAGGGACTGAGTGTTCAACCAAGTATGAAATTCCTCAAGTCTTTCTGGCCATTTGTGGTAAGGAATATCATCGATGATGAAAAACTGTTTTGATGCCATGGACACATGATTTCTAGGGTTGTCCCTAACAATCTCTGGGTCAGAGTAAATTGACTCCATTTCCTGATCTGGAGGATCAGCCATGAATATAGAAGATGTTATTGGTACAATAGGAAGGGAATCGGGCTCAGTAACTGAAAAGGATGAAGAGGAAGAAGATGATACTAATCGGATTCAGTATCAGAAGTGATAGGATCAGTTTGTTCTGTTGGAAATAGAGTTTGATCACTTGGAGGAATTGGATCAGTCTTATGGACAGGATCAGGATGTCCTTGGACACTCAAATCCTTTAGAAAGGATTCTAATGGATTTGCTAGTATCATCTGATCTGGCTTTTCTCTTATGGCCACTGAACATGATTCTACAGGAATTTTCTCTTTTCCTCTTTCCTTTTGGATTCGATTCAACTCTTTGATGCGTTCTCGTATATCTGGTTCCTTCTTGGAAGGATCTTGTGGAATGGCAGCAAAGATAGACGTTTGGGGTGGTGGAGGCAAATATCCAGTTCTTACTGGAGTTGCAAATGGATCAAAAGGTCTGAACCTTCCTTCTTCAAGGAGTTGATTTGTCTTTTGAGTTTTTCTATCTCTGGTTCTGGGCTCTCTAGATAATGGTAGCCTAGACGTTGCCCTGATTCTAAGGCATTTAGCCTTTTCTGGAATTCAGAAACCATTTTCTTGGTAGTCTCATCATACCTTCGGAGATCTTGTTGCACAATTCCAATCTTGGAATCCATTGTTTTGTGCTAACAGAGTCTCTGATTGCCAATTTAAAACAGCTTCAGCAGCATAAGTCTTCTTCTGTCTTCCATGTATATTATAACCAATGGGTCACGAGGGTGAAATGTGGCTTCAACATTGGACAGGGTTGACAAGGTTTTCATGTCCATAGAAATGCTTATGCTCAAAGAAGACGCAAATTTAGTTTAAAGAAAAAAATTAGAGTTTTGCCGAGTTACAATTAGGTGCCTTGTTTGCAAAATTACATATTTGGGTACAATTGGTGAATTGGAACGTTGATGTAATAAGTAAACTTACCCCGTGCGTGTCTATCACAACAATCCTTTTCTAAGTGACTATATAATGAGAAATTATTATTTCTAGAAAGTACATACATGTTGTCATGCGCAACCCATCTAAGAAAGGTGTCATGTGTATTTGTGGTTTGGTTAGGTGAATCTGTTTATTGTCCGTGTTATGAGAGATTTCTCGTCGGCATTGATAAAGTTAAAAAAGGTTGCCTCACCCAAGAAAGAGACAGTTGAAAGAGAGAGCCGTCGGATTTGACCGGGGAAACCGTCCAGAACCTTATTAAATGAAGATAATTAATAATGGCATGAGCTCTCTCTCCTAAATAATACAGTCTCGTAGGTACATCATCAACAAGAAATATATATCTAGAGACGTATGTGTGAATTCTTTTAATGACTACTTATTGTATCTGTACATGTCAAATTGATGCAACATGCAAGTTTTTCAGTCGATCTTGGTCAATTTCAGTTTGAACTGGACTTAATTTGACTGTAGGTTTTAACCTTTGGATGGACATGCTTGTAAATGTGGATGCGCATGATCTGTCCATTTCTCTCAATCTCCCGTCAAACATGAAATCGTGTGCAAATCCACTGATCAAGGATAGATTGGAGTGGTCCAAAAGTATTGCACTTCGTCCTTTCGGTACCGTGTGATTGGTTTCGTCTCTCTAATATATAATAACTATGACAACCACTTTCCATAGCCTAAACATCCACTCACTACACAAAATAAGAGATTTCGTATTAGCACAAAATCTATCTTGCTGAAATTTGAGCGCTTAATCATTCGGTTAATTTCTTCTTCTTTTTTCATTTTCTTTCTTAATCTCAAAGGGAAAGTTACGTGTATCATGCGACAAACCAAGACGCCATGCGATCTGAGCCTTACCATGAGGATTTATGTCCTTTTTTGTTTTGGAAAAGAAATGAGAAAGATGTGATTGGATCTATGTGATGATGGTAACAAAGATAGAATTGCAGAGTCAAAAGAGTAAGTTTCATTGAGTTGTTGGACAATATATGCTCACTCAAATATTTGTTTACAAAATCAAAAACAAAATAAAAGATAATTAAAAAATAATAATCAAACATATACAGTTGAGTGTTGTGGGTCGTTAGCCAATTTTAGAGATCACAATTTGAGTTTTCAGTTGGGAATTCCATCTCTTTATTACACCCCTGCACAATGGAGGATCCATTGGATATGCCAATCTTGGCCTGAAAATTGAAGAGCTTTCATTTTGAGAAGATTTTTGTAAGGAGGTCTACCCATTGATTCATGGAGATATGACAAACTCGTTGTCACACCCCAAATCCTACAAGGATAGGGGTAATGACACAACTATCCTTCCATGCAAAAGACGCAATTTCAAACCACCAAAATCCAAGTCCCGAAATCCCCATCAATGGCACTCTCACTTTAACAATTTGAAAAACACAAAAGATGAATGAAATAAGCAACCTTAGCCTAACGAGTAGTACGTATATCTTCTAAATAGATTGAGCATCCATTATGCATATTTATAAAACTAAACCGCAACTCACTCAACTCAAATCCAAAATATAACAAATCTATTATAAGATAATAAGTTACTTATGTTTCAACATATATATATATATATATATATATATATATATATATATATATATATATATATATATGTATGTATGTATGTATGTATGTATGTATGTATGTATGTATGTATGTATGTATATCCATTTCACAATAATATCAAATAAATAATTTCGTCAAAATCACACGCCAATGGTCTATTTCACTGGCCAATCTCATACTTAGATATCAACCGTAGTCACATATAATGTTTGGTGACAATGTAACCAAGGCCTTATTTAGTAAAAAAAAATTATGTTCCCTAGAACAACTATTTTTTTTCTTTTGTTCCAAGGAACGAAAATAGAATAGAAACCTATTTAGTAAAATTTGTTCTTGGGAATAGATTTAGAACATAAATAAGAAGTAAAAAAAAAGTAACTTCTTGTTCCTGGAAACAATTCCTAAGAATCAAAAGAACAAAAACAAAAAATTTATTTTTTCTTCTCCTCTCTTTTTCTCTTTTCTTCATCTCTTTCCTTTTCTTCTTCTTCCTTTTGGCCAGTTGCTAGCCTTGGCTATGGGCGGTGGCGGCGGCAACTAGCCAGACGAGGGCCGACAACCTCGCCGGAGCATCACCAACCCCCGACGACACTGAGCCACGGCGAGGCTTGTCGGCCTAAGCCTTGCTGGTGGCTGGGCAAGCTTGGCCTCGCCAGATCTGGGCGAAGTTGACCTCACCTGGCCAAGGCAAGGTCGAGCCTCACGTAGCCACGATGAGGCTCAGCCTCCCTAGTCGGCGTGAGGCTTCGGCAAGCTTGCCGGACCTCGTCCAACCGAGTCACCAGCTACCACCATGGCCAACGACCAGCCAAAGAGAAAAAGAGAAAAGAGAAAATTAAGAAAATATAATAAAAATATTTAAAAAAAAAATTAAGAATCTTACCAAACGCATTTCTATCTCGGGAATAAAAATTTTATGGAGTTACCAAACGCATTCTTTTACTCAAAAATTATTCTCGATAAGAGAATCAGAAAAAACCATTTATAATAAAAAAAATTGTTCATCGGAACAGAAGCGTTACCAAACACACCCCAAGCTTCCCCCTTCGCAAGGTTTCCATCTATATTGCCCGTGACTAGTCCACAAGGATATCCTAAACTAATATTGAGCATTAACATCAATGCATAACGACATCCTCCACAATCCATAAAACCAAATCCATAATTCATTTCATATATCACAATATTTTTCCCAAACTATTTCATAAACCAAATTCATGAATCAACATATATGTACATACATACATACATACATACATACATACATAAATCATTTCATGAAAACTTTCCAAAATCATTTGGCAAACGAATCACAACTATCAACTCATAGTAAAAGCCTGATCTAGATTTTATGCAACAGACATACTTATTTATAACTCATAATATATCAAATCTTTTTAGTACTTTCTAGACATGGGTTTAGAAATTTATTGACAAGATAGCACTACTCACCTGGAAATGCCTCAAATAAAAAACAACTAGCTAAATGAGTCAAGAATCTCCTCATCCTAACAATTAAATGAGAATCGTTGTTAAAGCCAAATAAAACTCTATCTCAACTACAAAAAAAGGGAAAACTATGCCTAAACATTAATAAAACGACTCCTACGCGCTAACAAATTACTCAACCAAAATAATTACTTAAACCTAAACGCTATACGAAACTCAATCTCGAAATCCTAAAATTTCACTCAACTAAACCATTGCTTCAAATCAAACTCTATCAAGCCCCCACGGCTTTACAACAATATAATCCACCATTCCCATGAAATCTTGAAATACCACAACTCAAAAATCGAATTTCACGACTTAAATCTCACTTAATTCTGAATTTAAACCCTAATCCCAAAAATTATCCCAATTGGACGAATGAAGAACACAAACACTTATTGGGCATTGCAGTACGAAGTCAAATTGGATTGGTGAGGTCCCTATGATGTGCACACACAAAATCCCTCTTTTCTTTTCCCCTTTCATTTCTCTCTCTCTTTCTTTTCCCGAGCTACTCTCGCTCTTCCCCTTAAGCCAAAGGTCCACTTCCCCTGTTTTGTTGACTTTTGAACCCCCTTTGTCCCTTTTCATTTTTTTTTTTAATGCCGGTTCCCACCAAAGGCAAATATTACACTTGTAACGGGCCCTTAGCAACCCAATCTCACATAAAGTGAATATCAATGGATATATGCTTCATAGGGAGTGAAAGATCGAATTTGCGTGTAGATAAACAGCTCGGATGTTGTCGCAGTAGGTGCTGGTGGCGGGGGGCTCCATGATTCCACCGTGTCTATAATCTTCCGTGAATATGTCCCCAGTCATTTTCTCATGCGCATTTAATTTGAGATCTGTTTAGAGTTCACTCCTCTCCCAAAAGGATAAAATGAGGGAAAAGAAAGGATTTTAGAGAGGCGTCCACTCTGACTCTACCTCAAAACATGGAGTCCAATTGCGTCACCTTCACCAATTTTTTTGGGTGTCCTTGGCAGAAACTCTACTAACAACAACCAACGACTCTTTTATTTCTTCACTTAACCACATAATTGGCAAAGAAATTAGATGGTTCTTGAACAATTCGATTTCCGAAAACCCTCCTATTCAAGAAAAGACACGTAATTTTAACCTTTAAACCATGAAGTAAGATAAAAAACAGATGTTTCCCTGAAAGAACAATGTAGAACAAGCCTAAAAGCATAATAGAGAAAGGGTGTGGTTTCTCCAGCATATGGGTTCTGAGAGGGAATAGTGCGGCTGATATTGCTCCAAGTTGGATAACATCGACTGGTAAGTCATCTATCAGAAAAAAAAAATGCTCTTGGTGTTACAATTTGCAGAGCATAAACAGGGCATCTCATCAATACTCTGCAACACTAGAAACTTAGTAGTTACCTACTTTGAGAGAAATCCAGTCTGTTGTCGCAACCAAATTTTCAGGTGAACCACCTAAAGTTTGGCTAATGGATTGCTATGTTTAGACTTAGCTCAAGCTCTCCCAAACCCATATCAATTCGCAACTTAGGTTCAAATTCTTAACATGCAAATGATTTTCAATCAGGAGTCGCCATTAATTTATTTTTGGTGGGTCGATTAGAAACCCAAATAAAGTAACAGGAGATTTACTTTACTCCTACGAACCAGAGATTGTGAGTTCGGGGACTTGGTTATGCTAGATTTCTCTAATGCCCTTTCAGTACCTTTCTCTTTTATCTAGAAAAAAAATATTTTGCAGGTAGTTTGAATTGATTTTAATTTACTTCCCTAACATGTGAGGTGATCATGTGGGCGCGCAAACCACCAATTTAACACCCAAATAAAGTAATGAATAAATTGCAAGACTTACCTCATAGCATCAAAAGAATCGAAAACATTTGCAATGTTAAGTTAGAATTCACATCAACAGTCCTAGATATGATTTATAATTAACACACAATTACTCAATTTTTGTTCTCACTTTTTAAATGAGAATCTAATCTATATGCAATGCAATGTTACTAATCTAACATGAATGACATAACAGTATAGCCTAAACTATATGACATGAGTAAAGTAATTTATAAAGAAATGCAATAATTAAATGTGCAATCTAAATTAACCTAATGACTTAATTCTAATGACGGGCAATTTCTAATTAAATGAACCTAGTAACAATCACTAAATGACGTGCATTTCATGAACCTAATTCTATATGACACGTGCATGATTTTTTTTTTTTGTATTTTTTTTTTATAAAAATTCGTAATTAAAATTGCTAAAATATAAAAATCTAACTAAAGTGAGATGTTATCTATTTTAAGTTAGGAATAGACTAATCTAAATCCTATCTTAACTTAGAAAATTATCTCGTCAAGCAATTTAATTCAAAAAAAAATATTATCTAATCTAGATGGCATCTAAACATGCATTTTAAAAAAACTAACTATTCTATCATGCAATTTTATCTATGAAATCTATCATGATCTACATGATATGCAAATGCAATTTTTTTTTTTTTTTGTATTTTTTGGGATAAATAAAGCAATTAAAAGATAGGCACCAAATCATTCACAATTATCAAAGATATTATCCATCGTTCGAATTTGGAAACAATAACCGACCAAGCTTGACTATTTCGCTAATAAAATCGATAAATTGATCTTAAGTCTTAAAGATCAAGATATCAATTTTATTCCCGCGTAATTAATTATTCCATCTAAAGCATTATAGATGGAATAAAAAATTGACGTACAGTTGCGGATTAGGCAATAAATCCTAATTGACATTATGCCTATTACTCAAAAAGATTAAATTAGATATCAATCTCATCAACCTAGGCAATATGATATCTAAACCAAATTTGGATGAGATTTTTTACCTAATTTGCGAATATAATTCAAAATTGAAATTTGTCGATGGATGCCTTGCAAACGGTGGCCAATGGCACAACTGACGGTGGTGACTTAAGTGGCGGTGGGTCACATGGTGGTTCATAGTGATGCTGGCCGATGGGTTTCTCGGTGGTGCTTACGATCAACAAACCTACAAAACAGAAACTTCACAGGATGCTTGGTTCGGGGATGAGCTCAACAGGACGGCAGCTTGTCTTGACATCGGGCCAAAGGATGGTGTCGAAGTAGTTCACGTCGAGGCTTCACGGCTCAGCATGGCAGGGCAACAAAACAACTGATGAACTTTCACCAATGAAAATCGAAGTCGATTGGTCACCGCCAGGACTGCAGGAACGTCGGGAGCAGCATTAATTCGTGAGCAGCAAGCAGCTCGCATTAGCACCGCCCAAGAAAGGAGAGATCTTGGAAGAGTGAGGTGTCCATAATGGAGTGGAGAGAACAGTGAAACCGTGAAACATAATCCAAAAAGAAAAGGCCAAAGAAGAACATCCCCTATGCGACCAAAGTAAAAAATTTTATTGGCCCTTCCCTCCTTTCTTCATGAGCGTAGCTGTGCTCTCTGATCTCTGATTCTTTGATCACCACACTCAGTGAAATTCATTGATTTCACGTTGAGGGACTTCCATGCGATCGGCAAATCAAATGGCATGGCTAGGCAAGGGTTCCCATTGATGAAGCCCCTAAACTCGAGATCACTACTGGAAGGAACGCTGCATTTTTCTAGATGACCTGGCATATCCGTGGCAGGAGCAGCTAGTCGTGATATGGGTGGGGGCTTTGCAGGTCCGTGCGCAATATCGGAAGGGTAAAATATTGGTCGTCCAGAGAAGTCGTCCTCAAGATATGTAAGGATCTCTCTTTCAATCTAAGTCTCGCCCTCACTCACGTTTTTCTCTCAATGGCCATGTGTTCAATATGTGTGGCCCTCCAAAACCCTACGCGAACAACCCTTTTATAGGCCAAGAATTAGGGTTTTTTTTCTTCCAAATCAATATCCACAAAGATTTCTTCTCTGAACGCAATATTTGTTTTTGTTACGATTCAGGATTGCAAGAGGATTTTTTTTTAAATTTGAAATCTCGCAAAGATGAATCCGTAAAATCTCCTCGATGATACAGGCTTGGGTCGATTTGCTTTCTTCGTGGGCTTAGCCCAACTCATCAAATTAAAGTTCTGAACCATCAAGTCGAACCTATCCATCGCCGATCCAATGCAAATGCAATACACCTAAAATTATATCTTATGCAATTAATTTTTTTTTTTTCAGGGATAAAATTAACCCCTAATTTTTAATGTGATAAATGACTAAACGGGTTGTCAAAATTTAGGTGTCAACATCTATGAATCAGAATAGGACTCATTACAGAAAACGGCCACAGTCAAGCTGATATACTTATCTACCATGCTGATGGCGTTGTGTCGTCTGTCAAGCATATCTCACGGAATCAAACGAGATGAGCAAATCTCGTTACCTTAGAAGTATCGAAGCACTTACAGCTACACATCAGGTTGCATCCTTGTGGTTACTGCCATGTGAAAATAATGCCCATAAATCAGACTTAGCTACATGAAGCAACCAATATAGGAAAGAGTAAAGACAGTAGATTGGCAAATTTGAGAACAGCTATTTAGTGGCAGAGAGCATTGCTTTAGCATAAACACTAGGCAAAGCTCGAAGGAACCCTAAACATCACTAGAAAAGAAATATAGCATTTACTGCAAAACCTAACTAATAAAATTAGCCAAATGACTAAATTGACACCAAATCAAAACGTTTATGACTAAATTATTATTAGTTCAAAATGTTTATGACTAAATTGACATCATTAAAATGTTTAAGATTAAATTGGCACCAAGTCAAAAGGTTGAGGATTAAATTAGCATCATTAAAAGGTTAAGACTAAACTAGCATTAATACAATTGGTTTAGAATTTTTTTGACACTTTTTCCATAGGAGCTACTGCTTCTTCTTCTTCTTTTCTTAATCAGTGATGATAAGAAAAATTAGCACAAGACTCACTTATCTTTATGTCAATATCCTTCCGAGGGCTCTCAACTCCTATTTTTATTCTCATATTATTCTCGAATAAAGAATACCAATTTACTTTTTTCTGGGTACGGAAGTTCCTTCCTCCAGATTTTTATTTCTTATTTCATGCCGAATTTATGTATGACTTCGTTGCACAAGTGCCGTGGACGGTCGATTTGTTTTTCAAAAAAGTCTTCAAAATACATGCTGCACTCATTTATTTCCAAATTAGCGTACTTTTTTCCCTTTGAATTTGAATTAGGCATAAACCACTGAGGGTTCGCCCCAGTGGCCACCCTTCCATCTTGGAAGTGAGAGGTTGGAGGTTCAAATCCCTACCTTCTCAGGGAGGATTGGGGTGGGGACGATTTCATTTCAGGAGTGGGTTTTGACTCCCACGCCCTGCAAGGAGGCAGGGCAAAAGTCTGAGAGTGAGTGTTAGAGTAGGATTAGCATAGAACCGACCAAAAAAAAAAAAAACTTGAATTAGGCATAGGATTCTTGTAGATGCTTATAAGCCTTGGGACTTAAATAGGGGTGATAAGCTCTAAGATGAATTGATTCTTAACCGGAAACCTAGAACCGGATCAGGCGGGGTCGGTTCCTCGTTTGTGAAACCAAGAACCGGCCCACCCAGTCCTAGAATAAAAAATTCATGTTTTCGTTGTTTTTATTATTTTGATTTCTTCTATTCCCTATATCTTGAACTCCAAAAGTCTGGTATTGCCTTTTGCTTACATTTAGTGATATTGCTTCAACCATCTACTAGAGCAATTGTACTTTCATTATGTTCCAATAAATTCAATGGTTTTACTTTTCTTTTTATTCTTTTCTGCATCAATTTTTGTTTGTCCCTTCCATATGCATCTTCTTGGTTACAAAGCTTACAAAGCTACAAGTGGGAATTTCCCGACATTGAAAGAAAAAAGGAGCATTATTTTCAATCTTTTGTTAAACAAATGTTTACATTACCAGGGTTGTGATAATAATTGGTGATCGACTAGTTCTCCAATGGATTTTGTAGGACCCCCGGACCCTTGGAGTGCCAAAAGTTGGCACAAATGGACAGTTAAGTGCCAAAAGTTACGAAAGTAATACTTAAGTGCCACCGGCGAGAAAATCCGACCAAAACGCTGACGTGGCAATTTTCTGGCAAGCTATACGCAAATGTGGCTAAACAGTGTCAAAATGATGTCTCTTAGGTATAATTCAAATTTTAATATGATAATTAATTAAATTAAATTTTGAAAAAATTATTTATTTATTTATTTAATTAATTTAAAAAAAAAAAAAAAAAACGGAGGAGGAGGATGTGGCTCAGCGGCCCCAGCCGACCCTCCCCCACCTTCCGGCGATGGTGGGGAGGCGGCGGTGGCGAGGGCTCAGCCCTCAGCCGCCGGTTGCCTTCCTCCTCCTCCTCCTCCTCCTCCGTTTTTTTTTAAATAAATATAAATTATTATTATTATTTTGTTTTAAATTTAATTTAATTAATTTTATATTATATTAAAATTCAAATTATGCCAAAACGACGTTGCTTTGACCAATTTAAGGGCTCTATTTTGGCCAACTATAGAAACGACGTCGTTTTTGGTGAATTAGAGCCGAGTCAGCTCTCCGATGAGCCACGTAGGTGAGCAATATTAATATTTAATTGCCATGTATAATTTCCGGCCGGCTTCACCGAAGGTGGCACTTAGGTGTCCTATTTTTCTACGAAAGTGGCACTTAAGTGTCACTTTCGTAACTTTTGGTACTTGAAGCGATCTTTTGCCGATTTTGTAGTCATTACTTTATTACAAGGCGTCATATCAATGTATGTTTTTTTTTTTTTTGGTCGATCGTATCAACATATGTTAAATAATATAAAAATGCTTATACATGGACAAACAAATTTCTGGTCATCAGTCTATTTCTGTTGAAGGTCAGAAAGAAATGCAACCAAGCGTCTTTACTCTTTAAGATTAAAAAAAAATTATAAAAAATAAAGCATATCGGTCTGGTCCAGGTGGTTCGATTCCGCACTTGGAATCGGGAATTGCTTGAAATCGCCCTCCTTGGTCTGATTCCCAAGTTGGTCGGGTTTAATTTGAGCAAAGACAATGATATGAGAGAGAGAGAGAGAGAAAAGTGACGGAGGAGGAGGAAGACGATGAGATAGAGAGAGGGACAGGGTCGGGAGTGGTCATGAGATCATCATCCTGGACTTCTAGTGTTGTGCCTCGTTTAGACCACCTATTTTTATTTTTTCAAATCAGAAGATTTTCTAAATTTGTAGTTAATGATTTTGCTCATGGTTACGACGTGTAACGCGTTGGTATAATTCAGGACTTTTCATCATTTAAAAAATAATAAAAACTGTCGTTATTGATAAGATATACACCCGTAGATAACAGTTGAGATAAATGTCAAGCAATTTATCAAGACCTAACTTGAAGCTGAAATCCGTTCCATGATTTATTGATGCCCTAGGCAGAACTTTCACCACTACCTTTATGCCCGGTCCAAAACTGACCACCAAATCCCTCATTAACTCAATGAGCCGATCTATGGAACCACCAGATCTCAATTGGCGTCACCATCTTCCACGTTCTTTGGGCCAATTATTCGGCAAATTCCACCTCATAACCCCGCTTTTGGGCCAGGGGAGACAGAAAATGAAGCTAAAAATTTGATTTTAATCAGTCTGAAGAGGAAACTTCACCCAATTAAAGAAATAGAAAAGAACCCATGTTGGAAGATATGCAGATTATTCTCTGGATATATTGGGAATTAATTGATCCATATTCTGATCAATTAAATATTAGATTGATTTGTAATATATTACATTGCCTTTCTTAGTTTATACATTCTGTATTATAAACTGCAAAGTTATGTACATTGATTATATATCGAATACAAGAAAACTTCCGACTCTTCTTTTCTTCTCTGTCCGATTCTTGCTTGCCTTCAACTTCTGACAACCCAATTGAGAAAGAACGGGGAAGAAGAGATCTCATTAGCAAGCATTAGAGAGTTTGAAGAGCACTGACCATGGTGACTATAAAAGCCGTATAGCCTGTACGTGTAGATGTGATCGCCAGGCTTCAGATCTTCTGGGTCGACCTTCTTCCATAACAGCTCCATTCCATCTTGGATTTTCTCCTTGATTGTTCCTCGTTTCCATTTTCGCCTCGGGTTCTTTTGGACTCTCTTTACTCTCATAGACTCCAAACTCTGGGAACTTGTTTGCTGATGCCGGCATAAATACGCAGATAATGCCGTGAGATGATCACAATTCTTGTCCATCAAGTTTGGCGCTTGCTTTTCTCTGGCCGCGTAGACGAAGACTAAAAATGGTCTAGTCAATGAAACTACTCGGATTCTTCCTCTCCATGGAGTCGCACAACACTGGCCACACACTCCTTTCAGATTAATGACGAAGATGTCCTAATGAAGGTGCAAAACGGGTAACCGTCGCTTTTTCCATATCCAATTCCATCTGCTTGGGAAGATAAGAGCTAATTCCTTCTTCTTCTTCTTTTTACAGTGATGATCAGCAAAATTGGCAACAAGACTCACTTATCTTTAGGTCCACATCCTTCTATGGGCTCTGGATTCCTATTTTTATTCTCATATTATTAGTTGTTCTTTTTTTGAGTTTCTTCTAAACTCACGCTATTTCCACCCTTAATTAACTCTTGACACTCCCTTCACATTGAATTAACTATATTATCCAGTACCCACTCTTGACTTTACATTTTTTTTCTTGCCTTTTTTTATCCTTCTTCTTCTATCGTTTCAATTTTACTAGAAACGAAAGTACCCATACTCCTCTCAAATAACATTTATTAAGGTTAAAAATGGGGTCTACTCTTGATTTAAGATTATTGTTTTTTTTCTTTTCTTCGTTTTTGGTTTTTTTTTCCCTTTTCTTTTTCCTTTTGAAACAAAATTTGTGTACCTCTTTTTTAAAAAATAATTATTTGGTAGATAGCTAACTAATTATTTGACAAAAAAAGCTAATTATTGTGTTAATGATTTGTATACTTCTTTTTATACTAGGATTTAGTACACATTTCATTTAATTATAAATTTAGTATGTGTCATTATGTTGTAATCCGTGTATATTAACAACTTAATTTTTATTTTGTTCAATGAATCTAATAGTCAAATTTCTATTTATTTATTATGTAAGCATTAAATATTTTGAGTGACCCTAAATGGTTCTTCTGTTTATAGCAACATATTTCCAAAGATAGTTAATCAAACGAGTTCCGATCTTTCTTCTCTGATGTTCAATAGAAATATTATGTCGATCATGATAATTATCTCCCTAGTCATAACTAAGAAGAACATATATGTCTCTCTTTGAACTTTTCATAGAGACAACATAACCTTGAGCAAGAAGATGCATATGCACATTACTCAAATGGTCCTCTTATGTTAGAAAATTCCCCAGTAAATTTTAAAATGAACTTGTTGACATGATTAATTGTTGTTTGCCATTCATGGTTTTATCATCAATAAATACACTTAAGCAAAAAAATAATATTTTTTTTCAATAGTGACTGCACTACAAAAAATAATATAATGAAAAATGAGTAGATTGTGTATAATGCATGCTTGTACCATAATATTGAAGTCGAAAAATTTACGATCACGAGGATAACCTGGGGAAATAAAGTAAACAATCTACGGATGAAACTAACATTTCTTTAATATGATAAATGATTAGTGCTTGCTTATATAACAATAATATAGAATAAGTTCAGATGAAGACAAAAGTGAAGGAAGTGTTGAACGTAATGGGTGTAGAAGAAGCGACTACGGTTAAAAAAAAAAAAAAAAAGCTATATGAAAAGGACGTGGATAGTCTTGTCTTTTAGTAAAATTCAAATAAAAGATAAAGAAGGAAAAAAAATTAAAAAAGCAAGAAATAATCTTAAGTTAAGAGTGTGGAAGTCAAAAAATTCACGATTATGGGGATAATCTAGGGAAATAAAGTACACAAATTTGCAGATGGAACTAACATTTCTTTAATCCAATATATGATTAGTGATTGCTTATAAAACAATAATGGAAAATAAGTTCAAACAAAGACAAAAATGAACGAAATGTTGAATGTAATGGGTGAGGAAGAAGCAATTAGGGTGAAAAAAAAGTTATTTAAAAGGAACGTGGGTAGTTTTGTCTTTTAGTAAAATTGACATAAAAGATTAAAAAAAGAAAAAAAAAAAGACAAGAAATAATCTTAAATCAGGAATGGGACTTGTAAAGGGTATTATAGTCAATTTAATGTGAAAGGGGTGTCAGGAGACAAAAAAATAGTGGAAATAGCCAAGCCTTCTTCTATTCTCCATATCTTTAACTCCAAAAGCATGGCATTGTCTTTTGCTTACATTTGGTAATATTGCTTCCACCATCTACTATAACAATTGTACTTGCATTATGTTCCGATAAATTCAATAATTTCACTTTACCTTTTGTTCTAATCTGCATCAGTTTTTGTTTAGCAAAAGTATATCGCAAGTGCCAAAACTTAGCATAAGTGGACACTTAAGTGCTAAAACTTCAAAAATGTACACTTAAGTGCTATTCTTTTTTGAAAATTGGACACTCTAGCCACAAATCCAACATTGCATTATTTTTAAAAATAAAAATATTCTACATGGCTCGCCAGAGTTGTCTACTCAGCAATTAATATGCAAAACAACGTTGTCTCCATGATCCCCCAAATTAAAAACCCTAAATCTAGTCACTACGAACTAGCCACCACCACCAACCATCACAATGGTGGCGGTGTGCTGCTGCAAGGTGCTGGTGCTTGCACTAGCTTGCATCAGCTTGCACCAAATCCTAGACCTCAACAACAATAGCAACCGTCGAGTGACTGTGAGTGAACAGCAAGTGGCGACAGAGCCTTAACAAGAACAACAACCAAGCATGAAGACTCGAGCGTGAGAAGGACGGCAAGCGTGAGATGGACAATGAGCATGAGACAATGCTTGATTCGATACGCTAAACAACGTCGTTTATCAACCATGCCAAAATGACGTCATTTAACGTTCGCCTTGTCCACATGGATAATAATTTTTAAAATAATTGCCACGTCAATAAAAATACTTGCCTAATAATGTTACGCCAGCAGTTTGGTCGGAAATTAACGCCATTGACACATAATTGTTCATTTTTTTTCTTCGATTTTAGCACTTAAATGTACACTTGGAAGTTTTGGTATTTAAGTGTCCACCTATGCCAAGTTTTGGCATTTTGGGTGTCGACACTCATTTTTATTTGTACCTTCCATATGCATCTTCTCGATTATAGAGCTGCAATTGGGAGTTTCCTAGCATTAAAGCAAAAAAAAAAAAAAAAAAAAAAAAGAGCATTATTTTCGGTTTTTCGTTAGATAAATTGTTCACATGATCAGGATTGCAGCATCAATTGGTGATCGACTAGTCTTCTACTGGATTTTGTAGTCATTGCTCTATTACATGGCATTATACATCAACATATGTTAAATAATATAAAAATACATATATGTGGAGATATACTTGTAGTCATTACTCTATTTCTATTGAATGTCAGAAAAAAATGCAACCAAGAAATTATTAATAAGGGCTTATTGGTCCGGTCCGAGCGGTTCAACTCCACACTTAGAATCAAAAAACTGCTCAGAACTAGTCGGTTCAGTCCGGTTCCTAGATTGGAACCAGACTATGCTTGCCCCTAGGCTTAAAGACGGACCGCAACACTCGGATCCTGGCCAAGGAAAGGCCAGTCTTGGAATTTTTGAAGATCAGTTTCGAGATTCCGACAACACCTTTTGACAATGCCCTACGAGACAGAACTGACAACGTAGGATCCATTAGGATTGGTGTTCCGCGAGACGTTGCCGTCTCTCGGCATTTCCGATTCTCAGTCAAATCATCTTGGCTTCTTCAAAGGGGAGTCACTTATAGCAGATTCGCTCCCCGTCAATATATTAATGAAGAGAAGATTCTCTCCTCAACCATAGAGCACGATACAAAAGAGAAAAATATAGCATTTCTAGCTTATTCAAACAAGCCTTTATCACAAAACTAGCAGCTAACCCTTTGTTAACCAGTTTCACAGTGCGTGTCGTTCATGCAGATAACAACACTGCCAAAATGCAAAATGCAAATGCCCCAACTCCATGATTCCACCATGTCTACTATCTTCTGTGAGTGCGTCCCCAGGCATTTTCTCATGCACGTCTAATCTGGAATATGGTTAAAGTTCACTTCTTGGGTCAAGACAAAAGGACAAAGGGAGAGAAAAAGGAAGGAATTTTAGAGGGGCACCTACTCATGTTTCTGCCTCAGAACTTGTAGTCCAACCGACTCACCTTCTCCTGATTCTTTGAGTGTTCTTGGCAGAAACTCTACCGACATCAATGGACGACTCTATTATTTCTTCACTTGACCGCATAATTGGCCCAAAAATTAGATGGTTCTTGGGCAATTCAATTTTTGAAAACCCTCCTATTCAAGAAAAGACACGTATTTTTGGCCTTTAATTCACAAAGAAAGATGAAAACAGATGTTACTCTGAAAGAGCCACGTAGAGAAAAAGCCTTCAAAGCGGAAAAGAAAGAGGGTATAGTTTCTGCAGTATACAGGTTCTGAGAGGGAATAGCGCCGCTCAATTTTCTTCAAATTGGATAACATCCAACCGGTAAGTCATTCATCAGAAAAGAAAAATGCTCTAGGCGTTACAATTTGCAGAGCATGAACAGCGCATCTCCTCAATACTCTACAACACCAGAAACCTACTACTACCTGCTTCGAGAGGAATCCAGTCTATGAATCAGAATAGGACTCATTACAGAAAACGGCCACGGTCAATCTGATATACTTATCTACCACGCGGATGGCGCTTTGTCAACCGTCAAGCATATCTCACAGAATCAAACAAGATGAGCAATTCTTGTTACCTGAAAGTCGAAGCATGTACAGCTACAGAGCATCAGGGTGATAATGCAGATAAATCAGACTTAACTGCAGGAAGCAACCAATATGAGGAAAGAGTAAAGATAGCAGATTGGCAAATCTGACAACAGCTATTTAGTCGCAGAGACCATTGCTTCAGCAGAAACACTAGGCAAAGTTCAAAGGAACCCTAAACATCACTAGAAAAGAAATATAGCATTTACTGCAAAACCTAACTAATAAAATTACAAGAACAATTAAGAAGAAAAGGAAGAAGACGAATTATTTTGCACAGAAACGTATCTAATCAGCTTTGCATCACGACCTAAAGAGAGTGCTAAGTACTTAGATAGGCGCAGCACATGTTGTCCTAAAATGGCCTGTCTGGTTGCAGCGACTACAGTGCACAACTCGTTTCACACGGCCTCGATCTTCTGCTCGGACACGTTTCTTCCTTGGCCTTCCAGGTGGACGCAGCGACTTGGGAGGGTTGATGATAATCTCAACAGATCTGTTGGCATTAGGATCTCCATCAGTAAATTCCTTCCAAAGTGACTTATCAGGAATTGGATGTATGGTTTGTGAGTAGGTCTTCCGGTAAGTGGCAACTGTGAAACAACTCTCTGTAAACCGGTGCACATTCTGCCGACATGAAAGCAGGGCGGCTACAGCATGAGCACAAGGCAAACCGTACAATTGCCAACCTCGACAGAGGCAACAACGATTGCGAATGTCCACTATGTTCGTTCCTTCATGGGATATAACTTCAAATTCGGCTTCATTAGCACGGAGCACCTGAAAGGTTCGTGCACGATCTAGAGCCTCGGCAACCCGCCTTTCAGCTGAAGGCACAAGTATTGAGGTCCACTGCATGCTTGTCTCTCGGCGTTCATTGAACCACGTCATGAGCTGCCTCCGAATACATTCCATCATCTGAATTATTGGGAGGCCAGAGGCTTCTAAAATCCAAGTGTTGAGAGATTCAACAATGTTAGCTGTCAAATGTCCAAACCTCGTTCCCTCAAAATAGGCAGTTGCCCACAAGCGAGGTGGAATTCTTCGAATCCAATATGCAGCCTCTTGCGAGATCTCTTCAATCTCCAAGATCTTAGCCTCAAACTCAATTACAGTGAGAGCATATGCGGCTTCCCACAGGAGGTTGACAAGCATCGTGTTGTTAAACTCTTTACGGAAGCTCTCACTCAAGTGGCGCATGCAAAACCCATGAAAAGCAGTAGGAAAATTTGCTTCAACTCCATCCACAATACCTTTCTGCCTGTCCGACAAAATTGTGAGCCTCGGCATATTTTCTGTGTTGATCTCAAGCAAATTATGGAGTTCAGATAGAAACCACATCCAATTATCATCATTCTCCTCGTCAACCACACCAAAAGCAAGAGGAAACAGGGCTCCATCCCCATCAAAACCAGTAGCAAGAAGCAAAGTACCGAGATACTTGCTCTTTAAATATGTCCGATCAAGTCCAAGTAATGGTCGGCAGGCATTTAGAAAACCATAGATTGATGCTTGGAAAGATATGAATAGGCGCTGAAAACAATTATCCGCAGTATTTCCATAAACAGATGCTATACTCCCTGGGTTGGTCCGTTTAACCTGGTCACAATATTGTGGAAGTAAGCGATACCCTTCTTCGAAGGAACCTCGCATAGCTGCCATGATACGCTCTTTCCCTCGCCAAGCTTGTTTGTATGACAAGGTGATGCCGTGAACACGATGGATCTCTTCAAGTATTTCTTTTGGCTTGCAGTTAGGATTCTCCTTTAGGCGTTGTTCCACGGAGTTCGCAACCCATTGAACCGATGCTTGTTGATGGCCAAGATGAGAAATTCCTCCACATGAATGATTATCATTGATGGTCCTAATAGTAAAAGTCGGAACACCCGGTAGTTTTGCCGCATGAATGCGCCATGGGCATGCTTCGCTTGCACATTTGGCAGTAAAACGAGTCTTGTCAGATTTTATGGTCTGAATTTCAAAATGAAGTGCGATAGCTGTATCTCTCAGAGCCCTCCGGCAGCTCTTGACATCAGGGAACTCCTGCCCTACTGATAACTCATAGTTTGAGCTAGAAATAATAGTACGGGCTTGAATGATAGGACTGGAAACAAGTGCATGCTCAACATCCAAATCCTCTGCAGCTTCAATTGCCATTTCCTCGTTATGGTCTACTGCTAGCTCCAGATTCTCATCAAGTTCCTGATTTTCTGAAACTCCTAACTCATTGCTTTCTGATAATGCAAGCTCATGGCTCGGTGCAGGTAAAGCCAATTCATGGCCTTCATGATCAGGCTTCCTGTCCATAGCCAGCTCATTGTCATGCACATAGCCGTGGCCACTGCTTCCCTCAGCATCATGGTTTGGTCCTAAGCCCAATTCATGATCATGAGCATGTCCTAAACCAAGCTCATGCTCATGGGTCTGTCCCAAACCCAGATGATGCTCGTGGTTCTGTCCAAGTTCCAGATCATGGTTTTGGCTGAGTCCTATGTTATGATTATGTCCTGGCACGAAGTGCTGATTTTGTGCTAGAGCTACATTATGACTTTGCCCCAATATCAAATCGTGGTTAGCCATTGAAGAACGAATCTCAGTATATGAATAACTTCTCCAGCCACTCAACAAATGGTGACTTTAGCATTAGAAAGAGACTTCCGACTGTCCTGTAAATGACCTGCAAAGCAGACAACTGTCCTTGATTATAAAACAAACAACCATGACACAAATTTACCAAGAAAGCTTGCATGTATACAATCAGGGCATTAGGACATTCAAATGTACAGACAGTTCACCGAGTTTATGCTTCGTATTCAAAGATTGCCATGTGCAAATCGTACATAAATACAGCACAAGAATCAGCCAATGTCAATGAAGAACAAGATCCTGCTCTCTCTCTCTCTCTCTCTCTCTCTCTCTCTCCCCCCCCCAACACTCTCTTTTCCTTGCCCCTCAAGGACAGGACAGTCAACAGACAGATTTTTGGCGCAAACAGAAAGAATGATAAGCAGCAATAAATCAGGCAAGCATTATCCCATTAACCATGTTTCCCCACCTCTTCCATCCCCGGGGGCAAGTCAATGGAAGCGGATTAATTACCCATCCTACATCTCCCGGATTTTCGAAATCCTTGACCATATGGCCGCAAAATTAAAAATTTAAGCGAGGAGCAGCCTATAACTCGATTGAAGCTTCAATCCAATCCATCCATCACGAAAGCTTCAAAATTCCCACTCAATAGAGAAGTGCTCGCAAAACTATAATCTCTACAGACCACCAAACTCACTAACCTCAGAACAAACACTCAACCGCAAGCTCTATAAGACCCGAGCTTCAGTTTCTCTATTTTTTAATAAAGCGGGAGAGTAAGCGATCAGTGTAATTCGAATCAAAAAGCTCATCACCAAACCAAACCAACCCAACCCAACCCAATTCCAGAAAAACCTAGAACAACACACTAAACTGGCAATCACCTGAGAATTCAAGAACCGACCCAGCTTCGACCCAGCTCGGATCAACGGAGCCAGCCCCCATAGAGCCAGGAACCGGAGATGGGTCCCTCCAGAATCCGGTAAAGCAGCGATCTTTGACGACGGCGACCGCGACGGAGACAGGCCGGATCGGAGCTAGGGTTTCGGGGGCCCCGATCGAACCGGGAGGGCCGCGGGGATTTGAACGGGAGGAGAGACGGGAGGGAAATTGGCGGGTAAATTGGAGGAGAGGAGTGGGGGAGGAGAAATATGGAAAACCCAAGGGGGAGAGATTGGGGAAAGGCAGGGGCAGAAGAGGGAGAGAGGGAGAGAGAGGGGCGCTGGGGAGGATGGGAAGAAGGCGAAATTATGCAGAGCCCTTGCTTTCGGGTGCGAGGGGAGAACGGGGCATTTAGGTCAAAGGGGAAAAGGATGTTTAGAGAGAGGGAGGAGAGAGAGAAGGATTGTATGTCGAATCCTCGATGCCCTTGTGGATTTGGGTTTTGGGAATTTGATTTTTGGAATTGACTCTTTTGGGCCTTTCTTTCTGGTTGTGGCGTTCTTGGCTTTGGACCTCCTATTCTTTAAGTGGGAAATTGTGGGGGTTGGACTATGTTTGTCCTTCCCCAAAAGCTCATGATTTCCTCCTTTTTTTCCTCTCTCTTTTTCCTCCTATATTAACAATTAGTGGGGGGAGCATGTACCATCCATAAGATAATGGCAAAGTTGATTAAACCTTTTCAGGTCATGCGAGCCGCCACTCGTGAGGCAGCACTTTGCCCCAAAAAACATATTAAAAAATATATAATCAATCTAATTATGAGTTATTCTATTTTAAATTTAGGGTAAAAGCCCCCAAAAAAACCTAATATGCCCATTATGGCATATTTATGTGGAACTTTTTTTGTGACACCAAAAACTCCAAACTTATATTCGCGTGACACATGGTGTCACAAAAGAAATTTTGGATAAATGTATCACACAAGTATAAATTTAGGAATTTTGGTGTCACAAAAAAAAATTGAGTGAATGCGTCACGATTGATAAAGTTTAAGAATTTTTTTGTATCTTTTTTCCCTTAAATTTATTCACATTTTTTGTCAAATTTCATTTACAATTTATTAAACTTCACTAGATCAAGAACTATAAATGTATAAAGCTAAACAAAAATGTAGTTAATAAGTATATTTGGTTCAGATTGTGACATTTCATAAAGTTCTTCTTCCTAAAAATGATACACGTGAATCGCTTTGAAAAAGTAGTTATGTGTAAATATTTTCATCATCAATAACAATTTATACTCAAATATTTGCATTTGTGATGAACAACTTTTTATATTCATTCCTATTGATAAGTGATCCAAACAATCATTTTTGCATATTATTTTTTCAATTGTTATTTTTTTTCACAAAAACAAACCGACTCAATATGTTTTGTTCAATTATATCCATTTACTCCGGGGGTGCCGAACAAAATTTGGGCAGATTTTTAAATTCCCTTCGTACCGTCTTCACAAAAATTTAAAAAACATCTTTAAATTTTCGGACCCCTTTTCATTCCCCTTATTTTCGTCCTATAACCAAACAGAACAATTACCGCATCATGAAGATAAATTAAAATTTTAATAGATTCAACCAATGCTAAAATATATTTTAATCAATCCTAAGTTTTGGGATTTGTTAGACCAATAAAAATGAATCACAAACCCATTTCCGAATCCATAGATGATTATATGTGTTAGTTATATTCGATAAAGAAGTCATAAATAAGTTTAAACATAATAAGAGAGTTAAATGAGTCATAAATGGATTTAGAGTAGAATTAGAGTAGAACCGACCAAAAAGAAAAAAAAAAAATCTTTCTCTTTTGTCTTCATTTGATATGCGCATTCGCTCTGCACTCTCACTTCTATTTGAGTACGAGGTTTCCTAAAATTAGAATAAATGCGGAAGTGTTATAATAATATTGGTCAAGTTGAGCTAGCGTTGGATAGGGGTCGGGTGGGGTTAAGTTTACGTGGGATATGGATTATTGAATTAGTATTGCATGGAAAGTGGGTCAAACCATTTTGGATCCGACCCGATCCACCCGTGTATTGGTGATCAACCAACGCAAAAAGGGCAGGTTGGCAAAAGCAGACGATGCTTTGCGTTTCTTAAGGGTTATGATTCGGCTGAGCCTTTCGCCTTCAACTCCCTGTTTCGTCCAACTCTTGGGGGGGCCGCAGCGCGGACGAAGCATCATGCTGATGCCATCCACATAATCGAGCCAATGGGTTCTACGGGGAATACCCTGCAACGTTTACGTTCCCAGCATTCTGATAGATTGCCTCTGCCACTTGAAAATGTCTGATCCTGGATTTTTCGTTTCGACCAAAATGTTCGAGCTTGGGCTCGAACCGGATGCGGTGACCTTTAACACTTTGCTCGACGGCCTCCCTGAAGAGGGTAAGATCGCGCGAGCCTTGGCTGTTGGCAGAAGAAATGGGGGGCAAAGGTTTCAAGGCTTCATCTTGAAGGGATCGTGCACAACTGGTAATACTTAGCCAGCCCTTCGGTTGATGAGGAATTTGGAAGAAAGGGGTCGCGAGCTGGATGTGGTCGTGTACACCACGATCATCGATGGTTATTGCAAGGAAGGACCGGCGCCTGGCGGCGGAGGCAATGTGGCTTCTTCAACTGTACCTTGATTCATGGCTTATGCTGCATAGGAAAATGGAAACGAGCGAAGGCCTTGTTAGAGAAGATGATTAATGATGGAATCGGCTCAAATGTTATCACTTATAACTCCTTCGTCCAAGGTCTATGCCGTTGTGCCCAATAGGAAGACGCTCAAGCTCTGTCGAGTGAGATGCTGAGGGGAGGAACAAGGCCCGATGATCGAACCTTCACTATTATTTTGGATGCGCTCTGCAAACAGGGCATGACTAATGAGGCGAAGTGCATATTTGATTCGATGATCGAGATGGTTGTTGGGCCAGATGCAGTTACTTATAAATCATTGATCAATGGTTACTGCCTTCAAAATCAAATGGATGATGCTGCAATTATATTTTATTTGATGACTGCAAGGAAATGCAATCCTAATGTTGTGCTATAGCTCATTGATTAGGATTAATGGGTACTGCATGGTTAAAAGAGTCGATAAGGCGATAAGTCTCCTTCAGGAAATATCGGAGAAAGGATTAGTCTTTAATGTTGCCGCTTATGGTTGTCTCATAGATGGCTTTTTCCTTGCTGGAAACCCTGGGATTGCATATCAGCTGTTTTATAGGAGGCCAGCTTGCAATAATAGAAATCAACAAACTTGTGCCATCATGTTGGATGGTCTTTGTACATATGAACAAGTCAACAAGGCAATGGCATTGTTTTGACATGTGGAAGATGGCATGGAGGATGTTCATACAATCCGCTGCAACATCCTAATTAACGGCTTGTGTGAGGCAGGGGAACTTGGATGTGCAACGAACCTCTTCAACTCGCTGAATGCCAAAGGCTTGCAACCTGATGTCGTGACATTTCAAGCCATCATAAAGGACTATGTAAAGCTGGCCAAATACGTGAAGCTTGTGAGCTACTTCATGATATGAGCGAGTAGGGACGCTCTCCAGATGGTTTTGCGAATAATATTATCGTCCAAGCACTCCTTGAAGACGGTCAGAAAGTGAGAGCAATGCTTCTTCTAGGCAAAGATGATTGAGAGAGGCTTTTCTGCAGATGCATCCACGGCTAAAATTTTCAGTGCCTTGTCCAACAGTACATTAGAATACTGAAAGTCTGCACCGGGTACATAAACTTTCATGAATTATGACTTCATTTATAGTAAATAGCTAACCTTTATCTTGATGAGAGAAAACTGAGCTTGCCACATCGATTGCTAGTAACGGTGTACAGAATGTAGTCCTTGGTTCATGTACTTCTCTTACTTTGGCCATATTCAGAGAGTTTCATGTGGGGACCTTTATATGAAGTCAACTCCAATTATGAACCCTGTCCCCCCCATATTGAGAATCACAAGCTAGGGCTTGTCAAACATGAAAAGGCTTAAAACTAAAGTTAATATTATTTGCAGAGCTTCCTATTTTACGATGGTGGTGCTGGGAATGAGGCAACACTATCTAGAGGTGGTAGAGTTTAAATTTGAAAACTACTTCCGTTTGCTTGTTGGGTACTGTTTACTACGGATTCAATGCCTGAAGTGGATGTCCTTGGAGATTCGAAAAAGATCATGTTCTGATTCGAGAAAAGAAAAACCAATACAAATGCAAGAATGACTGCGCGTGTACGTAAATTGCTGGTTGAGATAGCGTTCTGCCATTGAATTTGGAGAAAATATGAAGAGAAATCCGCACCAGTTCTCGTGCATTGTGTCTTTTCAGAAGTCCAGTGTTGGGGGATAAAAAGAGAAGCGGACTATTTATCTGATGTAACCACTTTCTGCTAATTCTGCTTGAACAATGTGTATCTATTCCTCTCCAGATGTCAAAACAATGCCATTGCCTCCTTCTGCAGACAGATCTGCGGCATCTCTTATATCACAATCCCCTAAAAGTTGCAGCTTCAGGAGTACTGTGTTTCGTCAAGATTATTGTCACGAAAGGTTCGTGTAAGCATAATTGACTACGATGCCATTATCCCCTATATAATGTCATCCGGGAAGCAAAAAGTATCCTTAATTTCATCTTTATTCAAAAGCATGGGTAACTCATTTCGACAGTGATGAGGAACAAAGTAGTAGCTAGCACTTTTGCCTCAACGGTGGAGTCTGTGACAATGAAGAAAAAGAATGTGAATTTGATGGGCTGCTAGAGGATATTCCCCTTTGATGTCGGTCTAGAGGTCTTGTTCTATCTTCAAATTGCCATTCCTTTTCTTTTAAGACGACTTTTCCAGAACAACTTCAACATTATAGTCAAACCAAGAGACTGATGTCTCTCAACCAAGTAATGATCAAACACTGAATCTGAGGAGGAAAGATTTTATGGACCCTTTATCTGGGATTATGATTAAATTACTCTTTGGTATCTTTCCTCTGATTTTCATTTTAGTTTATGGACCCTTTATCTGGGATTATGATTAAATTACTCTTTGGTATCTTTCCTCTGATTTTCATTTTAGTTTTTCCTTTCCAGATAAGTACCATTGAAGTTCTGTTCTTAGGTCAAGCATTCCTGTAGGGATGGCCATGTGGCAGATACTGTTGAACTGATAAAATAATGTTTCACATGAGTGATCGATCATCTAGTTTCATGTCAAGAAAGGATAGCATTCTTGCGGTGAAGCGAGTTCCCTAAGCAAAACTTCCATGAGCCTTGTAAAAGTATACGGCAATGATTTTGAGTGAAGCTACTCAAATTTGTTTTCTGAAGATGTCGTAATTATCGGCTTCGCAGCATTGCCAATTTATTGCAATATACAAGTGCTCGCTTAGCTTTTCAATTCACTGCTTCATGTTTTATGTATCAGATTTTGGCAATAACTAGTTAAAAGCCAAGGAATGCAAGTCAAAACATGCAGTATATGCTGCTAAGCTAGTTCATGGATTTGGGTTTCCTTGTGATGTATTAGATTTGTCAGACTGTTCAAAATAATTTGCTTCTTTTAGACAGATTATGTGACCATAAGAAACTTTTTGAGGTGATGATAAGAGAGACCTTTTATCTATTGTGAACTGAAGATTTCTGCATACACTAAAGACGATCGTGCTAAAGAGTATGATTTTGCCTTTAGCTTCTCATATCACCATCTCTTTTTCTTTTTCCTTTTTCTGCAGGGAAGTCTCGGGGCCGTCAAGTCAAACCATGTAAGGCCAGTCAAATGGTAAAATGCAGGGACGGCCAAATAGAGAGAACATCAAAAGCCCCCGCTCTCCACACATGAGTAGGCCAGTGCCTATATCCTTGTTCAGCAGGGGAAAAGTAAGGTGAAACCGACACTTCGGAGAAGTACGCACGACCCAGCTACCAAAGTTTGGCGTCCATAAAGGCTGCTGTCGCTATCGCTTCGACTGCAGAATTAGTCTTTCGTGTGCACGCACCATTCGCTTTCGGACCTCTGCACCACCATGGCTCCTTTTGTACGCTTGCAGAGCTGAAGAGCTCAGAGAGAGGGACCGATCCTTTTGTCGGTTGCGATATTTCGGTCAATTATCCCGGCTGATCAGATGCGTGATGCGGAAGCTACAGTTACAGAATCGGTTTTGAGAGCGTCGGACGTGGGTAGATCCTCGGATTAGTTGGATCCATTGCAATGACCGCGCTTGCAGTGTCTCCCACAACATGCATGGAGCAGCACTTTCTGACATAGTTCATCTAGTAATGAGTAAGTGTAAACATAATTCCTGTATAGAATCGGAAATCTGAGAATCCCGGATTCTGAGCTATGTATTGTAGGGTAGCTTCAAATTTTAAAAATTGGGAAATTTGTTTTTTTTGGTAAAACAAATTGGGAAATTTGTTCTAATAGGTAGAAATCTAAAACCTAGAACGAGTTTTATGTTTTTCTAATATTCTATAGCATTAAATAGTAAGTACCGAAATCACTAGTAAACTAAGACCTTTGCTTTATTAATATAAATTTTTATATTTAAATACGAGTTGTGATCGGTGAATTGTAATAAATAATTGTCATTAAAAGTGATGATTTATTACAATTATTTAATCAAGAATACAATAATACAAGTGAAACATAGGTAAACTTTGGAACTAGCTATAAAATCTATAATACGATAGATTATAGGTTTCAAAAATTAAGAAACATATTCTAACGGGTAAGTTACAGGTTTTATGTAAAACCTAGAATCACTCCCCCCAACCAAAAGTAACAAGGGCAGAAAGAGTAGAGTTTCATCAAGATTGGAGGCACGATGTGTTACTGGTTTTTTTTTTTTTTTTATCATTTTGTAATCATTTTGTTTATAGATGGATAACATGCTTTAGACTGCCCTGCTGTTGTTGACATGGTATCGCTGGTTGAAGAGTAGTTGCTAGTTCATTCTGAAACTTGCTCCTTGAGAAACCAATAAGCAAGTAGAGTGAGGTTGCATTCAATATATCCAGGATTATTAAAGCCAAAGAGAACCTATGGAAGCATGTGGCACCAAGCTTGTCATGCCTTAGGGTATCACCTGAGTCCAACTTAGAAAGACGTTATGCGGTTCTAATTTTCACTCATAACTTCGTTTCTAGAATTTGAAATACAAAAAGATTATGTTATGAGGGAAATTTATATACGTCATGCAAACTAATGTTCATATATTATGAAAAATTCCAAGTGTTCCCCATAAAACGTCATAATCTAATTCCAACAATTGACTCTTACGTAAGATTCGACAGAATAAGGGCTGTGTGTTTGCATTCCTAGTCCATGTTTATTAATACAATTTTTGTTTTTTTTTTTTGTTCTGGGAAACAAAAAAAAAGAATAGAAATATGTTTGTTTGTATTTTTGTTCCAAATCTATTATTTTGTTTCCGGGAACAAATTTGGAACAAAAACAAGAAACAAAAAAAAAAAATTGTTTCTTGTTTTGAACACTTTCAAGAAACAATTTTTCTCTTTCTTATTTTTTCTCTCTTTCTTTTATTCTTCTTTTTTTCTTTGGCCGGTCGTCGGCCTTGACCATGGCCCAAAGCGTCGTCGGCCAGTCACCGGCCATGGCTGAGACCGCCGACCGGCCAAAAAGAAGGAAAAATTAAAAAATTAAAAGAAACAAAAAAATCATACAAGTTTACTAAACGAGTTCTTCATTGAAAATTGTTAAAATAATAAAAATAATTTTTATATTTTTATTCTCTAAAATAATTTTTGAATAGAAACGTTACCAAACACGCTATAAGGTTTTCAAAAAGATTATGATGGATAGAGAAAACCCTAGACCAAAGGAGAAGAAAAATCGAAGAAGAAGAATAAAAATAAGAATATATATATAAAGGAAAAGAAAAATCCAACCAAAATTATTGAAGCAGGGGAGGCAGCAAGAGAAGACCAAAACAGTGAAAAGACATATCAAGTGTAGAAAAGTCTCTATGCAGATGTGGACAAAACAGAGCAGCATCTTTCCAATTCACAGGTGAGAACAAATCAAAGCATTTAAGAGAGAGAGAGAGAGACCCCCAGCCACACGTTATGTTAGAAAAGACACAAGCCTTTTTACAATCCACCACCCTCTTCAGACATCCCATTCCATTGTAAAAAACATTCTTTTGAGAAAAAGAAAAATTGGGGACCCTCGAAAGGGCTTCCCTAAAGGAAGATAAAAGACAACACACAGGAGTTTTGTCAGACTGTCTGATGAAAGAGACTGGACCTAAGCGAAAGTGAAAAACCATGGGGGGATCCAGGGCAAGGCTCCATGAACTGATATTGGAAACCGGGTCGCCAAAGGACAAGCAAGCATGGCCTCTGTTTTGTTTGTTCAAATTTTTCGCTCCCCTTAGCTTATCTATCTAGATCTCAGATGACAATTTAGTGATCAGGGGATCACAGGACTAGTACATCAGTGACGACATATTAGACTAATTCATTTGATTGTTGAATGTCGCAGCCGAACAGTCACGAAGAACATCTAACGAGGTAATTCTTGCATCGAGCCTTCAACTCGGTCTAATATGTTCCGATGAAATGAACCCATCAAATTGTAATTGTGGTCGATATGATCTTTAACTATTTAAGCACACTTAGACCTCTAAGTTTATTCGTTACAATGCAGGAAGTAAGTGCCAGGTCAAGTAACAGGTGTGTTGATGAGATCACATTGATTGAGATAGGACACCCAATTGAATGTGCATCGGTTTTTTTTTTTTGGTCAGTCATGTGCATCGGTTTACTCATCACTAGAGAGAGAGAGAGAGAGAGAGAGGCCAAAGATATCTCTGTCGTCTGCTCTTTTGGTTTCTTGATTCTCAGAGAGAGAGAGAGAGAGAGAGAGAGAGACTGTGTGCTGGTGAGTTTTAAGAGAAATACATCAGTAGCACCTGATGCTGAACTAGAAGCAGATCATAATGGCAGCTTATTACCCCAGCAACGTCACTACTGATCACATTCAACAGGTTCCCTTCTCACCGTCCCTGTCTCTTTGGTTTCCTCTGCCATTCTCTAAGCTTGTCTTCACCGAAGTGTTGGATTGGTGCGTTTTTAGTCTCGTCTTTCTTTCTTGTTTCTATGGAAGCATATTTTCCAATGATTTCATTTCCTATGCGTGAAGCATAATTAAGATAGAAGTAGTTGTGGAATGAACTTCTAACAGAGTAATATAAAGCTCGAAAATCTTGTTCTTTTCTCCTTTTTTCTGCTAGTGCTAATGGTTGGTTATTGACTCGAAGATCTTCAGGACCATCTCCAAATCCTTCTTACCCCAACTTAGCACATCAGACGGAGAAATTTTTCCCAAAAAAACGAAACTTTTTTGTTTTCTGCAGTAGTTGGTTTGTGCTATTGTGTCTTGTGGTACTTATGATCCTGTTGTTTCGCTTGAATGCATGCAGTACCTAGATGAGAATAAGTCCTTGATTTTGAAGATCGTCGAGAGCCAGAATTCGGGGAAAATGAGTGAATGTGCAGAGTAAGCAATGCCTTCATTTGCAGTTTACTAAGGTCCAGGTTGAATTGATTTGAAAGTCGAAGCTTATAATTTCATTGATATAGCTTTTGTATTGTTCTGCAGAAACCAGGCCAGGCTGCAGAGAAATCTCATGTACCTAGCAGCCATAGCTGATTCTCATCCACCTCCAAACATTCATCCACAGGTAAACTGAATTTATTCCAACCCGAGACACATATTAACATTTCATTAGTTCTAAACTTCTAATGAAGTCATCATGTTTTAGCACCTTGAGACACCTTGACCTCAATCTGGGGAACCCTGACTTTGTAATCTTGCAGTTTTCTTCGAGTGGTGTTATGCAGCCAGGAGCGCAGTACGCTCACCACCAGCAAATGACGCCGCAGGCACTTGCGACGATGCGATCCTCCATGCTCTACCCTCAGCAGCCTTTCTCTACACTGCAGCAGCAGCAGCAGCAGCAGCTCGGTGCGAGCTCTGGTGGAGGCACAGGATTCAACATCCTCCACAGCGAGGCAAGCCATTCAGGCATCGGCCGCTCGGTGTTCGGTGTCGGAGGTGGAGGATTCCCCGAGTTCGCCCACGCCTCGACAGGTATGTCGAGCGGGAGCAAGAACGACGTGGGCAGTGCGACTTCTTCTGAGGGCCGAGGAGCAAGCTCACTGAGCGGCCCGGGTGGCGATAATGGAGAAACCCTTTACTTGAAAGCCGCAGATCATGAAGGGAATTGAATGGTGAGAGGATGGCAAACGCTCGAGCCCCCTCGAGGCCCGCTAGTTACTTGCTTATTAGGCTTATGCGCAAGAAAGACTAATCGATTAGCTTTATGTTGTTCTTGTTTTCCTGGGTAGATGATGCATTGATGCCTGTAAATTCTCTAGGTTGAATTGAATCGCTCTGCGCTTCTGCTCTCGGTTGGCCTATTTCGTTTCTTTCCGTTGCTGAATGTGACATTTTGAGTCTGCTCTGCTTAATGATCCTGACCTTTGAGCCCGAATCGAAGTTTGATCATGTGAACAAAACTTTGCCCCGGAAAAGATTGACTCGGGCAAGTCTAGTGTAAGGAAGAGAATCTCATCAGCCTGATAATGTTTTGCTGGAATTAGGATGATTATGATATAAACAGAACTGAGCAATTTTCCATAACAGGACGAGAATGGAAGCCGGAAAATGGGTAGATGCGATGGGTCTATTTGTTCGACTTGTTGAACCATGAGCATCTGGGAGCTGCTTAGCCTTAATCAGCGAGTTGCAATTAGGTCCATAAGTTACTTCGGACATGTTAGAATCATATTGTTGCTTGATGACTAAAGAGGTCGGATTTGCGATGCTCAAACAGAGGTAATCAGTCTCCAAGAGAAACTCGAACCATATCAGTTCATCCAAAAACCAAATTTAAACACAAGAACACAAAAGTGACAGATTCAAAAGCCATAATAACATCATGTGAACTCCATCTAATTAGTAAACCTGAAGCTTTGCCAGTCTTGCCCGTAATTCTTAGACAATTCTATGGCTCTTGCATCGTGTTCGTACGCTTTGATTTTTCTTCATTTCACCAGGAGTATTAGAAAGCACTGTAAATTTGTGATGTTACTCAATAGGACACTTGCAGTTGCCATGCTCAATTTGGCAGTAATCTCATTGAAATGCTGAATGCTGAAACGACTTGACTCTTAATTATACAGCAACGATTATCTTATCCACAAAAACTTATCATAAAAATTGAAATGGAAGCTAGTTTCTTTATCTGATCATACAAAGAGACATTGAGAATAAAACCCCGACAGCCCTTCTGAGCACTCTTTCCAGGAGAGACCTCCATCCAAGAGCCCATCGAAAGGCACAGAGTATGAAACATAATCTCGCTCCCCATTCGTCTGTGATTGCAGATTGCTTCGGCCTAAACTCCGGCTCCCATCCTTGCTGTACTCACAGAAACCCCCGGCGTCGGAGTCTTTGCCAGTCAGTTCCTGGACGATCGCACGGAACTCGGAAGCATTGCTGGCCTTCACCATGACGGGGCTCGAAATGTACTTGATCTTCAATGGTTTCTTCCTGGCTAAATTGGTGGGTTTTTGGCTTCTAGCAATCTGGTGAAAATTGAGCTTGCCCATGAGTGATGTAAGTGGGGAGAAGGTACAGAGCAATATCTCTCTCATTTCACAGAAGCTTCAATTTATAGATGCTGCAGCTCATGGCGAGTCGAGCCATGAGAGTAAAAGATGTTGCCAAACAGTGACATCGAGTGGAGCTTCCAAGAAACCGGGGATCCGAGACGAGACAAAATTGGAAAAAGCAAAGAAGATGACTAGAGAGATTAAATTTGCATGACCATGCAAATATGGCGACCAGAATTCCAAAATGTCTGCCCTCGTTCCAGCTTCCTCCATAGGCTTCTTGTCTTTATCAAGGACCTCTTTTTTTTCTTTACATTTGACTACTAATAGTAGTGCTCAACGAAAAATCTACATGTACATAACATTATATTATGCATATCATATATTGTATAGAGAACCAAGCAACGGCGGCCCGTCGCTAACATGAAAAGTACATAAATGTATAGAATTGGGGATAGGATGGGTTAATTTCATTCACTTTCTGGAGTGATGATGCAATATTGTCATTATGTTCATGCAGTGCGGGGTTCGGTGATGCTCGGATTTTGTCTATTTATGAATTGTCTTAAAGAGAAAGGTTGCGACAGTCCAAATATATATAGAAGGTGGTATATTAAATTCGTGATGTTTAAACTCCGAAATCACAAGATGTTCCTAGCAAAAGAATAGTTAACTAGAATTATAACTATGTCAACATAGTGTCGTATTTTAAGTACTGGAATCATCGTTTTGTGATAATTTTATGCAAGATAAAATGAGGGACTTGACGGTGGTTATAGTCGTTGGTTTTTTCATCGTTGGTCTTCACCAAACCCACGTGCTAGAAGAACATCGCTCTCATCAGTCAAAGATATAATTGCTAGTCTCCCTGACCGGATATGTAGGAACTAGAAAGCCTTTCTAGATCGATCCGATTGTTTGATTGATGATTTGTCATCAGAGTGGGTCTAGAATTCAATTGATCAGACCAACTAAGTGTCTAATCAATGTATGATAGTCCTCATTATTGCATGTTTTATTTAATATTCCTAACACCCACGTACGTACGATGAATTATGAATCGACTAGATAGGCATGAGAAAACCGTCGTATGTACGTACACTTATGAATCGATTAGGAATTAATTTCGTTGGCAATGAAAATCCCTACTATAAAAATGAAAAGTGGTTTATGCTTCTGAAAATAAAATAAATAAAAAAATCTTCTTTTGATTCGTTTGACCTCCATCATAATCATCAACCGACCGAGCCCATTTGCCTTGGACTTGGGTGTCCAAGGTCAGACTTGGGTGCCCAAGTGCTGGATCCAAGCTGTGGATTGTACAGCACGAGCTTGCCAACCTTTGAACTGGGCGCCTCATCACTCGGTTCAAGTCTTTGCAGCGCCAAACCAAGGTCCCTGGGGTTGAATCCAAGACTCCACGGTCGGTCCTAGGAACAGGATCGCGTTTGCTAGGATCCGAGACTCTTGATGTCTGGGTCCGAGGCTTTGGCTTGTCGATTCCGAGTTGATGTGAGAGCTTGGGGTTCTTAGCAATCGGACTCAAGTTCCCAATAGCCAGACACAAGACCCTAGCGGGACCTTCATCCCGAATTATTCGGCCCGGGACCTAGGTGTTAGAATTGGGTCCCCGGTTGTGTCCACATCGCCGGGTCCCTGGAGGTCGGACCTGGGTGTCGGTTCGACTAATAGGACCTCCTTGAGCCAGACCTTTGTTAAGTCCAGGTCGACCTGGGGTCCGTTTCGAATGGACTTGGGTCCCCAGCGGGTAAACACCCAAGACCCCGAAGCTCGCTTCGAGTCCCTAGCGGTCTCGCCGGCGAGATTTGGATTCGGCAGCTGTAAACCTTGATGCTTCAACCACTGAGGTTTACTCCAGTGGCCACCCTTCCAACTTGGAAGAGGGAGGTGGGGAGTTCGAATCCCTACCTTCTCAAGGGGTTGGGGGTGGGGACGAATTATTTTCAGGAGTGGGTTTCGACTCCCACGCCCTGCAATGAGGCAGGACAAAATTCTGAGAGTGAGAGTTAGAATAGGAGTAGAGTAGGACAGACAAAAAAAAAAAAAAACCTTGATGTTTCACATACGGATCACCAAACGCGTGAACCGATAACGAATGCATGCCAGATTTTCTCATCCATATGTGCCCCACGTCAAAAAATGTTACCTCTCTAGTCCGTCACCCAGGGATTCGTCGGTGAAATATTCTCCATCTAGAAAGCATTCTCGTAAAAAGATCCGGACCCAGAAAAGAATTCATACCCAGATTCAAACACGTGCCTGTCATCGTTTCAATTCTTCCAAAATCATGTGTTTGGCTAAAACCCATACTGGCTATGAGCCGAATACTTAACCTTAGATTTAGCATTTACACTATAGTTTCGATTTCTGGCACCCCCTTGATGCCATTGTTTGTACTAATGACTTCGGTCTAGTTGTGAATGAAGTATTCTCGATATCCTATAACTGAAAATGCACAATTTTTTCTTGGAGAAACGATAGAAACGTTACCATGGGTTTAAATTAATTTATAAAAGGATGTGATAGATGTAAGTGGATGTTTAATCAAACTAATTATTAAGGTCAATCTTTGTATTAGGTTTATTATATTCTTTATGAGAGTAAAGTTAGTCATGAGACCATCTAGAAGATGTGTGCTGATGTGCTCTTTTTTTAATCAAGGTTTCATATTCTTGTCGACTGTTCACACTGGTTGTGCGTTGCATCCTGTGTCCAGAAAACAAGATTGTCTTTTTATGGCCGCTTTGGCCGAATAGAGAAGAACACGTCTCTTCTTCTCGGTACGTGTTCTTGAAAAATCCTTACTGTTAATGGGTCTTATTTTTGGGCTTCTATTTCCAAAAAAGATAAGTTTTTAATATGGTACGATAATGCATGCCCACCATATTTTCTGCTGGCATTAGCTCTATGTATCAAATGCTTATTGTAATGAGCTTAGCTGATGATTAATTGATTGTTACCATGATAAGAAATTGGAATGAGAGAGAAAATAATGTGCAGTGAGCCATCCTTGCGTGAGGATGTTTCCTCGACCGATTATCGTAAGACAATGCTATAAAGTAAGTCAAACGTTACTTGATATAAGAACTATAAAATGCAAATAATTAGATACTTATATAAAAAAGAGCAACAAATGATTTAAATTTTATAGAGTTTTATAAAGTTGATGTGAAGTACCTAAAACGGAATAACATGTGAATCTTTGTTACTATAAATGAGTAGAGAACTCCATTATGTCTGTTCGACTTAACTCTTATATATTTTTTATAAAAAGATATTATCATTGAAATATTTTGTGGGATTACTACTAACCATTTTAAAAGTTTAACCTGTTAAATAAGGCATGTTTGATTTTTTTTTTTTTTTTTAATATTCTAACACTCCCTCACACGCGTAGACCAAATTTTGGCCCAAGACTAAGTGTAGAAATATATAATAAGGAAGGCAAATATAGGGTCTATAATATTTAAACTCAAGACCTCATATTCTTGATGGTAATGGTGTCACAAAATTTTTCGATTGTAATTAGTGGGTAAATACTGTTGATTTTCTACATATGTTTTTTTTTTTTTTTTTTTTTTTTTTTTTTTTTTTATTGGGGCAAGCATTTACATTTCCATGTTTAGTAGTCTCCAAGTGCCAATCCCAAGATTGCAAGAAATTTGAGGACCAAATTGTCAAAATTGCAAAAGTTACATAGATCAAGTTTCGAAAGACAAGTCTAGTTGGTGTCACATGTATTATTACTATTATGAGACATTGGACCATCGAGCCTAAAAAAAAGTTTTGAAGAGTCCAAATTAAGTGGTCTATTCTGGCAATAAACAAATAGATAAAACAGTGCAAGGGAAATGCTAGTCGTCGCCTCAATATAAACAATGCCATGTGTCGGTTTCTTTCATACATAAATTTCGTTTAATTAGATATAACTTTTTGATGGATCACGCAGCCCACCAATAAGGTGGAATTATATTTTCAGTTGTAGATGCAAAATCGAAAAATCTCCTCCTTTTTCAGCTTGCGGACCTCTATATCATCTCATTATCATACCTCTAACGAAAGAAAAAGGTGTTCCTTCATGATTTCCTGCTAGCGAATGACCTATTGATGCCTAAAGTTCTGAAATACAACTCGGAAATTCTTTTGGGACGAGGAGATACAACTTCAAGTCACGGATTTTGTTTGTTGAGGATGTCTTGGTCTTAACAAGACACCATTTGTGTCGTCGGTTGATCTTATCTTTGTAAGTTACATTTCTTTTCCCACCATTTTTTCGGTCTGTTCCTCACCCTCCCACATGACTCAGCTGTCAATCATTTCACTTTTTAACACCTTCATTTTGTGCGATTTTTCATTTGCATTGGAGGGTTGGCGGCCATGTCTTCCCTTCTGCATTTAGAGAGAGAGAGAGAGAGAGAGAGAGAGAGAAATGGTTTTTATGCGGTCAGGAATTGGCGCGAGAGGGAAGGTACCGAACTTAACGGCCCTCTTGAAGAATGTCACATTGCGAACACCACTCCATTCTCCCACATCCACTTTTGCACAAGACATGAAAAAGAGAAAATGAAGACTTTGCAATAGCCCCCCATTGAACTCCTCCTTTTTCTCTCCTCTTTTCCATCACAGACCCGTTTTCTCTCACTTTCTCCAGAAAATATTGCCACTAATCCCATCATTGTTCCCCCTTTTTCCCCCCTCTCTATTCTGGGTGGTTGCCCGATTCCAGTGATTGCAACTGGATCATGCATCATTGATCCTTCCTGGTACCCGAAAGCCCAATTCATTTGAGGGCATAGGTTTCCATATCTTCGGCATAATTTTTGCTCTTGAAGATTTCAATGGTGGGATCGATAAGTTGATAACTTTCAGTTGGAGAGGCGAAATGTGTGACGCTGAAGATTTCGGGTTGGTGCGGCAGTCATTGAGATTGTCATGACCTTTCTGAACCAAAAATCTGTTCACTGAGAAACCTCAATCTTGAAGCTCAAAATGGTATGTCTTGCTTGTGATCACCTTTGATCTGCTTTTAATTTGCATTGCTTTTGCAGCGTTTGTGCTCACTATGTTTCCATTTGAGTACCCCGTGCAATGTTGGCTTGCATGTCCCGTGTTTTTGGGTCTCTGGATCATAGGTGGAATTTATGAAAGACTTGGTTTCTGCAAATGTAATAAGATAAGCAAGCATCGCAGATTAGTGAAGACAATTTAAGCCACTGCATATGCCGGAGATATCATAGGAAGATCGGCATGCAGTCGAATGAAACGGATATTGCTGGAAAAAGTGTGTTTTATTGTTGTGGGGGGACTCTAGTAGTTGAATTGGTCGTGATTGTCATGAAAGAAAAATAATGGTGTTTGAGGAAATCTACTTGGACACAAACCGTTTTTTATTTCTGGAAACTGGTATCTGGTGATGAATCAGAAGAGGACTCATTGATTTAATTTCTTCCAATCAATCATTTCATCTAAATTAGCTATTGACAGCAATGCCATACTTGTCTGAAATGACTCGAGCCACGTTCATCATTATCTTTAGTGCTAAGCAAACATTTGCGATCCATTTGATGTTTGCTTGATTCTATATTAACTGACATTGCAAAAAGTTTAGACTTTTTTTTAATGATTTGCTATATCCAAAATATGTAAATAGTTGTTGGTTTCTTCGTCTAAGTCCTGATGATCTTCATATATCCTTCCCTATTCTTGATCCAATAGAAAGAATAATGTAGATGATCGTGAGTTTCTCTGTATTTTCATGGGTTAAGTCACGTTCTCGCATGTCATAATGTGTGCTGAAAGTCTTATGTTTTTGCATTCGTGTCTGCAGGGGACACCGGTGAATATAATTGTCGGTTCTCATGTCTGGGTCGAAGACCCTGAATTAGCTTGGATTGACGGGCAGGTGTTGAAGATTAATGGGCAGGAACTTGAGATTCAGACCACTGATGGGAAGAAGGTTTGACATTACTAATTACTCGAGTGGGGTGACTTTGACTAAGCTTAACAGTAATGTCTAAGGTTTTAGTGAAGGCAATTGTGACCTGCTATTAGTTCCCTGTATGCACTGCACTGACACAAGTCCTATTCGTGATTTTGGAGGTGGAGTTGAGTTCATTGTTGTTATATTTTCCCCCAGCATGGTCACATCAAACTTCTTTTCTAAAAGTAGACTTTGAACCATTTGCATAATCAATGACATAGGACGTCCTTTGTTCATAGAGTGGCCTCAAGGGAAGGTGCTATGTTCTATCTTCCTATAAATCAAAAGATTTTGCTATGCTCAACATATTTATATCTGTAGTTGATCAGCAGATGATATGTAGTTGTCTTCACTGAAAAACAATGATACGGTAAAAGCTCAAAGGGTGCATCCTATTACATGGTTCTTAAGTTGTCACTGAAGCCCGTTACAATCATACTTGCAGGTTTGAAAATGGTTCCTAATACAAATTTTCTTTTCAGGTGGTCGCAAATTTATCGAAAATATACCCGAAAGACATGGAAGCTCCGGCAGGTGGAGTTGATGACATGACCAAGTTATCGTACTTGCACGAGCCTGGAGTTCTGCAGAATCTGAAGACGAGATACGAATTGAATGAAATCTATGTAATTTCGCTTGCCTTTTTCACATCCTAATGTTTCCAAATTTCAGAGCTGTTC
Organism: Eucalyptus sp. ANBG9806169; assembly: GCA_014182395.1. Lineage (NCBI taxonomy): Eukaryota > Viridiplantae > Streptophyta > Magnoliopsida > Myrtales > Myrtaceae > Eucalyptus > Eucalyptus sp. ANBG9806169. The sequence continues at coordinate 39,309,870 of CM024580.1, read as the reverse complement.
CTTAATTTACTGAGTTTCCATTGACAACATTGTTGATTGTGCTTTGTTCATGGCAGACGTACACTGGAAGCATTCTTATTGCCATTAATCCATTCCAAAGACTTCCTCATATCTACGATACTCACATGATGCAACAATACAAGGGAGCGCCCCTTGGGGAACTGAGCCCCCATGTTTTTGCAGTGGCTGATGTTGCATACAGGTAACTTCAATCTAAAACTTCAAAGACTTAATCGTTCAATTCTGAAGTTGAGGACCCAGTTACTAATAGTAGTGCAATTACGTGAAACCAGGGCAATGATACATGAGGGAAAGAGTAATTCTATTCTAGTCAGTGGAGAAAGTGGAGCCGGAAAAACCGAGACCACGAAAATGCTTATGAGATACCTTGCCTTTTTGGGAGGCCGAGCTGCAACCGAAGGACGGACAGTTGAACAACAAGTTCTAGAAGTATGATTAAATGCCCAGTTACTCTTAATTGGTCTAACCATACTTATTCATGAGGCCACATTTTATTTTCTTACTTGGAAATTGTGCAAATACAGTCAAATCCGGTTCTTGAAGCATTTGGGAATGCCAAAACTGTTCGAAATAACAATTCCAGGTTAGAATGAAAACCAAAGCAGCTGTTGAGTTTTTTTTCTCACTCAATGTTAGGGCATTGGCATGAGTTGTGTTGTAGAGTTATTTTGACTTTGTCAAGAAATTGACATGATACTCTACAAATTAAATTGGTGCAGTCGTTTCGGGAAGTTTGTGGAGATACAGTTTGATAAGCACGGAAGAATATCAGGCGCAGCCATTAGGACATACCTTTTAGAGAGGTCTCGTGTTTGCCAAATTAATGATCCGGAGCGCAATTACCATTGCTTTTACATGCTTTGTGCAGCTCCTCAGGAGGTATTGCTATTATTATGGCATCCACGGCCCTCTATTTGTCCACATCTATGTTCACGGACATCTCATATTTCTTGTTACTACTGTATCTCCATAGGAAATTGAGAAATACAAGCTAGGAAATCCCAAATCATTTCATTATCTCAACCAGTCCAAATGCTATGAGCTGGTTGGTGTAAATGATGCACATGACTATCTTGCCACTAAACGAGCCATGGACGTCGTGGGAATAAGTGCAAAAGATCAGGTATATCGATCGACTAATCATTGGCAGTAAGTAATCTACAGTACCGACAGGTTGATTTCTCAGGTCTCCTGACTCCTATTCTCCCCTCAGGAAGCAATTTTTAGAGTTGTTGCTGCGATTCTCCATCTTGGAAATATTGTGTTTTGCAAGGGAAAGGAAATTGATTCATCCATCCCCAAAGATGATCAAGGAAAATTTCATCTCAAAATGACAGCAGAGCTTCTCATGTAAGAACTGTCATGACTGTACTTGGACTAAGCTATAATTACGTGTATTTTTTGTTCTATTCTAGACAGGCCTATAACATGTACGGAATTTGGTGGTAATAATGATCTTCCATTAATTTAAGGTGTGACCCCACGGCGCTGGAAGATGCTTTATGCAAGCGTGTTATGATCACTCCTGAAGAGGTCATAAAGCGTTGTCTTGATCCTCAAAGTGCAACTGTTAGCAGAGATGGATTAGCAAAGACAATATATTCCCGGTTGTTTGATTGGTAAAGTGCCAAACTGACTCTAATGACAAAGGTTTATGAAGGTGTAATGAGTTTCTGCCTGACAACTCTATGCTGCCAATGCACAGGTTAGTTGACAAAATAAACTCTTCGATTGGACAAGATGCCACTTCAAAATCACTGATTGGAGTCCTTGATATTTATGGCTTTGAAAGTTTCAAAGCTAATAGGTAAGCATTGGATAAACCACTTAAAAGCACTGTAATGAACGACAGTAGATTCAAAGCTATTTTGTTCGTAATCTGGTACTTCGACATCATTTTGCAGTTTTGAGCAGTTCTGTATTAACTTTACAAATGAGAAACTGCAACAACACTTCAACCAGGTAAGGATTGTTATGCTTACCCTATAACTTTACTTTGGCCTTATCAATATTGTCCTCATAATGTTTGTTGATGAATTTCAGCACGTCTTCAAGATGGAACAAGAAGAATACACAAAAGAAGAGATCGATTGGAGCTACATAGAATTCGTCGATAATCAAGATGTCTTGGATCTTATTGAAAAGGTTTGATCCGTCTCTTGTTAGTTATCATCATGAAGTATTCTAAAACTTCCATTAATTTACATGTATGGTTTCCTGCTGCAGAAACCGGGTGGAATCGTCGCCCTGCTTGATGAAGCATGGTAAGATCCCCTATTTTGCCCATTTATCACCATTGCAGGATCTAGTTTCAAATAGAATATTTCATCTGACAATATTCTGCCCCGTCCAAAGTTATGGAGCTGGTGATTGTGTTCCTTTGAATTGTTTGGAACTTCGGGATTTCTGTCTTATTCACGAGATTGGTCCCTATTTCTGACTTTGTTAATAGTTAAGAATGTTTATTTGCAGTATGTTTCCCAAGTCAACGCATGAAACATTCGCAAACAAACTTTATCAGACATTCAAAACTAACAAGCGCTTCATCAAACCAAAACTGTCACGGACTGATTTTACCATCGCACATTATGCTGGAGAGGTATGATATGTTGACAGACTCTAATATATGTGAAAGTAAAGTTGCTTTCACATCCATGACGTTCTCTCCTTGCAATTTTAATTTTTTTTCAGGTCTTGTACCAATCTGACCAATTCCTAGACAAGAACAAGGACTATGTCGTGCCGGAGCATCAAGATTTGTTGGGTGTGTCGCAGTGTAGTTTTGTCGCTGGCCTTTTTCCTCCTCTCCCAGAGGAGACCAGCAAATCTTCCAAGTTTTCCTCCATCGGATCTCGATTCAAGGTGATCTTGGTTTAGTGTTTTTCTTTCCCAGTTTCTCTAGTATACCTCATTCCTAACAATTTCGATGACTTAATAATGCAGCTGCAACTACAACAACTAATGGAAACATTGAACTCCACAGAACCCCACTATATCAGATGTGTTAAGCCAAACAACCTTCTCAAGCCAGCCATATTTGAGAATGTCAATATCATGCAACAATTGCGTTGTGGTGTGAGTACGACATGATTTCATTCCTCATCTTCATTTGTTATATGAATATCTGGTTTGCTGCTAGACATGATGAGTGTCTTCTGCAGGGTGTCTTAGAGGCGATAAGAATCAGCTGTGCTGGATACCCAACTCGCCGACCCTTCTTCGACTTCATTAACCGCTTTGGAGTTCTTGCTCCGGAGTTTGTCGAAGGAAAGTGAGTATCTGATATACAGTTTAAATCAACTAGAACATTGCCTTTCGGCTGCAGATGCATGGCCATACCTTTATTATTACTAGTTTTCTGATTATTGTAGAAAAAACAATTGGATTTCCTGATGTTTGAATTTTACATTTTCTTGCAAAAATAGCTTCGACGAAAAGGAAGCTTGCAAGAAGATTCTCGAAAAGAAGGGACTCAAAGGGTTTCAGGTAGCTCCTATAGTTTCTATACTTCTCCTTAGTGACTGCTATTCAGTCTGTGTGATCAGTACCAATCATTTCAGCCCACAACTTTTGGCAGCCAAAACATTCGAGTTTTCTCTATGCTGCAACCATAGTTTCTTATTTAAAGGAATTGTCTTTGCTTAAAAATATTATAAACACATTGAAGTTTGCATTAGTTCTTTAAAATTTAATGTCAATGCACCATTTATGTGTGCAGATAGGTAAAACAAAACTCTTCTTGAGGGCTGGTCAGATGGCTGAATTAGATGCACGGAGAGCAGAGGTACTGAGCAACGCTGCGAAAACAATCCAACGACGTATAAGGACCCACCATGCTCGCAAGCGATTCATTGCTGTTAGGAAGGCAACGATTGTTGTTCAATCTTTGTGGAGAGGCAAGTCGTGCAATTTTTTTTCCCCTTTACAGGAGGGTAACCAGAAAAGTCATGCCTTTCCCACACTTCAGAAGAAAAAAATCCTCATCTTGTTCTACATGATGACAGGACGGTTGGCTTGCAAGCTTTACGATGGCATGAGGCGGGAGGCAAACGCTGTGAAAATTCAGAAACACATACGTAGGTACCAAGCTAGAATGACTTACAGCAAACTCCGTGCTTCAGTGCTCGTCTTGCAAGTGGGTTTAAGGTCGATGGCTGCACGAAAAGAATTCAGATTCAGGAAGCAAACAAAAGCAGCGATCATTATTCAGGTTAAATTCCAGGAATAATTCGATTGCATCACTTGATATCAAGTGTAGTACATGCTAACAATTTTCGTTCTCTTACTTCTTGCAAATGCAGACGAGATGGCGGTGTCATAGGGCTGCCTCCTACTACAAGAGGCTTCGAAGGGGATGTATAGTTGCACAATGTAGATGGAGAGGAAGGATTGCCAAAAAAGAACTTAGGAAACTGAAAATGGTATGCACTACATAATCTTCTGTACTTTGCCACACAAAATACTATGCAGAGTTTCCATCATATTGTAGACAATACTAATGATGCAATAGTTCTCGAGGAAAACGGTCAAGCAGGAAAAATAAAAGTATAGGCGGGTTATGTTGGTTTCTAAGTTTTTTCCCTCAACGGAAGGGAATGAAGATGGTGACATGAATCTATCTAAAAGATGTGTCGATCATATCTTCGAGTTGTTCTTTGATATGTCTTCTTCATGGCTACGTAATTGTCGATACAGTTCAGAAATGGAGATATATTACGCGGACGTTCTTACAAATTGTTTCGTGGCATTCCTGTTTGTTTTCACTGGGCTGAACACTTTCAACTCCTGTCATGTTTCCAGGCTGCAAGGGAAACAGGTGCACTCAAAGAAGCAAAGGATAAGCTTGAAAAACATGTGGAAGAACTTACGTGGCGCCTACAACTGGAAAAACGTTTAAGGGTATTATCTTGTTTCTTAGTGTGGAGCTCCCTCTTTTATGGGCCACTTAGTATAAAGCCTCTTTGGGATACTGTGTTCTAAGTACTTGACTGCATTCTCATTCAATGTGAAATCATTTGTGCAGACTGACTTAGAAGAAGCCAAAGCACAGGAGATAGCAAAGTTGCAAAATACAGTGCAAGCCTTGCAGACCAAGGTCGACGAATCAAATGCAGAGCTTGTCAAGGAACGAGAAACTGCCAAAAAAGCCATCGAAGAAGCACCTCCTGTTATTAAAGAAACCCAAGTTTTTGTGGAGGACACAAAGAAAGTCGAATCTCTAACATCAGAAGTGGAGAACCTGAAGGTATGGTAATTTGCGCGAAGAATGTCATCAAATAGTCATAACATCGTGGATTTAGACGGATATTTATTAACATGTTAAGCTATAACCAATATATGATCAACCAGGCCATGCTGGATTCAGAGCGAGAAAGAGCAGGTGAATCAGATAAAAAGTACACAGAAGCCCTGGAGAACAGTGAAGAACGAGGTAAAAAGCTAGAAGAAGCAGAGAAGAAGGTTCATCAACTCCAGGAATCTCTGACCAGGTAACTCTTCCTTCAGATAACTCATTCTCTATTATGAATGAATGAACTCCTATGTCCTAACAAAAACACGTATAGATTGATATTAGTGAAGCATGCATTTGAACATATCCATTTGTAAGTACACTTTCCATGTCATCTTCATGACACTCATGACTTGTTGTGACACACATGGCTCGCTGATATCTGGGTACCATTTTAAGGGACATTGATGTTCTCATGAATGTATTTGAGATACTTTAATATCTGTGAAATTAAGTGTAAGGCCAGTTGACTGTTTGCAATCACATAATTAGATTAGAAGAGAAGATCAATAATCTAGAATCAGAGAATCAAGTATTTCGTCAGCAGGCTGTGTCAATGGCACCCAATAAGTTCCTTTCAGGTCGATCCAGATCAATCCTTCAGGTAAACTCAGGATCATATATTTCCAGATTCACTGGTAGCATCATGACCTAAAATAATTCGTCTTGTTGCAAAACTGGCAGAGAGGTGCTGACAGTGGTCATCTGTCAACAGACTCGAGGCCAAATCTGGTACGACAAACTCTCCGAGATGTACATAAAGACTTCTGAAGTCCTCTATATTGAGTTTTTCTCACTCGACATGTCTTGAATGGAATAGGATCTACATAATCATTCGATCAACCACAGAGAGTCTTCCGAAATAGAGGATAAACCTCAAAAGTCATTGAACGAAAAGCAGCAGGAGAATCAAGAGCTGCTCATCAGATGTATCGCACAGCACCTCGGCTTTTCTGGGAACCGACCAATCACTGCCTGCATCATATACAAATGTTTGTTACACTGGCGATCCTTTGAAGTTGAGCGTACAAGCGTTTTTGATCGGATCATTCAGACAATAGGCAATGCTATTGAGGTCAGAGACACCTCATGATATTACAGCTTTTATTTTCTCCCTCATGTTGATCTCCTCCATACTTGATGCCTCTCTAACTTGAATATTATCAAATGGAGCAGACTCAGGACAACAACGATGTTTTGGCTTATTGGTTGTCTAATGCCTCAACACTTTTGCTTTTGCTCCAACGCACACTAAAAGCAAGTGGTGCAGCTGGAATGGCCCCACAGCGTCGAAGATCATCGTCTGCCACCCTGTTTGGAAGAATGACACAAGTAAATTTCCTCATTAAGCCTGACCCGAGGCTCTTCATTTTTGGATGAATGAGAACAGTATAAATTCATGGGTATGATGAACTTCAACTAATTTAGTTTCCGACCCATTCTTACGTTTGCCTTTTTTTGCTTTCAGAGTTTCCGTGGAACACCACAAGGCGTTAACCTATCCATGATCAATGGCAGCATTGGCGGAGGAATGGATTCTTTACGGCAAGTTGAAGCGAAATATCCAGCTTTGCTTTTCAAACAGCAATTGACGGCATACGTGGAAAAGATATATGGAATGATTCGAGATAACCTGAAAAAGGAAATATCTCCGCAGCTCGGCTTATGCATCCAGGTAGTGACCGCTGGCAATCGATAACAAGGTTTGCGTCTGCGGTAATGACTTCGGTCAAGAATAGCTTACACGAGTTTTCTTTGCCAATGATGAACTAGGCACCAAGAACATCAAGAGCAAGCTTAGTCAAGGGGGCTCGCTCTGTGGCAAATGCGGCAGCCCAGCAAGCTCTAATTGCACACTGGCAGGGAATTGTGAAGAGCCTCGGGAACTTCTTAGATACCCTGAAATCGAATCATGTCAGTAAACTGCATTTAGGCCTCTTTCATGCATCTGCTTTATTCCCTAATTATATATGGCATGATGAGCTTCAATTATTTAGAATTTCACATTTTATTGCTCCCGTGTCATCTTCTTCTTAGTTGCTGGCCAAAATTATATTCCCAGTAGCAAAGATCTTGTAATTCATTTATCTGCGCAATTCAGCAGTTGACATTTTTTGAGTATGTTTGTCTTTGTTATGTTCCAGGTGCCGCCCTTTTTGGTTCGTAAAGTATTCATTCAAATCTTTTCATTCATCAACGTCCAGCTATTCAACAGGTACCAGACTTAGAAAATTGTGTTTTTCAATTGTTTCTGAACTATGAACCAGAATCTTACTTCAATTTTCCCCCAGTCTTCTGTTGCGGCGAGAATGCTGTTCATTTAGCAATGGGGAATATGTCAAAGCAGGCTTAGCTGAGCTGGAACACTGGTGTTACAAGGCAACAGACGAGGTACAATTTGGACACCATGATTCAGTTGTTGTTCTCTAGGTTTCTTTCTAATCAAGCCAAGCTATGCAGTATGCAGGTTCGGCTTGGGATGAGCTAAAGCATATTCGACAGGCAATCGGGTTTCTGGTAAGTGGGCTCCTTTGTCCGTTTCATCACTTTCCGGTGCTTGCCCCCGACTATCGTAGAAAGATGAGCCCAGAATCACTCAAATGTACTGTCTTGGCAATCCAGGTCATACATCAAAAGCCGAAGAAAACGCTGGATGAAATAAGCCATGATTTGTGTCCAGTGAGTTTCTTCACTCACCAAGCTAACTTTGGCGATTGGGAACAGCTCCAGTACCCTGTACTTCTGCTCAGTTCCTATATGATCTAACTCCTTTTTTCGCGTCACAGGTCTTAAGCGTTCAGCAGCTGTACCGGATCAGTACGATGTACTGGGACGACAAGTATGGCACGCACAGTGTATCTCCGGATGTAAGTTTCTCTCGATGGATTACTCGCTCTAGAACTAGGTTAGAGTCATTCTTGTCCGCAGGGGATTCCTCGGTCATGTTCTTTCAGCATACTCAAATGGAAAGGAATGCTGACCCGGAACTTTGCTTTCCTGAACAACTCTCGTTCAGGTCATTTCAAATATGAGGGTGTTGATGACCGAAGATTCGAACAATGCAGTCAGTAGTTCATTCCTACTCGACGACGATTCCAGGTGAGCTTCGAGATTTACTCGAAACAGAACCGATGCTTTACTCGATTACCATTACACCACTACGTTACTTGATCTTCCATAGAGTCTCTCTTCAGGCGATGCACACAACTTTTTGGCTAACTATTCTCCGTGCAGCATTCCGTTCTCGGTGGACGACATATCAAAGTCAATGGAACAAATGGACATAGCAGACATCGAGCCTCCGCCGCTCATCCGCGAGAACTCAGGCTTCAGCTTCTTGTTACCACGTTCCGACTGATCGATGAACAGACAGGATACCCTCCGTCGACTCGAGTCGGGATGCAATCTTTCTTGAGCACAGTTTCTGCTTCTGTAAGGCCGTGGATTAGGCGTGTTCCGAAGAATTCCGCTCGCGGGGTAACGCAACCGAACTGGGGTGTGGAATTACAGGATGATCTTGCCTTCTGCTATTGTCACTCCAGGGTACGGGAGCTTTGCTAGTCGAGGTGAATCCATTGCTTAATGTGACTCTCAATTCTGTAAATAACCTCTCTCTATAATTTCTTGATGATTAACATGAATCTCTGCATTAATCAATAAAGGAGATAAGTCTCTCTCTCCTTTTAGTTGCTAAATCATGCCAAAAACCAAGATGAGCAGGGGAGATCAGCTGGCAATATATGCCTGTAAAAATCTATGAGGGGATTGGGGTGGGGACGATTTCATTTCAGGAGTGAGTTTCGACTCTCATGCTCTGCAAGAAGACAGAGTAAAAGTCTGAGAGTGAGTATTAGAGTAGGATTAACGTAAGACCGACAAAAAAGAAAAAACATTAAATATCAGAATTTTTTATCATGCCCATGAAACACTTTCCCTTTTCCTTTCCAAATATATTCGGGTTTTGTATTATTGTCGTGAGTCATAAATTCTTGAAAAAGTAAAACTCAACAATAATTTATAATTATTTTTATTTAATTTTTTTATAATCCAGAACATGCCATTATTCTAATAGGTCGTAAAAGACCGTTATCAAATCATTTCTCTATCTAATAAATTGTTCACGATATCATAAGACAGATAGACATTCATCTTACACACATATATACTCGTTATGGGTCCCACGAACCGCACCTTCGAGAGGACTTTCCATTTCTGAGTAAACCCGATGAAAACATAGCGAATTGATCGAGCGTATTTCAAGAGGCCATGTGATACGATACAACTTGATATATATATATATATATATATATATTTTATTTTGGGGGTGGGGTTGACGTCCTCTTGACGAATGCTGCCTCGCCACCACGGCGAGATTGCGACGGCGATCGCGACGGAGGGGGTCGCCATCTGCACTTTCGATTCCACGCTTTGGCTTTGCTTTTCTTGCAAAATATGCTTTCAATGTACTGCCAATTCCAGAGGTACCCCAACCGCGACGTCCCTCGCCTTTGCGTATTCCACACATTTTTAAATACCCACGTGTATTTTTTTTTATTCATATGCGAAAAAAACACGAACATTGCCATCGAGACAAATAAATGATTTAAAAAACGTTTTCTATAAAACAAATTCACAAATATTCGTTTGAATTCGAACGGTCTCGGATAGACAGTTTCTATTGGACGTAGGTCTTATAAAAATAAAGGAATGAAAGATAATTTTATCGTTCGTGGAAATATTAAAATATAAATTTTTATTGAGAAGATATTTTTTTTTCAAATCAAGTATGAGTTATCCTAGGTCATTAATGCGTAATTATGGCTCCACGAATAAATCAAAGGCGGTGCGGATTTTATGATTCCCATTTATAAGTTGGCATTTTCAACGGGTAGGGCGACACGTGCGTCACGTGGGTTTTGTCTGATAGTCATTTGTCCTAATTTGGTAGGATTTGAAAAGGTAAATGCACTTTCATTACGAATAAACCGGCCGATCAAATACCGACCAATTCGACCAAAAAAAAAAAAAAATACCGACCAAAAAAAGAAATAAAAATAGCCGACCAAAAAACAAAGAATTATCCGATTGATCATAATATATTATTTTGAAAATCGGATATTTTTCGTTAAACTCGATCGATATATATATTCAAGCCTTCTTCAACGTTCTAAGTAACTGTTCGAGCAAAAAAAAAAAAAAAAAAAAAACGGTCCTCCTTAGTGATCTTTTTTTTTTTTTTTACTAGAATTCTTAGTGATCTTGTTAGCAATACATCCGGTGTGCTTGCTAAACATATAAACATTCAGATTTCAAAATATTGATTCTTTATATTACGAGATGGATAGGTGCATTGAAAGTCGTTAGCATTTCTTTATGATTTCGTAAGGCTAGTATCATTAAAAAATCCCGAACTCATACTACGTAACATATCAAAATCATACCTCCTCTCGCAAAATTTTTTAATTGATATCGAAAATTTATCATCTGTCAGCATTTTGTCTGATATCCAATCGGAATATATACGTCACTGCGCTTTTCATAGAACTGATAGGCGTATTGAAAGTCACTAACATTTCTTTATTATTTCGTGAGGTTAGTGTCATTAAAATTCTCAAACTCATACTGCACGTCATATCCACCCAAAACAATACTTCTTCTCATAAAAAAAGAAAAAATCCAATTAGCATCGAAAATCTATCGTCCATCAGCATGTTGCCCGATATCCAATCAAAATACACACGTTTCACCACGCGTTCCATATTAAAATCATCTCACAGTCGATTATCGTGTAAAGGGACCTGTATGCATTTCGACCAAATATTCAATAGAAAGTCGATGAAGAGCACACTCGACATTGGACATGACGGTCCGAGATCCTCTTGCGAAACGAAAATCGATCTTAAAATAAGTGTCTCGAGAATACCCGTTTGGAGTATTTCAAGGGTATTCTCGGAAAACTCAATTTCTGGGTACGGCATAAATTATCCGGAAAACAATTTTTTAAAAAACGACCTATGGCGGTGTCAACGGAAAAGACAACTAGACAAAACGAAAATTGTTTTCGGAAAAGACAGGGAAAGGAGATAACTTGACATTGAAGTCCTGACCGGCGTTAATTAATAACAGGAAAAAGTGGCGATTTGGGCCCAGGAAAAATTAATTAAGACGAGAAAATCGCCGCTTTTATGGATTTTTTTTTTTTGGGAGAATAAAAAATAAAATAAAATAAAATAAAGTGAAATAAAAAAAACAAAGGGGGAGGGGAGGAAAAAGGGCGTCCAGGTTCTCTTCACGTAATATTTGGTGGGTCCCACCCCGTCCCTTAAACCCCACACACCCCCACCTCTTTCTCTCTCTCTCTCTCTCTCTCTCACGTTTTCTTGGCTCTTCTTCTTCTTCTTCTTCTTCTTCATCTTCTACTTTTGTTGTTGTCTGAATTACTTGAGTGCGAAGCTTGGAGTGTTGTTTCGGGGGGTTCCTGTCTGAACCTTCTTCGGTCTTCTGCGGCTGTTGGGCCGGCGCGATCTCTCGGTCTTCTTCTTTTTCTGCAGCCAAGAAATAAGTGGAAAGAAGCGAGTTTTTCTTTCTTTTTTGACTGTTTCTTTTTCAGGAAAACCCGGTTTTCTTTTCTCCCCCCGGCCGGGTCTATTTCCTCCTTTCCACTTCTGGGATTCGAGCGTTTTGCACCTCCTTTTGCTGCGGGGGAGGGAAAGAGATTTAGCTTTTCTTGGTGGTTCTTGATCTTTTTCAGCGGGGGGGTAGCGGTCAAGAAAGAGGCCGACTTTGATCTCCGGTTGTTCTCTGTTTAGGTACCCATTTCGTCCTACTTCTCGATTCACTGGCGATGGTTTGAAGAAAAAGAAGAAAAGAGAGTGCCTTTTTGGTTTTTCGCAGCTGCCCTTTTCGTGTGCAGCTTTGATTCTGGTGTCTGTGCTCTGTCGATTGGAGGCAGTTCGCTTCAGATTAGTTGGTTGTCTTGTGGGGTTGAGCATTGTTGGGGATTCTCTCTTGCCTTCTCTTTCTTTTCTTTTGATCTTTTCTTTTGGGTGTTTTGTAGAACTAGTGAGCGGGAGGAGGAAAGAGAAATGAGGTGTTATATGGTGGAGAGGCTGGGGACTGTGGTTGCTCTGGTTTGCAGTTCTCGCTAGATCTCAAGCATGAAGGGCTAGTCCTCCTGCTTCGTATCGCAGATTGACACGTCTTGGGATTTGGCAGATTGGTCTTCTCTTGCTATGAGATTGGTGTCTTTTCGATTTCCTCGGATTGGAGATTGCCTCTGGTTTGGAAGGTGGAAATTGGGGGGGCGATGAATTGTGATTAGGCACTCACTCGGGGGGGCAATGTTAAGAGCAGTTGCTCTTGGCTTATTCCTGTCTTCCCTTACCGTCCGTGCTTACGCTGATGACAATGGATATAGCTGCTGCGATGACGAGGGCTTTTGGACCGTCGAGAGAATCTTGGAGTGCCAGAGAGTGAGTGATTTCTTCATTGCTGTGGCGTACTTTTCGATACCACTTGAACTCCTATATTTTGTTAGCTTGTCGAATGTGCCCTTCAAATGGGTGCTCGCTCAGTTCATAGGGTTTATTGTCCTCTGTGGTTTGACACATTTGCTCAATGGTTGGACTTACTATGGCCCTCACTCATTCCAATTGATGCTGTCCCTCACACTTGCAAAGATTTGCACCGCGCTGGTCTCATGTGTAACTGCAATAACCCTTTTCACTTTGATACCTCTGCTGCTCAAAGTAAAGGTGAGAGAAACTTTCTTGAGACGGAACGTATTGGAATTAGACCAAGAGGTTGAGATGATGAAGAGACAGAAGGAGGCTAGCTGGCATGTCCGTATGCTGACACGGGAAATTAGGAAGTCGCTGGATAAGCATACGATATTGTACACAACTCTGGTTGAGCTCTCTAAAACTTTGGATTTGCACAATTGTGCAGTTTTGATGCCAAATAGTGATCGGACAGAAATGATTATGACCCATGAGTTGAAAGAAAGTTCATTGAAGAGTCACGGTCGCTCCATCCCGATCAATGATCCTGACGTGATAGAGATAAAAGAGAGCAAGGGTGTGAAAATTTTGAGGCCAGAGTCAGCCCTGGCAGTTGTGAGTAGTGGTGGGCTCGATGAGCTAGGTGCTGTGGCTGCAATCCGGATGCCGATGCTTCAGGCATCAAACTTTAAAGGAGGAACACCACAGTCGATTGATACACATTATGCAATACTAGTTTTGGTTCTTCCACAAGCAAATCCTAGAGATTGGAGCTACCAGGAAATGGAGATTGTGGAAGTAGTTGCCGATCAGGTGGCCGTGGCCCTTTCTCATGCCGCAGTTCTTGAAGAATCTCAGCTTATGAGAGAGAAACTGGCAGAACAAAACCGCGCTTTGCAACAAGCTAGGAGAAATGCTATGATGGCTAGTCAGGCGAGAAATTCTTTTCAGAAAGTGATGAGTCATGGGATGAGGAGGCCAATGCACTCAATCGTGGGCTTACTGTCGATTCTTCGAGAAGAAACTGTGAACCCTGAACAAAAACTCACTGTTGACGCAATGGCGACGACCAGTAATGTCCTCTCTACTTTAATTAATGACGTGATGGAAATGTCTGCTAAAGATGATGGGAAGTTCCCTTTTGAGATGAGATGTTTTCATTTACATGCTATGATCAAGGAAGCCTCTTGCCTTGCCAAATGCCTCTGTGTTTATAGGGGCTGTGGTTTTGAGATCAGTGTTAAAAGTGCTCCCCCTGATCAGGTTATGGGCGATGAAAGGAGGACTTTTCAAGTGATACTGCATATGTTTGGTTATCTTTTGGATGTCTATGATGGAGGGGGTAATGTCACTTTTCGGGTCTCTTGTGAGACCGATACTGAGGTGAAGCATGATAAGACTTGGGGTCCTCAAGCAGTAAGCCTGGCTAATGAGTTTGTAACTGTAAAATTTGAAATTGAGATTGCAAGTGGAAGTGCTCCTTCTGGTGGCCTAATTCCTGTAATGCACTCAGCTGGTCAGAGTCGTGGCAGTAGCAACAACAATAAAGATACCCTGAGCTTCAATGTCTGCAAAAAGCTTGTCCAGGTTGGTGCTTGCGCTCCCTTGTACTTATCATTTTTCACTGAACAACCATGAGTTTCCTCATCACATTAGGTTTGGATGCAATTTTTCGCTGCATAATCTTCGCTGTTTCCATGTGGTTTGTCATTGTGAAATGAACCCACTTGGTTGGAGCTTCATGGATACACAAAAAATTTATGAATTTGGAAGAGGGTGCACGATATCTCATGGCTGCTGTACTATAGGGTGACTGCAGTGCTTATCATATTTCCTTCTTAACAGTAGGCTTGTCATTACCAGATAGTACAAGAAATGATCAGAAGTCTGCTAATCAAAATGTCTGTCCTGTTGTCAGATTGGACGATGGGTTGATTTAGGTGTTTCTATACTCTGTCATTAACTTGGTTGCAATAGGTAATGCTATCATCAAATTGAGTAATCATTGTGAAGTATGTTGTTAATTTGGTTCCACTCGATAATTCATCATACATACCATAAACTTCAAAGACTTGATAGACTTCTAATGAGCAGTTAGCTCAGGAATCTGCCCATGCTGTTAAACTTGTTTGGTCGGACTCTGTCGAAAATGAGGAAATTTGACTTGGGGTTTTATTTGAGATGCTTATTAACAACTCATTTGATCTTATCTTTGCACTTTTGTACTTTGAAACTGACGATTCTGTAGCAAAATTTTGGGGTAGGACCTTGTCTGTGCAGCCATTTGTAGTGTCTCTTTACAACTTATAGATATGTGAAAACCATGTGCAGATGATGCAGGGAAATATCTGGATCGCTTCAAATTCTCGAGGTCTTCCTCAGAGGATGACACTTGTTCTCAGGTTCCTAAAGCAAGATTCTCGGAGAAGAGCCATGTTGCCTTCTGGAAATCACATGGAGCAACAAAATTTGGACTCTCTATTTAAAGGCCTCCGGGTTCTACTTGCAGATGATGATGTTGTCAATAGGACTGTGACCAAAAAGCTTCTTGAAAAGCTTGGTTGTCAGGTGACTTCAGTTTCGACGGGTCTAGAATGCCTTACTGCCCTGAGCCATACAGATAATTCTCTCAGAGTGGTTTTTCTGGATCTTCATATGCCCGATATGGACGGCTTCGATGTTGCAATGAGAATAAGGAAGTATCGCAGCCGTCACTGGCCATTAATCATCGCACTGACGGCGAGTGCTGAGGAACGTGTTTGGGAAAGATGCCTACAGATGGGAATGAATGGCGTGCTATGGAAACCGGTAGTCCTGCAAGGGGTGGCCGATGAACTTCGACGAGTATTGCAGCGAGCAGGGGAAGCAGTATGATGATGCTTAGGAGGTGATGAATTCATTGATAGGCGGTTCTTATACTTCCCTCTCATGACAGTGTCGGTTCTTCTCGCATGATGTAGACAAAATACAGTCACTATGCTTTACTAACCATTTTATTTTTGCTTATTGATAGAATCCAATAGGCTTAAATGTAGCTTTTACCCAAAATTCGCATCGGATCAATTCAGATCCACAAGAATTGTGTAGAGATTCACAAGAATAGATTATCTGAAAGTGCAGTAGAAATGAACAGTCCAGTCGTGCACATTCTCTCAAAATAAGAAAAGGGCAGGTGTTTTGTATGATCTGGTGCAATATTAGAGCATTCTGGACCGGTCGAGCTGTTAATAGCGTGGACCCGAATTGTTTAGTCGTGCACCATCCCTTCTGTTGTGTTCTTGAGCAAGAGGCGTAAAATACATGCAGTAGAAGTTCTGTGTGGATGAACCTTATTACGGCACATGGCAATGTGAGTGTCTAAGTTAAGTCTGCGTGCATCTGGTTGTTGCGTGAAGCTTGCTGAAGTTCCTTAAAAAAATTTGATTACAGGTAGTAGCGCCATGGCAAAGAGTTGTTTGTCTCGGGTTTCAGACGTGGGTCGAGCATTTCTGGATTGTAGTTTTACATAGAAGTCAACAGTTTGGCACAGCACTCTGAGGTAGCATGATTCTTTATTTGTTTACTATCTTGAGTAGGTGATCACTGAATGTTAGTGGCAGTGCCGCATTTTCCTTTGCTAAAGGCGGAATCTTTTCATGTGTTAGAGAGAGAGAGAACAAAATCTATGCCATAAATAATGTCGAGTTGCACTTTCTAAGCATGCACTGTACTGCATTGTGTCAAAAAAAGAAGAAAAAAAAGCATGTACTGCACAAAATTTATGCCCTGTACAATATCAAGTTGCACTTTCTAAGCATGTACTACACGAAGCCCCTCTCTCTCTCTCTCTCTCTCTCTCTCTCTATTTATATATATCAAGCTGTGAAGTCTTTCTGCAGAGAAACACGTTTACAGTTGTTTAAAAAAGCTTTTTTTTTTTTTTTTTTTTTTTTTTTTTTTTTTTTTTTAAGTTTTTGCTTTTTTATGGGACCCTGTTTTTTTTTTTTTTGATGGGATATGGGACCCTGTTTTTTTTTTTTTTTTTTTGATGGGATATGGGACCCTGTTAGATCGAATGAAAATTGTCCGTTCGATGGATCGAAAAACCTATCGGTCACAATGTGGAAGACCCTTTTTGTACTGATGGGATGAGCTCGGTCAGTTGAGCAGGCGAAATTTGATGTAAATTCAATTATTTATGATTCAACCGACTAATTGATCGAACTCTAGAATCGATGAAAACTCGATTTCAAGAGATGCATCTCGGTAATTGATCGATTGATACGGCAGTTAGAATGAGTTCAGGAGATAGATACATATTGTGCTTCCTTTTACTTTGTGATTCATCTAACTAAATCCTTCGACGATGCCTATGGAACGTGCCGAGATTGTTTAATACCTAATTGCACAATTGAGAATGACATTGGAGGAGTTTAATTACAGAGTTTCACGGTGGCCAAAAATGGGAAAGGGAAAATAGGAATGGCTGGCTCAACAGTTCACAAGAGTGTTTTGGGCCATAACTCAGGCCCAAGAGCTTGGATTCAGCATCACTCTTCCCCCCGCATCACACGTCCAAAGAAGCCCAAAGGAGAGAGCCCTCCTTTCAAGTCGATGCCTCTTGGTTAGGATCGTGAGAGATCTTTGGCTTAGTAAAGCTTGGACATTCGTAAGATCTTCTCTACATTTTTTGTTTTTTTTTTTGGGCTCAATCTGCTTCTTGAACCTCCTAGAGGAAAAATACCAAAAAAGTCCTAACTCTACTGCATTACTACCAATTCCGTCCTAAGTTTTTTAATTTGATCAATTTAATTCTAAATCTTTTCATATTGGTACCAATTCAATCCATCCGAATAATTTAGACCAGAAATTGCTAAGATGAGCATTCCCCCTGCCGATCGGTGCTAACGTGAACATTGTTAATAATATTTTTAATATATATATATTTTAATTTTTAAAATAAATTATTGAATTTTTTTCCCTTTCCCATTTCTTTTTGCCATTGGCCTCACAACCATGGCCAATGAGGGTTGGCCTAGCTAGGCTGAGGGTGAGCGTTGGCCATCCAAACGAGGCTCCCCTCGCCAAATCTAGCAAGGTCACCTTCGCTTAGGCCAAGGTGGCCTTGCCGCACCTCACTAGGCCTCACCCTCGTCTAGGTGAGGCCTAGCAAGGCCAACCCTCACTTAGATGAGGTGCAGTGAGGCTGCCTTGGCTTGGGCGAGGGGGGCCTCACTTGGACGATCATTGCTCACCCTTGGCTTGTGATCAGCCACTGGAAAAAAAAAAGGGAAAGGAAATATATATTTAAAAAATTCAAAAAAATTATTAAAAATGTGCATGTTAGCTCTGGTTATACCACGTTGGACGCTTGATGTCCATGTTAGCAATTTCTGGTTTAAATTGACCGGATGGATTGAATTTGTATCAATATGAAAAAAGTTTAGAACTAAATTGATTTAATTGAAAAATTTAAAATTCACTTGGTATTAATGCAATAGGTTTATGATTTTTTTCTATATGTATATTTGAAGTTTGGAATTGGGTCATCCCAAGTTCCGATTGATCGAGCCTAAGTTTGAAATCGATGATCAGTTTTGAAATGAACCCAAAAATCAATTCTTTCTTTTATTGTTGTGAGCTCCATAAACAAATTTGAGGCAAAGTACATTAGAAGTGCCAAAAGTTGTGTACGGCGCTCCCTTTGGTGCCACCGGCGAAAAAAATTATGGTGGCTTTCCATTCTCCTTAAGAAACGACGTCGTTTTACCGTCATACGTGGATAGCCTCACAAAAACGATGCCGTATATCTCATATGGGGACTGAAATTAGGGTTCTTTGTTTGATCCTCACCCAACGCCAACTGCCATTGCTCCGCCACTGCCGTTCGCCCACTGTCGCTTGGCCACCATGTAGTTGCTCGATTAGGTGAGCGAGGAGAGGCTGGCGTTGTTACTCAAGCAAGAAGTGGCGGAAAGAATAGAAGGTGAGGGCGGAGGAGGAGGAGGAAGAAGGGGGGTCAAAGGTGTCACTACTGGTGTTGTTCTTCGAGGAAGAAGACGAGGAGGAAACCCATGCCTTCTCTCTCTCTCTCTCTCTCTCTCTCTCTCCTCTCTCTCCCTCTCTCTCCTCTCTCTCCTCTCTCTCTCTCTCTCTCTCTCTCTCTCTCTCAATTTGGGGATTTACGGTTTTTACTTGGAAGAAAAACGTCAAACGGCATTATTTTGTTGTTTGGATGTTGACTGTGCTCTCCGACGAGCCACGTCAGTTTCAAAAATTAATAAAAAAAGTGTCACGTTGGATTTCCGGCTAATTAGATCGGCGTTGGTACTGAAATAATCGTTTTTCAAATTTGTTGACACTTAAGTAATCCAAAATAAACTTTTGGCACCAAAGTGAGTGTCGTACACAACTCTTGACACTTCTAAGTGTACTTATCTCAACAAATTTGAAAGGAACTAAATTGCATGAATTGCTATCGGAACAAGCACTCAAGGATTAGGTCGAGGGATCAGCTCTTTACCTAGCTCAAAGCTTGAACCTTCAATTTTTTCCGAAAAACAAAGGAGCCTCCCTTTTTTTAGGGAGAATGAACAGATAGGTCTGAGCCAAATAAATTTCAAGTCTTTTGAAACCGAGACTCGAGCTGGCTGATTCACCAACTTGGCCCAGCAACCGGCCGGTTCTAGCCGGTCGGTGGCTCCCCGAATCAGACCGGCCCAACTGCACGAACCGGGGCTTGATCATCACCAGAACCAAGAAGAAAGACCACCAATTTACTGATGTGACTGTCCGCCGAATCACGAGAACTTTTCTCAAACGTTGGAAAACCGAAAATGGAGGTGCGCCAAATTGCAAAGTCCCTGTGGGATAGCGACGACGTTACGGCGGGATTCCCCGGGACGCAACTGCACAGGGAAGCGCCTCCCTCCCTCCCTCCCTCCCTCCCCGGCGGGTCTTCCGGGGTTTCTGCAGCTGGCATCATCGTCAGCCCTCCCTCCAGGTCGAAGGTCAACTCCCCCCCCGGCGCACATCTCCCTCGTTTTGCCGACCGGAGCTCTGTCGTTTTCCACGGCCCCCTCCTTGTCGTTTTCCCATCTTTCTTGTTCCCGTGAATGCCCCCTCTCCCTTGAGAATCTCGAGGGGTCGTGAGGTTGCTCCGCATGCAACTTGCGCCATCTTTTTGCCCTAGTCCAGTTGAACCCTTCAAACCAGCGATGGTAAAAAAAAGCGAGGCGAACTCATGGATACCCGAAATTCTTGTCGTGATATTACTCCGTGTAACGAGTCGTCCGGTGATTGGATTCGCGCGGGAGACTCCTTTTTCTGGTGTTGAATACGAGCCGGTTATTTAAATTGTCGCTTGTAGTCAATACATCGATTTTGCAAACTTGATTTCGAAGCATCGAAACGACCGTAGGTTTAGGGTGGATGTTGAGGCTCAACCGACCGTCGGTTGCTAACTCACAATGAGACATATGCAAGTTTCCATCTCTTTGAGAACTTTTCATTTGGCTTGGGAACTCGGTCACCATTTTGCAGATGCATTCCCAAGGAAGTTCTGCAGGTTAAGCTACATGCTCTATGTGCAGTCTATCTTGTAGTTCCATTTCATTTCCATTTTCTGCTTATATATATACATAGCAGGAGGACATGGGTGAAAATTAATACGCACGAAAATAGTCATATTATCATATTATTATTATGCAGAAGATGGAATCACTTATAAATAAAAGATAAAAAAAATGAAGAAGATGGAGTTGCCTACTATCATGAGGCCGTACGGGATCTTCCACTTTGTTAAGTTAATAAATTCGCTTGCACATAATTTATGTTTCTCATTTTTCTACATATATTATTCACCACTTTAGCCAAAAAAGGGTCGAAAGTTCTATTCAGAGACATTCTAGTCCTTAACCACTCCTTGCATTTTTGGCCTATCCTTCATTGACCTTCAGAGCTGAAACTATTTAAGTACAGTTATTCATCGCAAGAACTCTCGCATTTGATTAGAACTGCATATGTATCGCAGTTTTTTTTTTTGGTCAAAATGGTGATTTTTTTTTATAACCATATCTATTAACAGAACATTTATCAGCAACTTACTCTTCTATTCAGTAATAACCTTTCTTATTGAAGATTCTCCTTAGTTTGATTAGTTCAGTCGTTATTTACCGTGCCCTAAAACCAAAACTTGTCGTCATTTCGGATAGCTTCAAATTGTCATTTTTGATAACCCTGATCATACAATAACTGCATCATCTTTACTGTAAAATTGAACTAATCGAGAATGATTAAATTTCTAGCTAGCAACGAAGGATTATACTGTTTTTTCTGACATTAACAATCTCCTTGTTAAACACAGTGAGCTGTCTACACAGAGAGGCAACAAGATGCTTTGCACAGTTCTTTTATACATGTAACAAACCATGATTTGGCTGGCTAGGATGCGAAATATTCCCAATTAATTAGTAATTATCATAAGCTGTAGAAACATTGTCAAAGGGATCATTGTTTAGTTGCTAATTTATTAATGTTTTACTTTGCTAAACATATGATTACCCAACAGGGAGATTGTTCTTTTTGAATATTTCTCCTGCTGATGTTTTTTTAACTGATTCACCTCTTCCCATGAATCTAACATTAGATTTTACTTAAAGGAGTTGATTGTCACCTAGCTAATATAATTATGTTGTTTGAGGAATATTAATCATGATTTACCTGAAGATCGTGTCGAGACAGGTGAATTGTTTGAACTATACTTTGGCACTTGCAGAATGAATGACCACCACATCCTCAACAATAGGGAATTTCCTGCATTGTGATTGGCCGTCGGCCCGAAAATGGAGAGACGCTTTAACTAAAGAGAAGATTAGCATAATTGTTTTTTGAAAGTTAGGTCAAATTGCACCTAATCCTGACGAAATAGACGACGTGTACTTCACGGCAAGTGCGCCTCCCGATCGAATAAAGATATTCGGCATCAAGGGAACTCGGCAAAGCAAAATGCCATTGAATTTCCCCTTTGCTGATGCATGATTCTCCATTACCAGTGGCCATATTTTAAAACTTAGCTGCTCATCACTTTTATAATGAACAAGAAAGGCTCCGTTTCGATGGTCCACATTAGTTTACTCCGGTTCCACAGAATCCAATTCAAAGTTGATCATTTACTGGCTTGTTTAGGCTGAAACATTAATCTAGGGTTTGGAGTTGTTGACAAAAATCAATTAAAAATGACAGTTGATAGGAACCGAGGCGACTACATTAATTGTCGTTCCTCATCGTCGGCAGGTTTAATTATTTAAATCGCACAATTGAACATTTTAAAACCCTAGGTGGGCTCAATGGGTACTGGTGCTTTACCACTGGAATGTTGCAAGAAAGAAAAAGAGCTAGCGTTAATTTTTTAATAATATATGATTAACATTGACATGTGAACGCATGTGAAGAGGGTCCTCCTTGCTGCTCAACTCTAGGATCCTTTGAGTATGTCAAGAAAAGAAAAACATCCTTTTAAGGGCACTATACTGATCTCAGGCATAAAGTGGTGCTTGATTATCCAGTATACAAGACCTTTAAAAACAAAACATATAATATGTCCGTACGGATTTTGGAAGCCTAATCAACTGAAAAGATCTATTTTAGGTCTCGTTGTTTGAACAAAGAGTAATTTACAGGATGGAGACATAGATGTATGCGAAACATGATTGAAACATCACTGAATGAAACTCAACATGTGTGATTATACGTTTGCTTTTTTCCTGCATTTGGGTGATCATACAACCAGTTTTAAAAAAATATTTTGCAGTTTGAGGACATAAATTTCTACACATGATTGAAGCATCGATAACAGATGATGCAGTTAATCTTTCTAATCCGAGATTTGAGTATGTTCCCTCATTCTGATTAATTTCATCATCATATATATTTAGTTTGCCTGTATTCTTCCAGCTAGACAATATTTCCCGCATCACAAAAAGCATCGTTTAAGTTAGTGATCATATGTACAGTTGAATTATTGCAATGGATAGAACCTGCTACAATACTGGTAAAAGCATTAACTAGCTCCAGAAAAATGGCTCTTTTATGCTGAATGCAAGCGTCCATTGCTGTTTTAACAAGTAAAAATCTCGACTTCTGGATCACTACTAGTCATCGTCCTAAGTGTCAAATTCCACGCTAGTAAATTAGATTTCATATCTAATGTGCTCTCATCTAGCGAACTAAAGCATGCACCAGGAGCATACCTTTTCTGAACAACTTTGGGTTAATTTTCTATGTTGAAAAGTGCAGAAAAATTGGGTCTGCTGATGTTTCAGCCATAATCTAATGCAGTAGCTGATTAGTATATAATCTTGGATAAAACACCCAAATCCTTCAAATGTTTGCTTAGAAATTGGCAAATGAGGAACAGCTTATTCTGAAGTTATCTCTTTCCTCTCAAAAAGTCGCAATGTTTGGATCTATTTTAGCAACTTATTATCAGTTCATCGCCTAAAGTTGCACACACTTTGCTCGAAGAATGATGTTTGCAACTAAAAGGCCACCAGAACCAGAAGTCAATGTTTGTGGGACTTGAGAATTCTTGAGAAGATATCTCCAGATTTTTCGCTTAATTGGCTAGGTCCCTCAAGCTAATACTCTGAAATATTTAATCTTTGTACTAGAGTTTGTCCCCATTTTTTTTTTCTGAGTTCTAGCTTCCTTTGTGAAGCTTTCCTCTAATTAAGTTATGGTTCCTGTTTAACACTAAAAACAACGAAGACAAACAGAACAAACTATATATAAGCATGAAGTCACTCATCCACAATAAGTGTCTATCCTGTTCACTCTAATTGTGATATGTGTAGTTCCCTTCAAACTCCAAGTCTATCAGATTCAAAGTGAAATTCAGTAGCAAGAAGAGCATGTTCTTCAGGGACACCCACCCCCCAAAAAAAAAAAAAAAAAAAAAAAAGCCATGATCATGGATTAATTATGAGACACAAAGATATAAAAAAAAATATGTTAGAGAGGAGGTTGGAAAAATAAGAAAACTTCAGCTCTGCCAGAAAAGAAAATTGAAGAGGAGGAAGAGAAAAGGTGAAGAAAATAATTGGAATAATTAATCAAGCTATTTCCATGATTAAGAAGCCTTCAATATTTTTATCTTAGCTTTTCTTAACGATTGTCCTAAGAGCAGACCACTAATATAGTTACAATACATACCGACACTCTTTGAAAATTGAGTAATAGCATATTTTAAAAAGAAATAATAGATGATATACCGCCAGCCTAAAAGAAATTTACACAAGCGACCTTTTCTGCCCCTGTATTGAAGATTATAACATCCACTCTCTCAATTCAATAGTGTATAAAGCCACTTGTGTAAACTTTGCTAACAAAGAAAATACTGAAGTACATGAAATTAGACAGGGTCAAATCTACATGGAACTCCTTGCAAATTGCATATGTAGAAATTAAATGAATTACAGTCGTCACTATTCAAGGCTTTAAATAAAATACTCAGTAGACTGGATTTAACGTATTAGTTTTGCTCCTGACTGCTCTAAGTTCTATGCAACAGTATGAAGAGATTAGCATAGAAAGGAGGAGTTTTTTATGGAGTGAAACACAAAAATCAGTGGAAAAGTTGTGAAAACTAAAATAATTGAAGGAAATTGAAATAAAACCCTTGCCTTGATTTGCACATAAAGAAGTACCAAAATGATGATAGTCATGGTTTAATATACAAAATATGAAAAAGACATGAGCAAGTTGTTTTTCCATATCCCTGACACAATACAAGATAAAGTAGCTGACCTGAAGCTCTCTCTATTTCCCTCTCTCCCTCTTGTCCTCACGACTTCTCTAAATTATCCTTTTCTAGCCGTAAGTCGGCCGGCCATGGGTCCAACCGTAAGCCTCATGGTTCAATTGTCCACCATTTGGAAGCAAATTCGGAGGCAAATTATACACCGGCATCGATGAGGGGTCCGCCATCCCCCCTTGTTGCTGTCCCCCGCCGCCACCAATCCCCGGCGGCGAGCCACTCCCCATCTGCCCTTGTCCGCTGCCCGCTTCGTCGTCCTCCTCCAAGGGCAGTCTCTCGTAAGTTGCATTAGAAAAGGTCGCTGCGATCACCATGACAGGCCCCGAAGCCACGAGCGAGCCCACGACGCTTCCGCCAACCACTTGACCTTGGCCTCCAGCTAGGTATATGGTCAATCCAGTTGACCCTGGCGGGGCAGGACCAGGCAAAAAGGCCCCGGTGAGGGAGAGAATCTCGAAGCGGCCGTGAAGGGCCATGACCGCCCCTGGGGCTGTGGGTTGCCGCAGTGTGACATTGGTGACCGTGCCGCTCCCGCTGAGCACGCAGACACCCCTCTGTCGCCGTCTGGCGAACTGGGCCACGCTCTCAGCTATATCTGCGCCGTTGGCTATCTCCATCACATGGCTCCGAAGCGCGTTAGGACTATCTCTCGTCACAAAGATCGGCGGCTTCGGCTTATTCTTGGAGCCCGGCGGACGGCCCCTTGGCCTTCGAGTGGCGGCCTCGACTCCTTCCTTTGGCTCATCGCTGTTTTCTCTCTCGTCTTCCTCCCCGACACCGCCTCCTCCACTGTTGTCATTCATGGAGATCCCTAGATCAGGCTTTTTCGCTGGGGAGGAGCTCGTCGCCGTCTCGACTCCGGGGAGCCCGACCTGCCCTGTCCACCATGGATTTGACATGATTCCTCTTCCTCGTGAAAAAAAATTGGGCAAACTATGTGCTGTCGAAACTATAGGATTGATCAGCACTTGAATTCCTTATGGACCCCCAGATCTATCCGGGTCAATTCACTTCTTCTCTATGCAAAAGCTCAACGAGGAGAAGAAGCAAAATCGCTGCAAAAAGTGAAGAGAGATGTGACAAAGAGCTGACCTCCCCAGAAGAGATCACTAGTTCTAGCGATCTTTCCCAAGAAGGCAGATGTTGGAGAGAGTTGGAGAGAAACAGAAAGAGGAAAAGGTAGTAGAGGTTAAAGAAGGCGAACGATTTGAGAAGCTAAGGGAGAGTGAAAAGTGACGAAGCAAGCACGAGAGAGAGAGAGAGAGAGAGAGAGAGAGAGAGAGAGAGAGAGAGAGAGCGAGAGAGAGTATGAACAGGAAAAAAAAACCACAGCTTAAGTAAGCGAGAATCTCTCGCTCCCCCTCTGTTTTTTTCTTTTCTTTCTGGGTTTTCTTTACGAACCCCGCTTTGGCTTGCTTATGGGGAGTGCAAAAGGTGCGTGGTTCTTTTTCAAACTCTTGTCTCCCCCCACAAGAATACAAAAGTGATGCGGTCAGGGAGAAGAGAGAAGGTAAAGAAGAAGGAGAAGGAGAAGGAGGAGGAGGAGGAGGAGGAGAAGACGAAGATGGTAATGGTGTTGGGAATTAGGGTTTGCGCTGTGGGGTCGCGTGCGCGTGAAATGGTGGGTCGCACGTCCCCTTCTCTCTCCTGCTCTCTCTTTCCTTCTCTCTCGCGTCCCGACATACATATATCATCAGAAATGCGCGAGAGGTTGAGGAAAGGTGCGCGCAATATGTTAGTCGCATCATTTTTATATGAATAAAACTGACCTCATTTCTCAAGAAGCTTATGTACCCCATTAAATGAATTAAAAAAAGACCCCCCCGGGGGAGGGTTTTTCAAGTATACTAATGTCAAAAGCGGGGCGGGCTCCAATCTTGACCGCAAAATCAGTCATCTTCCTCCCGGTCGCTTTCCTTACGGCTCCAGATGTGCCGTTCGCGACTGCGTCTTATGATCAGACTGGCCATGATTCTGTCTTGTGGAGGCCGTTTGCATGGTGGAAATAATCTTAACCTTCCTTTTCCCTACTTTTAACAATGGTTTTTTTAATGGGGGGATTGTGGAATGGTGTCCAATCGCTTGCGGCCTCTCTTCGTGCGGCTTGAGACTTTTGTTATGTGACGC
The DNA here is from genome assembly GCA_014182395.1 of Eucalyptus sp. ANBG9806169. NCBI lineage: Eukaryota > Viridiplantae > Streptophyta > Magnoliopsida > Myrtales > Myrtaceae > Eucalyptus > Eucalyptus sp. ANBG9806169. The sequence continues at coordinate 39,283,139 of CM024580.1, read as the reverse complement.
TATGATTAAATCGTAAACAATTCGATATGAGATCCATGTTGCAGGAAAAAGTATGCGGTGAAATAGTAAAAAGGGTCGTGAATGGTTGCATCAAGTTATATATCTTAGGCCGTAGATTATTGTTGTAATTTGTACTTGTTCAAGCCTACATTGAATTTTTCTTGATTGGCGTGGTCAATTTCCGCGTCGCCAAAACGTGGATTGTCTTTTTAAGTAGGGCAGGACCATGACATGGATAATAAAGGCCAGTTAAAATGAGCATCTGAACATGAAAGCATCGTGGAATTAAGATAACACGTTTTTGGTTGTTTAATAAGTCAAGTGAACAAATAAAAACTAATCATTAAGATTTAACGACCCGGTAAAGATGTTTGACATTTATTTTAACTATTTACTTTAATACAGGGTACATTCAAGGACATTTTTGGGTCAATACACTCAAGCATTGCATTAGTTGCAAATTGAGGAAAACAAATTAGGGTTCGCTTTCAATAATGTCCCTTTGTGTCATTGAAAAACATGTTTGTTCATGTTTCAATGATTTCTAGGTGTGAAGTAACTGTTGCTACTGTTAAAAGGCCAAGAGGAATACACAATTTTTTAAACGAGTAGAAGAAGTCATTTACATGTTACCGATATTATATTTGAATCTCGTTTAGGAGTGCCTTCATGACATTTATTAAGCATACTTTGTAGGAAACTTTTTATGTATAAAACACTAAATAAACAGTTTACAATCACAGTTAATACATTTAAATACTATAAAGTTTCTTAGCTTAATAAGCATTTTGGAAGCACTGGTCAATAAATTTATTCATGGTTACCATGTCATGTTACTTCACGCTCACCCATGTTATTACTGAGCTTCAATTTGATGCATGCGAGAAATTAGGGAATGTAATAATTAACAAATGGTCTTGAGGATGTAATGGATGAACCCGAAGCTTTGCATAGTAGGCTCAATTAGGAACCATAGAAAAATCAGAGGTTCGACAATCAAACTCAATTTCATGCCTAATGAGTCTTGTCCAAACTCACTCATGACTCGAAAAATGTTGAGATTTCATTTGCAAAAAAGGCCAGCCTAACTAAGCAATGAGCCAGCCGCAGAAATGGAGTCACTTACAAGTGTTTGTCAGCCTTGGAAAAGTTTATTGCATATGACGCTGCTCTTACACCGCAAGTCCAAAAGGCATTATTTAGCTCAACGCAAAGGTGGCCTATTAGGGTTGTCAAACCATCAAGCTCATAATTAGGTCTTCTTGTGATTGTCCATCATTTGGTAATTACAAAGATTTTAATTAATGTCCCTATTAACCCTGTCCTTCTGATATGGAAAATTGCATCATTTTTGTGTATGTAATGTGGCTGAAAATATGTAAATTAATCAATAAAAAATCTCAAACTGATACATATGATAAATTTATTCGAAATAATTTTTTAACCACAAAAAATCTCAAACTAGTATTCCCGTAACAAATTTACCTTCATTAAATTTAGTTAAATTTTATGTTCAAATTGCTGAATTAGATGACATGTATCTATCGATAGATCTATCGGTTTGAGGTTTTACACTTCGTTTAAGGTTTTTCTTGGTGGTAATGTAATTTAATGAAATTTACGGAGGGTAAAGTTATCACAAATGTATCAGTTTGGAGTTGCTGATGGTAAAAAAAAATTGGTTTGGTGTAAATTTATCATAAATGTGCCGGTTTATAAATTAATTTGTAGTAAATTTGCTAAAAATATATTAGTTTGGAGTTTTTCTAGCATTAATCCAATATATAAGTAGTCAAAAAGTCTTTTTCTCTCCCTTTTTCTCTTCTCTCTCCATCATCTTTTTCAGCCTTCAGCCATGGAGAAGGGTTTTAGCCTTTCCTTGCCTATCTTATTGATTTTGTTTGTGTATTCTCATTTGTTTCTTATTTTTTCTTTTCTTCCGATCTAAATTTGGGAGTTCTCTTCTCTCGATCTAGTTTTATATTTGAGAGTTTCAACTTTTCTAATCTAAGGACTTATGCTCTTCTAATATAGATTTGTGATTTTCATAAATATGTTTTCGCAAATTTGACACCCCTATATTCTATTCGTGTACCGTCTTATGCCTCCAGCTTCAATGGTGATCACAATAGCTTTGGCGTCTCACTGAACCACAAAAAATTGCTCTTTCAAATGTTAGGACTGTGTTTTTTCATTTATTTTGGTTATCTCTATGTGGAGATAGTGTAGAGGAAGTCGAATCTAGGCATATATCGCCAAGTAGCAATGCCATAGTTGCTAGAGAAGGAGTTTCCGATGTGTGCTCATCACTGATGATAATACAAGATCTAGTGATTGTCGTCGATCAACTTGCTTGATGATTTTACTCTTATAGAACAAGTGTGTACTTAACCATGCTGGTGCTTTGTTGATTCTCTTTGTTTTCTAAATTTAGCTTTGTTTTATAGTATTTTTGGCTTTATTATGCTTTTAAGTTGTTTTGATCTGAAGCCCATGTGTTTCTTATATATTGTTTTGTGCAATGAATACAATTTTCTTTTGAAAAGAAAAAGAAGTGGTTGGTTACTTAATTATTTTGGGATCATTGAATTTAAAATCCATCACTTTTAATGATCAATCAAATTGATATTGGCCAAAAAGACCTGATCGACTTGATTGTTTAGAAATTATGATCACCTATCACCTTCAAAAGCCGGGATCATTTGCTTCCACATCTAAAAATTGCATGTCTTTTCATTTTCTAAAACTCACATCACCTTCTCTTGTACTATAAAATGCATAAAATGATGAAACATTGGATGCCAGAAATCACCAACAATACGTATTATTTAATAAGTACTGTCGGATGTAAACATTATAGAATATTCTTAAATATGTTTAAGCTTTTAAAAAATGGTCTGGAATGTGCAATAATGACAATCTCTTGCTAAATTAGGACCGGGTGTTCCGAAAGATAATTTCGAGCTCCTCAGCTTATGTGTTCTTTTCCCAGAAATGCAATGCACGAAGTCGTGTGTCTCTTAGTCTAATGGGGCCATTGTCTGGCCTCGGAAGAAGCCTTTTCGTCGATAGTTGTAAAGTCTATACAGTAAATTAAACATAATTAATACTGTAGTGCTAGTAATAATGTATGCTTGCAAAAAGTAAGATTTGCTTGTCTGGAAGGAAAATAGCCATGATATTTTAATAGTCAGGATACGATAAAAATATCAACTGAAGTTGTTATTTTTATGGAATGAAGTTCGATTCTGGATAAGAGACCAAGTTGGCAAGATAGAGAACAAAACTACAACAGGAGTATTTGACATTATATAGGACCAAAAGTCTAAGATCCTATGCAGAGCGTAAATTAATACCGTCAATTTGCATCATCATTCTTAAAGTCGACAGTTTAGAGTTGATTTGAGATGCTTAATCCCGAAGAAGTCCTACTCCCAATCGGGCATTTTCTCTCTTCTCTCGATTTTCGAGCGGCTAGCCACCCCGTTGAAGCCGCCACCTGCCGCCAACCACATGACCCTATACCAATGCCATCCGTACGTACCATCACCGCAAGTTCTCTCTCTCAACTAAGGAAACTTGTTAGAAAAATCATAAATATATTGTATTTGTACCAATTTAATCTTAAACCTTTTGACTTAGTGTTAATTCAATCATTCGGTTAATTTTGGCAGGATATTACTAATATGGACAACTTTTAATAATAGTTTATAATTTTTTTATATTTTTTTTTCTTTTGTTCTTCCTTTTGCCAATGATTGGCCATTAGCCATGGCCAACCTTGCCCGGGCAAGGTTTGCCATCACCTGCCGCAAGTAAGGCCTAGTTGGGCGAGGACAAGCCCTAGTGATAGTCAGCCTTACCGGATTTGATAAAGGGAGCCCTCGTCAGGCCTGCCTAGCTTGTCGCGGGCGACGACGACCCTTGCCTAGGCGAGGCTAGCCTACCTGACCTTGGCCGGTGGCTAGTCATTGGCAAAAATAAGAAGAAAAGAAAAGAAAATGATTTTTTTTTAAATATTATTAAAATTTGTTCACATATGCACTGGTGGTGCCACAAAAGCTTACTAATATCTATGTCAACAATGTCCGACTAAAATTAGCCGGAATGATTAAATTAACATTAGCTCAAAATGTTTATGATTGAATTGACACAATTAAAATGTTTGTGACTAAATTAGCACCAATGCAATAGATTTCTTAACTATTTAATTCAATTATGAGTCAAGATCGGGATCCTCTATCATCCTCCATTAGTAGAGACATTTTCCAATGACCCACCGACCTTAAAATCAAGATCAACAATGGTCACCAATGAACCCGGGGCAGGGGTTATCTCTCCATCTTTTCTGATTCGATCAAAGGCAGGCCTATCTTTTCTTCGACCAAACCTACATTTCAACACGCACCAAACTCAACCTGCTCGAGGCGTAAAGCTGGTTAAGAAGATGCCGTTCAATCGAGCTCGAGTTCCGCTCGCCGGAAATCGCTCCCACTCATTCACATTTCGAACAACGCAAGCTCAGAATCAGTCGTAGTTTGAATAATAGCATCAACAGACCGCAATGCAAATTTTAAAAAAAGAGAAGAGGGGGCAGGGAAAACCTAATCCTGAATAGAAAAATCCCATCTGGGTCACGACAAGCAACCAATGAATTGCGGTCGCAGGTAACCCCGAAGAAAACCGAGGGTTTTGACCGGGCGAAAGCCGAAAGATTAATTAACACGACACAGCGAAAGGGCGTTGGACCGTCCGAAACCATTATTTTCTGCTTATTTTTTTAGGGCAAGTTGAGGGTGGAGGAGATAAGTTTGTTAAATGGCGAAGGAAATGGACGGATCGAATTGTTTAGCTCGTGCGTTCGTTCAGCTCTGGTGGCCCCGTGCCTTTATGGGGAGCTTGCATGGTCCATGCCTCTCTCTCTCTCTCTCTCTCTCTCTCTCTCTCTCTCTATGAACAATCTCTCTCTCTCTCTATGAACAAACAAGGTGCAAATCTTCTATTTTACACTTTGACTAATCACATAGCAGCATGATTAATTTAATATAAGGGGAGGGTTCGCTTGGGGAAGGTTGGTCCTCTTTTTTGGGGTTTTGATGAGCATGTGTTTTGAAGTCTTGATCTAATGTGTGCCTATTAGCTAGGGTAGGGTTTGTATTTTTTTTTTTTCTAATCTTTCTTTCTTTTTTAACTGTGATCTGGTGCGCTAAAGCGACGGTAGTATGTATATTATATGCAGGTGCATGTATGAGCCCCCTCTAGTGGAAAACAAATCAAATTTGATGACAATTTAGTTTGTGGTTGTATTTCTGGGAGCAAACTTCGAGCGAATATGAAGAGCATGGATACCTTTGAATGAAAGACAAATTCGTATCGGAGCTTGCTTCAACTTCCCTTCCCACCGCTCGATTTAGTTTGTGGTTGTATTTCTGGGAGCAAACTTCAAGCGAATATGAAGAGCATGGATACCTTTGAATGAAAGACAAATTCGTATCGGAGCTTACTTCAGCTTCCCTTCCCATTGCTCATGAAAAAGAATTTTTTTTTTTTTTTATTTCTTCAGTTAACGATTATCAGCATGGAATAATCGAAGCATAGATCTCAATAAGATTGCTCGAGGTGACATTTCAACGCCGCCACTATGGCATGGTGGGATTGGCGGTGCTGTCCTGGGGTCGCGGGGACAGGCTTGCCCTTCTAGGCAAAGCGGTTGCGTCTCGAGTGAGACGTTTCGCGACGCGTGCAAAGCTGTCATGGGCAATTAAACTTATTGATGTGACATAGAGTGATTAATTTCCTCAGATATATAAAATGTATATAATAGAGTTGCGTACTTGCGCGCATGTCTTAGTCATGATATATTACTTGTGGACAAAAAAATTACATCGCTGGCAAAGAGGTGTGATGAAACCCTAATCTTTGTTTTACTTTGCTTCTTTTTGTTTTTTTAAATTCCTTTTTTAGACATTATTTCAATAGTACTCACCAAACCTGGCGTTGACTTAGGCAAGGGAAGTGATTATTACTAAAGTTTAGGTCAATGCGACCAACACGAGACACATACATATACTATGATACTCGAGCAAATTAAGGATGGCAGTTTCATAGTTTGACGTACCACGAATTGTTTAATGAACCAATTGATGATGACTTCGAGAAATTTTCATTCAACGAGAGTTATGGCAATGGCGACCCCCCAAAAAAGTCAAATCTTCGATGAATTTTAGACCGAGGTGCAGATGGAATATACTTTTTTTTTTCCCTATATTATAACCTTCTAGTTAAAGTTCTCAATCTTACTTGTGATTCTCCCTCCAAAAGTTTTTAAAATATGTGAACCTGCCTCATAATTTGAAACAAGAGCCCAACGAGAATCCCGGTGATGAATTTAGAGCATGAAATCGTCTTCCGGCACATATACAATGTACTATGGATCGGATTATTTATTTCTCGTATTGAGCGATGCTAAATACACCGATGACTTAAATAAAACTATGTAAACACGGCACACGAAATCATCTTCCGGCACTACGAAGTACTATGAATCGGATTAATTATTTATCGTTGTTGAGCAATACTAAATATGCCGATGATTTAAATAAAAATTTGTGAATTTCGGCACATGAAATCGTCTTCCAGCACATATATGATGTACTGCGGATTGAATTAGTTATTTCTCGTGTCGAGCGATACAAAATACACCGATCATTTAAATAAAACCTATGCGAATTGGGAAAATCACACCGAATGTCTAGAACGACTAGGGGGCATGTGCGAAGTGACTGATTCCAAACCTTCCAAATCATCTGATTAGAGTTTCTACCTTTTTATCTTTATCGAAGCTTCAATTCTCGTCCAACTTTCGGCGGAAGAACATAATTCTTGTCCAAATGGACACGCCAAAGATTCAACTGGACTTGTTATGTTCTAGCGCTTTCTATTGTCCAAACCTTGCTGGAATGAAATGCAAAAATCTCCTTTCGACCAAAAAAAAAAAAAGATTCAACTGGGCCACGGTTCGACCCAAAACAACATGAGCCTATGGGCCGGGCCGGGCCTCGACGGGAATCATGGGCCTGGGCTATGTTTTCGGGGCTTGGTCTGTGGGCCCGAAAAGACGCGGCCCGAACCGAATCCTCCCTCGGATCGAGTCCTGTGCGAATGACGAAAAGCTTCGATCTTCCTGTCGAGCTGCTGCTGCTGATCCAGGGGAGGACGGAGAACCGCAGCACAGCAAGCTCCAGAGAGAGAGAGAGAGAGAGAGAGAGAGAGAGAGCAGAGGAAATGGTGGAGGATCTGTTCGAAGGGTTGCCGCCACCTTCTTCGAACCCACAAGAAGCCCAAGCTCCAGAGCGAGAGCAGCTACGAGGAGGAGGGAAGCCTCGCGCCCCGTCCCCTGTTCCGCCTCCGCCGCCGCCTCGTCCTGCTCTCAAGAGCGCCCTCAAGCGGCCCAAGTCCGACGAGCCCAATCCCCCTCCAGGTACCCGAATTCTCCGTTCGCCGAGCTGCGCAGCCCGTTTCCTGTAGATGGTCGGTTTTGTCTGTCGTTCTTTTTTTATGGGTACTGCTCGTTCCGTGCTCTGGGTTTGATCGGTTTGTCGCCGGTGTGTTGTGGGTGCTCCCTTTGAGGTTGATGCTTGATGGGTCTCTCTCGTTTCGAGGGCTGCGAGATTGGTTTTTCTAGTGTAACCTGTCCAACGGCTGGAATTGTTTTGGCTTATGCTGGCGTTAGTCCCATTGATGATTTGCCAGCCCTAGCAGCCGAAAGAAGTTTTGTGTTTGTTCAATTACAAGTGATATGAAGGAGTTCGAAATATGGAGTTGTTTTTTGTGAGAAAAATTTGTTCTTGTGGCGATGGTGGCGATAGTGTTTTCGTGGATTGATCTAAATGGCTTGTCATTTGTGTTTAGTTGCGGAGTCGGGGAAACGTTTGAGGTTCAAGACGCATACGGATGCCTCGGAAGCTCAAGTCATAGATGCCATGAAGAAAATTGCATCTCACATCCAAAATCCCACAAAGCTCGGCAAGGCGTCGAAGTTGGCCATACAGTTGATACAGGCAGGGAGCGTGAAGCCCGGGACGAGGGATTACTTCTTTGCCATACTCGAAGCTGCAATGTCTTCATCGACAGCTTGTACTGATCAATCGGTGCAGGCAGATTATCATGCATTGTTCTCTGCAGCGCAAGATGCAGCTGAGGTATGGACGTGGCTCCTATTATTAATGAAGTTTGATATGTCAGGGTTGTTATGATAAAAAATCCCTAAAGATGCTACTACCTTATTGTTTTCTTCCAGCATTTAAGTGATAAGCAAAAAAATCAGTTGACTACATGGACAATTCAGGCGGTGGTGGCAAATGATCTGTTCACTGATGACAGCTTTGTGGTACAACTTTGTCTTTGCCTTTGGATTTATCTTGTTCTACTCCAATGTTCATGCTTGCATCATTATTTGTCTCTTTGTCCAAGGCAAGTTTTTGTAAATTGTGTAGCATTTTTTGGTGGCCATTTAAGTTTCGGTTTTTCTCAGGAATAACTTTAAGTCTCTTTTTGATGGTCTTCCCATATTAAGGTATCATGCAGATGTGTTGGCTCTGTATGGTAATAGTTCGATATGTGGTAGTGGTAATATTGTCTTTGTTTAGCATCATCAGTAACGCCATCGTGGTAATGCGTAGAGCTGGTAGCTTCACTGGCCCCTCATCCCGACCCCATTTCACCCTTTTTTAGTTAAATAGGTCAAACTTTTGCATATATTAGTGTAAATTGCATGATAATCAATGAAACTTCTGTCTCCTGCACCTTTATTGAATCTACATAAAAATACTTGTTCTTTTGGAGTATAACGCAGTATACACGTCTAAAATACTTGCCATATTATACTCAGGAAAAAGAACATCATTTCAATTTATTTAACATACTTTCATTGTTCAATTAATTATGTGCCACATCATTCATAATTTGTGTATCAAAATATCAAAGTTTTGATTATATCATGACATATTAACATATAAATATAATTCTCTTTTGATTTCTCATTGGATAGCAGGAAGTAGCAGTATGATTCAATTATTAGATTATTCTTATAGTATCTTGTAATTGACTAATCCTCTTTTTGTATTTAAGTTTTTTCTCATTATGATAGAATTGGTATTAACTCATGGTAATATCATTTTTATATATCCTGCAAGTAACTCCAAATTTTTATTACACGTACTTTTGAAAATTGACAGTATGTGCCCGTCCTTATCTTGCATCGTATAATTTTTATTATTGCTAACTGAGTTTTCACCGATAAAAAAGAAATTCTAACATTATAATGCTGCGTTCAGTTCAATTGCAATTACTACGTCAGTTTTCTTGTATGGTTCCACAGTGGGCTTTAGTATGATTTTACCCCAGTGGTCTTGTTTCCTATCTTAAATGGTCTCTTTTTAAGTTATTCAAGAGCATTTCCTGGTAAGCATACACTTTGTGTAGGACATCTGAATATTCTTTTCTCTTGATGCAGTGTTGCAACTTTGAAAATCTGTATACACAAATTTATAATTTCTCATTGGAAGTATAATATCCTTGCTGTTCGTGAGAGATTGATTCTTTTAGACAAACCATTTCATCTGTTTTTGGTTGAAACTGATGGACCATCTTATCTTTGTTTGAATGGCCTTCTTTCCTGGGACACATCATAAGTTCTCCAAAACTGCTGGAAGAATAAAAGACACCATATCCAATCTACCAGTTGCTACTGAGGCTGATGACATGGAGGAAGCTGCAGCTCTGGAAGCTGAGAAGGAATCAACTGATCTGCCTGGGAATCAGGAGCTGCCTCCTGATAATCATCTGGGAGACAATAACGAGGGAGAGCTTGACCCATTTGGGCTTGATGCGCTTATCCCGAGTAAAGCGAAGAAAGATGAAAATTCAAAGGGAAAGAAAGATATGGCAGCCAAGATGAGGAAGGAAGAAGAGGACGGAAATAAGAGATCTCTCAAGTCGCAGAGAGAAGCCTTGATTGTCTGTTTAGAGATCGCTGCGCGGCGGTACAAAACTCCATGGTAATTCCTTTGGGCCTGTGTCAAGAAACTTGTTTCCTTTTTGCTTGTGATTCAATATCGACCATATTTTGAGAGCGGAAACTTCTTTGCAGGTGTCAGACAGTCATAGACATATTAGTAAAGCATGCCTCTGATAACGTGTCAAGGTTCACATCTAAACAGAGGGAGGCCATCGCAAAACTTTGGGCTTCCATTCGAGAACAGCAAACTCGTAGAAAGCAAGGGAAATCTGTGTCTGGGAAACTTGATGTGAATGCTTTTGAGTGGCTTCAGCAAAAATATTCTACTGAAAAGATCAGCATTAGGCATTCTGTTGGAGGTAGTGGAGATCGTCGCGCTCAGCAATGGCTTGGTTGAATATTTCTTCCTCCTTGTGTAGCATTAGTGATTGGTTTTCATGGGGGAGGGTGATTATTGGGATTATTGACATCAATTGTTCATAGGGAGTTGCTTGTACAAACAAAAATCGCCCGGCATACTGTGAATTGACTGATTGGAACTTCTTGATCAAACTGAGAATTTTCTTGCAATGCGACCTGGATAAACAATCAACTGTCCTCAGAACTAATTTTCCTTTGTCACATGCTTGCGTCACAGTTGAGGTGTTGAAAGAAATGAATGCCGTTAAGATGAGGCCCGCACAACGTAGTATTATTTTATGCACATTTTACTGTGGACAGCATAGAGAGGGAGAGAGATATCACAGATTCATTCCTGTGTTTATCGGTATCTATTTTGTTTATCTGCATATGCAACTTATGTAAATTTACTATACTCTAGGGACGAGTTAAATATTCACTCTACTGTTTGGAAGAAAATTGTACAATTGCTTCCACAACTTCCCGCTGAAGAAGGATAGATCTAATTATCAGGTGGAGCTTGTTCCTAGTTCCCAAATTAAGCCACCTTTTCTTCCCCAAGTCACCCTAATCAACCTCTGATGGCAACTTCGATGACGCTCACACCTGCTTCTTTCTTAGTTCTTGAATTCGTCATTCTCCTCCTAACCTCTTCTACATCACTCCATCTGTCTGCAGCGTTATATACATTCGATGAAAGAATATTGTAACCAGAACTCCGAGGTCCAATTTCCGTAATCTGCTTGGACGCCAACATCTCCATCTTAGAATTCTTAAACAGCTTCGAGGCAGCATATAAAGCACCCCATATAATGCAGTTGGGTTCGATTGGCATGCTTTTGATCACTTCATATGCCTCCTCAAGCATCCCAGCTCGACCAAGAAGGTCGACCATACATCCATAGTGCTCAATTTTGGGGACCAACACGCGGCTATTGACCAAATCATGGAAAACCCTCTTTCCTTCTGCTACTAACCCAGCATGACTGCAAGCCTGCAAAACTACAATATACGTCATATCATTCGGCTTAATGCCTGATTCCTCCATTTCTCGGAAGAGTTCCAGAGCCTCTTTTCCACAACCATGCTTTCCGTAACTGCCAATCATGGCATTCCACATATATATGTCTTGATATATTGCCTCAGCAAACAGCACGCGGGCCCCAACTACGTCGCCACACTTAGCATACATGTCGACAAGTGCAGTTTTGAGAATCACATCATTCATGCCACACTTGTTGAGGTAAACATGGATCCGCCTGCCCAAGGCAAATGCACCGGTGCCTGCGCATGCGAGTAGGATGTTGACTATGGTTTCCCTATCTGGACTTAACCCTTCGGCCCTCATTAGGACGAAGCAATAGAAAGCTTGATCAACGAGTGCTGCTCGAGCATAAGCTGAAACCATTGCTGACCATGTGAAGAAATCTCTGTTCTCTATGTGATCAAAGAGTGCCCTAGCATATTTAGTGTTGCTGCATTTTCCATACATATCAATCAGACCAGCGGACGCAGCTATAGAGATGTCCAAACAGTGTCTAGAGATATAGGCATGTATCTGTTTGCCGAGTTGCAAAGCTTTAACAGATCCACACTCTATGATCAAACTCAACAATGTTACTTCATTTGGGCAAAGGCCTTCTTCAAGCATTTTTTTGAAAAGATCAGCTCCTTCTTTTAACTTGCAACATCGGATGTAGCCTGAAATCATCACAGTCCATGCAACAATGTTCTTCTGAGTCAACCCGTCAAAGAGCTTATGCGCAAAAGCCAAGTTGCTGCATTTGGCATGCATATCCATCAAAGCAGTACTTAACATAATTCCTATATTCTCATCAGAATAGCTGTCAGTTGCAGTTCTTATTGCATAAGCATGCATAGCTTTCGCCATCCCGAAGTTACCCAAATCTGCGAAAAGATTGGCCATATTCACCAAGGCAGCCTCATTAGGCTTTACATTCACAATTTGCATTTCCTTCACCAATTCTAACGCTTTCTCAACTAGTCCATTGTGGCTATAGCACCGAATCATCGTGCTCCAGGAAACAGCATCCCTTTTGGGCATTTCGTCGAACAAAGACCGCGCGAGTGCCACATGCCCACATTCCCCATACATAAAAACCATCGAATTAAGCACGAAAACATCGCTGTCGAATCCAGACTTCGTCGAGAACCCGTGAATCTCCTTCCCCACCCGCAAGCACGAAACTTGCCCGCAGGCTTTAAGGACTGAAGGTATGGTAAAACAGTCCAATACGTAACCAGCTTCACGCGCACACGTGTACACTCCAATTGCAGTTTCAGGGGAGCCGTTCTTGATGTAAGATGTCACGAGGAAATCGACATGAACCGCAGAACCCGAGTGGGGTTGATGAACCACGTGAGTACGAGCGAAGTGGGTCTTGGTCAACAAGGCGTGGGCTTGCTCGGTCCGGTCGAGGTCGACGGAACGATCGTGAGGGTGGCGTGCCTGTGAGATGCTCGAGAGATTGACCGCGGAAACGAGAGCGTGGCCAAGCTGAGATCTTCGAGCAGGACAGCATTGAAGAAGCGACGGAGCGATGCGAAACTGCACGTGCCTGCTTTTCCCATGAAGCAGCCTCGAATTTAGCCAAGTCTTTGCCGCTGCTTTCATGAAAGATTCATCTTTTATCATCACCAGCCTGCTTTTCTTGACACTTTCTCATTGACGCACACGAACATTGCTCTTCGATCGTTCTTCCCCATTCAGCTGGAGTAAACTTCACCTGGGGTTCTAGCCCCTTGCCTAAGGGACCAAGATTCGACCATTCCCATGTCGCTCGGTTCGGTTCCGGACATGGGTCTGACAAGTTTCGACGGCTTCGGACAAGAAATGACGTTTGCTTTTTCAGTTTTCACCTCCGTGGCTGCGGCCTAGCCTAGGACTCTCCAAATCGAAGCTGAGGATTCTTCGCCGGCTCGGTCAAATGTTTCTCGTTGAGTTCACGAGCCTCACGTGCGGGAGAAGCCGTTTGACCGGTCCAAGTTCGGGACTTGGGCTCCAATGCAAGGACAAAAGATGCTCTAGGCATATTCGCCTTCCACAAACAGGGGGGAGAGTGCAGTGTATGGGGTTCTACATATGAACGGATCCAAAAAGTTTATGCAGGTCCTGAAATTTGGTGGAAAAAAGAGGGGTTGATTGTAGGGACCGACTGATTTTATTTCACGACGACCCGTGTCGAATGTGAGATAAGACATGCCGATAAATTCAGCATATTTGATTTATTGATTAGGGGTTGAAAGAAGAGTCGTGCGATTTAAAGAATTGAAGAACAAAATAACAAAGAGACAAAGGGTATCATTAAAAGTTTACTATTCCTCGTCATGAATTCTCAAATTTATTTTGCAAAATTTCTTGTTTTGGAAAGACGCATGTTAACTTTGGTACTACCATAGTATCTACTAATAGAAAAGTTCCTTTAAATGTCAATTTTTTTTCTTTTGAAAGGAGAAAGATCGTTGCACCAAATAAAGAAAAATCGAACATTGATGAAAATTAACAAGACGCTCTTTATAGATGGAAGGTGATAGGGGTGAGAGGGCAGGTGCCGTGCATCCCCTGCTTGCCTCCGTGGCCAAAGTGTAAGGCTCTATTTTTCATATCGAAATATTGCATTAATCATTTCTAAATCAACAAATGATTCGTCCTTATAATTCAAAACCCATATTTCCTTGGTCCAAATCCATTCCCGAGACGCACAATTAGCACCACCAGGACACGGTCCTGTAACTGTCACAACGGTCAGAATCAATGTGCAGCAAACCTGTATTATCATAACCATCCACAAATACCGTGTAAAGACAAAAGAAAAAAGGTGTCGCCCCCCCCCTGTCTTTGTTGACAAAAGAATCATAGGACCGACGAAAATAGTAGATTGCCACTTTGGTACCCTCGCCACTTTGGTACCCTCCGCTGTCTCAATCATGAGTTTCAATCTCAGCTTATCCAGAGAAGAACCCAGATTGCACAATCTAAGCTTACTAGATGAAGAAGAGAGATTTGAAATCAAAGAAACAACTCCTCCTCGGCAGAAATCCTTCGGGAGATTCTTGCAAGTTAAAGTAAAAAAAATGGAGTCTTGGATCACCAAGGGCTAGGGTCTTCAGATACTTTGAGGAGCTCCTCCAAGTAGGCAGCTCCGAGATCCTCCAGCACCACCACATTCTTCAGCATCTGCTCCTTCTCCTTCTTCTTCTTCATCTCGGACTTCCTCTTCATGGCGTGCCTCTTTTTGAGGGCGAGGACCGGGGAGCCGGCGCCCTCCTGAAGCCCCAGATTGCCGTTGCCCTGACCCGCCATTTCTTGGAGGGACCTGTAGGCCACCTCCGGAGGGAAGTTGAGCACGGCCAGCGGGCCCCGCATCGCGATCGCGGCCTGGTCGTAGGCCAGGGCGGCCTCCTCCGCCGTGTCGAACGTCCCGAGCCAGACCCGGACCCCGTTCCTCGTCGAGTCCCTTATCTCCGCCGCGTACTTCCCCCACGGCCTGCGCCGCACCCCCCGGTACGGGGCCTCCCTGGCAGCCTCGCCTTCGTTCCCGTCCAGGTTGACGACGTCTCCCGACCTCGAGTTCACTTCCTCGTGGTCTCTAGCG
This sequence comes from Eucalyptus sp. ANBG9806169, assembly GCA_014182395.1. NCBI lineage: Eukaryota > Viridiplantae > Streptophyta > Magnoliopsida > Myrtales > Myrtaceae > Eucalyptus > Eucalyptus sp. ANBG9806169. The sequence goes on along the minus strand of CM024580.1, from coordinate 39,268,106 downwards.
ACGTGCGAGGAAGAGATGGTGTCCAAGGAGTAGTCCGGTGCCGTGGCCAGGACTCCGTAGAGGAGCATTTCTTCGGAGTCGTTCTCGTTGAAAGGAAGCGACGGCGGGGCGAAGTAAGTACCGGGGTTGCAATCGAGGGAAAAATGATGAGATTCTGAGGAATTGAAGGAAGAACAATCAGTGGAGAACTCCGATAAACTCGGGTACTGGAAGAGAGAAGAATCCCAATCCATGATGGTGTTGTGTGTTGAATTTGAATCGCTTCTTTGACCGAGAAATCAAGAGAAGCAAATTCAAGAAAGCGAGCTGCTGTGGTCACATGAAGTTGAAGGGAGTGGCCTCGTGCGGTTTGCACATATATAGGCACGAAGGGAGGAGGGAGGGAACTCGGTTGGGATTCAAAAAGGAAAATGTGAGTTCACATGATCGAAGGGGAAAAGGCCAAAGTGATGGAGATCGTGATAGGGGGGGAATCGAAAAGAGGGCAAGATTGGATGAACTTCGGTGGGCACTGGCTAGAAAGCGTGGTCGTTAATGAGGACCCCAGAAATCAAAATTTGGGCACGTGAGTCAAAGGGACTCGTGGGCATGGCGGCCTCTGGTCAGATGAGAATTCAAAGTGACATCATCTGATGATTTCATTTTCTTTTCGATGATTCATGACGACAGGGACGTGCATGTGTGGCTTTGGTTCCACTTGTCGCGCTGCTCACTTGCCATGTCCGGGTCAGCCGGTGGCCTGAAGTTTGGACAGTAACCAGGTTTTCAAGCAACTTGAAGGGGTCTTCTGAAGTGGAGACATCACTCATTTGGCTAGTCTTTTGTGATATTTGATGCTTTTGAAGCTTTTTCATGGTTTGATGAATTGGATACTAATGTCCAAGATATGTAGAGATGGCTAAGGAAGGGGATTTTGGTGAATTAGTTTGTGAGTTTAGGCATTTATTTCTCACTTTTTAGTGTGAAGAGCCACCTATTAGTTGCAAAGTTTCAAATTTTGTAAGACTATGCCATTTCTCTTCATTTGAACATTGACAAAGTAATTTAATTAGACATTTCGATGAGTTGGAATAGGCATGCTTTATTTTTTAGCTCTCAATTTCTCTTCTGTGTTGTGATTAGGTGATTTCTCACGTTAGATTTCAAATATGATAACAACATCACATCTTCAGTTTTATCAAAAGTATATCGATGATGGCTAAGGTTTACAGGAGACTATTACTGACTACACCCTTTGCGTCTTCCTTTTGTTGCCAACACATATTGTGCTTGACCATATTCAAACTGGCCATCAGGGCTTGAATTTTCCATTGAAGAGGATCAAGCAGTCCATGGAGGAGAGAAGAACAGATGGCAAGTTGGGAAGGACAGTAGGAAGATGAAAAGGAATTTAGGGAAGATTTGAGGAAGGACAAAGAAAATGAAGACGGATGGGGCCAAGTTCTTTCAAGCCACTTGTGGAAGGTACGTTGAATCGGTCCGTGCGATGAGTTCTTTGTTCCTTTGACGATGATGATGCCTAGGTTTTCCCCATTGTGACTTTCCTTGGTTTCACACAAATGGACAAAGAGTGAGAAAACGAAAAATAATGAGAAAAATGTGCCCTCGTTCTTTGCACGACAAATATAGGAAAGAGGTTATGCCGGTGCATGCATGGCGAAATAGTGAGGAGGGACAGCCAACGCTACCAAGCTCCTTCACGTGTTACTCTAAATGTATTGCACCTATTGCAAAATATATGATTTGAGACGTAACTATTATATATCATTCGTGACTTAAAAATTTGAGGTTGGCGAGCTCGTCACTATTACTCCATCAAAATGCTGGCAACTAAAAAAATTTTCCACGCAAGATATATCGTACTTAGGCAATATAAACAACCAATTTAGAGGGCCGTAACACAAGCTTATGACTTTGTGCTTGTGTCTAAATCGACTTGCGTCGGTAGAGACCCCATTGTGAGGAATAGATTTTGTTATATCTTTTTTATTAATCAACGTTGGCCCTGATCGCCATCACACGCATCGTCTCATGCGACTAGTTAATCCTAGATTAGATATGATTGCGAGGTACATAATTTCGTATTCAATGTTTTTTCTAAGGATCGGTTCCACCGTCGGGTCTAGATATTGTCCATTTTTTTCATAATATCTTTGCTAATCAGACTCGAGCTATTTCACTCTGATTTTTTATAATGAAGCACAGAAACAGGTCAATAGTTCAGTAGCAAAGCACTCAATTGTCAACATTCCAGCTACAGAATATAGCTGCCGTGGCATTTGTATTTCTTTAATCATGAGCAATAACAATAGAAAAAGAAAGTTCTGTCGTCAAATGACTCAAATCACGATTGATCTTTTCGTTTCCTTCTTTACGAAACATGGTGCAAGCAAGACCCTGTTTGGTGAATAGTCTAGGAGGCCATTATTAAATCTTGAAAGACAGTGATAGTCCAACTTTAATCAAAAGCAACTGGTAATAGTGATAATATGAACAAATGATGCCAGAGTCTGCATGGCAAACTTTGACCTGGAAACGCATTGGAAGACCAAATTAAAGTTAAAAGCCTTTTCACACTAATCTAAATTGGAATGTCGGATGGGTCGGTTTGGATTTTCATGATATCAGAGTAAACAGTGTTATATCCATCTAATTCTCGAATCTCTATCATTAGTCATTCTTGTAGGAATTTAAGGGCAATGCCAAAGGTATTACTGTTTTTCACTTTGGGTTGTTATGTTTGGGACAATTACATTTCAACATTAGTACTCGAATTTTTTTTTGACTTTAGGACAACACTGATTCAGTTATGTATAACTCAAAATGGTCATGTCTATGTGTCGGAAAGATTAAAAGTGTTTGATATAAAAGAAAATTCGTAATGGGTTCAAATGTGAAGACCAAAAAGAATAAATATCTGCAGTTCAAGAAATTTCAAAACACATGATAAATACTATTTCCACTTCCTGTATGACCAAGTGATATTTAAAGCGCCTTTAATCACCCAATTGATATTCAAACCTCGTGGTAATTACATAAAGTTGTTTGCTCAAGGATTAATAGCCAGCCAGTATGGCTGCTCAAACGCCATGTCAATAGAAAAATTTTAGAAGGAATATCATTTTCAAGAAACGATTAAATTAAACAAGTGCCAATCCTATGCAAAGAAAGGGTCACTGTCCTTGTACTCAATGACAAGCCCTGGCCTCGTGTACCATCCCTCTAGTGCTCAGGTCCTAAATAGTTGGTCAAGAAATGCATATAATAAGGGCAACACGTGGGGGGTTGTGTTAATAATGATGCTATGCGGCTAGAGTTAGATAAAATAATAATAAACCATAGTCTATAAATAAAATGATGTGTGGGCCGTCTCCGATCAAAAGGGTTGGCTAGTCCTCCAAGACATATTTTTTCAGTGGGTTCGACTGAAAAAATTCTAGAAGCAATTGAAAGTCTTTTAGAAGTTCAATATTCAAAGGGAAATTGGTCAAAGCTTACGCCGGTGGTGATGTAAGAAAGCTCTTAATGAGGGCTTTCAGCTGCCTTTGAAAGCCCTTTTTCAAGATGGCAGTTTTCACCTCACTTGTGCTGGTGTCCCCATCGGGTTGAACAGAGGGTAGAATCAAATTTGATACAGGAGCAATCGCATACATGTGAATGGAGATGCTATGTCACCAATTACATCACCACCACAACCCCAAAGGGAATTGCACGTGCACTTCAATCAAAAATTCTTTTTTCTATCATTCAAGGAGCTTCTTGATGTAAGTCTCTTGAGACAAACTAAGAATATTAAGTCTTGTTGATACCAAGCACATAGCTAGCTCACCCATGGACTTCCTCTCAAAGTTGGAGGACAACTACCGGCACATAAATAGGATTCCCAATGGCTGGACATAAGAGATTCTTATGAGAAAACATAAGTAAACAAGCCTCCGCTTGAACCTCGGATGATAAAGGTATATGAATAGACATTTGGTTCCCATCAAAGTCTACATTGATTAGTGCAATAATTCTTATCATTTCCAACCTATGTTATCAACATAAAAGAAGAAAAGGAAAAGGGAGCATAAAACTACCCTTGGACCTTTTTACATTAGGGGTGTGCATGATCCGAGTGGGTGGTTTCCTACCTAGAATCGAGAACCGCCTACTAAGGATCGAAAATCGCCCATTAGTTACATGGTTCCACCCGGGAACTGGATTGGAGCAGTGGTCTTGTTCCCGAGTGGATCATTGGAACCAATCTCAGCAAAAGCTGAGTGATAGATTGCCCATGAAACAATGGAGAAACCAGCTCTTCACACATCAAATTTGAGCCAAAAAAGAAAATGAGTCTCTCTCTCTCTCTCTCTCTCTCTCTCTCTCGAAACTAGCTCTTCACATTAAATTTGAGCCAAAGTCAAGCTCCATACGAAATTGTGTTTGCGTGAATTTTTGAACAAAACACAAAAGCAGAAGCGAATGGCTTGACAGAAGAAGCCCCGCAACAGGAGCGAGGAAACTGTTGGAATATATTATGCGAAAACGATAGGATTTTACAATTTATGTCAACGCGCAAACTCTAGATAGATAAACGAAAAATAATAAGGATATCAGAAATTTACATGGTTTAATCTGAGTATTGGTACCTATGTCCACGGGGAGAGCTAGCAGCAAATAATCTACTATAATCGGAGAATCAAAGTTTACAATCGCTCATATGTTCGAGTGTTTTCCACACCTAAATTTAATCATAAACTCAAAGTGTTTATAAATAAACAACTCATTTAAACGTAAATTCATTGCACAAAAATCACCGCGTGTTCAAGCTCAAAACAAAACGCTCTATGTACGCCGAAAACGAGAACTCATTTTCTTGATCAAGTGGGTGGCTCCTTTTCAGCTTGACGTTGTGCGGCTCCTATAGAAAGAAAGAAGACGTGCCTGTTCTATTTTATATGTGTGCCCAAAGGTCAAAAGTTTGACTTGGGCCCACCACCTTTTGATAACTTGCAGATGGATTTTACTCCTCTAGATGAAAGAGAAACCTTTATTTTATTTTATTTCCTCCTTTGTGCTGCTATAAGGAGTCCAAGAAGAAGGCTTCTTCATCCAATTTGAAATCTACTTGGGAAATCTTCATCAACAAATTCGATTTAACAAATTATTATTCGAATTCAAACTCGAGACATTAATTTAACAGAAACATTGATTTATCGCCAGACCCCAAGCAACGAAACCACCGGTGAAAGGGAAAGACGGATGAGCTCCAAGTTGAAATGAAGCTCATCACCCAATGGCGGCGATATAGAAGTAAGCAGACGAGCCCAACAACGACAAGGATGACAATGACAGTGAATGAGGAGGTGGCGATGACGTGGAGAGAGAGTTCAAGTTTGAGGGCGAAAAAGGGAATCGACTCATTGTTTTGCTAAGCTAGCTACTTTCGGACTAAGACTCGAAGGGAGATGAGCAGATTCAGAGGTGAATCGGAGAGGAAGAGGGAGGTGGGGAAGAGTTTGAACTGAGAAAGACAAGATGGAGTAACCTAGTAGGAGAGCAGTGAACTGAGAGATTGGAGCCCTAAATTTCAAATTTGGTAATTTTGAAGTTTTTAATATTAAAAATTAATATATTATTATGATATAATCTGTTCGATTCAGGAGGGTGGATGGGCGGATCTGCTTATGAAACCTGGAACCGGATTGGTACCCATGGGTTCCCATAAATTATAATTAGAAACTAGACTGATTTTCCTAAGAACCACCAATTCCGGGTGGCCAGTTTGGTTTTGAGCAGTCCGTGCAAGTTTCGATTCTTTTGCACACTTATTTTACATAAACACAATGGGCCTCCTCCATCAACATAAACCCATATGCTAAGATGGCTCGATGAAATAAATCTAAGGTACCATTGTATGGACAAGTGTTAAGGTATAAATTTCTCCTTTTAGTTTTACATACACGTATGATATTTCTTGAGCTCATTGCGAAGGACTTTACTTCGCCAAGTAAAAAAAGACACATCTCAGTCTACACTCAAAGATCTTAGGAAACTCAAAATAATTCAACGAGAAAGAACTCTTTAGTTCCTTCATACCCATAAAAGAGTTTAGGAGCATGTTATCCCTAGTTAGAGCTAATGCACAAAATATGAAGACTAGAATTAACTAAGAATCTAAATTTATATGAGAATTCGAGTATTATATCAATTTAAACAAACCCCGTAGGGTTAGTCCCCGTTATTTGAGTTGAAATGATGCATGAATTCTTAACTTTTGATTCAATTAAACAGAAGTTAGGATTCCAAGAAAAAAGAAAATTGGAAGAGTGGATAGACGATTAGAAAAGAAAAGAAAAGAGAAGAGAAGAGGGGAATGTGAAAATGGGGGAAATTCACAAACAAAATTCCTAATTTGGGCTCTGGCCCATTGAAGAACTTCCAAAGCAGAAGCTGTCTCCTTGATTTGATTGAGAATTGAGCTCAAATCAATTTTGACTTTTCCTTCTTCCCACTCAATCTCCCCAAGCCTTGTCCAAAAAAAAAAAAAAAAAAAAAAAAAAAAAACTCCCCAAAAAAAAATATCAAAGCCACCACTGAACTTCAGTTCAGATAAGGTTTCACTGAAAACCCACAGTGACCTCCCTCCACTCTCCCTGAACCACCGTCGCCGCCACCGCCTCCGCCTCCGCCACCATGCTCTCTCTAGCCCTCATCAACACCACCCACCCCCACCACCACCAATTCTTCAATCCCACCACCACCACCACCATCCTCAAACCCCTCACTTCCCCTCCCCTCAACCACCCCTGCCACCACCACCACCACCACTCGGCCGGCCGGAGACCCATCTCCGCCAGCCTCAACCCGAACCCTCTAATCCCGGCCTCCCCTCCGCCGCAGCAGCAGCGGCCCTACCAGCCCTTCCGCCCTCCCCCTCCCCGCTCCCCTCCCAGTTCCGCTCCCTCGACACCGCCAGCCGCCTCGACATCCTCTCCAACCGCCTCGGCCTCTGGTTCGAGTACGCCCCCCTCATCCCCTCCCTCATCCAGGAAGGCTTCACCCCTCCCTCCATCGAGGAGGTCACCGGCATCTCCGGCGTCGAGCAGAACCGCCTCGTCGTCGCCGCCAAGGTCCGGGACTCCCTGATCCAATCCGAGACCGACCCCGACGTCGTCGCCACCTTCGACATCGGCGGCGCCGAGCTCCTCTACGAAATCCGGCTCCTGAGCGCCGCGCAGCGGTCCGCCGCGGCGGAATTCATCGTCAGGAACAAGTTCGACGCGAGGGGCGCGCAGGACCTCGCCCGCGCCTTGAAGGATTTCCCCCGCCGGCGCGGGGATAAGGGGTGGGAGAAGTTCGAGTATAAATTGCCCGGAGACTGCTTGTCTTTCATGTATTATAGGCAGAGCAGAGAGCATAGGAACCCGTCGGAGCAGAGGACGGCGGCATTGGAGCAGGCGCTGAGCGTGGCGGAGACGGAGAAAGCGAAGGGCGTCATCCTGGAGGAATTGGAAGGGAAAGGTGGGGAAGGAGATGGAAAAGAAGGGCAAGTGCAGGATGGGATTCGGGTGCCGGTGGTGAGGATGAAGATGGGGGAGGTGGCGGAGGCGAGCTCGGTGGTGGTGTTGCCGGTGTGCCGGGTGGAGGAGAGGGAAAGAGAGGTCCTGGAGGCTCCGTGGCGGTGCAAGAGCGAAGGGGAGTTCGGGGTGGTGGCGGCGGATAAAGGGTGGGCGAGGTGGGTGGTTTTGCCGGGGTGGGAGCCGGTGGTGAGACTGTCCGGCGGAGGAGTGGTGGTGTCGTTCCCGGACGCGAGGGCCTTGCCGTGGAAGGTGAACAGGTGGTACAAGGAGGAGGCCATCTTGGTTGTGGCCGACAGGGGGAGGAAGGAGGTGGTCGAGGATGAAGGCTTTTATATGGTGGCGGTGGATGCCGATGCCGACGCCAACGCCGAGGGCGGCTACGGATTGAAGGTGGAGAGAGGGTGGAGGTTGAAGGAAATGGGGGTGGAGGAGAGTCTAGGGATGGTGTTGCTGGTGGTGAGGCCGCCGAAAGAAGAGATTGAGGATCAATTGAGTGATGAAGATTGGGAGTGAGAGGCAACGACATGAACGTGAGGAGTTTATTGATGTGTACAACATCGATACAGATCAATATGCAACTTTTTTGGATCTGAGACTATGGTGTGGAGACATCAACTTTTCAGGTTGAAAAGGGTTTTTATAAAATTGCCCATTTTGGAGATTGGAAGGAAAGTTCTTTTGATGTTTCCTCTGTTGTTGTCTAAATACGAGACTTTGTTCAATTGGCAGTTTTCCCTTTATTCATTATGAGGGAGGGGGTATACCTCTTTACACACGTATGAAATTCGACATGTAATGACATCTTTGGAAATTCATTAATCTTCTGGTCCTTGATGCTGTCCAAAATATGGGTAAAAGACCAGTTTGTATCTAAAATTTGGAAAGAGTTCATTTCCCGGCATCGTGTCAGTGTACTGCGGGATAACATGTAGTCTATGTGTGTAACAAATCGAGATCTTAGCGAGCAAAAGAAAATTTTGGGCAAGTCGGATGGTTAGAGATATCCTGTTCGTCCTCTAGACTCCGAAGCTTTTAACATAATCCACAGGCGTCCAGCCAGTCAATGAAAATGAACCAAATCACAATCTTGACACGAATAAGAGGAAAACCAGAAGTTGCGGAACATTCGGTCTCTTCGATCCGTTTTTATTTCCTCGAAGTTTTCTTATGTTCGAGTACATAGGAAAGCAGGAATCAAGAATGTAATGATGGTGGTATCACTAGCGGCACAACGGTGTAGGCGGAGGCGGTGGTGGTGGCGGCGGCGGTGGCGGCAGGCGGATTGGTGTAGGAGGCCGCCATTTGTAACTGACAGGGACATTTACCTTGGGAGGTGGTGGAGGAGATCTTCTGGCGAGCCGGTCTGGCAATGCCACATTCGACCGATGATCCCTTGAACCTTCATCAGACAAAGCTGCAGATACAAGCAGCTGGAGGATCAAGATGAGAGCAAGAGACTTTAGAGGAATGGCGACCATGGTGTTGGGGATCCGTTGGATGAGAGGCAGATGAAGCAATTCATTGCCGCTATAAATAGCCCACTGGATGAATGTACCCCCGTCGTCTTTTAATTTTGCTTATCAATCTGAAAAGTCAAACAATGGTCCCGAGGAGACAAATTGCAGATTTATTTGGGTCACTCTTCGATCAATATGGAATACATACAACCCAAAAGCTCAGCAGGAAAAGGGGAAAAGGAAACAGATGCAGGAACTTGGACCCGCAATTGGTCTTTGGATCTTGTTTGGCTCTGCAACTAAAGAGGTTCTTGATTATAATACTATGGATAGCTCTGTCAAAGTTTAAGCTTTGACAACCGTTTTTATTCATCTATGTTCTCTTACATTCAAATACACACATCAATAAGGAACCAAATAATCTAGAAATCAAGTCACAAACATTGACAGCAAACATGAAGAAAAATTGCAGGAATTGGTAAAGCGATCGCATCAATCTGTCTAGCTGCATGGTGGTGGAGGTGGCAGCGGCTGTGGCGGCGGTGGCGGCGGACCCGTTGGCCTAGGAGGAGGAGGACTTTTGAAATGGACAGGAGCATTCACCACAGGAGGTGGTGGAGGAGATCTCCTTGTGGCCCTAATAGGCAACGACCTCAACTCGTGAGGAAGATGGTGTGAGTGAATCGAACCGTCAGATAAGACCGCTGACACGAGCAACTGGTGGATCAAGATGAAAGCAAGCAACTTTGAAACGAGACCCATTTCTGTGGATCCCGAGTTCGTTAACTGGCGAGACAGATGATGCAGTGATGCTGCTTTTATAGAAGCATGGCTGATCCGGAGAAAGACTGAATCAGATGGGAACCAAATCTGCAGTTGGTCAACGCTTTTGAAGTTCTGAGGCAAAATGTAAAAAATGTTGGTAGCCAGCTGGTTGATATAAACGTTTTGAAATGCACGCAGATCGGGAAATCTGACCCGGCTATCTGCAGATTATTCCATCGTTGCTCGGTCAACCGATAGACGTAGTCGTAATGCTAACCGCGTGAAGACAGATTTCAAAAAGCAATTTGCATAAGACCATAAATGGGTAATGAAAATAGTGGATTGTTTACAAGCCCACGACAAGAGTTTGGAAAAGTCATTTCGTGAACCAGTTTTGTAATCCGATCTTTACGGCCTAGGACGTAACACATAAACAATTACTGCACAGTATCAATGATGTTCACGGCAAGACATGCTTATGAGTAGTCAAATTGCAAATTATAGGAAAGGAATATCTCGAGATGGAATCTAAAAAGAGTCCAACAAAGGACTATGAATCCATTACCATGACCACACAGTGAATAGTACACTATAATACAACCAAGTAATTGTCAATATCACTTATAAAAACACTTAAGATACACCAAGCTCGGTCGATAAAATGACGGCCTGTACATGATTATTACAACAAAGAGGTGGGCTGACGTGAGGGCATCCGAATCTTATTATATGACTTCACGAAAATTTGGAAAGAGTTCATTTCCCAGTATCGCGTCAGTGTACCGTGGGATAATGTGTGTAACAAATCGAGAGCTTAGCGAGCAAAAGAAAATTTTGGGCAAGTCGGATGGTTGAAATATCCTGTTCGTCCTCTAAACTCTGAAGCTTTTAACATAATCCACAGGCGTCCAGCCATTCAATGAAAATGAACCAAATCAAAATCTTGACACGAATAAGAGGAAAACCAGAAGTTGCGGAACATTCGGTCTCTTCGATCCGTTTTTATTTCCTCGAAGTTTTCTTATGTTCGAGTACATAGGAAAGCAGGAATCGAAAATGTGATGATGGTGGTATCACTAGCTGCACGACGGTGTAGGCGGAGGCGGTGGCGGCGGCGGACGCCAGAGGGGTGGTCGGACGGGTGGTCTGGGAACGGGTTTGGGAACGGGTTTGACACCGACAGGGGCATTTGGCTTGGGAGGTGGTGGGGGAGATCTGGCGGGCCGGTCTGGCAATGCCACATTCGACCGATGATCCCTTGAACCTTCATCAGACAAAGCTGCAGATACAAGCAGCTGGAGGATCAAGATGAGAGCAAGAGACTTTAGAGGAATGGCGACCATGGTGTTGGGGATCCGTTAGATGAGAGGCAGATGAAGCAATTCATTGCCGTTATAAATAGCCCACTGGATGAATGTACCCCCGTCGTCTTTTAATTTTGCGTATCAATCTCAGTACCAACCAACTACTCTGAAAAGTCAGTCAATGGTCCCGAGGAGACAAATTGCAGATTTTTTTGGGTCACTCGGTAGAACTGATCGATCAACATTGAATACATACGACCCAAAAGCTCAGCAGCCAAAGGGGAAAAGGAAACAGTTGCAGGAGCTTGGACCCGCAATGGGTCTTGGATCTTGTTTGGCTCTGCAGTTAAGTAGGTTCTTGACTATAATAACTGTGGATAGCTTTGGCATATTCCATAACCAAAAGTTTAAGCCGACGCACGTATATTGAGATCATATATACTTCGAAGAATGACAGGGCCGTGAACCGCTTTTATTCATCTATGTTCTCTTACATTCAAGTACACATTTCAATGTAGAACCAAACAATCTAGAAATCGAGTCACAAACATTGAGAGCAAACATGAGGAAAAATTGCAGGAATTGGTAAAGTGATCGCATCAATCTGTCTAGCTGGATGGTGGTGGAGGCGGCGGCGGCAGGCGCTTTGTTTTAGGAGGAGCATTCACCCGAGGAGGTGGTGGAGGCGGCGGCGGCAAGCGCTTTGTTTTAGGAGGAGCATTCACCCGAGGAGGTGGTGGAGGAGACCTTCTTGTGGCCCTAATAGGCAATGACCTCAACTCGTGAGGAAGATGGTGTGAGCGAATCGAACCATCAGATAAGACCGCTGATACAAGCAACTGGTGGATCAAGATGAAAGCAAGCAACTTTGAAACGAGACCCATTTCTGTAGAGCCCGACTTCGTTAACTGGCGAGACAGATGATGCACTGATGTCGCTTTTATAGAAGCATGGCTGATCTGGATAAAGACTGAATCAGATGGGAACCAAATCTGCAGTTGGTCAATGCTTTTGAAGTTCTGAGGCCAAAATGTCAAAACTGTCGGTAGCCAACTGGTTGATATAAACGTTTTGAAATGCACGCAGATCAGGAAATCTGACCCGCCTATCTATCGATTATTCAATCGTTGCTCGGTCAACCGATAGAAGTAGTCGCAATGCTTTTGCAAAAGACCATAAATGGGTATTGAAAATAGTGGATTGTTTACAAGCCCATGACAAGAGTTTGGAAAAGTCATTTCGTGAACTAGTTTTGTAATCCGATCTTTAAGGCCTAGGACGTAACACACAAACAATTACTGCACAGTATCAATGATGTTCACGGTAAGACATGCATATGAGTAATCAAAATGCAAATTATAGGAAAGGAATATCTCGAGATGAAATCTAAAAAGAGTCCGACAAAGGACTATGAATCCATTACCATGACCACACAGTGAATAGTACACTATAATACAACCAAGTAATTGTCAATATCGCTTATAAAAACACTTAAGATACACCAAGCTTGGTTGATAAAATTACGGCCTGTACATGATTATTACAACAAAGAGGTGGGTTGACGTGAGGGCATCTGAATCTTATTATATGACTTCATGAAAAGATGTAATAGAACCCCCGTGAAACCTTGTTTCGATGCACGTCTTTTCTCGGCACCCATCTGCTTACCTCAAACCCATGCTAAGAATAGCATGAACAGTATGTTCATGAAGACCTCAATGCCCGCACAGCTTCAGCAAAAATCTAGTAAGTAAATGACTGTGAGTCAGAAGAAAGGAAGTTGAAAATTAGTCTGATGCACTCCATGTACATCAAAAGCAAGAACCCGATTCAACATTCACGCACCAAGATTGAATATGAGATCCATCCAACCAGCCAAAGCTGCAACATATTCTTAGCGTATCTCAAGACCAAATTATAGCTTTGTTTGTTTCACGAAATATACATGATTTGGAAAATATTTTCCTTCAAATAATCACTTGCATCGCTTGATATAACTAGTCAATTAAAAATACTTCATTATTGACAATAATTTATGTCTAATAATTTTCGTGGACGATGAAATTTTTTCATTAGTTCATTTTCATAAGCGATACAATCAATTATTTTTAGGAAAATATTTTCCAAATTATTCATTTCCTAAGAAACAACCGCACCAGTAATCTACACTTAATCAGCAAGGTTGTTGCTAGTTGTGGTTTCATGAAAATCAGAGTGTGAATGGCCATATAGCCCCTACATCATTTTGCAGCAAACCTATAAAATATCAACTGTCTTCTCATTACCTTCGTGAAATAACTACATTGCCCACTCGAAGTAACTGCCTAAATAGAATACTAATGATCATTATAAGAAGAAGGAAGTACCAATAGTTCATAAGAAGAATCACTGTACCTTTGAAGAAGGCCCGGCCCGCTGCTTCCGCTCTCTTGTTAAAGTTTCATTGTAGCTGCTAAACTCTTTCTCACCATCCCCAGGAGTACTGTCATCTGAAACTTCTTCTAAATCAGATGATGCCGTCTTAACGTTCCGCGAGGTGTCAATATTCATCGCACTTGTTCTTGTCGAATAAGATGTACTATGATTTTGGTTTTTTGAATACTGAGTGGCAGCAGCTCGTGCACCAGCTATGGCAGCACTGAGACTCGATGATTTTCCCGGTTCACTTTGTTTAGATTCAGATGCATTTAGTAATAGGGAACCTGGCTTCAATGAAAAAGGATCGCGTGGATCTGGAAGCGGAAACTTCACAGGCAGTGGACTTTCCACTTTAGTAAGCCCTCTGGCTGCAGATTCGTATATCTGAGGAAAGTTCATTTGTCAGCATATGTGCAATGTCATGCATGAGATTATAACTTACATAGCCAAATCCTTTACCTTCTTTTCTAGGTTGTAAATCTTCTGGTACCCTCGCATCTCAAAAGGAATGACTAATTTCTGTATTACTTAAAATACATCAACAAAGTCAAATCAGTGGGGGAAACACATAAATGGTGAACAAAAATCTGCATATAAGGCAGATTTACACACCTGTGGCTGTTCGCAGAGCCAGCAATAATCTGTTAGTGCTTCCAGCCTTACCTGTAATTACAATGTTTATATGTTAAACTTAATTTGTGAAATCAGATAGGTAATCAAGAAACAAAGCAAGCAAAAGATCAGTGTATCCCACCCCTTCAGGCACCCCCTCACAGTGAGCTAGTTCGTCACCTCGGACACAGCCAACCACTTCGACACATCCTTTTTCATAGGCAAAACATTCCAATTGTCAATAGATTTGTCTGAAAAAGACAAACACCTGTTCTATGATGCAGAATCTACCGTTCGAAACTATGCCCAACAAAGAGCTTAGATAAAACAGAAATTCATGCAGGTGAAATGAGCGATAAAAGCATCCATATATCTACACTTACATAAAACTGCTATTTATCTGAGAAATCCATCAAAAGATGATTTGAATTTTCAAAACTTGTCCATAGGAGACTTAAGTACTCTTTGAAAAAAAAACAAAGTTCAAGTATGCTAGTTGCAGCATGTGTAGCTCTCCTTTTGAATACCTAGTAGTCTTGAGACAGGATAGTGCTCAGGGAACTTAATTTCGGTAATCCCATTCACCGCATAAATCTCCCTGTAGAAATCCTCCATGGCTTTGATCGTGGATTCATCTGGAACTTTGCTGGCGGCGTGGATCCAAAGGCGGCCTTTATGAATGATGTGTTATACAGTCAGAGCTCCTCAAAAAGGAAAAGGAAAAGAAAAGGGAAAGGATATTCAAAACTTCAACAAGACGTCAACAGTACTTGCTAGATCCCACCTCTGCACATAAGACTTTTTTAACACTCAAAGTGTAGCATAATGTTTGTCAACAAAGAATTGATCATATGAGCTGAGAGTAGCAACCTAACTTTCTCAAGGCTATCTTAATGCATGAGCAAGACGTTTGTACCTCACACCTTTCACTGCCCTGGACAGTATGTGCTAGGTATTAAAGTTGCGCCCCATCATTCCATTCTCAGTTACACAAACCTCCAGCACCAGTAAGTCATCTCTCATCAACTTCTAACACAGTCGATTTGCACTTGCTTGTGATGAGAACTTTTATGTTCCAATATTTAAAGAATAAACACAACCTCGTTTGTATCAGTCCACATATTGGTTTTCAATTTGTTCTTGCTGTTGTTTCTCAGCAAACCAATCAGGCAGTTTTCTATAAACTTGCGAAGCATGAAAACATAGGTGCCGCACAAAATGGTCAGCAAAAGTCAAACACAGAGTTTGCGCCGAATAAAAGGCCGTTCTCTCTTTCGCAAGTGCTGTGAGCAAACATTGTTCAATTTCAGTAGTTAAACCTTTTCTCCCTTCCAGTCTCTGCAGTTTCTCTCGCCAGTCACTTCATCGTTTGAACTCCACAATCCACAACGGAACTTGGCAACAGAAAACTAAACAATCACTGAAAACTTCAAGAACCCAGATCGGAAATCATCGGGAACAGATCAAATTAGTAGATCAAAGGGCTCCATGAACAAATTCACTGCTCGCTCGTCTCAGACCGCAAAAAACAAAAAGGTTGGAACTTCGGCGCGAAATTAGAAGTACGAAAGAGAGTCCCTAAACCGAACCTCGAATTGGGGCAGGCCAAGACCTGCCCTCGATGCGCTTGATCCCGTACACGAGCAAAGAAGCCCATGGCTGGTGCATCGTCAGGCACGGGTTCCGGTAATTCCCCTGGTTCCGACTCTGCATCGCTGTTTCTCTTCCGCTTTCGACAAACCAAATTCTGGGTTTTCTCGGGGCGGCGTGATTTTCTCGAGAATCCGAAAGAAAGATTTCTGGGAACCGGGAAACAAGCCGGGCCAACTTCCTGCGACGAGCTGCTGATTTGTAAGTTCGGCGTTGTTGGTTTTCTTTCTCCTTGTCTTAATTGGCGAATCTCTGTTTGCTTCCCAATTTGCAAAAATATACAAAAATTTTAAAAAAATAAAATTCCGACGTTGAAGAAATTATGAATACAGAATAGAATTGATGGCAAAATCGCCTAAGCACCCATTTCCTATCTCGTTTGTTGAAATTCAGACTTCAAGTTTCAACCGACTTAATGATTCTCAAATTCAGTCTTGATAGTGTGGCAAAATTAAAAAATAATCTTAAAAGCAAGTAGACAACATGACAAATTTAACAATCCTAAAGAAATGTGGACCAAAACTGTCCTAAAGTTCCTTTCTCAAAACTCCTTGATTGCCCAACAAGAATTGGGCTTCAAAAAGCGCATGCAACTCCACAATTCTCCTCCAATCTTGTTGAGAAATTTGGTGAGGAAAGATTACCATGGTGGTTGATTTGGTGATATAAGGCTTATTCTCAAATAGTTTCGAGATATTCTATATACGGATTCAAATACCTTAATAAACTCATCGACCTCAAAAAGCCTTAATTCACCAGCAATGTAGGTCTAACCGTGTTGTAACTTAAGATAATATTGGGTGTTACTCTTATCAGCGATGGGGTGAATCCGCGGTAATGGATTGACTCAAATGACCAATAGCTATGACTTCATTGAGAGTGTAGAACTTCCATAATAAGCCGGTTATATAGATCAACATAATGAATGGCCATGATTATGTACATAAATCGAGTCTATTTATGAACCTTCTCGTTATACAATAATGATGTAGAAATTGGACCATCAAACTATCTTGTCTTAGCAAAATCACCTTTCTCTTCGTTTGGTAAACAAGAAAAAAACACACCTTTCTGTTTTCTATTTTCAGAAGTTTTAAAAACCAATTTATTAGAAAAAAAAAATGCGTTTCAAGAACTTTTGGCACTCTAAAAGATGCAATTAAAAAATCACCGAATAGATCAATTTTGTAAATCAATCTTAGTAACTCTAGCATTTTCAGGCCAAATTTATGGTAATTAAGGGAAACAAAACTTATTTACATAATATAAACTATGACCCTATATTCGGGATGACGTCTTAATTAAATTTTCACTGAGTCAAACTAAATTTTAAAAGACTCAACTAAGACAAAAGTTAACAGACAAGCCGCACCATAATAAGACATCATTATTCATCTGGTATTCCCACTATTATTTTTTTATGATGAACGATATAACTTGGATTTTGGTGAGTATGAAAGTTATAATTTTTGGGTGGTGTCAGATTTAGGAACAAATTTCAATCCCCCGACGGAAACTGATTTTTGGAAAAAAGAAAAAAAAAAAAAGTGAACTGATTCTTTTTTTCCTTCTTTTGTCCGAGTTTTTGATACCAAAATGTCAATATGCAAATAAGTCGACTCAATCAATTACTCTCGGTTTTTGATTAAAGAGTCAAAAGAATTACAGATGCTCTAGAGATGACTCTAACCGCATCGTGCCTGTCTCTCCATTGACCTTCCCTCGCTGCATGTATAATTTAATCGAACACATGTTGCTAATGTAAACATATGACTTCTATATGACGAAGTAAAACATGATATCTGCTAGCTCCGTGCATAAAACTTTAGGCATCAGGCAACATTTTAAAATGGGTCACATGGGTGGTCAATGGCTCGCTTGCCTCTTAATTCATGAGCAACTTCCACTTGCCATGCTCATGGGCAAAGCCTCTCCAAGAGAAGCTCCTTCTAGGGCATCAATGCCGTCCACACACACAGTTTCCCTTGCCAGTTCCGTCCAGTGATCAAGGTCCCCGCAAGGTCGCCACGTCTCCTCCGATGGTCAGCCCTATTAATTAGTACGAGAATATTGCATATTCACCCCCACCACCGTCACCATAGGCCAATGACCCCGCACCGAGTGGTCATGACAACTAATCATTAAATTGATTAAGGCTATGTCCGACATTTTCAATGTGTGGCATGGAACTCTTCCAAATGAATTGGTCAACCATTAGAAAAATCTATAATATATCATTGAGGCGTCACGTCAAACTCGGTTGAAATGATTTTTTTTGCAATATCTTCATTTATGGCCATGATGTATATGTGTTTCTCAATGTGTCCAATTCAATGTTCATTTCAACTTCCTTCTATTCTATGATGTCCTTATTGAACAAAATTCCCTATACTTAATTGAACTCGTTTATCATTGAGTATGTTGACATGGAACATGAAGGGAATCATGTAAAAAAGGAATAACGTCGGTTGACTAAACAATGTTTTCACAGTACTAATTTTAGTATCAAATTTTATGGTATATATATGTGAAAGATTATTCATACGTATTGGTGGAATTCTTTACAGCAATAAACGCTTAAGTTTTGATGACAAAGTCAGGCGAATGTCTATCAAGAAATCTTCTGATACGTGTAATTGATTTTTAAACAATTTGATCATTGTAAAAAAAAAAAAAAAAAACTAGAAAATATCATATTGAATTCACTTTAGCTTCATCACTCCAAGTGATTGAGTTACTATGCATCGTCCCTAGATTAATTACCCATTTTAGGTAACTTTGGACATATCAGTTCCAAGCATATGTCACAATATGATGCGAAAGTTTATGGTATTGACCGGGTCTATATGTCTTGTGTTCATTGGAACTATTAAATTTGGTAGGTCACGTGAAATTCATTGTGTTGAACAAGTGTCAGTGATGCAGACAAATCGAGAGTGGAAATACCGAGCTCATGCGATGATACCTTTGTATGATGGGTACTGGAGTCCTCCTTTTAAACTAGAATCCCCCTGCACCATAATATACATCTACTTTCTCAAATTTCTTAAGGTAGTGGGGTGACCAGATAAATTAAATTGGTCACTTGGGCATATTGATCACCATTACCATATGGGATCAAAACACGATATAACAATTACTTATGAGGAGATATGTGGTACAAATCAAGCGTGACATTGACGTGCAGTCGACGTGCCATCAAGAGCTATTAGTGAGCCACCATCGTTCAACTTTAGGGCTGCTGGCAATAGTTGAGTTCTGCTAGCAAAAAGTTTGAGGGTTTCTATAAAAATAAATTAGCAAAAAATCATTTACAAAGTATAGTTTTCACCAAACAAGATTATGTTAATGTTAATTTCCAATGTGATTTCAAAATACACTTCACCAAATGCTAGTTATCTTCCACTTAAAGTATCTAAGCTTGAGAGGACTAAAGAAAGCATCATTCCTAGATCAATTGGGAAACTCCAAAATCTAGAGACTCTAGATCTCGAACACACATTGGTCTCTGAGTTACCTGTGGAGATAACCAAACTCAAGAAGCTACAATATTTGTTGGTGTACAATTATGCAAAGTTCACATCTTCTGTATCCTTTCGTTATGTAGCTGGATTTCCAGTTCCCCATGGCATTGGAGCACTAGCATCATTGTAGAAGCTGTCCTATGTAAAATTGGGAATTGGTTGGAGCAAGAATACAATGCAAGAACTAAAAGAGTTAAGTCAACTAAGGAGGTTGGGCATAACTGACCTGAAGAAAGATGATGCAAAGGGAATATGCCACTCCCTTGAGAAGATGACCAAACTTTGATCACTAGAGGGGGTTGCAGAAAGTGAGTATGAAGTTATTGATTTGGATTTTCTATCTTCACCACCCCGCTCCTTCAGCGTCTATATATCAGAGAATGTCTAGAGAAGCTAGGCTTCCTCTACTGAACAATCTGGCTGTAGTGCATTTAGGATGGAGCAAATTGAAATCAAGCTCCCTAATTGCTCTCTAGAATTTGCCCAATCTCGTGAAGCTTGTACTGAAGTCCAGTGATGCTAACGGATCGAGAGTGGAAATAACAAGCTCATGCGATGATAACTTTGTGAGATGGGTACTAGAGTCCTCCTTTTAAACTAGAATCCCCCTGCACCATAATATCCATCTACTTTCTCAAATTTCTTAAGGTTGTGGGGTGACCAAATAAATTAAATTGGTCACTTTGGCATATTGATCACCATTATCATATGGAATCAAAACATGATATACCAATTACTTATGAGGAGATATGTGGTACAAATCAATCGTGACATTGACGTGCGGTCGACGTGCCATCAGGAGCTACTGGTGAGCCACCACCGCTCAACTTTAGGGCTGCTGGCAATAGTTGAGTTCCGCTAACAAATAGTTTGAGGGTTTCTATAAAAATAAATTAGCAAAAAATCATTTACAAAGTGTAGTTTTCACCAAACAAGATTATGTTAACGTTAATTTCCAATGTGATTTGAAAGTACACTTCACCAAATGATAGTTATGTTCCACTTAATGTATCTAAGCTTGAGAAGGACTAAAGTGCGCATCATTCCTAGATCAATTGGGAAACTCCAAAATCTAGAGACTCTAGATCTCAAACACACATTGGTCTCTGAGCTGCCCGTGGAGATAACCAAGCTCAAGAAGCTACAGTATTTGTTGGTGTACAATTATGCAAAGTTCACATCTTCTGTACCCTTTCGTTCTGTAGCTGGATTTCCAATTCCCCATGGCATTGGAGTGCTAGCATCACTGCAGAAGCTGTCCTATGTTAAAGCCAGAATTGGTCGGAGCAAGAATACAATGCAAGAACTAATAGAGTTAAGTCAACTAAGGAGGCTGGGCATAACTGATCTGAAGAAAGATGATGCAAAGGGAATATGCCACTCCCTTGAGAAGATGACCAAACTTTGATCACTAGAGGTGGTTGTAGAAAGTGAGTATGAAGTTATTGATTTGGATTTTCTATCTTCACCATCCCTGCTCCTTTAGCGTCTATATATTAGAGGATGTCTAGAGAAGCTATCTCATTGGCTTCCTCTGCTGAACAATTTGGCTGTAGTGCATTTGGGATGGAGCACATTGAAATCAAGCCCCCTAACTGCTCTCCAGAATTTGCCCAATCTCGTGAAGCTTGTACTAAAGTCCAGTGATGCAGACGGATCGAGAGTGGAAATAACGAGCTCATGCGATAATACCTTTGTGAGATGGGTACTGGAGTGCTCCGTTTAAAATAGAATCCCCATGCACCATAATATACGTCTACTTTCTCAAATTTCTTAAGGTTGTGGGGTGACCAGATAAATTAAATTGGTCACTTGAGCATATTGATCACCATTACCATATGGGATTAAAACACGATATACCAATTACTTATGAGGAGATATGTGGTACAAATCAATCGTGACATTGACGTGCGGTCGACGTGCCATCAGGAGCTACTGGTGAGCCACCATCGCTCAACTTTAGGGTTGCTGGGAATAGTTGAATTCCGCAAACAAATAGTTTGAGGGTTTCTATAAAAATAAATTAGCAAAAAAATCATTTACAAAGTGTAGTTTTCACCAAACAAGATTATGTTAATGTCAATTTCTAATGTGATTTCAAAGTACACTTCACCAAATGCTAGTTATGTTCCACTTAAGTATCTAAGCTTGAGAAGGAATAAAGTGCACATCATTCCTAGATCAATTGAGAAACTCCAAAATCTAGAGACTCTAGATCTCAAACACACATTGGTCTTTGAGTTGCCTGTGGAGATAACCAAGCTCAAAAAGCTACAGTATTTGTTGGTGTACAATTATGCAAAGTTCACATCTTCTATACCCTTTCATTCTGTAGTTGGATTTCCAATTTCCCATGGCATTGGAGCGCTAGCATCACTGCAGAAGTTGTCCTATGTAAAAGCCGGAATTGGTCGGAGCAAGAATACAATGCAAGAACTAAAAGAGTTAAGTCAACTAAGGAGGCTGGGCATAATTGACCTGAAGAAAGATGATGCAAAGGGAATATGCCACTCCCTTGAGAAGATGACCAAACTTCGATCACTAGAGGTGATTGCAGAAAGTGAGTATGAAGTTATTGATTTGGATTTTCTATCTTCACCACCCCGCTCCTTCAGCGTCTATATATCAAAGGATGTCTAGAGAAGCTACCGCATTGGCTTCCTCTGCTGAACAATCTGGCTGTAGTGCATTTGGGATTGAGCAAATTGAAATCAAGCCCCCTAATCGCTCTCCAGAATTTCCCCAATCTCGTGAAGTTTGTACTGAAGATTACCTTTGAAGGGAAAACATTGATTTTTGAAGATAAAGGGTTCCCAAAACTCAAGGACTTGTACCTCACCAATTTGGAAAATCTGAGATTTCTGTCCATGAATGGTCATGCAATGCCTTTCCTTCGGAAACTCTCCATTGACGAATGCAAGCACTTGGACTGGCAATCAAGACTAGTCTTCATCCACGGCCTCACCCTCCTCACAAATCTCCGATTTTATGGCATGCCAAAAAAATTTGCTCTTGCGTTCTATCTATGCAGCAGTAGCATAATGATGGGGGAGACTATTTAGCAAGAGTATTATGAGAAGGTGATGGGACGTATCCCAGAAGTTTATTTCCTCTAGTGGGAAGAGGATCACTGGAGCCATATGATCTTAGCCCCTATTGCTATCATCTCATCAAGCGTTGGATGATGAGCTGCGATGAGGTTCTTCCTGAAGTTTCATAGATCATAGTGATCTTAGCCCCTGGGTCCATCATTGATCTTGGAGGCCTATCGCCACAAGAAAGAGGATCCTTCGTGCTTTAAAGATTTCTTCCATCATCAATATTTTTATCTAGACATTTCAATACCTTTATCTTTGAATTTATTACCCTCAAGTCCCTCGGTGCTATCTTCTTCTTCTTCTTCTTGTTATTTTATTTAGTGATCGGCACATTTGTTTCTTAATTTCCGCATTTTTTGTATGAATTTGAATTTTGTTTTAGCTTACGTGGAGGCAAAAGAGTGATTTGAATAAAGAAATGAGAAGAATTACAATTTTCCTATTGAAAAATCACATGTTAGTGTCATAGGCCGATCGATTGGGATCGTGACCGTACGGCGACTCAGACTCTTTTGGATCGACTTATATCGACGGGATGCCTAAGCCAAGCCTTGCTCGGATCGATTGCTCACTCACTCACTCATCCGGATCGTAGAGTGAGAAGCTCTGGAGAGAAAGGAACCTTACATTATTGAAATGGTTTTTGGATGAATACAAATGAGGGGGAGGGCACCCCTTCTTATACTAGAGCCCCTCGAATTACATCAATTGATCGAGTTTTCATCCGGCGGACGAGATCGTACCGCCCCATCTACCAACTACCAACACTAATGGTAGGAGACTTCTAGATCTTGGCATAATGACCGTATCGCCTGCCCTTGAAACATTCCGAAAGTTCCTTTGTTGGAAACCCTAGCAATCGTAGGAGGTCCTCCTTGAGAAGGCACGGCCCTTTAGCTACAGAAACCTCTTGGCCATGACACTAGGCATGTGCAAACGGAAAGTAAATTCTTTACTTTCTATTGTCAATTCTTCATTCTCTCCAAATATCGAGAAAAATTTCGAAAAGAAAAGGACCAAAAAGTTCTTAAGCCGCTAGTATACAACAAGCACAGAAGATAGAAATGACAACAGAGTTGCTGAAATTCTGGGGAAGAAGAAGCTGCTGTCGCTTATCGGGGCAGACTCATGGGGCCACAAACCGACTGCAGAGCCGTACCAAACACAAAGCTTGATGGGTTTTTGGAGTCATGTGTAAGAGTTTTCCTAATGTAAACTACATTAATTGATATTGTAATTTACCGTTTAACGTTTACCGTTTTACGGGGATTGGTCTAAGGTGAGATAGAAGGTTTCTTAATTAGTCTAATATGGGCTGGCTAGTGTGGGCCGAGTTGAGCCTGGCCCGTAATGAGGGGGCATGGCTGGAAACTCTATAAATAGTGCTCAAGTCTCTCATCTAACCCTAATTCTCACATGTATCCTCACCTAAGGGGCGTTTACCTAACGCTAAACGTGAGGGGGGCCGCCTCATTGAGTCAGTGATACGGAGGGCAATAGAGGAGAAGGATTTGATGCATGGATCCCCTTGATATGTGGGAAATCCCTTTTCTGCTTCCGCTTTATGCTTGATGGATCCCAAAACATGTGCGTTAATCTTTCTACTCAATTATGCATGTTCTTGTTCTGGTATGGAGATCTTGGGGTTGTGTAATTTGCATCCAACACGTGGTATCAGAGCCTCCATAACCCTAGAACTTGAATGCATAAATTTTTTGCCATAATTTGTGATTTTCGAGATTTTTTGTTCAATAAAAATAAAATTAAATCACAAATTTGGATTGGGCTCGACGAGACGAGAAGGTCAATGGGCGGCGCGTCGCTGGAGGAGGCCGCACGCGCCTCCACGCGCGGCCACGCGCCGCTGGCACGTCGGAGACGCGCCTTCATGCGCTCCCACGCGCGGGGCGCTGGGTGCACGTGCGGCGCACACGGGCGCTGACGTCACGCTGACATCAGCGACCCGGACTCGGATTCGGAATGGATCCGATCGCGCCGACCCGCTGACGTCACGCTGACGTCATGTTGGGACCCGACCCGCTGATGTCACTGACGTCAGCGATGGACCCAAACCGCGTTGACCCGACTCGACTGTTGACCCGACCCGACCCGAAGTTGACCCGTTGACCCGACCCGGTCAACGGTTGACCGGTCCGGTCAGCCGGTCGGACCGGACGGTCGAACCGAGAACCGGTCGGACCGGTCCCGGCTGGACCGGTTTTGACCGGTCAGATCACCCGCGCGTGGGCTCCACGCGCCGCGCACTCAGGAGGCGCGTGCGGGAGCGTGGAGGCCTCGATCCGCGCGTGGTCAGTGGCGTTGGACTCGTATCTTCATCCTCTATCTTGTGGTGTGTTTATTTTAGATTTTTGATAATTTTATGGATGTGAAAATACATACAAAGCCCTAAATACACGTATTTTTAGTGTGTTTTTCTTGTATTTTTCTGTGATTTTCGAAATACAAGTGTTGGGTTATTGGTATGTTATCACATGAACATCGTAATGGTGTACCCTGTATTACTATTGATGTTAATTTGTGAGAGATATTCTAGATTAGCATTCTTTAATATTGTTCTAGTAATCATTAATCGGGGTGCACAAGAGATGCTTGCTTCTATGTTATGAGAAGTTTCTTGTGTTGCTGTGAATGGTGATATCATTGGAATATGTTTTTCAAGTTCGCTATATATATATTTATTTATATATATATATATATATATATATATATATATATATATATATATATATGTATGATTAATTTTTATTAATGAATAAAGCAGTGTAATTAGCATGATATGTGATTTTGGTGATTTCTTGCCCCTATCACTAAAGCTAAAATCACATGTATATGGTGTATGTGAGGAGTAAAATTTATATCCCTGGTATGAGAGAATTTCAAGGATTCAATTGAGTAGTGACCGCCAAAGTGGCACGCTTGGTTGGGTTTAAGAAATTTCGGTCTCGTATGATGATTGGGATGTCTCCTGGTCTAATGCGTAGTCATACTCTCAAAGGAGGTGATTGTGTATTAGTTCATGGAGGAATACATGATAGTGTGGTGGAGGAGTGACTGATTCTAGTGATTCATATGCCCAAAGGTGATGAATTCACGAAGAATTGGAATATATTCTCATAACCGCTATCATGTGGGGAGTGTACAACTGCATGGCATGTATTCTGCCCAAAGGTGATTATATGATTATGCATGTAACTCTCTGGATGTGTACTTGTATGTCAAGTTACACAGTGCTCACATGATGCTAATTATATACATTGCTTGTTTTTCAGTCACCTTTGCTGTAATTAATAATTCCACTATTATTGAGGTTTTTACTGCTTCAAATTTTAAGTTGTGGACATATGATTTGTTGCTTGAGAATGCAATAAAATTTGCTTACTGTCCATGAAACGTTCCATTTTGGAACACTAGAAAAGATGTTTGTCTGCGAACTGCACTGCTATAAGATGATGGAAGCCTTAGTTGCTTGAAATTATGTCTTGTTTGATATTGAAATTAGGACATATCTACAAAGATTGTGTTTAAGTCCTAATGATATATACATCTTATATAAGGATGTAAAAGTTGTTTCCAAAATTTTTCTATAACAGTTATCTAAAGACTTCTATAGATTATTGTGGAAGTAAAATTGACCGAGATAAAGAATAAATTGGTTAGAATTAGTCTTAAAGGTTGTCAGATTTAATAGTGACAGTGAGTATTTTGGCAAATATGACAATGCGGAATAGCTTAAAGGGTCATTTGTCAAATACTTGATAAATTCTGAGGTGGTAATTTAATTACTATGCTTGAAAATCCTGACAAGAAGATTTGGTTAAAAGGCATGAATCATCATAATGAACATAGTGATGAGTATGATGAGTAAAACTAATTTTTCACATACAAAAAGTGTCCTTATCAAAGTTGTTTTATAAATTGGGTGTCATGCAGAAGTGAGATTATCTAATCCAATTTTAAGTGTATTGCAATTCAGATCAACTCGGAATTATTTTGTATCTTATTTAGATTGTTAAAGGGGTATTGATCTTATGACCCTAAAGAAGGTACAAGAATTATGGAATCACATACTCTAAAGTTTCTTAAGATCGACGTAATTGTAGAGGATAGCTGCTCTCAGACTATTAAAGATAATAGTATGATGGGGGTTATTGTGTT
Organism: Eucalyptus sp. ANBG9806169; assembly: GCA_014182395.1. Lineage (NCBI taxonomy): Eukaryota > Viridiplantae > Streptophyta > Magnoliopsida > Myrtales > Myrtaceae > Eucalyptus > Eucalyptus sp. ANBG9806169. The sequence goes on along the minus strand of CM024580.1, from coordinate 39,241,537 downwards.
TTTGTCTTTACCTATACAGATAATTATGGAATCTCCTGTACCATAGACTAAACTTGTTGAGGTTTAAGGTACTATTCTTAATATAGTTTATAATGAAATTTCTTAAACCTCTCAAGTGCAGAATGAAGTGGTTGCAGCTTTATTAAGGATATTTGTTAGGGAAAGACAATTAGTTATACCATCAGACTATATAGTCTATTTGTGAGAGCATGATTACAATATCCATTACATGGTTGTTTTAGCAACTTATATAAATGTCGTTTCTTGTTCTTAATTAAGTATGTGATTAAACGCCATAAGAAAAAAGGATAATAATATTTTTACTCTGAAAGAGGGGTGGATAGTTAGTGAAGAAATAAATAATTATTTCTTTACTACTAATTCTTTTCAGAGTGAACGTGGCATTGATAGTTTATTTTTTATATGGAGTTACGTCAAAGAAATACAAAATCTATATAAGTGCAACTGGAGAATTTTGCAGCAGATTTAAGTAAACTTGTGTGTAGACGAAAAGTCTTAATTCATGGTCTTAAGCAAGTTTCCAGGCAATATTATTAAAGTTTCATAGTGTTGTTATTTTGTTCAATTGTGAACAAAGTAATTCAATATACTTTGCAAGGTCAGTGGGAGGAAATTTATTTTTTCTCATACTCTATGTACATGATATTTTGTTTACAAGTAATGACCTTGAGGCATCTTATATATTTTGTACTAAGATCTGTAAGGATTGTTTTTGCCATATTATATTAGATTTTCTCGGAGGACATTTGCTGATTGTATATTGGAAATATTCAATATACATCGTGTAAGTCGAGAATTGCTCCTGTTGTTAAGGGCGATGGATTGTATCTATCACACTGTCCTTATTTAGATATTGAGAAAATCTAATTAAAAGATGTACCTTGTGTCAGTGCACTTAAAAGTATAATGTATGTTCGAATTTGCACTAGACTAAATATCATCTTTGTGATGGGACTTCTAGGCAGACATCAGTCAAATTCAGAATGCGATTATTGCGTTGCTGCCAAGAAGGTTTTAAGGTACTTAAAGAAGATAAGAGATTATATGTTAATATGTGGATATGTTCAATTCTTGCAGTTAGTAGGATATTTAGATGTAAACTTTGTTGGCTATTAGGATGATATAATATCAATAACGAAATACATATTTATGTTAGTAGGAAGTGCAGTAAATAAAGTTCTATGTCATCTTCTACTATGAAAGCAGTGTTAGTAACATTCTTTTAGGCTGTTACCTAGGCTATTAGGCTCTAGAACCTCATGAAGGAGTTGACCGTTTTAAACTTTATGGATGGACCTATACGGTTGTATTGAGATAACAAATTTGTAGTATTATTTATTTACTACAAAGGTCTCAAGGGGTCTAAATATATGGTGGTCAAAACTTTTGACCAAAAGGAAACGGTACGAAATGTGACGTTTTAATATAACATATTTCCACAGATGATATGGTTGTAGATCCACTAACTAAAGGTCTACGCCCATGTGTATTTTAAGCGACATGTCATTAGCATGGGCCTAGGAGCATCATGAGATGCTATTGTTTAGTGGGAGATATTTTGGCTTTACTTTGATAAAATGTTTCATCTGTGTTCATTACATTTTGTAACGGTTTGATATGTATCAACTTTTGCATTCAATAAAGTATTTTTGAATGTGTTGTTATTATATTGAATATATATTGATAAAGTCTCAAGGTATTGTATAAACCTTGAGTGAAGGCTAGGGGCATCCGGTTATTAGCCTTGTCCATATGTCTTGTTATACATAAAGAATGGTTAACCGTAAAGACAAGACATATGTGGGTTCATGGAACCATAAATGCATTCTCTAGTGGCACAAGTTTTTTTGTGACGCTTAAGGTAAGAGAATAAACATTATCTAGTGTCACAAGTTTTTTTTGTGACGCTTAAGGTAAGAGAATGGTGACTGACAAATGAGATCTCTCTATGAGAGATGTTATCCATTTGACACACTACCATATTGGATCCATATCAATAGAGTTGAGAACACTCGTGACCATGGAAGGCTCTGTGTGTATACATGCGATTCTTACCGCCATGATTCGGTGTTTGAGACTTTATGGGATATGATTGACTATTAAGAATTATCTCTAGACCAATGTGCGCACATACGATGCGATTTCAATTAATATAGTCCAAGTGGGAGAATGTAAGAGTTTTCCTAATGTGGACTACATTAATTGATATTGTAATTTACCGTTTAACGTTTACCGTTTTACGAGGATTGGTCTAAGGTGAGATAGAAGGTTTTTTAATTAGTCTAATATGGGCTGGCTAGTGTGGGTCGAGTTGAGCCTGGCTCGTAATGAGGGGGCATGGCTGGAAATTCTATAAATAGTGCTCAAGTCTCTCATCTAACCCTATTTCTCACATATATCCTCACCTAAGGGGCGTTTACCTAACGCTAAATGTGAGGGGGGCCGCCTCATTGAGCCAGTGATACGGAGGGCAATAGAGGAGAATGACTTGATGCATGGATCCCCTTGATATGTGGGAAATCCCTTTTCTGCTTCCGCTTTATGCTTGATGGATCCCAAAATAGGTGCGTTAATGTTTCTACTCAATTATGCATGTTCTTGTTCTGGTTATGGAGATCTTGGGGTTGCGTAATTTGCATCCAACATCATGTTCATCCCAGGAATGTTCAGTTTGTAGCATTAGACAAATGCAATGCAAACCTGGTCATCTCCCCCTTTCTAAAGAAAATTATTCGCAACTTTTGATAGTGACAGTCTCTTTGTGCTTCTGGGAGATACCCAAACAGAGGATCAGGCAAAGTCCAGAGTCTCTCCTCCACTCAGGATCAAAGATTGTCCTGCTCCAAAAAAAAAGGAAAAAGAAAGAAGAACAAAAACAGAGCAAGAGGAAAACCACAAAGGGAGGCACAAAAGGATAGAAAAAGTGTCATTTCCTAAATTAGGATAACACGTTAACGCAACTGACATTCCTCTGATCCGTATTGAATGGGAAGATTACAAATTTACTTTTTGTCTATTCATGAAAGAACTTTTCTCCAATTCTTATTGTCTAGCAATAAAGATTAAAAATGGTTTAGCTGCAAAGACCTTTCAACACCATTTAATCTACGACAATTGTGCTTGAACGTTTTCATGATAACGAAATCAAATGGATGAAGAAAACGATCGGCCAAAAAGTAGGAAGCAGTCACTCAGGGCCTGCGCTGCGGAAATACTCCTGCGAACATTCCTGCAAGTCATCTTGCTCAACAAGTCCTTTGCTCCGGCTGACACCATCCTAAAGGCCCTCACCAGGAACCTCGGTTCCCCCTCAGTACCGCCTCAAGGCCAACTTGCCCTAAGATGGCGGCAACCCCATGATCATCACATACAACACCACACTGGCTATTGTAATATGACGCGGAAGCTAATCAGATCCTGCAATTAAATTACACGAAATTACCAAAGAAATAAATAAGGAATGAAAGATGACACCAAAGAATTAAGTGATTCTATGTGCGTATTGGTACTTAGTCCATATGGAAAGTCAGCAGCAAAATAATCCAGAGAATACTAAATTTATTATGGCTCACATGCTCTGATGTTTCCCACAGTTCAATTACATCCAAATTTATATAGTGTTCACGAATAAAACAACTCAATTGAGTGTGAAGCTCACAGAAGAAAAGCTCCTCTCTTTACGGCTTTAAAAGAAACCACCTTCGTGCTCTTCTATTTCTTCTATGCGGCTAAAAATCAAGAAAAATGAACCCCACTCCTCCCCTTACTCCCTCCCCATCCGCACCCTCAGTGCAACGTAGTACGACGTTCCCATGGCACCCTTCACGGACCTGCCCTCATGCAACCAGGCCGCCGAGCCCAAGTCGGCCAGCTTCAGGACATCCCTTGAATCGAAAAGCATGTCCTCGGCTTTCACGTCCTGGTGAACAACGCTCGAGGGGTCACAATGCATGAAGGCGCGGAGGAGTTGCCCTCAGGCTTGGGGAGGGCCTTACGGGACAATATGCAGTCGTAGAGAGTGTCAGGTTCGCAGAGCTTCAGCATGAGGGAGAGGCGGTCATTGGTCTCTCAGGCGTCGAGGATCCGGAGGTTGTGAGAGTGAGGGGAAAGGAGGGTCATGAGCTTGGGTTCGTTGACGAGGCATTGGTGGTAAGTGACGTTGGAGAGGCGGCGCTTGTCGATGACCTTGTAGGCAGCGAAGGAGTTGTCGGCGGGGGAGAAGCAACGGAATATGGTGTTGAGGCGGCCGCAGCCCATTTAGTCTGGTAGCTGCTATGTGCTCCAGTGTTTTGCTCATCCTGGGAATTTTTTCTATATCTGATTCTTCTCCGTCTCTATCTAAATTTGATTTTCTCAGAGCTGTTGACTTTGCTTTTAATAGGAGGTAATTGGTTTCTTCTATTTTGGAATGGGCCAAAAAATTTACCCTGCGACGGAAGACATGGAGAGATTGTCTCGAGTTGAGAAAAAATGATTTTTAATTGCATTTACAAGTTAGTTATATAACTCATTCCCCTAGCAAAATGATTTATGTAATACTTAATAAAAGGTTTACAAAAAAGAGGAGACAATTTTGTGGGAAAAAATTCTAACGGACGGATCATATTAATCACGAACTGAAAACTTTGTCATATTACTTTTTCAGTTATATTTGTAATTAATCTTTAAGGCTAAGTTATTGTTATTCTAATTATTAATTTAACATAATTCTTGTCAAGAGTGGAAACGTGCCATGAAAAGAAGGGATGCAAGCAGGGAACTTAGGTTTAATTTAACATTAAGGGCAGTGTGATGAGCCGCGTTTCTCTCTGAAGTATCGTAGATTAGAGTGATGTATTGGCCCCTGCCAGTCACCAGAGTCAACAAAGAAATCATCTCCATTATACTGGTCGAAGCAGGGAATTTAGGTTTAGTTATCGGTTGCCAGATCGAAAGGTATAATGAAGGACGAAATGAAAATAAGGAGAGAGAGATGAAGAAAGTGATGGACTACGGAGGTGTTGTTGGAGTTTTGTTTGTTAAAACAAAAATGAGTGCCCTTTACCTTGTCCCACATGGGAAAGGTGGGAAAAAGTAAATCAGTTTAAAAGTGTGGGATTTACTTTATACATTTAAAGTAATGATTGGGTGGGGCTAGACCCCACCATACCCGCGTGCGGGTGCGCGATTTTATATATGTATGAATGTATATAAGTTGATATCGGGCTGAATCTTGGTTATGTTGAGGTTGCGTCCTTTGTTGAAAGGACGGTTGTGTCATGCCCTTGGCTTTTTTTGTTGACCCGTTCCTTCGAGGTCTACATATTGAAGGATGTCTGAAGAAGCTGCCTTATTGGCTTCCTCTGTTGACCAGTCTGACTAAATTGTGTTTGGCATGGACCAAATTGAAATCTAGCCTGCTTATTGCTCTCTAGAATTTGCCCAATCTCGTGGAGCTTTATTTGAGTAACGCCTTTGTTGGGAAAGCATTGGTTTTTTGGAGATAAAGGGTTCCCAAAGCTCAAAAAGTTATTCATTGCCAATCTGGAAAATCTTAGATTTGCATTGATGAATGGTCAGGCAATGCCTTGCCTTCAGAAGTAGAACATTATATCTACCAATTCTATCCATAAAACTACAAGCAACACTCTAAAAAGGGTCACACGGTTCGTCACTGGCTGATGATTCATGGGCTACTTCTACTTGCCATGTTCATGGGAAAAGCCTCTCCAAGAGAAGCTTTTTTTGGGCACCAATGCCATCTGCAAAAAGAGTTTACTCTGCTAGTTTATATGAGCTCAAGCTTGCTGTGATCAAGGTGACCGCAAGGTCGCCACCCCCTCCGCCAATGGTCAGCGCTACCAACAAATACAAGAACGTCACGTATTCGCCACTGCCACCGTCATTGTAAGCAGATGGCTTGCACCATGGCCATGAAAATTACTCATTCAATCAAATAAGAGCACGTCCAATCCGCTTGCAGGTGTAGAGGCATTCTAGTTTAAGAGGAGGACTGTATCGGACACTCCGTATAATGCCCATCCCACCGAGGTACTGTTTTGTGAGATCTACACTACAAGAACTTGTGGATCACAATGCTCTAGGAAGAAGCAATAGCATTAACAGAGAAGAAGTCCACGCTTTTCGTGTTCGATAAATTTCTTGTTTCTCTTTATTTTTGTTGCAACCGAGAGCACTCCTCCAATGATCACGAGAATTACCAATTACCAATCTGTACGAGGTTACTAACACGGCCATATGCTCATAAATTTATCTTATGAGATATTTTGTGTGCATTTAATCATGCTAAGAATTTTTTAAGCATAGTTATTATCTTTTTGCATTGCTTACTATCATTTTGGCTTTCTCCATTCTAACTTAAACCACGCGCCCATAGTTGACTGGATTGTGAGTTGACTAGTCACGAGTGGCCAATTGCCAAGTCCGTGAATGACAAATGCTGTTGTCGGCAGGAATCATCAATGCGGCAGAGCAATAATTGCCACTGGGGCCGAACGAAATGCAGCTGGCTTTTCTTGGCAGTCGGCTTAGGTAGCGCGATTATTGTTGTACCATTAGAGTGGAGAAGTCACACGAAAACTTCACCAAATAGAGGATGAGCTTAACGCCCTATCTCCTTCTTGCCCGAGTTTTGATCCCGTGAAATCAGTGAGCAAGAGAAATGACAGAATCTGCAGTATTCCGTTTGGTCGAGAAGCTTGCAACGTTGGTTAAGAAAGAGGTAAAACTATTGAAAGGGGTGAGTGGAAAAATTGAACACATCAGAGATGAGTTTGAGCGCATGAAGACCTTTTTGACATAACTTCAGCTAGTTAACTCCTCACGAATGAGTTACTATGCATCATATTTAGTTTAATTACCTGTTTTAGGTACTTCAGATATATCAGTTCTAAGCATACGTCATAATAAAATAGGAAAATTATCAAGTGAATCGGATGTATGCTTTGTGTCCATCCGAACTACCATCCTCATGTGAAATTCATTGTGATCTACAAGTTTTAGTTGTGCAAATGGATCCAGAGTTTAGGCATCGATCTCATGCCATAATACTCACTGCGATGAGCATTATAGTCCTCCTTATAAATTATAGTGCCTTTCCAATGCAATAAATGTGAAACTTTTCCAATTTCCCAAGGTTATGGGACGACTTAAATTGGTTGCTTGGACATATTAATTATCCTAACCACAACGGATCAAAAGATGATGTCTAATAGCTGATTTTAGTTACTTACACAAAATATATGTGGTAAGGATCAATGTCCTCCAACAAAGCAGATCTGGCACATAAATCGGTTCGAACACTTCTTCAAACTGGACAACCCAAAAACACGGAACTAGGTTAGATGATTAGGACTTGTACTTTATCCATTTCTCATCTCAAGTTGACCATCCACCTTGCCTCCACGAACCGTGAATAGGCTGATTCGGAGGTGTACCTAGGCAAAGCAGGGCAGCAACGGTTCAGGGGTCATTCGCCATGCCACTCAAGCAATTTGACGGGCTACTAACAAAAAGACTTGTCTCAACAACTTCACTAAGTTTAAATCACACAAAAAGCCAACGTTAGAGGAGTAACTCCACACTAACCCTTTGAGAAAATGTCAAACTTTTTTTTCTAGGAAAACAGAGATACGTTTTTTTCCTGAGATACATAAGGCCTCAGATCGAGATCAATGTTTCATCCCCAAGGCATTTTCTGGGGATGCAAGAAGGCAAGGGCGTTAACGAGAGAAGAATTCTACGGTACGTTCCGGCCAAAGTTACACTAGGTGTTTGTCTCGCCTGCTTCCTCTGCTGACTGCATTGTAAGTTGACGAGTCACAGGAGTAGGAAATTGCCAGGTCTCACTTGTCGGCTGGAATCATCAATGCAACAGCAGTGCAATAAAAAATCTGCCACTAGGGTCCAATAAAATGCGGCTGGCTTTACTTGGCAGTTTGATTAGAAGCGCAATCAGTGTTGTACAGTGGAGAAGCTGGGGAGACTTTGCCGAGTCGACGAGCTCAAGCCCATTTGCATGTTCATTCACGGGTAAAGGAGTCTTTTCTCAGCTTGCGATGGAAAAAAAACCAATATAATCCAGAAAAAAAAAAAAAAAGATAAAATATCAAGTCAATGATGGGGACATATAAGTCGATCACTGCCGGTCGAGTGGTGGGTCCTACGTCAATCTTTTCATTTTCATTTTTATCTTTGTTTTGACTTTTTCAATATGGCTAGGACTACTTAATTAGCACCAAACTATGACATGATATGTTGAACACGCCATTCACAAACCAAACCAAGGTGGAGTTGACAATAAGGTATTTTTGCCCTTGTATGGAATCAAGCAAATTATTCTATGTGATTTGATCTTGTAAAGAGGTCACTTCAGCAAATCATCTCTACAGCGAAAGGCAAAATTACAAAACTTCCGAGTAAGAACTCCGAACGTTCCCCATTTGATTGAACTTGTACTTGCAAACTGAAAGCAAAGGGAAAGCCAGCGCAGAGAGAGCAACAGAGAAGAAGAGAGAATGACTAAAGACTTCTCAAATCTCTAAGCCCAATCCGCACTTGTGATAATCACCCAATGGACTCAAGTATGGCCTACTTAGCACTACTCAAGCACCCAGCATTTTCTTAAAATTAAAGAACTTTTGCAATGGGGCCCAAACACGGCTGGCTTTACTCTGTTAGCTCGATCATAGGAAGACTTTTCTGAGTAGATGAGCTCACAGCGCATTTGGATGTTCATTCAAAAGAATCCTTTCTTTCGGCTTCAAACGGTACTAGATGAGCTCCATGCACATTTGGATGTTGGGGATGAACATTTCTTATTGGTCAAAATGGAATACCAATTCAAAATGTATTGATGGTGTATGATTTCAACATGCGCCTTATCTATGTTGGGGATGGACATTTCTCCATGCACATTACTTTTTAATATTTCTAAACTATTCTTTTATGAGGATGAATTCCCACAATTATTTTAATGAATGTTTCGTTGCACCATTTTCTTTTGTATGAACAATGACAACTACATGGACAGAGCAGAATTTCCATCCTTCTGGGAATCAATTTACATTCTTATAATTGAAGGCCAACCATGTTTAGCAGTTGGTAGCCACCGTGCTCAAGTGTTTTTGCTCGTTACGGGCATTTTAGTATGTTTGTTTCTTCTCCGTCTCTCTCTAAATTTGATTTTCCCAAAGCTGGTGACTTTGCTTTTAATAGGGGCAATAGGTTTCTTCTATTTTGAATTACGCCGAGGATATTCGGCCTGCGACGGAAGACATGGAGAGATTGTCTTGAGTTGAGATAAACAGCTTTTAAGTGCATTCACAAGTTTGTTGTACAACTCATTCCTCTAGCAAAATGATTCATGTAATATTTAATAAATGGTTTACGGAAAAAGGTGACCATTTTCTGAGGAAAAATTCTAATGACCGGATCATAGTAAAAACGAACGAAAAATCTGTCATCTTACTTTTTTCAATCATAATTGTAATCAATCTTTATGGCTATGTTCTTGTTATTCTAATTTTAATTTAACATGATTCTTGTTCATTTATGAGAGTGGATGTGTGCTATAGAAAAAGGGGTAGAATCGGACGATTAGTACCGGTGATCCCTATTTCGAGTTGGCAAGCCCATCAGCACAACCCATTCAAGGTGTGGGTAAAATTATCTCTTCAAAAAATTGTGATCTTGTGAAAGAGGGGGATCATTTTACTACTAGCCTAACCTATTCGATGGTGGAAACGAGCATCAATCGATTACTTGATTCAAAGGAAAAAAATTGGATGTGCCATTGATGCAAATTGGAAACATATATTGGATCTATGAAGAAGCATGCCTCTTGTCTCTCCCCGTCATGATGAGCAAATACTAACCCACCCTTAAAGTTAAAACAAAATACATTTTTTCCCTTCTTCTTATCATTTTGGAATTATTTATGTCTTGTTCATAAAAGAATTTGAAATGAAGATTCGACATCTCATAGTCTCACATAAAATGAAAGAGGCATTATTAAGTTATTCGTAAGTCAATACTTACCTTCAAATGATCAACACCTAATGTTGACCAGCACGGATTGATACAGGGAATATTACAAAGCATAAGGAGAGAAAAGAGGCGAAAAAAGTACAGGTTATGCATCTTTGTCAATGGAAAGGAACTTGTATCGAAGAAGGGCATAATCAATTTGTGAGGATTATCAGCACATTGCTACAGTTAGTCCCTTACGTAACAGAAATTGCAATAGTGAAGTTAGCAGGAAAAGGGAGGTGGAGGTGAGAAAGCCAAATATAATTAAGGATGATTAATTTCGAGCATGAAGAACATCAATCTTGTGCTTACTATCATTTCGCAACAGCTCATTATCTCCATGACATTTTAGAAAGAATAATCGTCCTCGATAATTGCATGGCTCACTAAATTCAAGTCATCACCTATTTAGGTATTTCGAATATAACAGTTTCAAGTGCAAGTCATGATATAATATGGAAATTATTGTACAGGTCGGGTCTATATATGCCTTGTGCTTATCGGAACTATTAAATTTGAAAAGTCTCATGCGTAATTCTTTGTGTTGAACAAGTGTTAGGGGTGCAAATGAATCAAGAGTGTATCACTAGGCTCAAGTGATTATACCTTAGTAGGATGGGTATTGCAGTCCTCCTTTTAAACGAGAATGCTTCTACACTACAATATATGCGAGTTTTCTCAAATTTCTCGAGATCGTTGGGTGACTTAAATTTATCACTTGGATATATTGATTATCTTAATCATATCGGATCAAAGTAAGATATTCCATAGCTGATTTTAATTATTTAAGAGGAGAAATGTGGCACGGATCAAGCCCCCACAAAAAAGCAGATCTTGCACATAAATCAGTTCAAGTTCTTCTTCAAATTGGACAACCCAACCAATTAGAATAAAGCACATCTGATTAGAACTTGTACTTTATCATTTTCTCATTAGCAATTGCTTCACGAACCGAGATTACGTTGATTCAAGAGAACCTAGGTGGAGCACGATGGCAAATAATGGAAGGATTTGATTTGACAATTTCAGTAAGTTAGAGAATTTGACGAGACAAAAAGTGAAACTTAGAAGATTAAATTGTAGTCAACTCGTTAAGAAAAAATGTCAATTTTTTATCTGAAGATATAAATGCCTTTACTCTGGATGCATAAGGCCTGATATCAAAATATAATCATCATCCAAAAGGTGCTTTTTGAGTCGCACGAAGCAATAGCTTTAACCAAGAAGAAATCCACAGTGTGTTCTGGTGGAAATTATCCAGAGAAATATTTAAAGCAGAAGAAAACAAGGTGCAACTTGCAAGTTAAATATATTTTTCTTCAAATGTTCTAAACATCCTTATCAATAAATAAATAAAAAATAGCATGAGTACAATATTTTCCAATAACATGCTTTAGGTTTCAAATTTGAGGAGAAAGAGGAAACACAGAAAACGACAAAAACAAAAGAAAAAGGAAGAACCCCACAAAGAGTATGTTAAGCCCTTGAAAGGGAATTCCACATTGCCCCATTGCTGTTTAAAAATCTCCACACCTACCCTGCACTAACAACTTAAGCTTTAAATAGGAGACCTCATAATCATCATTATATTAACCATACATGAGATTAAACATAGCAAGTGCCGTAACTTTCGGACAATGTTTACTTGAATGTTATAATTCCGCAAGCCCATCTATCTTGATTCATATAGATTTTGGAGCATAAAAAGTGGACAAAATTGAGCTTCTCATTCAAACGTGAGAGAACATCTCACAAGAAAAATCAAAGCTGGTTAGGAAAATTACGAAATGAAGATGCAAAGAATGTGGAATCTAAAGTGAAACAAGTTAGTCAATCATTGCGATGAATTAGTCAAGTCTTCGCATTGAAAGTTACCCAATTGCAGTTTTCAAAGGAAAATGATGGTAAGAGACTTTTCTCATAGAGCTCGCCATGAAAAAATTATCAATATAATGCAGGAAAAGAAAACCACAAAATATTGGGTCCACGATGGGGACAGATAAGTTATTCACTGCCGGTCAAGCGGTACGCCCTGTGTTGGTCTTTTTATTATTTTTTTCTTTTTACCTTTTCTCCGACTTTTTGAACACGGCGTGGATTACTTAATTAGCACCAAATCATGACATGATTCATTGAACACGCCATTGACGATTCGAAGTGGAGTTGTCAGCAAAAAATTATTGCCCTTGCATGGAATCGAGCAAATCATTCGACGTGATTCAGTTTTGTAAAGATGTAACTTCAGCAGCTTATCTCTATAGCGAAAGACAAAATTACGAAACTTCCGAGCAAGAACCTAGAACATTTCCCATTTGACGGAACGTCTATTTGCAAACTAAAGGCAAAGGGAAAGCCAGCGTAGAGAGAGCGGCGGAGAAGACCAGAGAATGACTGAAGACTTCTCAAATTTCTAAAGGGTGGGCCCCAATCTGCGCCCGTGACCATCACTCCATGGACTCAAAGTATGGCCTTACTTAGCACGTCTCGAGCACCCAGCATTTTCTCAAAATAAAAAATTTGCACGATCATAGGGAGACTTCGCCGAACAGCTGAGCTCAAAGCCCATTTGGATGTTCTTTCAAAAGGATCCTGTCTTTCAATTTCAAACTGTACCAGGTAATCTTGCTATACCTTCTTTTCTTCTTGAGTACGCTTTGATCTCGCGAGATCAGTGAGCAAGAGAAATGACAGAATCCGCAATATCCTGTTTGGTTGAGAAGCTTGCTATGTTTGTCGAGCAAGAGGTAAATCTATTGAAAGGGGTACGTGGAGAAATTGAACTCATTAGAGATGAATTTGAGCGCATGAAGGCCTTCTTAGAGCACACTGAGTCATCGAAAGACGATGACCCTGAGTTGAAGGTATGGGTGAAACAAGTTAGGGAAGTTGCATATGATGTGGAGGATATTCTAGATGAATACACGCTCAACTTGGCAAGAGATCACGGAGATGGGGTCATGAGGTACCTCCACAAGATCAAGCTATCCATAAACAACTTGAAAGAGCGCCGTCATCTCTCCTCCAAAATAACAGATATCAGGACAAAAGTCCTCAGCATTAGCGAAGGGCATCGACGATACCATTTCAAGTCGTACTGCCCAGAGCAAAGTGCCAGCGCATCCATTGGAGGCACCTCATGGCACGATCTTAGGGAGGACACTTTTCCAGTCGAGGAAGGTGAATTGGTGGGGATTGATCAGCCAAGAGAAGAGCTTATTAAGTGGCTTGTTGACGGAGAACCCGAACTTGAAGTTGTATCAATATTAGGGATGGGGGGTTCAGGGAAGACCACTCTGGCAGAAAGAGTGTACGACAATCACCAAGTAAAAGCCTACTTCCAAAGCCATGCATGGATTAGTGTCTCGCAATCCTATAAGATTCAGGATATTTTGAGGGACATGATCAGACAACTTCATGGAGAAATTGAGCAACGAGCCCCACAAGGAATAGAATCCGCGAATAGCGTGAGGCTCAAGCAGATATTGAAAGACTTTTTGCACCAGAAAAGGTATGTCATTCTTCTAGATGATGTATGGAACTTGGAAGCACTAGAAGGTATAAAAAGTGCAATGCCCAATGGCAGTTGCAGTAGCCGAATAATAATCACTACTCGCATAGCTAATATTGCTACTTTCTCATCCAACCAATCAAAAGTTTATACTCGTAAGCCCTTGTCTCCAGAAGAATCATGGTCCTTATTCTGCAAGAAAGCCTTTCGTGGGAAACTCTGTCCTCCTCACCTAAAAAACCTTTCCGGGCGGATTTTGAAAAAATGTGAGGGTTTGCCACTTGCTATAGTGGCAATTGGTGGTCTTCTCTTTGCAAAAGATGTCAAAGAATGGGAGATGATTTCTCACAGTCTTGTTGTAGAATTAGAAAGCAATGATAGGATGCAAATATTCAGGAAAATTCTCAGCTTGAGCTATATTGATTTGCATTATAAGTTGAAAAGTTGCTTTTTGTACTTGGGTTTATTTCCAGAGGATCGCGTGATTGAGCGTATGACACTCATTCGTTTGTGGATTGCAGAAGGATTTATTGAGGAAAGAGAACGGATGACACAGGAGGAGGTTGCTCAAAGATACCTGAACGAGCTAATAAATAGAAATTTGGTGCAAATTGTAGAAACAGATTTAGAAGGAAGGCTAAAAACTTGTAGGGTACATGACCTAATGCGTGAAAGTATCCTTTCTAAGTTAAAGGATGAAAACTTTGTTTCGTTTTTATCTGAGCAGACAAAAGAATTGCACGAACGAGTCCGACGTCTGTCAGTCCAATACAACTGCAACAACGCACTGAACCAACTAAAACTCCCAAGCCTACGCTCTTTGGTCATTTTTCAGTTAAGAACATCGTCTAGTACAGATGAGCAATTCTTCCCAACTAGCTCTAAGCTGCTGACGGTTTTAGATTTGGGAGGATCGTGCCTTCATAAGTTCCCCCAACAAATACTAGTTTTTGTCCACTTGAAGTATCTGAGTTTGAGAAGGAGCAACGTGCGCGTCGTTCCTAGGTCAATTGTGAAACTCCAAAATCTGGAGACTTTGGATCTGAAACACACATTCGTATCTGAGATGCCTGTGGAGATAACCAAGCTCAAGAAACTACAACATCTTTTGGTGTACAGTGATGCAGAAATTACAACTTCTGTACCCTTTGGCTTTAGAAAGGGATTTTCAGCTCCCAAGGGCATTGGAGCATTGACATCACTGCAAAACTTGTGCTGTGTAAAAGCTGGTGGTGGTCGGAGCAAAAATACAATACAAGAGCTAGGAGAGTTAAGTCGACTAAGGAGGCTAGGTATAAGGGACCTGAAGAAAAATGATGCAATGGAACTATGCCACTCTCTTGAGAAGATGACCAACCTTCAATCACTAAATGTGAATGCTAAAAGCGAGTTTGACATTATTGATTTGGATTTTCTATCTTCAACTCCCCCGTTCCTTCGAGGTCTACATATCGAAGGATGTCTGAAGAAGCTGCCTCATTGGCTTCCTCTGTTGACCAGTCTGACTAAATTGCGTTTGGCATGGACCAAATTAAAATCTAGCCCGCTTATTGCTCTCCAGAATTTGCCCAATCTGGTGGAGCTTTATCTGAGTAACGCCTTTGATGGGAAAACATTGGTTTTTGGAGATAAAGGGTTCCCAAAGCTCAAGAAGTTATTCTTTGCCAATCTAGAAAATCTTAGATTTGCGTTGATGAATGGTCAGGCAATGCCTTGCCTTCAGAGTCTCATCATTGTTGGATGTAGGCACCTAGACTGCCAATCATTACTAGTTGTCATCCATGGCCTTGCGAACCTGAAGCATCTCCAATTCTATGAGATGCCAGAAGAATTTGCTCTTTTGTTCTATCCGTACAGTTGTAACAAAATGAGGAAGGGTATTCTGCAAGAGCACTATGAGGAAATGATGGAACGTAACCCAGAAGTTTACTTCTTATGGTGGAAAGAGGATCACAGGGAGCGACATGATCTTAGCCTCAATTCTTATAATGTCATCAAGGGTAGGGTGATGAGCCGCATTGAGGTTATTCCTATAGTTTCGTAGATCATAGTGATGTGTAGGCCCCTGCTAGTCCCCTTGGTCTATCATTGATCCTAGAGGACCATCGTCACAAGAAAGAAGATCCTTCGGTGCTTTGATGATTACTACCATTATCAATATATTTATTTAGACCTTTCAATATTTTTATCATTCAATTTACTACCCTCAAATACTCCAATGCTATCTTCTTCTTCTCGTCGTTGTCATGGTCTTTTTAGTGATCATTACTTGTATTTCTTATTTTTTTTTACATTTATTGTAATATCTTGACCAAGTCAAGAGTGGTGGAGCCGGAAGAAATTAAAAAAGAAAATTTCAAGTTTTGAAAAGTCGAAGAGAGTAGGAAAAGGGGACGCTCAGCTCATTTTAACCGAGAGCTCGCACGGCAAACAGGAAGAAGGGAAAGGAAAAGAAAAAAAGAAGAGAGCGGGTTTTGCCTATTTGTGCTAAGGACACCTCGCCAAGCCAATTCAACCTCTTATTGCAATGTCCTGTAAGTGCTCACATTTCTTATTCTTCCAATCAGAGTAAATTTTGAAGTTAGATCGTAAATTCGGAATTATGTGAGAATCAAGCCGCAAAGTCCAATTTTTGAGTTATCGAGCTATGAAATTTCATGGAAATGGTTGTTTATGATGCTATAGAGCCGTGGGTTTTGACAAAATTCGTTTTGGCCCAACGGTTTGATCGGAGTGAGAATTTTAGGATTTCGTATTCAAGTTTCGCGTTCCGAACATATTGAATAATCGCTTCGGATGAGTGATTTGTTGGTGCATAGGAGTTGCTTCATTAGTATTGAAGTTTAGTGTAGCCAATTGGTCGTTGGGGGTAGCAATTTACTCGATTTAACGTTGTTTCTTGTTTGTTTGATAGAATTGCGAGTTCGATGGTTTGAATAATGTTTATTGTTTGGTTTTAGGCACTTCTAGGTGAGTAGTACTACATCTTCTTTGAATTTGTAAAATTCATGTTCTGAAAATGCTACACGATTATATATCATATGAATTATGAAATGGCATTATTATATATTATCATTCTGTACAACAGTAACAAAGCTATGAGGGAGGGTATTTTACAAGAGTGCTATGAGGAGGTGATGGAATGTAAACCCGAAGTTTACTTCCTTTGGTGGAAGAGGATCATTGGGAGCGACATGATCCTAGCTCCTATTGCTAAAATGTCATCAAGCGTATAGTGATGAGCCGCAGTGAGGTTCTTCCTGAAGTTTCATAGATCATAGTGATGCATAAGGCTCTATGAGTCCCTTTGGTCTGTCATGGATCCCTGAGGGCCTATGAACACGAGGAAGAAGATCCTCTAATGTTTTTATGATTTCTTCCATGGTCAATATTTTTATCTGGACCTTTCATTTTTTTTTTATCTTTGAATTTATTATCCTCATGTCCCTCGGTACTATCTTCTTGTTGTTGTTATCTCATATAATGATCAATACATTAGTTTCTTAGAAGCTTAGAAGCTCTAGCTCTTATATCACAAGTTTAAATTGTCAGATGAAAGTATAGTTTAATTATATATTCTAACAAACACTATACTTTGCAATAACACGTATTGTTGCTACAAGATCGGGATTTCTTTTTTCTTTTATATATAGTTTTTGCCATAATTCAGTATGAATATATGTTCCTCCACAAAATTGAATAGAGGACACCATCTAACTTTCTTTAATGAAAAACAGAGCCAGGCAAGTGCTACATGCGCCCCCTGTTTCCATTGTACTATTTCCGTTTATACAGTGATAAAGCAGCAAAATTGACTTCTCAACCTTTTGTTGATTGCAAATAATTGAGATGCATCTCGAGAATTTAATAAGGCCGGACATCAAGACTGCATTCCTGGTAGCTAATTTTTTGCCCCTCTACAATTTCTCAATCATTTGAGTAGAAAGTATTCGCTTTGCGATTTAACAACTCATGTCTTGTCCAAGCCTGACGTCGAAATATAGTCATACTCTCCTTCAACTACTAGCTTGCTGATATACAAGATGAATGTCATGTCATTCTCTAATAATTTAAACTCGTGAATTGCTCAGTTAGCAATTCAATCATTTATTGGGAAGCAATTTTTCCCTTTTGCACTATGTAATGTTTTTGCAAGACTCAAAATTCTGTCGATTAGGGATAATCTTCACAAGTGAGGCACCCTTTGAGAGCATCTGGTCGGTCTATTGTTTTGCCTAAGATTCTGGAAATGATTTAAACCACATGATAAGCAGGACAAATTCTTTATCAACTTTAACTCCAAGTAAAGGAGACTGCAACAATTGCTTTCGTTCATTCAATAACCATCCACCATCAGCACAAAGGCAGTATTCTTCACAAAGAAGGTAGCCGAATCCAAATCTTCTGCAACTTAATTTATATCCTCAATTGAAGGCAAACCATCTTCATAAAAACATTACAAGTAAATTCTGTGCCTTCTCTATTCTTATCATTTATTCTCTCCAAATATCAAGAAAAAATTCGAAAAGAAAAGGACCAAAAGAGTTCTTAACCAACTAGTATCTATCTCCTGTCTCAGATTCTCAAATAAGTCTAAGTTTATACAATAAGCACAGATGATAGAATTAACAACAGAGTTGCTGAAATTCTTGGGGTTGAAGAAGCTATAGTCACTTGCTGGGGGTAGAGACTCATGTGGCCACTCAATAACTACAGAGTTGTGCCATAAATAATGCTTGGTATATTTTTGGAGTCGTATTCATCCAAGGAATCTTCAGTCTGATGCGTTAGACAAATGCAATGCAAACTTGGTCATCTCTCTCTCTCTCTCTCAAGAAAATTATTCACATTAGTGGCCTTATTCACAGGCCACATTTAAGGTGAGATACATGAACCTACGTGAGATCAGGCAAGTCCGCAGTCTCTCCTCCACTCAGGATCCAACGATGTCCTGCTCAGTAAAACAGAGCAAGAGGAATACCATAAGAGAGGCAGTTCCCTAGATTAAGAAGATTGCTCAATCTTGATATTCATCACACTTGTTCTCGTAAAAAAAGATGTGCTATGATTTTGGTTCTTTGAAAACTGAGTGGCAGCAGCTCGTGCACCAGCTATGGTAGCACTGAAACTCGATGATTTCCCCGGGTCACTTCATTTAGATTCAAACACGTGTAATAGGGAATCTGGCTTCAATGAAAAAAGATCACGTGGATTTGGAAGTGGAAACTTCACAGGCAGTGGACTTTCCACTATAGTAAGTCCTCTGGCCACAGCTTCATACATCTGGAAAAGTGCTTTTGTCACAGCATATGTGCAACGTCATGCATAAGATGATAACTTATGTAGCCAAATCCTTTACCTTCTTTTCCAAGTTGTAGATCTTCCAGTACCTCGCATCTCAAATGAAATGACTAATTTTTGTATTACTTAAAAATATATCAACAAAGTCACATTAGTGTCGGAAGTACATAAATGCTAAACAAACATATGTGAGAACAAAGTACCAATTGAGTATATGACAGATTTACACACGTGGCTCTTCACAGAGCCAGCAATTATCTGTTTGTGCTTCCAACCTTACCTGTAACTACAAATGTTCACATGTTCAGCTTAATTTGTGAAATCAGATAGGTAATCAAGAAACAAAGCAAGCAAAAGATCAGGGTATCCCACCCCTTCAGGCACCCCATTCCAGCAAGCTAGTTCTTCAGCTCGGACACAGCCAACCACTTCGACACACCTTTTTCATAGGCAAAACATTCCAATTGTCAACGCATTAGTTGAGCACCAGTTCTATGATGCAGAATCTACCATTAGAAACTCTACTCAACAAAGAGCTCAGATAAAACAGAAATTCATGCAGGTGAGATGGAGCGATAAAAGCATCCATATATCCACACATTTTTCTATCAAAACATACATCAAACTGCTATTGAGCCGAGAAATCCATCAAAGGATGATTTGACTTTTCAAGAACTTGTAAATAGGAGCTTAAATGCTCTTTCAAGACAAATAAGTTGAAGTATGTTACTCAGTTGCAGCATGGATTGAAGAAAATCGAAGCTCTCCCTTTGAATACCTAGTAGTCTTGAGACGGGATAGTGATCACAGAACTTAATTTGAGTAATCTCATTCACTGCATATATCTCCCTATAGAACTCCTCCATGGTTTTGACAGTAGAGTCATCTGAAACTTTGCAGGCAGCATGGATCCAAAGGCGACCTCCACAGATGATGTGCTATACAGTCGGAGATAAAAAGGAAAAGGAAAAACAAATTCAAATCCTCTTCAACAAGATGCTAACAGTGCATTGGCTACATTAATTATTGCAGCAAAGTGATGCGTATTTTTACAGAACAGAAAACCTGATATGCACACCAAACAACACTCTCTGCTGGATACTTTACATGTCACTTAAGTAGCAATTCTCTCCTAAATGAAATTTTAATCACGATGCAGTTTTTTCGAACGTTACAAAAATCCCAGTATCCTTATAAATCCTTCATAGGCACGAGCTTTACGAATAGACTTTCTGAACTTCCAAACTCAAAAGTTTTACACAATGTTTGAAACAAAGTATTGATTATATAAGCCGAAAGTAGCATTCTCATTTCTCGTGGCTATCTTAGTGCATGTGCAAAATGTTTGTGCTAGGTATTAAAGATGCACCACATCATTCTCAGTTACACAAACTTTCAGCAATAGTAAGTCAACCCCCATCAACTTCTTACACAGCTGATGTGCACTTGCTTGAAATGAGAACTTTGATTTTCCAACATTCTTAAAAAAGGAAAATGCATAACCTCGATCATATCAGTCCATATATTGGTTTTCTATTCGTTCGTGCTGTTATTTCTCTGCAAACCTATTGGGCAGTTTTCTATAAACTTGCGAAGCATGAAAACATCGGTGCCGCACAAAAAGGTCAACAAAAGTCGAACACAGATTTCGCGCCGAACAAAAGGCCCTTCTCTCTCTCAAGTGTTATGCGTAAACAATGTCCAATTTCAGCAGTTAACCTTCTCTCCCTTGCAGTCTCTTCAGGTTCTCTCACCTTTCACTATATCCTTTGAACTCCACTAACCAAAAAAGAACTTGGTAATAGAAAACTAAACAATCGCCGAAAACTTCAAGAACCCATATAGGAAAACACTGTGAACAGATCAAATTAGTAGATCAAATGGCTCAATGAACAAATTCAACCCTTTCTCGTTTTAGACTATGTGACGGCAAAAAAACCAAAAAGGTCGGAACTTCGGCGCGAAATTGGAAGTACGAAAGAGAGTCGCTAAACCGAACCTCAAATTGGGGCAGGCCAAGACCTGCCCTCGATGCGCTTGATCCCGTACACGAGCAGAGAAGCCCGTGGCTGGTGCAATGTCAGGCACGGGTTCCGGTAATTCCCTGGTTCCGACTCTGCATCGCTGTTTCTTCTTCGGCTTTCGACAAACGAAATCCTGGGTTTCCTCGGGCCTGCGTGATTTTCTCGAGAATCCGAAGGAAAGATTTCTGGGCGCTGGGAAAGAAGCCGGGCAAACCTTCTGCGATGAGCCCAATGAGATTCGGGTTTGAAAAGGGCATACAACTCCACAATTCTTCTCCAAGCCTGTTGAGAAATTTGACAAGGAAAGACCCCCGCAAAGGTTGGTTTGGTGACATAGGGCTTATTCTCAAATACTTGGAGCCATTATAGATGCATCGAATTCCTCAGTCGCTCCTCGACTTCGGAAAGCCTTAGCTCCATGATGTAAGATAATGTTGGGTGTTACTCCTATCGGAATCGTGATAAATCAGTGGTAACAGAACCGCTTAAATGAGCAATAGCTATGGTTCCGTCGCGGGTGTAGGACTCCTATAATAACTTGGCTACACAGATCAACATGATGAATGCTTATGATCTTGTTGGTCTACTTGAATTGAGTCAATTTAAGAACCTTCTCAATATACAATGAAAACAAATCTTCAATGTGTCCGGCATAGAGGTTGGACCAACAAATTATCTTGTCTTTAGCAAAATCAAATTACTATCTACTTGGAAAGAAGAAAAAAAGGCACCTCCTATTTTCTACATACGGAAGCTAAAAAACTAATTTACTAAGAAATGTGTTTCAAGAGCCTTCGACAATCTAAATAATTGCAATCTACTAATTTTGTAAATTAGTCTTGGTAAGTTTAGCATTCTCTAGCCAAATTTATGGTAATTAAGGGAAACAAAACTCATTTAGATAACATAAACTTTGACACTGTATTCATATGATATCTTGATTTAATTTCCGCGGGATCGAGCTAAATCATAAATGACTGACAAAAAAAAAAAGAACTAAATCATAAATGACCCAACTAAGACAAAATTAAGTTTACAAACGCAACTTCATCATCGGTCTAAGCTCTTTTATATGTTGTCCATGCTATTAGTGTTTTCTTTGCCCCTATGTATGAACAATACCACTTTGGTTTTGGTGAGAATGAACGTTACAATTGTTGTTTGGTGTTAGATTTGGGTTCCCATTTCGAACCCCATCATAAACTGATTTGCTTTTTGATTTTTCTTCCCATGCCAACCTCTCGTAGGCAAGCCAGTGATTTGACTCAATCAAGTACTCTCGGTCAAAAGAATTAAAGTTGTTCTTGAGATTGAGTCAATCACTTAGGTAAAAATTTAGCCAAAAAAAGTCTTAATTCTATTATATGGATATTAATTCAATTTTAAATATTTTGATTTGATCAATTTAATCCTAAACTTTTTGATAATTAGTCAATATATCTTTCTGATCAAAATTGATATGAAATCGCCAATATGAACATCGATTGTCCTATATAATACGGTAGGCAATTGACATGAACAAATTTTTTTACATTTTAAAAATATTTCTAAATCTTTTTATAATTTTTTGAAATTTTCTTTTTTTTTCTTCCTTTGTCGATTGCCGGGCTTTGGCAATGGTGAGATCCAATAAGGTTGAGCCTCGCTAGAGGCTAGAAGTTTGACCCCTACCAAATCCGACAAGGGTGAGCCTCATCAGCTCTCACTTGTGGTTGGTCATCGGTTTATCATCAAGCCTTAGTGACCAATGAAGGAAGAAGAAAAATAAAAAAAAATAAAAAAAAAAATCAGAAAAATACAAAAAAATTGTCCATATCAATAGCATTTATGCCTCATAGAATGACTAGTGTCACATTAGTGATTTTCGGCGAAAATTAGCCACAATAACTATAAGTCATTAAAAGGTTTAGAAATATATTAACTAAATTAAAGGGTATATAAATGAATTGATATTCATACAATAAGTTGAGGATTTCTTTTGTATTTGTCCCACCTCCTTGTGCATGTCTCTCCATCGACCTTCCTTCATTACATATAATAAACTAAGTTAATCGAATGCATATTGCTAATTTGCACATATATATAATCCCAAATGCTATATTAAGAAGTAGAACATCATATCTACTAGTTCTATCCATAGAACTACAGGCAACACTCTAAAATGGGTCACACGGCTCGTCACTAGCCTGCTTGATGATTCGTGGGCTACTTCTACTTGCCATGTTCATGGGCAAAGCCTCTCCAAGAGAAGCTCCTTTTGGGCCATCAATGCCATCTGCAAAAAGAGTTTCCTCTGCAAGTTTATAGGAGCTCAAGCATGCTGTGATCAGGGTCACTGCAAGGTTGCCACCCCCCTCCGCTGATGGTAGGGCATCAGCCCTACCAATAAATACAAGAACATCACGTATTCGCCATTGCCACCGTCACTTTAAGCAGCTGGCTTGCACCATGGCCATGAAAATTACTCATTCAATCAAATAAGACCACGTCTAATTCGCTTGCAGGTGTAGAGGCATTCTAGTTTTAAGGGAAGGACTATATCGGACACTCGGTATAATGCCCATCTCACTGAGGCACTATTTTATGCGAATCTACACAACAAGAACCTGTGGATCACAATGATCTAGGAAGAAGCAATAGCATTAACAGAGAAGAATTCCACGTTGTGTTAAGGCTGAAGTTTTCCGTGTTCGATAAACTTCATGTTTTTCGCTTTATTTTTGTTGGAACTGGGAACATTTTCCTACAGTGATCATGGGAATTACCAATTACCAATCTGTGCGAGGTTACTACCACGGCCATATGCTCATAAATTTATCTTGTGAGATATTCCGTGTGCATTTAATCATGATAAGGAATGTTTAAGCATAATTTCAGTTTGGCTCCCTCCACTCCAACTAAATCCCCGCGTCCATAGTTGACTGGATTATGAGTTAACAAGTCACGAGTAGCAAATTGCCAAGTCCATGAATAACAAATGCTGTTGTCGGCAGGAATCATCAATGGAGCAGAGCAATAATTGCCACCGGGGCCGAATGGCAGCTGGCTTTACTTGGCAGTATGCTTAGGTAGCGCAATTATTGTTGTACCATCGGAGTGGAAAAGTCATGCGAAGACTCCGCCGAGTAGATGAGCTGTAGCCCATTTGGATGTTTGAAGGATTCTTTCTTTTGGTCTCAGACGGTAGTACGAAACTGCAATACCCTATTTCCATCTTGCCAGAGTTTCGATCTCGTGAGATCAGTGAGAGAGAAATCGCAGAATCTGCAGCGTCCGTTTTGGTCGAGAAGTTTGCAATGTTGGTTAAGAAAGAGGGGAAACTATTGAAAGGGGTGAGTGGAAAAAATTCAACTTGTCAGAGATGAGTTTGAGCGCATGAACGCCTTTTTTACATAGCTTCAGCTAGTTAACTCCTCGCGAATGAGTTATTATGCATCATCTTTAGTTTAACTACATATTTTAGGTACTTCGGACATATCAGTTCTAAGCATACATCATAATAAAATATGAAAATTATCGTATGGATCTGGTGTGTATGCCTTGTGTCCATCTGAACTACCATTCTCATGTGCAATTCATTGCGATCCACGGGTTTTAGTTGTGCAGATGGATCTAGAGTGTAGGCATTGATCTCATTTGATTATACTCACAGCGATGAACATTAGAGTCCTCCTTCTAAATTAGAGTGCCTTTACAATGCAATAAATGTGAAATTTCTCCAATTTCCCAAGGTTATGTGATGAATTAAATTGGTTGCCTGAGCCTATTAATTATCCTAACCACAGCGAATCAAAAATGATACCTAATAGCTTATTTTAATTACTTACGGGAGTAGATATGTAGTGGGATCAATGTGCTCCAACAGAGCAGATCTGGCACATAAATCGGTTTGTGCACTTCTTCAAACTGGAGAACCCAACAACATGAAACTAGGTCAAATGTTTAGGACCTGTACTTTATCCATTTCTCATTTCGGATTCACCATCCTCCTGCCTCCACGAACTGTGATTAGGCTGATTCGGAGGTACCTAGGCAAAGCAAGGCGGCAAAGGTTGAGGGGTCGTTCACTATGCCACTCAAGCAATTTGACCGGCTACTAAGGAAAAGACTTGTCTCAACAATTTCACTAGGTTTAAAAAACTCAATCACACAAAAAGCGAACGTTAGAGGAGTAATTCAAAACTTAATCCTCTGAGAAAATGTCGAACTTTTTTTCCAGGAAAATAGAGATATGTTTTTTCCCGAGATACATAAGGCCTCAGATCGAGATCAATGTTTCGTCCACAAGGCGTTTTCTAGAGATGCAAGAAGGCAATGGCGTTAACAAGAGAAGAATTCCACGGTGCGTTCCGGCCTCACTCGTCGTTTGTCTCGCCTGCTTCCACTGCTGACTGGATTGTGAGTTGACGAGTCACAGGAGTAGCAAAGTGCCAGGCCTCACTTGTCGGCTGCAATCATGAATGCAACATCAGTGCAGTATAAAAATCTGCCACTAGGCTCCAATGAAATGCAGCTGGCTTTACTTGGCAGTCTGCTTCGTATCGCGATTGGTGTTGTACCATCGGAGTGGAGAACCCATGGGGAGACCCATTTGCATGTTCATTCAAAGGTAAAAGAGTCTTTTCTCGGAGAGTTCACGATGGAAAAATGATCAATATGATCCAGGAAAAAAAAAATCACAAAATATCGAGTCAATGATGAGGACATATAAGTCAACCATTGCCAGTCGAGTGGTGGGTTCTGTGCTCGTCTTTTCATTTTCATTTTTATCTTTGTTCCGACTTTTTCAACACGGCCTGGATTACTTTATTAGCACCAAATCATAACATGAATTGTTGAACGCGCCATTGACAAACCAAGGTGGAGTTGTTGGTAAAAAATTGTTGCGCTGGTATGGAATCAAGGAAATTATTCCACGTGATTCGGTCTTGTAAAGACATCACTTCAGCAAATCATCTCTACAGTGAAAGGCAAAATTACGAAACTTCCGAGTAAGAACCTCAAACCTTCCCCATTTGACGGAACATCTATTTGCAAACTAAAAGCAAAGGGAAAGCCAGCGTAGAGAGAGCAACGGAGAAGAAGAGAAAATGACTAAAGACTTCTCAAATTTCTAAAGCGCAGGCCCCAATTTGCGCCTGTGATAATCACACAATGGACTCAAGTATGGCCTACTTAGCACTACTCAAGCACCCAGCATTTTCTCAAAATGAAATAACTTTTGCAATGGGGCCCAAACGCAGCTAGATAAAGCTGAGCTCAAAGCGCATTTGGATGTTCATTCAAAAGAATCCTTTCTTTCGGTTTCAAACGGTACTAGATAAAGCTGCTTTGCCCTCTTTTCTTTTTCAACCAGCTTTGATCTCGCGAGATCATGAAGCAAGACAAATTATTATATGAAAATTATGTCACAATATGATGTGGAAATTATTGTATTGAACAGGCCTACATGCGTTGTGTTCGTTGAAATTATTAAATTTGGTAGGTCTCATGTGTAACCGTGATGAACAAGTGTTAGTGGTGTAGATGGATTTAGAGGGCAAACACCAAGCTCATGTGATAATACCTCAGCTAGGTGAGTATTATGGTCCTCCTTTTAAACTAGAATGCCCATGCACTACCATATACATGAACTTTCTCAAATTTCTCAAGGCCGTTGGGTGACTTAAATTGGTCACTTGGGCATATTGATTACTTGACCATATTAAATCAAAATAAGATATTCTGTTACATGGAATCAGTGAGATGATTAGGACTTGTGCTTCATCCATTTTCTCATCTCAAATTGGCCTTTCTACATGCCTCCATATACCGTGATTACATTGATTCAGGGGAACTTGGGCGGAGAGGGTGGGAAGGGTTGAGAGGTCACTCAGTATGCCACTTGAGCAATTCGATGGAATGGTGAACAACCAGTAAAGGAAGGACTTTGATCCAATAATTTCAATAAGTTGGAGGATTTAACGACACAGAGTGAAACTTAGACGGTTATATCGCTAACTCAATAAGAAAAAATATGGATGCTTTTTTCTTTTGATGCATGAGGCCGTCATAACAAAATATAATCTTTGTTCATAAGGTGCTTTTTGGAGTTGCATGAAAACAACATATAGTGTGTTTTGGCAGTTGTCCGTGGTTGGTAAGTTTTCTCGCAACAAGCCATTCTCCTTTGTTTTGGGGCTTCTCCCTATCTACGTTCAAATTAATAAAAACAAAAAATGACTATGATGATCAGGAGAATTAACAATTTGTGAGAGGCTACTGCGACGGCCATATGCTCTTAAAATTTACCCTTGAGAGATTTTTCATCTGCATTTATATTAGAATAAGAATTTTTTTAATCATAGTTCTTACTTTGTTTTGTCTTGCACTTTCCACTACCCAAGTGTTGCTGCCGGCAGGAAAAATCAACGCAACAGTGTAAGAAACTATTGAGTGCTAGAGTAGGGCGAAGTCGGCCATACCATAATTTGATCGGATGATTGTCATATGTACAGGTGGAAAGCACACTTCGAAAATTAAAAGAAAAAAAAAATTATCCTTTTCTTCTCTTCTCTCTCTCTCCTTTTCACTATTTTTCTTCCTTCATTCTCTCTTCAGAAAGACTATGGATTTCCCTTGCATTTAATTTAAGTTTGCCTCAGTGAAAATCGGTCGCCTTCATATGGAATCAAGCAAATTATTTGACATGATTCAATTTTCTAAAGACGTAGGAATTAAACAAGCCATTAATAGATTGAAGAGAATTATTCCGTGAAAATTTATTGCCCTTGGATGGAATCGAGCAAATTATTTGACATTATATGGCTTTGTAAGGACTTCATTTCAGCACATTATCTCTATGGCAAATGGCAAAATTACGAAACTTCCAAAGTTGGAATCCCAAATGTTCCCTGTCTACTTGAACACGCCATCAACATACCAAAAAGGAATTCTCGGTGAAAGTTTATTGTCCTTGTATGGAACCAACCAAATTACTGACATGATTCAGTTTTGTGAAGACTTCAGTTCACCGAATCATCTTTACTACGGAAGGTAAAAATTATTAAATTTTCAAGATAAGAACGCCTAATGTTCAACATCTAATTGAACACACTATTAACAAATCTAAGTGAAGTTCTCCTTAAAATTTGTTATCCTTATATGGAATCAAGCAAATTATTTGACATGATTCAATTTCGTAAAGACTTCACTTTAGCAAATCATCCCTACAGCAAAAGGCAAAATTACGAAATTTCGAGGTAACAACCCAAATGCTCCCCATCTGACTGAACATCTATTTGCAGACTAAAAGCAAGGGAAAACCAGTATAGAGAGAACAACGGAGAAGAAGAGAGAATATGACTAGACACTTCTCAAATTTCTAAAGGGCGGGCCCCATCTGCGCATGTGACTATTAGCCTATGGCTCAAAAGTACGGCCTACTTAGCGCTACTCGAGCACCCGACATTTTCTGAAAATATAAAACTTTGCACTGGGGCCCAACCGCAGCAGGCTTTACTTTGTTTGCGCTATCATAGGAAGACTTTGCCGAGTAGATGAGCTCAAAGCTCATTTGGACATTCATTCAAAAGGATCCTTTCTTTCGGTTTCAACCGGTACTAGATAAAGTTGCTCTACCCTCTTTTCTTCTTGAGTAAGCTTTGATCTCGCGAGATCACTGAGCAAGATAAGTTAATGTATGATGCTTAAGTCATGATATGACGCGGAAATTATTGTATCAAAAGGGTCCATGCCTTGTGTTCATCGAAACTATTAAATTTGGTAGGTCTTGTGTGTAATTTATTGTAATGAACAAGTGTTAAATGGTGCAAATTGATCCAGAGGACAGACAGACATTGGGCTCAAATGATTACACCTCAGTGGAGTGGGGTATTATCGTTCTTTTTTCAAACTAAAATGACTCTGCACTGTCATATACATGAACTTTCTCAAATTTTCAAGATCATAGGGTGACTTAAATTGGTCACCTAAGCATGTAGAAGACCTTAGCCATATCGGATCAAAATAAGATATTCAACGGTCAATTTTAATTACTTAGGAGGAGAAATGTGGTACAGATCAAGCCCCCATGATAAAGTAGATTTCGCGGATAAATTACTTCGAAGTCTTTCTCAAACTAGACAACCTGACCAGTTACATGGAATTGCTTAGACGATTATGACTTGCGTTTTATCCATTTCCTCATCTCAAATTGGCCTTTCTTCATGCCTTCTCATATTGTGATTACGCTAATTTGAGGGAATCTAGGCAATGCAGCATGGTAAGGGTTGAGGGGTCGCTCACCATGCCACTTGAGCAATTTGACAGAAATGTCAACAGTCAATAACGGAAAGACTTGATACAATAATTTTAGTAAGTTGGAGGATTTAACGACACATAGTGAAATTTAGAGGGTTGAATCGTAGGCAACCCACTAAGAAAAAATATAGATGCTTTTTCCCTAGATGCATGAGGCCCCTCATGTCAAAATATAATCTTCTTCCACAAGGCGCTTTCTATAATTGCATAAAGCAACAGCTTTAATTGAGAATAATTCCATAATGTGTTTTGGCAAAAGTTGTCCACAATTGATAATAAATGCACTACTTGGTAACCATCCAAACAGTGATTCGATTTTTGTTAAAGAATCGGTTTAGAACACAATCGCGTTTGGTAAAATTTTTGTCCAAAACGATTCCGAAAACAAATTTATTCCCTAATCAATTTTGGACAAGAATTGAGAATAATATATATATATATATATATATATATATATATATATATATATATATATATATATATATATATATATGATTCTTGGTCTGAGAATCAAAAAAAGAATCAAAATAGTGAAAGTCTTATTCTTCCCTTTCACCATCCCGCAACCGCCGTCCACCACCGCCCACCGCCGTCCGCTGTCGCCGGTCACCGTCTGCCGATCCGGCGAGCTCGCCAGGCCAAGGCGAGGTCCAGCGAGCTTGCTGAGGCTGGGCGAGGCTCGCCTAGCCACCTGCGGGGCTCGGCGTCAGTCCGGTGAGGTTATTGAATAGGAGAAAAAGGAAAAAACAAAAAAAAAAAGGAAAAGAAGAAAAGAATAAAAAGTAAAAAAGTAAAAAAATTATTTAAAAATTAAAAGAAATTGATTTGGAACATAATCAATGAAGCGCGATATCAAACGCAATTCTATTCCGGAATCGAAATTTTGAACGATTCTACCAAACGTGTTTTTTTACTCGAATCGGTTTACGTGAATGAATAAAAAAATTATTTCGATCAAAATTTACTATCGGGGAACAGAATCGTTACCAAACACACTCAAATTCTCTTATGAGTAGCCATTCTCCCTATTTTCGTGATTCTCCTCATTATCGTTCAAAATAAAAATAAATAGATGAAGTTACTACGATGATAAGGAGAATTAACAATTTGTGAGAGGCTACTACGACGGCCATATGCTCTAAAAATTTACCCTCGGGAGGATTTTCGCATTTCATGACCATGAATGGGCCAAATCTCGTTGTCGGCAGGAATCATCATTCCAGCAGTGCAATTTATTATTTGAGTGCTTGGGTGGTTCGAAGTGGGCCATACATAAAGTACATCGGATGATTGCCATGGGTACAGGCGAAGCCCCCACTTCGACAATTTATAAAATTTCGCCTTTTTCTTTTCTTCTCGGTTGCTGCCCCCTTCCCTCCCTGTCTCCTCCTCTTCCTCCTCCATCCTTCTTTAAAAAGACTATGACTTTCCCTTGCATTTAGTCTAGGTTTGCCAACGGGAGTTGTGAGTGAAAATTGATCACTTTTGTATGGAATCAAGCAAACTATTTGACATGATTCGATTTTGTAAAGACATAGGAACTCCAAATGTTCCCCATCCGATTGAACAAGCTATTAACAGACTAAAGAAGAGTTTCTCCATTAAAATTTATTACCTCACATGGAATCAAGCAA
The DNA here is from genome assembly GCA_014182395.1 of Eucalyptus sp. ANBG9806169. Taxonomy (NCBI): domain Eukaryota; kingdom Viridiplantae; phylum Streptophyta; class Magnoliopsida; order Myrtales; family Myrtaceae; genus Eucalyptus; species Eucalyptus sp. ANBG9806169. The sequence goes on along the minus strand of CM024580.1, from coordinate 39,210,719 downwards.
ATTATATGACAATATAGGTTTCGCAAGGAATTCATGAATTATATCTGTAGCAGAAGGTGAAATTACAAAACTTCAAAGGTTGGAACCCCAAATGTTCTCCATCCAAACAAAAGAGGATTTCTCGGTGAAAATTTATTGCCCTCGTATGAAACCAAGCAAATTATTGACATAATTCGGTTTTGTAAAGACTTCACTTCAACGAATCAAATCTACAACAAAATGTAAAATCACGAAATTTTCAAGATAAGAACCCCTAATCTTTAACATCTAATTGAACACGCTGTTAACAAATTAAAATGGAGTTCTTAGTAATAATTTGTTATCCTTATATGAAATCAAGAAATTATTTGACATGATTTCATTTTGCGAAGACTTACACTTTAGCAAATCATTTCTACAGAAAAAAGGTAAAATTATGACGATTCGAGGTATCAACCCCAAAATGCGCCCCATGTGACTGAAAATCTATTCTCAAACTAAAAGCAAGGGAAAGCCACCATCAAGTTTCAACAGAGCAACGGAGCAGACGAGAGAATGATTAGAGACTCTGCAAATTTCTGGAGGGTGGGCCCCGTCTGCACCCGTGACAATCACCCATTGGACTCAAGTATGGCCTAATTTAGCACTATTTAAGCACCCAATTAAAAAACTTTACACTGGGGCCCAACGACAGCTTGCTTAACTTTATTAGCGCGATCATTGGAAGACTTCTTTGTGAGATCATTGACCAAGAGAAATTATTGTATGGTGTTTATGTCACGGTATGATGCGGAAATTATCGTATTCAGAGGGTGTACATGCCCTGTGTTCATCCAAACTATTAAATACGGCAGGTCTCACATGTCATTCATCTTGACACAGGACTCATGTGATAATACCCCGGCGGAGTGGGGTACTGTAGTCCTCATTTTAAAGTAGAATGCCTCCGCATTGCTATACACATAAGCTTTCTCAAATTTCTCGGGATCGTGGGGTAACTTAAATTGGTCACTTGAGCATATTGATTATTTTAACCAAATCAGATCAAAATAAGATATTCAACAGTTAATTTTAATTACTTATGATGAGAAATGGGGTATAATCAAGCCCCCACAATAAAGCAAATATGGCAAATAAATTAGCTTAAATTCTTCCTCAAACTTGAAAACTCGACTAGTTACATGAAATTGGTCAGATGATTAGGACTTGTCCTTTATACATATTCTCATTTGAGATTGGCCTTTCTTCGTGCCTCCACATATCATGATTGCACTAATTCGAGGGAACCTAGGTGGAGCAGGGTGGCAAGGGTTGAGGGGTCGCTCACTATGCCATTTGAACAATTTGACCAAATGGTTATGGCCAATAACGAAAGTACTCGATACAATAACATCAATATGTTGGAGGATTTAACGACACAGTCACAAAGTGAAACTTCAATGGTTAAATTGTATATAACCCACTAAGAAAAAATATAGATGCTTTTTCCTTAGATGCGTGAGGCCCCTTGTATCAAAATATAATTTTCTTCTATAATGTGCTTTCTATAATTGCATAAATCAACAGCTTTAATCGAGAAGAATTCCACGATGCATTTTGGCAGAAGTTCGTGGTCGGTAATAAATTCTTTTGTGAGTAGCCATTCTCTTTGTTTTGGCGGTTCTCATTATTTTCGTTCAAAATAAAATAAATAAATAGAGTTACTATGATGGTCAGACTCTTATCTATAATAAAGTTCATTCTGAATTTTTTGGAAAATGAACTCACTTTAGATCTATTATTTAGAATTTCCCTAGTTTTTATCTTTTTGGGTTTGCTCATTCTCACTTCGGCTCGGCCCCCGCCACCTCAAATGCCGCGTCTATTGTTGACTGGACCGTGATTTGACCAGTCACGAGTACCAAATTGCCAAGTCGATGAATAAAAAATGCCGCCGTTGGTCGGAATCATGAATGCAGTAGTGCAATATGATATACTTTTACTGGGAACGAACGAAATACAGCTGGTTTTACTTGGCAGTTTTGCTGATCTAGCGCAATAATCGCTGCGCCATCAGAGTAAAGCAGTCATAGGAAGATGAGCGCAAAGCCCATTTGGATGTCCATTTGGATGTCCATTTGAAGGATTCTTTCGTTTGCTCTCTGACGGTACTAGCAAACTGCTATTACCTATTTCCTTTCCTTCTTGCCTGAGTTTTGATTTCGTGAGATCAGCGAGCGAGAGAAAAATGGCAGACTCCGCAGTGTCCTTTTTGGTTGAGAAGCTCGCTATGTTGGTTGAGAAAGAGGTGAAACAATTGAAAGGGTTACGTAGAGAGATTGAATTCATCAAAGATGAGTTTGAGCACATGAAGGCCTTCTTAGAAAGGATCGAGTCATCGCAAGAAGATGACCCTCAGTTGAAGGTATGGGTGAAACAGGTTAGAGAGGTTGCATACGACACGGAGGATGTTTTGGATGAATTCATGCTCAACTTGGCAAAAGATCACGGACATGGGTTCATGGGTTACTTTCGCAAGATCAAGTCATCCATACAGAACTTGAAAGCACGCCGTTGTATCTCCTCCGAGATAGCTGATATCAAGTCAAGAGTCAACAACATCGCCGAAAGGCGTCGACGATACAATTTCACAGGGCAAAGTGCGATCTCATCCACCGGAGGCACCTCACGGCACGTCCTGAGGGAGGATGGTTTTCTAGGCGGGGAAGGTGAACTGGTGGGGATTGACGAGCCGGTGGAAAATCTTATTAAGTGGCTTGTCCATGAAGAATCCGGACTTGAAGTTGTATCAATCTTAGGGATGGGGGGTTTAGGGAAGACCACTCTAGCAGGACGAGTATACAACGATCAGCGAGTAAAAACCTTCTTCCAAAGCCATGTATGGATCAATGTCTCCCAGTCCTATAAGATTGAGGATATTTTGAGGGACATGATTGTACAACTTCATAGAGAATTTAGGCAAACAATCCCTCAAGGAATCGAAATCATGAGAGGCATGAGTCTCAAGCAGATAGTGAAAGACATTCTACAACAAAAGAGGTACGTCATTGTTCTAGATGATGTATGGGACAAGGATGCACTAGAAGGTATAAAAAATGCAATGCCCAATAGCAGTTTTTGTAGCCGAATAATAATCACTACTCGCATAACTGACATTGCTACCGCCTCATCCAACCAATCAAAAGTTTATGAACTTAAGCCCCTATCTCCAAAAGAATCACGGTCCTTATTATGCAAGAAAGCCTTCTTTGGGAATCCTTGTCCTTCTCACCTAGGAGAAGTTTTTGAACGGATTTTGAAAAAATGCGAGGGTTTGCCACTTGCCATTGTGGCAATTGGTGGTCTACTCTTTGGAAAAGATGTTCAGGAATGGGAGATGATTTCTTACTACCTTGCTGCAGAATTAGAAAGCAATGATGTGATGCAAAATTTCAGGAAAATTCTCAGCTTAAGCTACAATGATTTGCATTATAACTTGAAAAACTGCTTTATGTACTTGGGAGTATTTCCAGAGGATTGTGTGATTGAGTGTGCGACACTTATCCGTCTATGGATTGCAGAAGGGTTTGTTAAGGAAAGAGAAGGAATGACACTGGGGGAGGTTGCTCAAAGATACTTGAAGGAGCTTGTTAACAGAAGTTTGGTGCAAATTGTAGAAACAACTTTAGACGGATGGATAACAAGTTGTAGGATACATGATCTAATGCGTGAAAGTATCCTTTCTAAGCTAAGGGATACAAACTTTATTTCATTTGCATCTGAGCAGAAAGTAGAATTGCACGAAAGAGTCCGGCGTCTATCAGTCCAATACACCTGCAATGATGCATTGAAGCAACTAAATCTCCCCAGCCTACACTCTCTGGTCATTTTTGAGTCAGCAACATTGTCTAGCTCATATGAGCAATTTGTCCCAAGTGGCTGTCGACTGTTGAGGGTGTTAGATCTAAGAGATTCACCCCTTCACGAGTTCCCCCAACAAATACTAGTTATGTTTCACTTAAAGTATCTAAGTTTGAGAAGGACTAAAGTGTGCATCATTCCTAAATCAATTGGGAAACTCCAAAATCTAGAGACTCTAGATCTCAAACACACATTGGTCTCTGAGCTACCCGTGGAGATAACTAAGCTCAAGAAACTACAGTATCTGTCGGTGTACAATCGTCTAGATCGCGGACCTTCTACACCCTTTTGTGCTGTTACGAGATTTTCAGCTCCTCAGGGCATTGGAGCACTGGCATCATTGCAGAAACTATTCTATGTAAAAGCTGGAGGTGGTCGGAGCAAGAATACAATTCAAGAGCTGGGAGAGTTACATCAACTAAGGAGGCTAGGCGTAACGGACCTGACGAAAGATGATGCAAAGGAACTATGCCACTCCCTTAAGAAGATGACCAAGCTTCAATCATTAGATGTGACTGCAGTAAATGAGTCTGAAGTTATTGATTTGGATTTTCCATCTTCACCAACCCCGTTCCTTCAGCGTCTATACATCGAAGGATGTCTAAAGAAGCTACCTCATTGGCTTCCTTTGCTGAACAATTTGGCCAGACTGCGTTTGATATGTAGCAGATTGAAATCAAGTCCCCTAATTACTATCCAGAATTTGCCCAATCTTGTGGAGCTTCGTTTGATAAATGCCTTTGATGGGGAAAATTTGGTTTTTGGAGAGGGAGGGTTCCCAAAGCTCAAGGAGTTATACCTCAAGAAGCTTGAAAACCTGAGATTTGTGTCGATGAATGGTCAGGCAATGCCTGGCCTTCAGCGTCTCATCATTAAACGATGCGAGCACTTGGACTGGCAATCATTATTGGTTGTCATCCGCAGCCTCACCCTCCTCACGTATCTCCGATTCGATGATATGCCAGAAGAACTTGCGCTTGCTTTCTTCCCATATAGCGGTAGCAAAGCTATGAGGGAGGGTAGTTTGCAAGAGTGCTATGAGGAGGTGATGAAACATAATCCAGAAATTTACTTCGTCTGGTGGGAAGAGGATCATTGGCGGTGGTATGATCTTAGCCCCGGTTCTTATCATGCTATCATTGGTAGGGTGATGGACCGCAATGAGTTTCTTCCTCAAATTTCATAGATCATACTGATGTAGTGGAGCTTGTGAGCCCCCTTGGTCCGTCATGGATCCCTAGAGGTGTATCAATTCTTTTATCTTTGAATTTACTATCCTCATGTCCTTCGGTGCTATCTTATTCTTGTTGTTATCTTATTTAATGATTAGTATATTTGTTTCTTATCTTCTACGTTTGTTGGATGAACTTTGATTTTGTTTAAACTTATATGGAGAAGAAAGAGTGATCTGACGAAAGAAATGAGAAGAATTACAATTTTGCTCTTGCAAAATCACTTGTTAGGCATGTGCAAACAGTAAAATAGATGGAGGAATGATGGACGTTTAATAGAGTTTTAACTAAAGGTCGAAGGTTCGCTGGCAAACGTGTGCAGTTTCGTGTTATTTCTTCTTTACTCATGCACATTATTTTTAATATTTCTAATACTTTGATAAACTTGTTATATGCCACATCTTACAGATTAATTCTTCATTAGTCAAATAATATGTGCGCAAAAAAGTTTGGTATACGAGTAGGAGATAAATCCGCGAAACATTTTAAAGGACTGGCGAAGTATGGATACGTGAATAACCGATAAAACACATTAACAATAATCTTTAGATTAGGCAACTCTAAAAGTTCGGATTAGAAAAGCAGCAATTATTGTGAGGGAAATGCAGATAGCCACAAAAGTAAAGCGTAAGTTCAGTAGTATCTCATGAAGAGTAACAAGGATATTTTATTCTTGTTCATTGCAAAGGTCTTCTGTTGCTATGGATTTGTGAGCACCATTGCATCCAAGTAGATCTGGCATGAGTTTCGTCAAAAGAAAATTAAAAATTAAAAATTAAAAGAGACGAGACTAAAAGATGTGCACTAAGATCTTTTGCTCTAATGCCATGAGCGCAAGTTGTTACATATAAGTATAGGTTAATATTAAATATTATGTTAAAGACCATAATTTGCAATAGCATGTACTGTGGCTGCAAGATTGGGATCCCCTGTTTCAGTTGTAGTATTTTCTTTTATACTCGGACCTCAAGAATGCATCACTAATAGCTAAGTTTTCCCCCCCTCTCCACAATTTTGCGATCATTTCAGTAGAATTTATTCACTTTGCGATCTAACCTCTCGTGCCTTGCCTATGTCCGATGTCAAGATATAGTCACATTATTTCTCCATTGTCTGCTAGCTCACCAAGATATAAGATAAACGTGACATCAATTCTATAATAATTTAAATTTTTGAATTGCTCGGTTCACAATTCAATCATTTAGTTGGCAGTAATTTTCCCTTTTGCACTACGTAATGTAAAGCAAAGACTAAATGTTGTCAATTAGGGATAATTATCACAACTCAGTAACCCCTTGATAGCATCTGGTCGGTCTATTGTTTTGCCTTAGATTCTACAAATGAATTAAACCACATGATAAGCAGGACAAATTCTTTGTCAACTTTAACTGCAAATGAAAGAAACTGCTATTCTACTTCATTCAATAACCATCCATCATTAGCACGAACGCCCTGATTCTCCACAAAAGAAGGTTAACCCCAATTCTTCTGCAATGTAATTTACATTCTCAATTGAAGGCAAACCATCTTTTCGTTTAGACAGTAGAAGTAAATTCTTTACCTTCTCTATTCACATCCTTCATTCTCTCCAAATATCAAGATAAAAAATCGAAAAGAAAAGGACCAAAAGAGTTCTTAAGCTACTAGTATCCATCTACTGTCTCAGATTCTCAAATTAATCAAAGTTTACACGGTAAGCACAGATGATAAACTTAACAACAGAGTTGCTGACATTCTCGGGGAAGAAGAAGCTCCTGTCACTAGTTGGGGCAGACTCATGTGACCACTCAATAAATGCAGAGTCGTACCAAAAATAATGCTCGGAGAATTTTTCGGAGTCATATCCACCTGAGGCATCTTCAGTCTCTTGTGTTAGACAAACGCAATGCAAACTTGGTCATGGCTCTCTCCCTCTCTTGCTCAAGAGATTTATTCACATCATTGGCATTATTGATAGGCAACATTTATATGCAACTTTTGACAGTGACTGTCTCTTTGTGCTTCTGAGAGATACATGAACCTTTTTTTAAGGTGAGATCAGGCAAGTCCACAGTCTCTTCATGTCCTGCTCAATAAAACAGAGCTTGAGGAATACCATAAGAGAGGCACTTCCCTAGCTTAAGATGATTGCTCAATCTCGATAGTCATCACACTTGTTCTCATCGAAAAAGATGTACTATGATTTTGTTTCTTTGAAAACTGAGTGGCAGCAGCTTGTGCACCAGCTATGGCACCACTGAGACTCAATGATTTCCCCAGTTCACTCTGTTTAGATTCAGACACATGTAGTAATAGGGAACCTGGCTTCAATAAAAAAAGATCCCATGGATTTGGAAGTGGAAAATTCACAGGCAGTGGACTTTCCACTATAGTAAGTGCTCTGGCTGCAGCTTCATATATTTATGAAAAGTTCTTTCGTCAGTATATGTGCAATGTTGTGCTTAAGACAGTAAGTTAGGTAGCCAAATCCTTTACCTTTTTTTCCAAGTAGTAGACCTTCTGGTACCCTTGCATCTCAAATGGAATGACTAATTTCAGTACTACTTAAACAAATGTATTGACAAAGTTGAATCAGGGTAAGAAATACATAAATGCTGAACAAACATATATGAGAACAGAGTACCAATTGCGTATAAGACAGATTTACACACCAGTGGCTGTTCACAGAGCCAGCAACAATCTGTTTGTGCTTCCAGCCTTACCAGTAATTAGAAATGTTTACTTGTTCAACTTAATTTGTGAAATCAGATAGGTAATCAAGAAACAAAGCAAGCAAAAGATCAGTGTATCCCACCCCTTCAGGCAACCCATTCCAGCAAGCTAGTTCATCAGCTGGGACACAGCCAACCACTTCGAAACACCTTAGGCAAAACATGCCAATTGTCAATACATTTGTCTGAAAAAGATGAACACCAGTTCTATGATGCAGAATCTACCGTTAGAAACTCTGACCAACGAAGAGGTTAGATAAGACAGAAATTCATGCAGGTGAAATGGAGCAATAAAAGCATCGATATTCCTACACCTTTTTCTATCACAACATACATCAAACTGCTATTCAGCTGAAAAATCCATCAAAAGATGATTTGAATATTGTAAATAGGAGGCTTAAATGCTCTTTTAAGGCAAACAAGTTAAAGTATGTTATTTTGTTGCAGCATGGATCGAAGAAAATCGAAGCTCTCCCTTTAAATACCTTGTAGCCTTGACATGGGATGGTGCTCAGGGAACTTAATTTGAGTAATCCCATTCACTGCATATATCTCCCTGTAGAACTCCTCCATGGCTTTGATAGTAGAATCACCCGGAACTTTGCTGGTGGCATGTGATCCACAGGCAGCCTTCACAAATGATGTGCAATGGAAAAGGAAAAGGAAAAGCATATTCAAATCTTCTTCACCAAGACGTTAACAGTGCATTGGCTCCATCAATTATTGCAGCAGAGTGATATGTATATTTACGGAATGGAAAACCTGATATGCATACAAAACAGCAATCTCTGATGGATACTTTAAATGTCACTTAGGGAGCAATTCTCTCCCAAATGCAATTCTAATCACGATGCAATTTTTTCAGTTGTAATAAAAATCCCAGTAACCTTATAAATCCTTCATAGGCACGAGCTTTGAGCATAGACTTTCTGAACTTCCATACTCAAAGCTTAACACAATGTTTGTCAATAGAGAATTATTTTATGAGCTGAGAGAAGCATTCTCTGTTCTCACGGCTATCTTAGTGCACGCACAAAATGTTTGTACTTCACATCTTTCACTGCCCTGGACAATATGTGCTGGGTATTAAAGTTGTGCCCCATCATTCCATTCTCAGTCACACAAACTTCCAGCAACCCTAAGTTATCTCTCATCAACTTTTAACACGGTTGATTTGCACTTGCTTGTGATGAGAACTTTCATGTTCCAATTTTAAAAAAATAAATATACAACCTCATTTGTATCGGTCCACATGTTGGTTTTCAATTTGTTCTTGCTATTGTCTCTCAGCAAACCAATCAGGCAGTTTTCTATAAACTTGGGAAGCATGAAAACATCGACGCTGCACAAAATGGTCAGCAAAAGTCAAACACAGATTTTGCGCCGAACAAAATGCCTTTCTCTCTTTCTCAAGTGCTATGAGTAAACAATGTTCAATTTCAGTAGTTAAACCATCTCTCCCTTCCAGTCTCTGCAGTTTCTCTCACCATTCACTTCATCGTTTGAACTCCACAATCCACAACAGAACTTGGTAATAGAAAACTAAACAATCACTGAAAACCTCAAGAACCCACATAGGAAAACACCGGGAACAGATCAAATTAGTAGATCAAAGGGCTCCATGAACGAATTCACCGTTTTCTCGTTCTAGACTATACGACAGCAAAAAAACCAAAAAGGGTGGGAACTTCGGCGCGAAATTAGAAGTCCGAAATAGAGTCTCTAAAACGAACCTCGAATTGGGGCAGGCCAAGACCCGGCCTCGATGCGCTTGATCCCGTACACGAGCAGAGACGCCCATGGCCGGTGCATCGTCAGGCACAGATTCCGGTAATTCCCCTGGTTCCGACTCTGCGTCGCTGTTTCTTCTTCGGCTTTCCACACACAAAATTCTGGGTTTCCTCGGGGCTGCGTGATTTTCTCGAGATTCCAAAGGAAGGAAAGAAGCCGGACAAAATTCCTGCGATGAGATGCTAATTTCTACGTGGTTTTGGTTTTCTTTCTCCTTCTCTTCACTGGCGAGTGGCGAATGTCCGTCTGCTTCCCGATTTGCTAAAATATATTAAAAAATAAAAAAATTTCCGAGGTTGAAGAAATTATGAGTACGGAATAGATGGCAAGATCGCCTAAGCACCCATTTCATATCTTGTTTCTCAAAATTCAGACTTCAAAACTTTCAACCCACTTAATCATTTTTAAATTTAGGGTTCATTTATTTAAAAAAAAAAAACTCAATAAAAAATATATTCGAGAAAATCGTTTTTCAAGAAAATATATAATTTTTCTTTATTTGGTTATATATGATCGAAAACATTTTTTGATGTTTAGATTTTATTGGAAAATAATTTCAGCCTCACGACTTTATCACAAAAAAAAAAAAAAAAAACAATTCAAATGTTTTAATATTTTTAAAAAAATTGAATTTTAATTTTTTTTCTTTTTTTTTTTTTTTCCTTTTTTTTCCCCCTTCTTCGTCGTGATCGACTAGCAATGACCATAAGCGAGCTCAAACTCCCCAAGATCGGGCAAGTGTAGCCTTGCTTCCTCGACAAAGCTCAAGCTCACCTAGATTTGGTGAGCTTGTTAGCCTCGAGTGAGCTTGAGCTTGGCCACCTCGGCCGAGCTCGACATGATCAATCAAGTTGCAAGCTCGCCTAAATTTGGCAAACCTCAAGCTTGGCAGCATCATGTAGCTTTAGCTTGCCTGGTCGATCAAGCCTCGAGCTCGGCCGGCTGCGTCATGGCCGATGGTTGAGTTGCCAACTGTCGCAGAGGCTCCCAACCAGTAGAGGAAGAAGGTAGAAAAAGGAGAAAGGAAAAGAAAGAAAGAAAAATATATGAAGTGATAAAAAATTAAAAAAAATAAAGTTACTAAAAATGACAAATAATTAAAAAATTGATTTTTTGAAAAAATATTTGTAAATGTTTCATTAATCAAGGATCCCAAAACTAAGAAAATATTTTAGAAAACATTTTTTGGTTCTTTCAAAAGAGAAATCATTTTATTGAATTTAAGTTTTGATAGAATTTTTTTTTTTCCGTTGACTAACAAATATTTGCTATTGACTCATTTTCCTAAACGAACTAGACAACAAAAAACCTGGAAGAGTTTTTCGCAAAACAAACGGACCCTTAATCTTGACAAAGTGGCAAACGAAAAAAATAATCTCAAAAGCAAGCAAGCGACATGGCAAATTTAACATTCCTACTGAAATGTGGCATATGTTACCGCGGAGTGGATGATCTCGAGCTTGCCAAATTTAGTAAAAGCTAATTATTCAGAGTCGATTTCATTTCACTGAAACTGTCCTAAAGTTTCTATCTTGAAGTTCCTTGATAGCCCAACGAGATTTGGGTTTGAAAAGGGTGTACAGCTCCACATTTCTTGTCCGAGTTTGTCGAGAAATTTTACATGAAAGACTCCCATGGTGGTTCGTTTGGTGATGTAGGGTTTACTCTTGAATAGTTTGGAGCAATTCTTAGATATAGGTTCAAATTCCTTGGTCACTCCACGACTTTGGAAAGCCTTAGTTCGGCTGCAACGTAGGTCTAAATGTGCCGTGACATAAAATAATGCATGGTATTACTCCTATTAGGATCGGATGAATGGGCAATGGATTGGCTCAAATGAGTGGTAGCTCTGACTTCATCACCGGGGTAAAACTCTTATGATAAGTCAGCTATATAGATTTACATGATGAATGGCCAAGATCATGTTAATGAATGATTATGACCATGTTGAACCACGTAAATTGAGTCTATTTAAGAACCTTCACATTATGCAATAATGGAAACGGATCTAGAGTGTGCCTAGTGTAGAGATTGGACCACCAAACTATCTCATCTTAGCAAAATCAGTTTACTTTTTGTTTGGTAAAGAAGAAAAAAATGTACCTCCCATTTTTTTATGTTCAGTAGTTTAAAAAACTGATTTACCAGAATCCGCATTTCAAGGACCTTTGACTGTCTAAAAAATCGCTGAATAGACCAATTTTGTATATCAATCTTAGTAAGTCTACCATGTTCCAGCGAATTTATGGTAATTAAGGGAAAACGAAACCGATTTACATAACATAAACTTTGGTGTTGTATTTGGTTGATATCTTGATTTAATTTTCGTAAGGTCAAACTAAATCCTAATTGACCCAACTAAGACAAAATTTTACAGACTGGCCATACCCTGGCAATACCAAATAAAACCATCCTCATTAAGCTCTTTTTTTATGTTGTTCCACACTGAGTCTTTTCCTAGTTCCTACGTAGGAACAATGTAACTTAGGTTTTGGTGGGTATGAACGTTATAATTGTTGTGTTGGATTGATTTGCTTTTTCCTCGATTTTCAGTTATTGATACCAAATGACAACCTTTCCTAGGTAATGCAAATATCTTGACTCGATCAAGCACTCTCCGTTGACCTTCCCTCGCTGCATGTAACAAACTAATTTAATCGAACATATGTTGTTAATTTACACAATCATATATATATCCCAACTTCTATATGAATAAATGGAACATTACATATGCTAGCTCCGTGCATAAAACTATAGGCTTAGGCAACACTTTAAAATGGGTCACGTCTCATCAATGGCTGGCCTGCCTCTTGATTCATGGGCTAATTCTACTTGCCATGTTCATAGAGAAAGCCTCTCCGGAGAAGCTTCTTCTAGGGCATCAATGCCGTCCGCACAGAGTTTTCCTTGCGAGTTCCTACGAGCTCAAGCATCCTATGATCCCCGCAAGGTCGCCACCGTCTCCTCCGTTGGTCAGCCTTATTAATAAGTACAAGAACACCACGTATTCGCCACCGTCACCGCCTCCGTAGGCTGATGACCTCGCACCAAGTGGTTACGAAAACTATTCATTTAATTGATTAAGGCTAATTCCAACGTCTTCCATGCGTGTGTGGCATGGAACTCTTCCAAATGAATTGGTTAACCAATAGAAAAATCTATAAATATATCTGTTTTGTCCGTTTTGGACCTCGCAACAAAATATCTTTCATCAAGTATTATATTTTGATTTTTATTTAAGGAGATTCAGGTTTTGTGTTAACATTGGATAGAGAGAGTCAAATGTGAATGAGATTATACACCTTATAATCTCAAAATCAAAGAAGTCGCTAGCTTATCACGCTCTTAACATAAATGATAATTAATGTCAATGACTAAACAATGACATCACTTTAATATAATAATGAAAACCCATTAAAATTAAAGTAGTATATACTATATTGAAGGTACTTCAACAACACTAAACATTAACAAGATGTCTTATAGAGCACTACTTGCTACTAAGCTTGTGGATACAACGTCAAAATCTAATCAACGATGCTGAACTATGAGGACAACACCTAGTAGACACCAATTCGAGATGGATAAGAGGACATGACTTCAGAATCTAATCAATGATGTGGGATAATAATAATAACACCTAGTATACACAGCTCCTAGATGCGTACACTATCATGACATTGAGATCTAATTGACAACGTTAGGCAGAGGCAACACTTAAGGACCATTGTCTTTAGATGAGGATGAGGACACAATGCCGGAATTCAATCAACGACATTGGACAATGGGTTAACACCGGAATCCAATCAATAGCACTTCCCAAGATATAGACACTTGTCGGAATTGAATCTATGACGAGAATCTTAAGCTACAACTAGGCTAAACTAAGTAAAAATAAAGGCAATAGAAAGTAGTTTTTGTATGTTGCTCAGGGGGCTATTTGTTGAATTTCCTGCGATATTTATAGGCTAACTTGTTAACCCTCAATAGTCGGTTACTTCCCCCTCAAGATTCGCCCCACGTTCCATGTTGAATCGCCTCATTCATACTTGTTCAACAACATTTTCGCAGCTTGCCCGGCAAGTATTAACCATTCCCCTTTGAATTTGGCGCCTTCTTAATTGTTCCCACCTATCTTCATCGTCAATGGTATATTTCCATCAATAATCCTTACCTTCGACATGTGGCAACCAATTGCTTTATCGTGGAATTATATGTCTTTGCATGTCTGTCAAAATTCAGTCTAAGGTTTCTCAAAGTTCTTCATTGTCCTTTCTTCTTTTATGACCACTTATAGGCTGGGCCGATGTAGATTATGGCTAATACATGGTCATGACGGTAACTTTAGAGCCTTCCGTCCCTTGTGACCAGCACATGCTTGCAAGAGAATTTTTAGGTGTCAACAATATCATTGTAGCATTACGTCAAGTTCAGTTGAAATGATTTATTTGCAATATTTTCACTTATGGCAATGACATATATGTGTTTCGCAAGGTGTCTAACTCGATGTTTACTTAATCTTCCTTACATGCTATGACGTCTTTACTGAACAAAATTTTCTTTACTTAATTTTGAACTTGTTTATCATTGAGTATGTTGACATGGAACATGGAGGAAATCGAGTGAAAAAGGAATGACGTTGGTGGACTAAACAGTACTTTCACAGTACTAATTTTAGTATCAAATTATACGGTTTATATATGCGATAGATTGTTCATACACACTGGTGGAATTTTTTACAGCAGTGCTCCAATTTTGATGACTAAGTAAGGCGAATGTCTATCAAGAAATCTTCTAATATGTGTAATTGATTTTTAAACTATGTGATAATCGTAAAAAAAACTAAACCTCGTCATATTGAAGTCACTTCAACTCCGTAACTCCAAGCAATGGAGTTACTATGCATCAACGCTAGATTAATTATCCATTTTAGGTACGAACATATCAATTTCAAGCATATGTCATAGTATAATGCAGAAATAATTGTATCGATTGGGTCTATATGCCTTGTGTTAATTGGAACTATTAAATTTGGTAGGTGTCATGTGAAATTCATTGCATTAAAGAAGTGTAGATGATGCAAATGTATTGAGAGTGGAAGCAACAGGCTCATGCGATAATACCTCTGTGGGATAGGTTTTGTAGTCCTTTTGAACTAGAATGCCTCTGCACTGCAATATACATAAACTTCCTCAAATTTCTTAAGGTTGTGGGGTGATTAGGTAACTAAATTGGTCACTTGGGCAATCATAACCATATGGGATCAGAACAGAATATACTAATTACTTATGAGGAGATACGTGGTATAGATCAAGCACCCACAACAAAGCAGTTCTAACATATAAATCAGTTTAAATGCTTCTTCAAACTAGACAACCTAGCAAGTTACATGGACTAGGCATAGATGACTAGGACTTATTCTTTGTAACTTTCTCATCTGAAATTCGCTTCGAGGAACCAAGATTACGTTGATTGGGTATGATAATCTATTAAATTCATCATTTTGATTTAATTTGTCGACTTTTCAAACTCATAAATTGAATAAGCCGATAGCTATAGTCATATCGACACCAAGAACCGACTTGTCAATGCTTTTCATTTCGATTATCGATTATCAATTTTTTCACAACACTTTAAATGCGGCTTTATTTGCAATGTGAATATGAGAAGTTTCACTTGATTAGTACTACATATACAAGCAAAGTTGCTATATATATGAAATAGTCAACTCGAAAGTGGTCAATTTTCACTTCAATAAGAAAACTCTATATAATACGAATTTATTCCTATCAAACTAAACATATATATATAAGGCAAGACCTGATTATTTTAACTTTTCGAAGAAAAAAGTTATTCGTTGACTTTTTTACTTTTTGTAAAACGTTAAAATTTTAATTGGATGTTAGCAAGATGTCAAAATATTATGCAAGAAATTGATGTTATACGTCCCTCTTTATTATATTAGGAAATCTCTTATGCTTAAATAAAATTTAATTTGTGTAAGCGCTACAAAAAGTCTGAAAGCGAGTCTTCTTTCTTTCCACTTAAGTGAAAAAGAAGAGTCCCTTTCTCATCTGCTTTTGGCAGTTTCAGTTTCCTCTCTCCCCTCAGCTTGTTGAAATGGTGTCTCTCATAGGTCTCGTGTGAGGATTTGCCCGAGAAATGAAGAATCGGAGCAGAAAATGGTTGAAATCGATGATAAGAGGAAGCACAAATGTAAAATTTACAGATAAAGGAGACCGTTCACTACAGTAACAAAGGTAAAATTTCTTTATTTGGTCAATTAATAAGTGCTCCAAGAGCACATTTCTCATGTATTATTCTTGTTCCTATATGGACTTACCATAGACTAACATATGTTTTAGTCTAGTTTTACTCACCTTTTTCTCCCGCTCACTTCAAGTTTCCCTTTCCCACTATATATTAAATGGATGACTGAGAAAGTCACGCGAAGACTTTGGAGCGGGTGAAATGGAAACGATATGAGCACATGGACGTAGGTACGATTTGAATCATGAAAGAAGGGAATATATTCATTATTATCTAATGGCATTGGCGCCGTGACGATTCCGTGTGAGAAGCCAAAACTAAGAACATAAAAGCTAGAGAGCATGTGCCATGTGCTGTGCCTTTCCAGACCCAGGTGAAGTTCCGGAAAGGTTGCTTCCTTGAAATTTACGATCTAGGCCCTGGTGTCACATGTGAGTGTTTGACTGACATAAAGGTGGGTCTTGCTAGAACTCTTTCTTCTCTGCCGAAAAATCTAGCAAGAGTGCATTTGAGAAGTAACAGATTGAAATTGAGCCCCCTAATTGCTCTTCAGAATTTGCCCAATCTCGTGGAGCTTGAACTGGAAAATGATGGGGAAAAAAAATTGGATTTTGGAGATAGAGTTTCCCAAAGCTCAAGAAGTTAAAGCCTCACTGATCTGGAAAATCTGAGATTTGTGTCGATGAATGATTAGGCAATGCCTGCCCTTCAGCGTCTCATGATTGACGAATGCAAGGACTTGGACTAGCAATCGTTAATGGTTGTCATCCGTGGCCTCACCCTCCTCATATATCTCCGATTCCATGAGATGCCAGAAGAATTTGCACTTGCGTTCTTTCTATATAGCAGTAGGGTATTTTGCAAGAGTGCTCTGAGGAGGTGATGGAACGTAACCCTGAAGTTTACTTCGTTTAGTGGGAAGAGGATCGCTGGGTGTCATATTGTCTTAGCCTCCATTGCTACGATGTCATCAAGCGGAGGGTGATGAGTCGCAGTGTCAACAAGAGAAAGTGGATTCTCTAGTGTTTTTATGATTTCTTCCATTATCAATATTTTTATTTTTGGACCTTTCAATTATGTTATCTTTGAATTTACTGCCCTCTTGTCCCCCGGTGCAATTGTCACGGACCGATCGATTGGGATCGTGACCGTGTGACGACTCAGGCTCTTTTGGATCGACTCAGACCATTGGGAAGCCTAAGCCAAGCCTTGCTCGGATTGATCGCTCACTCGCTCACCCGGATCGTAGAGAGAGAAAGTTCCTAGAGAGAGAAGCTCTGAAAAGAAATGAGCCTTTGTATTGTTGAATGGTTGGATGGATACAAATAAGGGGAAGGACACCTTCTTATACTTGAGGCCCTCAGATTACATTCATTGATCGAGAATTAAGCCAGGGGACGAGATCGCACCGCCAAACCTACCAACTACCGACAATAATGACTGGAGACTTCTAGATCTTGGCGTAATGACCATAGCGTCCGCCCTTGGAACATTTCGGAAGAGCTCTTGTTGGGATTCCTAGTGATCGCCATGAGGTCCTCCTCGGAAAGGCACAGCCCTGTAGCTACAGAAACCTCTTGGCCATGACACAATCTTCTTGTTGTTGTTGTTATCTTATTTAGTGATGAGTATATTTGTTTCTTATTTTATGCATTTGTTGAATGATCTTTACTTTTGTTTTAGCCCTATATGGAGGAAGAGTGATATGACTAAAGAAAGAGAAGAATTACAATTTTCTTCTTGAAAAATCATATGTTAGGCATGTGCAAACGGAAGAATAGATGGAGGAATGATAGACGTAATAAGATGAAACCTCAGTAGAGTTTTAACTAACAGTCGAAGGTTCGCTGGCAAACGTGTGGAGTTTCATGTCATTTCTTCTCTGCTCATCCACATTATTTTTAATCTTTCTAATACTTGGATTACTTTGTTATATGTCATATATTACATATTAATTCTTCGTTATTCAAAATAATATGTGCCCAAAAGTTTGTATACAAGTACAGGATAAATCTGCGAAACATATTAAAGGACTTGCAAAATATGGATATGGGAATAATTGACATAAAACACATCAAAAAAAAAAAAAAAAAGATTAGGCAACTCTAAAAGTTCGGATTAGAAAAAGTTGCAATTATTCAAGTGAAGGAAATGCAGATAGCCACAAAAGCAAGGTGTAAATTCATAATTTTCACATGAAGAGTAATAAGGATGTTTTATTCTTGTGCATTTGCAAAGGTCTTCTATTGCTGTGGATTCGTGAGCACCGTTCCACCCAACTAGATTTGGCATGAGTTTTGTCAAAAGAAAATAGAAAAAAAAAAAAAAATTAAAAAGACGAGATTGAAAGATTTGTGCTCGGATCTCCAGCTCTAATACCACGAGCTTAAGTTGTTACGTAAAAGTGTAGTTCACTATTAAATATTAGGGAAAAAACCACGAAAAACCCTAAACTTTGTCCAAAGTGACAGATTTACCCTAAACTCTTTTTTTTTGATGTGAAAAATCCCGAATTTTGCTAACCGTTACAAATTTACCCCAAACTTTTTTGTGATACAAAAACCCTGAACTTCTGTCATGTGACACATTTACCCCAAAATTAGAGGGCATTTTGGTCTTTTTATTTTTTAAATTTTTAAATTTTTTTTTCTATTTTACTTTTTCTATTTTTTTTTCTCTCTTCCCTCCGCCGGCCTTGCCTCGCCGGCGAAGGGAAGCCAGTGTCCGGCGAGGGCTGCCCTCGTCGGCATCCGACGAGGGTCACCCTCGCCTGGGCTGGCTAGGGCCACCCTCGCCGGCGTCGGGTGAGGGTCACCCTCGCCTGGGCTGGCTAGGGCCGCCCTCACCGGCGTCGGGCGAGGGTGGCCCTCGGCTGGGTTGGGCGAGGGCGACCCTCGCCGAATGCCGGCTTCCCTCCGCCGGCCCCGCCATGGCCAGCGGAGGGAAGAAAAAAGAAGAAGAAAAAACAGAAAAAACAAGACAAAAATGCCCTTGATGAGGTAAATGTATTACGGTTGACAAAGTTCAGGGTTTTTCATGTTACAAAAAAAAGTTTGGGGTAAATCTGTCACTTTGGGCAAAGTTTGGGATTTTTTGTGGTCTTTTCCCTAAATATTATATTAAAGACCATATTTTGCAATACCATGCACCGTGGCTGCAAGATTGGGATCTCATTTTTGATTTCATTGTTTTTTTCCATATTTCGAAATGAATGTATGTTCTTCAACAAAATTGAATAGAGGACAGCGATTAACTTCTTTTGTGAGAAGGCAAATGCTACACGCATCCCCTGTTTCGGTTGTAGTATTTTCTCTTATACTCGGACCTCAAGATTGCATCACTAGTAGCTAAGTTTTCCCCCCTCTCCACAATTTAGTGATCATTTGAGTAGAATTTATTCATTTTGCGATCTAGCCTTTCGTGCCTTGCCAATATCTGATGTCGAAATATAGTCATATTATTTCTCTATTTTCTGCTAGCTTGATGAGATATAAGATAATCGTGACATCAACTCTATAATAATTTAAATTTTTAAATTGCTTGGTTAACAATTCAATCATTGATTTGGAAGTAATTTTTCCCTTTTGCACTACGAAATGTAAAGCAAGACTAAGTGTTGTCAATTAGGGATAATTATCACTAGTCAGTAACCTCTTGATAACATCTGGTCGGTCTATTCTTTTGCCTTGGATTCTGCAAATAAATTAAACCACACGATAAGCGGGACAAATTCTTTATCAACTTTTAACTCCAAGTGAAGGAGACTGCAAAAATTGCTCTAGTTCATTCATAAGTCAGTAACCTCTTGATAGCACAAAGGCACTGATTCTCCCCCAAAAGAAGGTAGCCCAATCCGATTCTTCTGCATTTTAATTTACATTCTCAATGGAAGGCAAACCATCTTTTCGTTAAAACAGAAGTAAATTCCTTACCTTCTCAATGCACATCCTCCACTCTCCCCAAAAACCAAGAAAAAAATTGGAAAAGAAAAGGACCAAAATAGTTCTTAAGCCACTAGTGTCTATCTACTGTCTCAGATTCTCAAATAAACCAAAGTTTATGCAATGATCACAGATGATAGAATTAACAACAGAGTTGCTGAAATTCTGGAGGAAGAAGAAGCTGCTGTCATCTGTTGGGGAAGACTCATGTGGCCACTCAATTAATGCAGACTCGTACCGAAAATAATACTTGCTGGATATTTGGAGTCATATCCACGTGAGGAATCTTCAGTCTGTTGCATTAGACAAATGCAATGCAAACTTGGTCATCTCTCTCTCTCTCTCTCTCTCTCTCTCTCTCTCTCTCTCTCTCTCTTGGAAATTATTTACGTCATTGGCATAATTGATAGGCAACATTTATACACAAACTTTTGATAGTGACTGTCTTTGTGCTTCTGAGAGATACGTGGATCTTTTCTTAAGGTGAGATCAGGCCACTCTACAGTCTCTTCTCCACTGAGCATTCAAGGATGTCCTGCTCAATGAAACAGGGCAAAAACAGAGCAAGAGGAATACCATAAGAGAGGCACTTCCCTAGATTGAGATGATAGACTAACACGTTAATGCAACATGACATTCTTAGATCTGCGGAACGTTGAAAAGGAAGCTAGCGAGTACACTTTCGGTTCATTTGGAAGAGAACTTTTCTCCAATTCTTTTTGTCTAGCAATATCGAATACAAGTTATTAGCTGCAAGGACCGTTCAACACCATTCGAAGCGCTCACTCAAGGCCTGCTCTGCAGATATCCTCCTGGAAACATCCCTGCAGATCATCTTACTCAAAAATTCCTTAGCCACCGCCAAGATGTTGTAGAGGCTCTCGCCAGGAACCTCAGGTTCCCCCTCAGCACAACCTCGAAAACCTCCAAGGCTGACTTGCCCTGGAACGGCGGCGACCCCACGATCATCATGCACAACACCACCCCAACCCTCTACATGTCCACCTCCTCGCCATGCTCCCACCGCATCAGCACCTCTGGAGAAACAGAGTACGGCGTTCCCTCAACACCCTCCACGGGCCCGCCATCATGCAACCAGGTCGCTGAGCCAAACCTCGCCAGCTTCGGGACGTCCCTTGAATCGAAGAGCACGTCCTCGGGCTTCACATCCCGATTAACAATGCTCAGGCAGTAGCAATGCGCGAGGGCGCAGAGGATTTGCACCATGCAAGCGGCGGCAACAGGGTCAGTGAGGGCCTTACGGGACAATATTCGGTCGTAGAGAGCGTCATGTTCGCAGAGCTCCAGCACGAGGGAGAGGTGGTCGTCGGTCTCATAAAAGTCGCAGTTTTTCAAATGAAGGGAATGCAGATGGCCACAGAAGGCCCTCGTTGGGAATTCATTAGTATCTTTGTAAAGGCCCTCCCTCGCTGGGAACCTCAGGTTCCCTCTCAACAATGCCTCGAAGACCGTCAAGGCCGACTGGTCATCACGCACAACACCACCCCAACTGTTGTAAAATAAGGCGGAAGCTAAGTGAATCTTGCATCATAACGCTAGAGATTTACGTGATTTAATCCATATATCAATACCTACTTCATTGAGAGAGCAAGCGGTAAATAATATAAATTTTATAATCAGATGCTCCAGTGTTTTTTGCATCTAAAATCATAGATTACACTTAAATTCACAGTGTTTACACAGAAGACATCTCAATTGGATGTAAATCGTACAGAACGATATATCACCGTGTGTTCGGCTCGTCTCTAAGGCTCCACCGTGATGCTTTCTCGAGTCCGCGGTCAAAGCACCTTCCAGAGCCCTCCGTTGCGGCGTCGAAGTAAAACCACCAAAGTTCCTCCTTTTTCTATTTCTTTTATGCGGCTGAAAAATCAAGAAAAAAAACCCTCCTCGTCATATGCCCGATCAACAGTAGCGTCACTTGTACGGCCTTCAGAGTGGTCAACATCTTGATTGATAATTTGGGATATTTACATATTTGCCACCTCTCCAAAGATAAAATAGATAAGTTAAAGTAGCAAACTAATCTTGGTTCGATAGGAGGACTCCAATAAGTTTAGCAATCAAGAATTCCGGTCCAACTCATCTGATTCGGATCGGGTCTCCAACTCGATACTATAATTTAACACCGGCACTCCTCATGTTCACCACCTCGCCATTCTCCCTCCCCATCAGCTCCTCCGGGGCATCGTAGTACTGATAACGTTCCTAGTCAGCAATCTTATCTTTTGTATCTAATTTAAGATATTATTGATATTGTTCCCGTAATTTCTCTGCTTGCCTTAAGCACCCTCAATCATCCCTAATTTAGGGCTCTTGTAATATCTTTATATATACATTATGTACAAGAGAAATCACAAGACAAAATACAGAAATTACGATTCCTTCATGGTATCAGAGCTGCATTTGGTGTAATCCACCTTACGATCCTCAATTCTCCTTCTCCTCTCATTCTTCATCGACTTTCTTCTTCCCAAAGAAAATGTCGACAGGCTCTAATCCATCATCTCAGTCATCTTCATCTATGGCATCTCCCTCACTCGTTATCTCAAACATATCCAACTTGATACCCATCAAACTGAACAGCTCGAACTATCTTCTTTGGCATTCTCTTTTCTAACCAATTCTCAAAGGTCACAACCTCATGTCTTACATTGATGGAACCTCCCAAGAGCCTGCTTCAACTGATGAAAATTACAAGACATGGATCGAAAAAGATCAGATGCTACTCTCCTGGATCAACACTACTCTGTCTGAATCTGCACTTCCATATGTAGTTGGCGCTACATCTGCAACAGCCGCGTGGGATGTCCTCGCTCGTCGCTATGCCTCTCTCACTCCTGCTCATGTAATGTCTCTAAAAAGACAATTACATCACCTCAAGAAGGGCAACCTCACCATGCAAGAATATCTCCAACAATTCAAAACTTTAGCTGATAAACTCACAATTTGTGGATCTCTAGTAAGTGATGATGATCTCCTAATTTGCATTCTCGATGGATTACCTACTGCTTACTGCTCCTTTGCATCCTCTATTCGTGTTTGTACTCATCAAACTTCCATCACTATTGAAGATTTACACAATCTCCTACTCTCTGAAGAACTGAGCATCAATGATGATTCATTATCGAAAACCACTACTGCTTTCGTTGCAAACCGGCACCCTCAAACTCCTTCTCCTGGGCAGCACTCATTCACACCTTGTCACTATAGGGGTGGCACTGGTTATAGGGGACGCAGCAGGGGTCATTCCAATCAAACCGGACTTCTCCCTACTCCATCTTTTCGACCTCAAGGTCGTCAATTGAATACTGGTCGACTGATTTGTCAGATCTGCAACAAACATGGCCATAGTGCCATTAACTGCTATCATCGCATGAACTATGCATACCACGGTCGTAATCCTCCTGAAAAACTTGCTGCCATGGCTATTGCACCACCTACTGACGATGGTACTTGGTATACTGATACTAGCGCCAGGCATCATATTACAGCAGATCTAGGTAATCTCTCCATCTCCGCTCCCTATAGTGGTTCTGATGAAGTTCAGGTTGGAAATGGCCAAGGTTTGTCTATTACTCATGTTGGTTCCACTTCTCTCTCACATCCAGCTTCCTCCATGCATTTAACTAATATACTTCACTGTCCCTTAGCATCTACCAATTTAATTTCAGTTAGTCGTTTTGCTAAAGACAATAATTGTTATTTTCTATTTGATGATTCTAAATTTTTTGTGAATGACAAGTTAACGAAGCAAATTTTGCACCACGGTTGGACTGAGAATGGGCTTTATCCTATGCGGTTCCCCAAACCTTACTTCAAACCTCAAGTTTCATTTTCTTCCCACATCAACTCCTCCATCTGGCATCATCATCTTGGCCACCCTTCTGCAACTATTCAACATCTTATTTTAAACAGCTTCAAATATCAAATAAGCGTGACAACTCTCTGTGTTCTGCATGTCAGTTAAGCAAAAGTTGCAAGTTACCATTTTCCCTGTCTCACAAGCGCGCTCAATTTCCACTTGAACTGATTCATTGTGATGTATGAGAACCAGCCCCAGTATCTTCTATTTCAAAATTCTCTTATTATGTATTGTTTGTTGATGACTTCTCTCGTTAAAGCTGGATATTTCCTATGCGCCATAAATATGATTTTTACGAAATTTTTATGGCTTTCAAACCGCAAGTTGAAAATCAATTTAACCATCGAATTAAATTCTTCCGCTCCGATGCTGGTGGCGAATTCACTAGTGATGTACTTGAATCTTATTTTCATACTCATGGCATTCATCATCAATTTTCTTGCCCTCATACACCTGAACAAAATGGTGTCGTTGAGCGAAAACATCGTCACGTGGTTGAAACTGGTCTCACCCTTCTAGCTCAAACCAGTATGCCTTCTCGCTTCTGGTTTGAAGCC
The DNA here is from genome assembly GCA_014182395.1 of Eucalyptus sp. ANBG9806169. NCBI lineage: Eukaryota > Viridiplantae > Streptophyta > Magnoliopsida > Myrtales > Myrtaceae > Eucalyptus > Eucalyptus sp. ANBG9806169. The sequence goes on along the minus strand of CM024580.1, from coordinate 39,186,452 downwards.
TTCAATACAGTTGTATATCTTATCAACCGCATGCCTATTATTTCTCAAATTTCCCCATATCAACAATTGTTTCAACAAATTCCTGATTATTCTCATTTACGAGCCTTTGGATGCCTTTGTTATCCCTGGCTCCGTCCCTATTGTTCTAACAAATTAGAGTTCCGCTCTTCTTCGTGTTGTTTTATAGGCTATAGTACCTCTCATAAAGGGTATCGCTGCTATGACATGCAAAGTCACCGCGTTTACATATCTCGTCACGTCAAATTTGATGAATCTGTTTACCCATTTATCACAAACTCTAACTCTCCAAAATCTCCTACCACTTTACCCTCACTTGGTCCTATCTCCATCTGGCTACCATCAACCTCCGCCCCCACGGATACCGCATGGGTTGAGCCCACCATTAGCCCCGCCGACGGTGTTGCCTCTGCTTCGCTAACTATAGATGAACCCCAATCTCCTCCTTTACCTTCCTCTATACCGGTTACCACCATACCACCCCCTCCCCCACCACCTCCCACCCGCACTCATCCCATGATCACACGTTCTCAACATGGTATTTTCAAAACAAAAACTTTTACTTCTCGTTATCCTATTGTTTTATCTTCTTCTCTTCCCTTGGAGCCGACGTGCTAGACTCAAGCTTCCAAATGCCTGAATGGCGAAAAGTTATGGATGAGGAATTTAATTCCTTACAAGAACAACACACTTGGTCCCTTGTGCCATTTAATCCAACCATGAACGTAGTCGGCTGCAAATGGGTTTATCGGATAAAACAAAACCCAGACGACACCATCAATCGCTACAAAGCTCGACTCGTAGCGAAAGGATTTCACCAACAACCTGGCATTGACTTTGTAGACACTTTTAGTCCTGTTGTAAAGCATACTACTATTCGGGTCATTCTCATGTTGGCGGTCACTTATGGATAGGCGATTCAACAACTTGATGTCGAATGTGCATTTTTACACGGCGATCTCCAGGAGACTGTATATATGGCTCAACCACTAGGCTATATTGATCCTGCTGCTCCTCATTCTATTTGCTTAATGCACAAATCCATTTATGGTCTATAGCAAGCACCTCGCGCTTGGTTTGAAAAATTCACATCTCGGCTAGAAGACATTGGTTTTTCAACCACTATCTCGGATCCGTCCCTCTTCATTTACAGTCGTGGCTCTACCATTATCTATCTCTTATCATATGTTAACGACATTATTTTAACAGGAAATGATTCCAAAGTTATGTCTGCTATCATTGAGGAACTTGGCCACTCATTCAAGATGAAGGACTTAGGCCCTTTGACTTATTTCTTGGGCATTCAGCTTGTTCGACGAAGCCCCCATCATATCTTCCTTAATCAGGCAAAGTATATTCATGACCTCTTATATCGCACCAATATGCTGAACTGCAAGCCTGTTTCCAGCCTAGCTACCTCGAATAAACTCGGTCATTCAAGCAGTGACCCTGTCTCAGATCCTACTTTATATAGGAGTGTTGTTGGAGCACTTCAAAATGTTACTCTCAATCGTCCTGACGTGAGCTATGCTGTTAATCAGGCTTGTCAATTTCTCAAAGCACCCGAAGAACACCATTGGCGTGCTGTAAAGCGCATCCTTCGCTATTTGAAAGGCACAATCTCTTATGGCATGCAGATTCAGCCTGGTCCTATTTCTTTACATGCCTATTGTGACGCTGACTGGGCTAGCAGTCCCCATGATCGTCGCTCTACTAGTGGCTATTGTTTATTTCTCGGGGCCAACCCTGTTGTTGACACCTAAATTTTGGCGACCCGTTTAGTCATTTATTGCATTAAAAATTAGTGGTTAATTTTATCAATTGCATAACATATAGATTTAGGTTACATTTATTTTTTTATTTGCATTTTTCGCATTTTATTGGACCGGTGGCGGATGAGTTCAAATTAGATGGATCAGGCCCACAAAGCGAGAAGGTTGGCCCAAGCCTGTGTTTTTTAATAATTGAAAATTATCTCGTGGGAATATAAAATTTTAACATTTTTCCGAGATATGAACTTTTTTTTGGATAAGGCACATGTGGAAAAGAATATTGTGGTTTATCTTCGCAACATTTGGAATTAAAGAATAATCTTATTGGAATCTTGAATCGTTATCAATAGGTGAGAAATTTGTGAAAAAATATTGCGAATATTGCGTTTGGGAAAAAGAATTTTTGTGGATACCGATTTGGAAAGATTAAAAACCCTAATTCGCGGCCTATAAATAGATGAATTTGCGTAGGGTTTTGGGGGAGGCCACATTACATTGAAACACACGGCTACGCACAATATATACACGACCACACGTGGAGAGAGAAAGAAAAAAGCGGGGTTATACTTCTTCATGGATGCAATAGATACAGAGGAGATGCATTGACAAGAAGACTAACACTTGCCACGTCTCTTGTCATGCACTCTTTGGTTTTTGATTTCCGGTGAGCGCAGCGAATTCTCGAACCAATCGAAGCCCATCAATTTTTCGAAGATTTCTCGACGTTCATCTCCAGTTTGTTGCTGCCGTTGACCACCGCTTGGAATCCCCTTCGCTATCGCGACCTTTGTTCGCTGCTGTTACTCCTTCGACGTTCATCAGTCTCGTGATGAGCTGCAATTTCCAAAGGACGCGCTGTTCTAACCCGCACCTGTGACACAGCAAGCCGACCTCGACGATCTTGTTGCTGCGGCAACGTTTTTTTTGAGTTTGAGTTGCCATCCCCGACACTGTACCTGAGGAGCACCACGTCTTTACCTACCTTGGTGTGTGGACATGTCTTGCACTGCACCGCTCCCCGATAGCCATGCCTGCAAGTAACTGGCAATACTGACGTCTCCCTGGTTTCTCCGGTGTTCTAATTCGCCACAACCCTTCGCTGGCACACGTTCAAGTTTGTCGAAGGTCTCTTTTACGGCTAGCAAGCTTTTGTTTTCTTTGGTGAATATCGGAGCACCCATCCCATAGTGCGGCATCATCAATGGCTGAGAGTTGGTAGAAAAGAAAAAAACAAAAGAAAGAATCAAGACACAAGGAGAGAGAGGGACCCAAGGAAAGTATACGACAAAAAAGTTGAGCAAAACACGTGAGAATCAAGCGAAAAGGTGGATCGTGAGGGAGAAATTGATATCGAACAAAGTTCGACCTTTTTTCTTGCGGTAGAGCCTCAATCAAGAGCCACCACTGAGAATTCACTCCATCGTGAACCATCCATCCGTCCGAGCCAATTTCGTTGATTTTGAATTTGGTAACATTATTTGCAAAATTAGGTCATTATCTTATCTAAATTTGATTTGGATATTTTATTGCCTTAATGCATGCTTTCCGATATCTTACGTGCATATTTGAATTATCGGCGTATTCCCAATTATGATTTATTACCTAATTCGCAACCGCGCCAAGGTTTTTTATTTCATCTATAAGGCTTTAGATGAAATAATTAATTAAGTGGGAATAAAATTGATATTTTGATCTTTAAGGCTTAATATCAATTTATTGATTTTACTAGCGAAATATTATCCCTTGATTTGAATGATGTGTGATATCCCTTTTGGGGTAATTTTGAATGAACTTGATTGTTCTTATTTGTCTTGAGATATGCCTGAATTAGGGTATTGCACGCTTTAGGGTTATTTGCATATTTAGACTAAGCATTTTATTTATCATGAATTTTCGAAATAAAAAACAAAAAAAGTACATTCATTTAGGATGCTAGTTTTATTATCATTTGAATTGCATGTTAAATTTTAATTTTGGAAAAAAGGAAAAACAAAAAAAAACCATCATGTATATATCATATAGGATTAGGGCATCTTTTGCACGTTATTGCATATTAGGGTAAGATTGCATGTTTAATTTTACTTCCTAATTAATTTTAAGTTTAGATAGATTTTTTTAGATAGATTGCATTCTAGGATTATTTGGGTTAAGACAATACTTTAGTTTAAATTAGGATTTAGTTTAACCTAATTCCTAATATAAATTGAATAGGATCTTAATCTAATTAGATAATTTTCACATGTTGTTTTAATTCCGAATTTCATAAAAAAATCCAAAAAATGTCTTAGGATAAATTACTTCCTTTTTAGGGTAAATTGCATTTTTTTTTAGGAAATAAAAAAATGTCATGAACATGTCATTTAGGGTTAGATTAATTGAAATGCATGACATTTAGTTCTTTTTTTTAGACCCATTTAATTAGAAATTGCTTGTCATTAGAATTAGGTCATTTAGTTATATTGCATTGCATATTGCATAATTTTCATTAATTAAGTGAAAACAAAAAAATTTGCGTGTTAATTAGAAACCATATCTAGGGTTGTTGATGTGAGTTTTAATTTAACATTGCAGATGCTTTCGTTGCTTTGAGGTAAGTTTTCTTTGCAATTTATTTATTGTTTATCTGGGTGTTTAATTGGTGGTTTGTGCACTCGTATGATGACATCACATGTTAGGGAGATAAATTAAAATCAATTCAAGTTGCTTGCCAAACATTTTTTAAGAATGGTACCGAAAGGGCATTAGAGAAATCTAGTGTAACCAAGTCCCCGTACCCATAGTCTCGGTTCGTAGGAGTAAAGTAAACCCCCGTTACTTTACTTGGGTTTCTAATCGACCCACCAAAAATAGATTAGTGGCGACTCCTAATTAAAAATCATTTGCATGTTAAGAACTCAAACCTAAGTCGCGAATTGATATGGGCTTGGGAGAGCTCGAGTTAAGTCTAGACTTAACAATCAATTAGCCAAACCCTAGGTGGTACACACCCGTGAAAAATTGGTCGCGACACCTGTTTCCTGGAGTGCAAAGAAGCAACCTACCGTTGCACGTTCTTCTACAGAGGCCGAGTATCGTTGTCTTGCTCAAACAGCTGCTGTAATTCAATGGCTTCTCTCTCTTCTTCGAGAATTACGAATCTCGCTCCCACGCGCTCCCGTATTAAGATGCGACAATATCTCTGCCTTTGCTCTAACTCGGAATCCTGTTTTTCATAGTCACACTAAACACATTGAAATAGATTATCATTATGTTCGTGAATTGGTGGGTCACCAGTTACTTGACATCCGTTACATCAACACCTGTGATCAAATCGCGGACATCTTCACCAAAGGACTTGTCATCAGCACGGGTTCGTCTTTTACGGTCCAAGCTTCACATTGTCAACAATGCTTTGTTTGCGGGAGGGTGATAACGTTCCTAGTCAGCAATCTTATCTTTTGTATCTAATTTAAGATATTGTTGATATTGTTCCCGTAATTTCTCTGCTTGCCTTAAGCATCCTCAATCATCCCTAATTTAGGGCTCTTGTAATATCTTTATATATACATTATGTACAAGAGAAATCACAAGACAAAATACAGAAATTACGATTCCTTCAAGGACGGCATTCGCATGGCACCTCCACGGACCCACCCTCATGTGACCGGGCTGCCAAGCTGAAGTCCGCCAGCTTCGGGGCGTCCCTCAAATCCAAGAGCATGTTTCAGGCTTCACATCCTGGTGAACGACACTCAGGGGGTGGTAATGCATGAGGGCGCGGAGGAGTTGCCCCATGCATGCGGCGGCCTCAGGCTCGGGGAGGGCCTCACGGGACAATATGCGGTCGTAGCGAGTGTCTGGTTCGCAGAGCTTCAGCATGAGGGAGAGGCGGTCGTCGGTCTGGTGGCCGTCGAGGATCCGGAGGATGTGAGGGCGAGGGGAAAGGAGGGTCATGAGCTTGGGTTCGTTGACGAGGCATTGGCGGTAAGTGGCGTTGGAGGGACGGCGCTTGTCAATGACCTTGTAGGCGGCGAAGGAGAAGCAGCGGAATATGGTGCCGAAGCGGCGGCGGCCCATTTCATTTGACACCTATTATGTGCTCAAGTTTTTTGCTCGTCATGGGCATTTTTCTATATCCGTTTCTTCTCCGTCTCTATCTAATTTGATTTCGTCAAAGCGGGTGACTTTGTTTTTAATGGGAGGCAATATGTTTCTTCTATTTCGGAATAGGCCAAGGACATTCACCGTGCGACGGGAGACATGGAGAGATTGTCTCCCGTTGAGATAAATGGTTTTTATTGCATTTACAAGTTAGTTATATAACTCCCCTAGCAAAATGATTTATGTAATACTTAGTAAAAGATTTCTGGAAAAGAGGTGACAATTTTGTGATAAAAAATTCAAACGGACGGATCATATCAAACACGAACCACAAAGTCTATCGTATTACTTGTTTAATTATATTTGTAATTAATTTTTAAGGCTAAGTTATTGTTATTCTAATTTTAATTTAACTTAGATTCTTGTCCCTTTATGAGAGTGGATGCGTGCCATGAAAAAAGGGATGAATTGAGACGATTAGTACTGGTCAAAGCAGGGAATTTAATGTTTAGTTAAAACATCATCAAGGGAGGGTGATGAACCGCGTTTCTCCCTGAAGTATGGTAGATCAGAGCGATGTATTGGCCTTGCCAGTCTCCAGAGTTAACAAAGAAATCATCTTTATTATACTGGTCGAAGCAGGGAAATTAGGTTTAGTTATCGGTTGCCAGATTGAATGATATAAAGAAGGACAAAACGAAAATAAGGAGAGAAACAGAGAGACAGAGGGTCCGTTTGGTTCGGCTTTGGGGAAATGCCATTGGGGGAATGCAAATACCTTTGAGGTAAAGGGACTTTCGGAAATGTGAGACCGTTTGGTAAATTATAGCATTGAAATGCAACTTTACATAAACACCGTTTGGCAAAATTCACTTTTGTAAGTAGCTTTTGTTATTTTTTATTTTTTTTAAATCTGAAATCAAATTCCGGCGGCCGGCCACCGCCGGACGGCCAGATCTGGCCGTCGCCGGACCGCCAGATCTGGTCGCCGGAGGTCGCAGAGGCCGATCGCCGTCGGACGGCCAGATCTGGCCTCAAGACCGCCGATCTGGCCGTCGAACGGCCCCAGATCTGGCCTCGCCCGGTCGCCCGGCTCGCGCGAGACCGGGCGACGCCGGCCGAGGTCGGGCGACCTCGGGCGTCGCTGGCGCGCGCGAGACCAGGGGCGACGCCGGCCGAGGTCCGCGCGACCTCGGGCGGCGTCGCCCGGGCGCGCGCGAGACCGGGCGACGCCGGGCCGAGGTCCGCGCGACCTCGGGCGGCGTCGCCCGGTCGCGCGAGACCAGGGCGACGCCCGGCCGAGGTCGCCCGACCTCGGGCGGCGTCGCCGGCTCGCGCGCGCGCAGCGACGCCGCCCGAGGTCGCCCGACCTCAGCCCACCTCGCCCGAGGTTGTGCGACCTCGGGCGAGGGGTCCCGCGGCCGATCCGCCCCCGGCGCCGATTCGGCGGCTCGCGGCCGAGCGCCGCCGAAGAAGACAAACGACGAAGAAGAAAGCGAGGCGGAGGAGACGATGAACAGAACCCGATGAACAGTGTCGCATCTCCGGAATGCCGAATGCTCAAAGCCCGTCCGCCTGATTCCGCTTTCAGCATTTAAAATGCCCACATTTCGCAAATGGGCATTCGAAAGCCCCGCCAAACACTCAAAATTTCCCCCAATGGGCTTTTGGGGGCTCAAAGGGCTTTGGGAATGCCCAACCAAACGGACCCAGAGGAAGAAAGAACGGATTGGCCTTCGCGCAAACGGAGGCGTAAATCTGTACGATGGGCAGTTGTGCACTCAATATTTCCTTTTCCTTTTCTTCTTTTCTACTCTTTTCTCTTTTCCCCTTTTCTCTCAATTTCCTGTTCGAAAAATTTCCGGGTATTTACATTCCAATCCTTGGGGACGTGAAAATAACTAATAATGCTTCCTTTGGAAACAAGTGACACAACACCATCTTTATTATTCGAATATAACTTTATGCATTTTTGTTATGCAATGTTAAAATGCATTCTAATAAAAGATATAGGCATTTCAATGAATATTTGTGTGATAAGAAAGATTCGAAATCAAATTTGAATTCAATGCCATTCCCTACGCACAATCAAGTGGTTCTTATTGGTCAAAATGGAATACCAATTCAAAATGTATTGATGGTGTATGATTTCAACACGCGCCTTATCTATGTTGGGGATGGACATTTCTCCATGCACATTACTTTTTAATATTTCTAAACTATTCTTTTATGAGGATGAATTCCCACAATTATTTTAATGAATCTTTCGTTGCACTATTTTCTTTTGTATGAACAATGACAACTACATGGACAGAGCAGAATTTCCATCCTTCTGGGAATCAATTTACATTCTTATAATTGAAGGCCAACCATGTTTAGCAGTTGGTAGCCACCGTGCTCGAGTGTTTTTGCTCGTTACGGGCATTTTAGTATGTTTGTTTCTTCTCCGTCTCTCTCTAAATTTGATTTTCCCAAAGCTGGTGACTTTGCTTTTAATAGGAGGCAATAGGTTTCTTCTATTTTGAATTACGCCGAGGATATTCGGCCTGCGACGGAAGACATGGAGAGATTGTCTTGAGTTGAGATAAACAGCTTTTAAGTGCATTCACAAGTTTGTTGTACAACTCATTCCTCTAGCAAAATGATTCATGTAATATTTAATAAATGGTTTACGGAAAAGAGGTGACAATCTTCTAAGGAAAAATTCTAATGACCGGATCATAGTAAAAACGAACGAAAAATCTGTCATCTTACTTTTTTCGATCATAATTGTAATCAATCTTTATGGCTATGTTCTTATTATTCTAATTTTAATTTAACATGATTCTTGTTCATTTATGAGAGTGGATGTGTGCTATAGAAAAATGGGTAGAATCGGACGATTAGTACTAGTGATCCCTATTTCGAGTTGGCAAGCCCATCAGCACAACCCATTCAAGGTGTGGGTAAAAATATCTCTTCAAAAAATCGTGATTTTGTGAAAGAGAGGGATCATTTTACTACTAGCCTAACCTATTCGACGGTGGAAACGAGCATCAATCAATTACTTGATTCCAAGGCAAAAATTGGATGTGCCATTGATGCAAATTGGAAACATATATTGGATCTATGAAGAAGCGTGCCTCTTGTCTCTTCCCGTCATGATGAGCAAATACTAACCCGCCCTTGAAGTTAAAACAAAATGCTTTTTTTCCCCTTCTTATCATTTTGAAATTATTTACGTCTTGTTCATAAAAGAATTTGAAATGAAGATTTGACATCTCATAGTCTCACGTCAAATGAAAGAGGCATTATTAAGTGATTCGTAAGTCAATACTTACCTTCAAATGATCAACACCTAATGTTGACCAGCACGGATTGATATAGCGAATATTAAAAAGCATAAGGAGAGAAAAGAGGCGAAAAAAGTACCAAGTTATACATCTTAATCGATAGAAAGGGACTTGTATCGAAGAAGGGCAGAACCAATATGTGAGGATTAGCAGCATATTGCTACAGTTAGTCCCTTACGTAACAGAAATTGCAATAATGAAGTTAGCAGGAAAAGGGAGGTGGAGGTGAGAAAGCCAAATATAATTAAGGATGATTAATTTCGAGCATGAAGATCATCAATCTTGTGTTTACTATCATCTCACAACAGCTCATTATCTCCATGACATTTTAGAAAGAATGATCGTCCTCGATAATTGCATGGCTCACTAAGTTCAAGTCATCACCTATTTAGGAGGAGAAATACCAAAAAAGTCCTAAACATTTTGTAATCGTGTCAATTCAGTCATAAATTTATTTTTTTAGCCAATTGAGTCTTAAAGTTTTTACAATTGTGCCAGTTCAGTCCTTCCGGACAAAATTATCCGGCTAGCGTAGGCCACAAATTTTTTAATAATATTTTCTTTTTTCGAATTATTTTATTAATTTTTAAATCTTTTTTTACCATTTTTTCGGTTCACTGTCACTGGGCGAGGGGTGAGGACTCCCTTGCTATCGTTGGATGAGGGCAATCTCGCCCAACCACAGGCAGGGCGAGCCCCCGCTGGATCTGGTGAATGCGACTTTTGCTAGATTGAGTGACGACAAGGCCCCCCTTGCCCGATCTAGCGAGGGCTCACCTCACCATCACTAGGCAAGGAGCCTCACTAGATTCAGCAAGGGAGTCCTCACCCAGCAACGGTGAGGTGAGCCCTCACCAAATTTGGCGAGAGGGGCCTCACCGTTGCCAAATCTAGTGGGGGCTCGCCTAGTGACGGCAAGGCGAGCTCGCCCGACCACTTTAGTCCGGCGACTAGCGAGGGCTAGCCGATCGCCAGAGCAAAGGAAGGAGGAGGGAGGAGGGAGGGAACGGAGAGAGAGAGAGAGAGAGGTAAAAAATTAATAGCGAGGGCTAGCCGATCGCGAGAGCAAAGGAAGGAGGAGGGAGGAGGGAGGGAACGGAGAGAGAGAGAGAGAGAGGTAAAAAAATTAATAGCGAGGGCTAGCCGATCGCCAGAGCAAAGGAAGGAGGAGGGAGGAGGGAGGGAACGGAGAGAGAGAGAGAGAGAGAGAGAGAGAGAGAGAGAGAGAGAGAGAGAGGTAAAAAAATTAATAAAATAATTCGGAAAAATAGAATATTATTAAAATTTGGCCGGAAGGACTGAACTGAACAGGTCTATATGCCTTGTGCTTATCGGAACTATTAAATTTGACAAGGCTCATGTGTAGTTCTTTGTGTTGAACAAGTGTTGGGGGTGCAATGTATCCAGGGTGTAGGCACTAGGCTCAAGCAATTATACCTTAGTAGGATGGGTATTGTAGTCCTCCTTTTAAACAAGAATGCTTTTGCACTATGATATATGCGAGCTTTCTCAAATTTCTCGAGATCATTGGGTGACTTAAATTTGTCACTTGGACATAGTGATTATCTTAATCATATCGGATCGAAGTAAGATATTTCATAGCTGATTTTAATTATTTAAGAGGAGAAATGTGGCATGGATCAAGCCCCCACAATAAAGCAAATCTTGCACATAAATCAGTTCAAGTTCTTCAAATTGGACAACCCAACCAATTAGAATAAAACAGATCTGATTAGAACTTGTACTTTATCATTTTCTCATTAGCAATTGCTTCACGAACCGAGATTACACTGATTCAAGAGAACCTAGGTGGAGCACGGTAGCAAATAACGGAAGGACTTGATTTGAGAATTTCAGTAAGTTAGAGAATTTGACAAGACAAAAAGTGAAACTTAGAAGATTAAATTGTAGTCAACCCGTTAAGAAAAAATGTCAATTCTTTATTTGAATATATAAATGCCTTTACTCTAGATGCATAAGGCCTGATATCAAAAATATAATCTTCATCCAAAAGGTGCTTTCTGAGTCGCACGAAGCAACAACTTTAATCAAGAAGAAATCCACAGTGTGTTCTGGTGGAAATTATCCAGACAAATATTTAAAGCAGAAGAAAACAAGGTGCAACTTGCAAGTTAAATATATTTTTCTTCAAATGTTCTATAACATCCTCATTAATTAAAAAAAAAAAAAAAATAGCATGAGTACAATATTTTCCAATAACATGCTTTAGGTTTCAAATTTGAGGAGAAATAGGAAACACAGAAAACGACAAAAACAAAAGAAAAAGGAAGAACTCCACAAAGAGTATGTTAAGCTCCGGTGAAAGGGAATTCCACATTGCCCCATTGCTGTTTAAAAATCTCCACACCTACCCTGCACTAACAACTTAAGCTTTTAATAGGAGACCTCGTAATCATCATTATATTAACCATACATGAGATTAAACATAGCAAGTGCCGTAACTTTCGGACAATGTTTACTTGAATGTTATAATTCCGCAAGCCCATTTATCTTGATACATATAGATTTTGGAGCATAAAAAGTGGACAAAATTGAGCTTCTCATTCAAACGTGACAGAAAATCTCACAAGAAAATCAAAGCTGGTGAGGAAATTGCGAAATGAAGATGCAAAGAATGTTGGAATCTAAAGTGCAATAAGTTAGTCAATCATTGTGATGAATTAGTCAAGTCTTCGCATTGGAAGTTACCTAATTGCAGTTTTCAAAGGAAAATGATGGTAAGAGACTTTTCTCATAGAGTTCGCCATGGAAAAATTATCAATATAATGCAAGAAAAGAAAACCACAAAATAACCACCGTAGTGGTGGCTGGCCATTGGATAGGCTTCAGTGATCCTCTGCGAGGGAGGGGAGAGGTTTGAAGCCCTTGCAACGCAAGGGGGCTGGCGGAATTACTTGGCGTCTTAAGTGTGCTACCGGGGGTGGTGGGTCCTCCCACTTAAGGCACCTAGGGGTTTACGCTTCGGCTACCGGCTGAGGCGGTTCCTCCAGCACCAAAAAAAAAAACACAAAATATTGGGTCCACAATGGGGACAGATAAGTCATTCACTACCGGTCAAGCGGTAGGTCCTATGTTGGTCTTTTTATTATTTTATATTTTTTACCTTTTCTCCGAATTTTTGAATACTGCATGGATCACTTAATTAGCACCAAATCATAACATGATTTATCAAACACGCCATTGACAATTCGAAGTGGAGTTGTCAGCAAAAATTTGTTGTCTTGTATGGAATCGAGCATATTATTTGAGGTGATTCGGTTTTGTGAAGATGCCACTTCAACAACTCATCTTTACGGCGAAAGGCAAAATTACGAAACTTCCAAGAAAAAACCTCGAACGTTTCCATTTGACGGAACATTTATTTTAGAACTAAAGGCAAATGGAAAGCCAGCGTCGAGAGAGCAACGGAGAAGACCAGAGAATGACCGAAGACTTCTCAAATTTCTAATGGGTGGGCCCCAATCTGCCCCTGTGACCATCACTCTACGAGAAAGTATTGGGTGGTCCGGGACCGCCACGTCAGCGTGGTCCCGGACCACTCACAAGGCGACACGTGTGAGTGAGGGGGACAAAAGAGAGAAAGAGGAGAGAGAGCGTCAGAAAGGTGGGCCCCGTTCCAGTCCTTTGTCCCCCTACCCTCACACGTGTCGCCTTGTGAGTGGTCCGGGACCACGCTGACGTGGCGGTCCCGGACCACCCAATATTTTCTCATCACTCTATGGACTCAAAGTATGGCCTTACTTAGCACGTCTCGAGCACCCAATATTTTCTCAAAATAAAAAATTTGCACGATCATAGGGAGACTTCGCCGAACAGCTGAGCTCAAAGTCTATTTGGATGTTCATTCAAAAGAATCCTTTCTTTCGATTTCAAACAGTACCAGGTAATCTTGCTATACTCTCTTTTCTTCTTGAGTAAGCTTTGATCTCGCGAGATCAGTGAGCAAGAGAAATGACAGAATCCGCAATATCCTGTTTGGTTGAGAAGCTTGCTATGTTCGTCGAGCAAGAGGTAAATCTATTGAAAGGGGTACGTGGAGAAATTGAACTCATTAGAGATGAATTTGAGCGCATGAAGGCCTTCTTAGAGCACACGGAGTCATCGAAAGACAATGACCCTGAGTTGAAGGTATGGGTGAAACAAGTCAGGGATGTTGCATATGATGTGGAGGATATTCTAGATGAATACACGTTCAACTTGGCAAGAGATCACGGAGATGGGGTCATGAGGTACCTCCACAAGATCAAGCTATCCATAAACAACTTGAAAGAGCGCTGTCATCTCTCCTCCAAAATAACAGATATCAGGACAAAAGTCCTCAGCATTAGCGAAGGGCATCAACGATACCATTTCAAGTCGTGTTGCGCAGAGCAAAGTGCGAGCGCATCCATTAGAGGCACCTCATGGCACGATCTTAGGGAGGACACTTTTCCAGTCGAGGAAGGTGAATTGGTGGGGATTGATCAGCCAAGAGAAGAGCTTATCAAGTGGCTTGTTGATGGAGAACCCGGACTTGAAGTTGTATCAATATTAGGGATGGGGGGTTCAGGGAAGACCACTCTGGCAGAAAGAGTGTACGACAATCACCAAGTAAAAGCCTACTTCCAAAGTCATGCATGGATTAGTGTCTCGCAATCCTATAAGATTCAGGATATTTTGAGGGACATGATCGAACAAATTCATGGAGAAATTGAGCAACGAGCCCCACGAGGAATAGAATCCGCGAATAGCGTGAGGCTCAAGCAGATATTGAAAGACTTTTTGCACCAGAAAAGGTATGTCATTGTTCTAGATGATGTATGGAACTTGGAAGCACTAGAAGGTATAAAAAGTGCAATGCCCAATGGCAGTTGCAGTAGCCGAATAATAATCACTACTCGCATAGCTAATATTGCTACTTTCTCATCCAACCAATCAAAAGTTTATACCCGTAAGCCCTTGTCTCCAGAAGAATCATGGTCATTATTCTGCAAGAAAGCCTTCCGTGGGAAACTCTGTCCTCCTCACCTAAAAAACCTTTCACGACGGATTTTGAAAAAATGTGAGGGTTTGCCACTTGCTATAGTGGCAATTGGTGGTCTTCTCTTTGCAAAAGATGTCCAAGAATGGGAGATGATTTCTCATAGCCTTGCTGTAGAATTAGAAAGCAATGATAGGATGCAAATTTTCAGGAAAATTCTCAGCTTGAGCTACATTGATTTGCATTATAACTTGAAAAGGTGCTTTTTGTACTTGGGTGTATTTCCAGAGGATCGCGTAATTGAGCGTATGACACTCATTCGTTTGTGGATTGCAGAAGGATTTATTGAGGAAAGAGAAGGGATGGCACGGGAAGAGGTTGCTCAAAGATACCTGAACGAGCTTATAAACAGAAGTTTGGTACAAATTGCAGAAATAGATATAGAAGGAAGGCTAAAAACTTGTAGGGTACATGACCTAATGCGTGAAAGTATCCTTTCTAAGTTAAAGGATGAAAACTTTGTTTCATTTGTATCTGAGCAGACAAAAGAATTGCCCGAACGAGTTCGGCGTCTGTCAGTCCAATACAACTGCAACAACGCACTGAACCAACTAAATCTCCCCAGCCTACGCTCTTTGCTCATTTTTCAGTTAAGAACATCGTCTAGTACAGATGAACAATTCTTCCCAACTAGCTCTAAGCTACTAAGGGTTTTAGATTTGGGAGGATCATGCCTTCATAAGTTCCCCCAACAAATACTAGTTTTTTCCCACTTGAAGTATCTGAGTTTGAGAAGGAGCAACGTGCGCGTCATTCCTAGGTCAATTGTGAAACTCCAAAATCTGGAGACTTTGGATCTTAAACAAACGTTCGTATCTGAGATGCCTGTGGAAATAACCAAGCTCAAGAAACTGCAACATCTTTTGGTGTACAGTGATGCAGAAATTACAACTTCTGTACCCTTTGGCTTCAGAAAGGGATTTTTAGCTCCTAAGGGCATTGCAGCGCTGACATCACTGCAAAACTTGTGCTGTGTAAAAGCCGGTGGTGGTCGGAGCAAGAATACAATGCAAGAGCTAGGAGAGTTAAGTGAACTAAGGAGGCTATGTGTAACAAACCTAAAGAAAGATGATGCAAAGGAACTATGCCACTCCCTCGAGAAGATGACCAACCTTCGATTACTAAATGTGAATGCAAAAAGTGAGTCTGACATTATTGATTTGGATTTTCTATCTTCAGCTCCCCCATTCCTTCGAGGTCTACATATCGAAGGATGTCTAAAGAAGCTGCCTGATTGGCTTCCTCTGTTGACCAGTTTGACCAAATTGCGTTTGGCATGGACCAGATTAAAATCTAGCCCTCTTATTGCTCTCCAGAATTTGCCCAATCTCGTGGAGCTTTATCTGAGTAAAGCCTTTGACGGGGAAACATTGGTTTTTGGAGATAATGGGTTCCCAAAGCTCAAGAAGTTATTCTTCGCCAATCTAGAAAATCTTATATTTGCATTGATGAATGGTCAGGCAATGCCTTGCCTTCAAAATCTCGTCATTGTTGGATGCAAGCACTTGGACTGGCAATCATTGCTGGTTGTCATCCGTGGCCTTGTGAACCTGAAGCATCTCCAATTCTATGAGATGCCGGAAGAATTTGCTCTTGCGTTCTATCCGTATAGTAGAAACAAAATGAGGAAGGGTATTCTGCAAGAGCACTATGAGGAGGTGATGGAACGTAACCCAGAAGTTTATTTCTTCTGGTGGAAAGAGGATCATAGGGAGCGACATGATCTTAGCTTCGATTCTTATAATGTCATCAAGGGTAGGATAATCAGCTCTATTGAGGTTATTCCTAAAGTTTCGTAGATCATAGTGATGTATTGGCTCTTGCTAGTCCCCTTGGTTTGTCATTGATCCTAGAGGACCATCATCGCAAGAAAATCCTTCGGTGCTTTTATGATTACTATCATTATCAATATATTTATCTAGACCTTTCAATACTTTTATCATTGAATTTACGACCCTTAGATACTCCAGTGTTATCTTCTTCTTCTTCTCGTCATCGTCATGATCTTTTTAGTGATCATTACATGTATTTCTTATTTTCTACATTTATTGTAATATCTTGACCAAGTCAAGAGTGGCGGAGCCCAAAGAAATTTTAAAAAAAAATTCAAGTTTTGGAAAGTCAAAGAGATAGGAAAAAGGGACGCTCGGCTCATTTTAACCGAGAGCTCGCACGGCAAAAAAGAAGAAGGGAGAAAGAAGAAGAAAAAAAGAAGAGAGAGCGGGTTTTGCATATTTGTGCTAAGGACGTCTTGCCAAGCCAATTCAACTTCTTATTGCAATGTCTTGTAAGTGGTCGCATTTCTCATTCTTCCAATCAGAGTAAATTTTAAAGTTAGATCGCAAATTCGGAATTATGTGAGAATCAAGCCACAAAGTCCAATTTTTGAGTTGTCAAGCTATGAAATTTTGTGGAAATGATAGTTTATGGTGTTATGGAGCCATGGGTTTTGACAAGATTCACTTTGGCATAACGGTTTGATCAGAGTGAGAATTTTAGGATTTCGTGTTCAAGTTTCGAGTTGCGAACATATTGAATATTCGCTTCGGATGAGTGATTTGTTAATGCATAGGAATTGCTTCATTAGCATTGAAGTTTAGTGTAGCCAATTGGTCGCTGGGGTAGCAATTTACTCGATTTGACATTGTTTTTTGCTTGTTTGATAGGATTGCAAGTTCAATGGTTCGAATAATATTTATTGTTTGGTCATAGGCACTTCTAGGTGAATGGTACTACATATTCTTTGAATTTGTAAAATTCATGTTCCGAAAATACTACATGATTATATATCGTATGAATTACGAAATTGCATTATTATGTATCATCTTTCTATACAGCAGTAGCAAAGCAATTAGGGAGGGTACTTTGCAAGAGTGCTATGAGGAGGTGATGGAATGTAACTTGAAGTTTACTTCCTCTGGTGGGAAGAGGATCATTGAGAGCGACATGATCTTAGCCCCTGTTGCTATAATGTCATCAAGCATAGGGCCATGAGTCGGGGTGAGGTTCTTCCTAAAGTTTCATAGATCATAGTGATATATAAGGCCTTGTGACTTCCCCTGGTCTGTCATGGATCCCTAGAGGCCTATCAACATGAGAAAGAAGATCCTCTAGTGTTTTTATGATTTCTTCCATTATCAATATTTTTTTATCTGGACCTTTCAATTCTTTTATCTTTGAATTTACTGCCCTCATGTTCCTTGGTGCTATTTTCTTCTTCTTCTTGTTATCTTATATAGTGATTAGTACGTTTGTTTCTTATTTTCTACATTTGTTGGATGCACTTTGATTTTGTTTTAGCCTAAATGAAGGCGAAATAGTGATTTGACTAAAGAAATGAGAGATATTACAATTTTACTTTTGATAAATGACATGGTAGGGATGTGCAAATGAAAAAATAGACAAAAGATTCACAAATGTGAAAAAATGAAATAACAGTCAAAGGTTAACCGAACGTGTAAGATTTGTATTATTTCTCCTAAATTCATGCACATTACTTTTAATCTTTCTAATACTTGAATATACTCCTTGTATGCCGCTTTTTATAGATTAATTTTTCATCAATCCAAATAATATGTGCCCAAAATTTTGGTACGGGATAAATCTATGAAACATATTTGTCACACTCGAACTCCGGGCACATGCACATCCCTCAATAGTCGATATGAATTTGCAGCATCCTAGGAATTGTTGCCAACCCATTCATTATTTTGCGCATGCGGAAACGTAAAAACAATCTCCATACAACAAAGCAGTGGAATAGAAACATAGGATAATATTTTTACAAGCCACACCTACAATACCGTAGTACTTATGTACATAGACCAGTTTAACAGCCCAAGATCCGATTCAAAAGATGAAGCCGTTCAGTTACCCACGAGCTAAGCTTCTATTTACAAGACTGGGGTTCAATACTACACTAATATACTTCTCGACTCTCACTGGGGTGAACCGTCACCCTACATCCTTCCTCGATGGAAGACCCTTCATCACCTGGAATGAGAAAGCGAGAGTCCTACTCTTCCTTTCCTGCAACCGACAGCACACGACCTAGCCTTCCTCCACCTAGGGACCTGAAATTTTTAGCCCACTATGGGGTGAGATCACTTCTCAGAGAGTTAAGTCCCTAAATCCAGATTAGGAGAAAAGTACATGCTACATGCAATCTAATCACGTTTCTCACAACCCCTTTTTTTCTATAGCATTGCCCTACACGTTAGTCTCGATCAAATCAAGTCATACATAATGGTATCATGATTATGTAGCATAATAAATATTCTCACAAATAAATGCTCAAGAATATACATATTAATACAATCATACGGGCCCCCAATTAGTAGACTAAACTGTGATGGTATGTCCCATACCGCACCATACAGTTCCGTCTCTTAATTAGGTCCATTGATCTTCGATCATTCATGCCTTTCACAATTTCCATTCATTGGTTATGGCCAACCCAATAGATAACAGTCTTCCGGCATAACTGGGCATCGCTTCACACCGTCGAGCACGGCAACATCCATCTCTAACGGCATTCCGATTAGGAGCATCGGTCCAGCATCCACTGCGACCTGCATCCGTTGATTTGGGGCATTCTCGAAGGAGCATCGTCCAACCCCAAAGGCTCGTGACTGATTCTCATGTCGTGTATGCATTCACTCAATGTCATAGTTCAATGCTCAATTACACATTTCATTCACAACATCAATTAAACAAATTTCCAGCAAGAAACACTTCAAAACAGTTACAAACTTCTACTGACCAAAATTGGCAGAAACTGCCTAGTTGCGCACTTTCGGGTTCAAGACCAGAAATCAATTCATATGAGTTTGAAAAATTCTCAAACTTGAACACGTGCTAAAGGACATGTAAAAAAAAACGTTTTTCATGAAGACACCGAGGCCCAGATCCTTCTGGATTCGGCCCAGTAATTCACTCAATCCAGTACTAAATCGGGTCCGCTTCCAGCTGTTCTGTTTTCCGAAATCAACTTGGTTCGGGGTCCAAAACAAGTCCATTTTGTCTTAAATTTGAGTATGTTCAACTAGAAGATGTAAAAAAACAACTTTTGTGAAGAACCCATTTTTAAAATCGAGCCCGAAGGGTTAGTAACAACACACAGAATCCTTACAGGTCGCAAATTCCAATGCAGTTCGAGTTTCTGTTTAAAGACAACGAGGCCAAAATCATTTTCTTTTAAATCTCCAAAAATCTTGAGAAAAATATATGTTATACTTGAAGATGTGTAAAACATTTCTCCAGAAGGAATTCACTTCAAAATCGCAACACGTGTTAGTCTACAAAAATAATAAATCGTACACATCCAGAAAACAGTTTTAAAGAATATCCCTTGTTTTTTGCCCGGCTGTCCTCTATGGTTCTTATCTTGCTATTTTAACTAAAACTAAGCCTCTCTATGGCTAATCTAACCGTTCTAAACTAACATTAAATTATATTTAATATCATCTAAACTTTTCTTATCTATTTTCAACCCCTAAACAGAGGTACACATCCCTTAATCCAATTTTAGGAAAGCAACTCACCTATTTAAAACTAAAGGCAGCTCTTGTTGATGGCTGGACAGCAACCCAAAGCCAGGTCTCGGGTCCTTCGGTGATGGGGTTGAGCCAAAACAGCAGAGGAGTGTGCTGCAGCATGACAGCAACAACAACACACGGACTTACAAAATTTTTGGTAGAGAGAAACAAACGTGGTGTTTGATCGGCTAGGCTGTTCTCTTGCTAGTGAGGGAATTTTGTCGTCACTTGAACTCCAAGACCAAGAGATAAAAAAACATGAGAGGTAGCCCGATCAAGCTCCTGGTGGTCCGCCAGTTTGCTGTGCCAAAAACCCGAACTCCTCTAATCCGGTTTACTTGCCGATCGGTTCAACAAAAACCGGAGGAAAAGAAGTAAAATAGAGGTGCTCGAACACTTGAAGGGGAAAGCGACAACAACTTTCATGGTCAAGGAAACAAGAAGAAAAAAAAATAGAAAGGAAAAAGAAAGGGGAAGCGGCCAACGCCTACTGCAGCTGTTGTGCTTCACGCACATATAGGAGGGAAAAGAAATGAGGAAAATAATAGGAAGGTTCCCTTTACACTTTCCACAATGCTAAAGGGTCCTTTTTCCATATAAATTTGTCCATCCATCACCATCAAGTGTCCCACTACTTTACACAAGTTTATCTCTTCCAAATGAGATTCAAATTGAGGTGAAATTCTAAGCTTTAGGCCTTCCTACGAAATTACTTCATTTCTAGAAGCCTTTCCTCTTTTCATTTTACCATCTTACCACTTTAGTTAATAGGGTCAAGTCCCCATTCAAGTTCTTATAACTCCTTTCCAAATGTCCCACATTAAAGGTGGCATTTCCCTTATTTAAAATGTGGCATTTCCCTTATTCTTTTAATTTGCTACTCTTGCCCATTTTCCGCTAATAATTCTCGTTGTCCATAAACTTTGAAAAGATGCAACAACATTCCCCGGGATTATTTGTAACACGTGAGAGTTCTCAATTTCTGAAATCAGCACCATTTCCTTGGTTAATTTCAGTCTAATGTGATTTTAGCGCAACATAAACTATCAGGTAGTTTTTGGGAATTTTCGATGCAAATAACCCGTGGTCGATTATTCCTGAGCCACAATGTACATCTTCAACGCATTAGCGACTCTCGGTTGTCGTGAAAAATCTCGAGGTTTTAATTACGAGCACAAGGTACCAAAACGACACAAAAATCGATTTAGTGCCGATCAATGAAAATTTTGTAATTAAATGGAATCACCCATGCCTAATTATATATCTCTATTGAATCGACATATTTCCAGTCTCTGATAGATTTTTTACTGTGCCGAAATGATCCTTGTAGACTAACACGGTCGAGTAGTCTATTCCTGGTCGAATTCTCAAGTCTGTCGCATCAAAATCCTTTAATAACTTTCCCGACTAGTCTAGTTATCTCATGAGTGATCAGCTCAGAGAATAACATTATAAGCACGTTGACGAAAAGCCCGATTTATTTAATTGAAAACAGAAGTAAAAAATCAGACTGTCACAATATTAGTGGACTTGCAATATACAGATACGCAAAAAATTGATGTACGATACATTAACAAAAATGCTTAGATTAGGCAAAACTAAAATTTCATATTAGAAAGTTGCAGTTATGCAATTGAAGGGAATCCAGACAGCTCCAAAAGTAAAGTGTAAATTCATTAATATCTTTGTAATGAAGAGCAAAAATGATGTTTTAATCGGGTGCATCGCAAAGGTCTTCATTCGAGGAAACTATGAGACATTATACATATTAGTGGACTTGCCTGAACTCACGTACGTTCATGTATCTCACCTTAGATGTGGCCTATCAATAAGGCCACTGATGTGAATAATTTTCTTGATAGAGAGAGATATGATGATGACCAAGTTTGCATTGCATTTGTCTAACGTAACAAACAGAAGATTCCTCGGATGAATACGAATCCAAAAATATACATAGTGGTGCCAAAAATAATACTCGGTATATTTTTGGATTCATATTCATCCAAGAATCTTTTATTTGTTGCGTTAGGCAAATGCAATGCAAACTTGGTCATCATCTCTCTCTCTAGAAAAATATTCACATCAATGGCCTTATTGACAGGCGGTGAGATACATGAACGTACGTGAGTTCAAGCAAGTCCACAGTCTCTCCTCTGCTCAGGATCCAACAATGTCCTGCTCAGTAAAACAGAGCAAGAAGAATACCACAGTTCCCCAGATCAAGAAGATTGCTCAATCTTGATATTCATCGCACTTGTTCTCGTAAAAAAGGATGTGCTATGATTTTGGTTCTTTGAAAACTGAGCGGCAGCAGGTTGTGGACTAGCTATGGCGGCACTGAAACTCGATGATTTCCCCGGGTCACTTCATTTAGATTCAGACACATGTAATAGGGAACCTGGCTTCAATGAAAAAAGATCATGTGGATTTGGAAGTGGAAACTTCACAGGCAGTGGACTTTCCATTTTAGTAAGTCCTCTGGCCGCAGCTTCATACATCTGGAAAAGTGCTTTTGTCAGCATACGTGCAATGTCATGCATAAGATGATAACTTAAGTAGCCAAATCATTTACCTTCTTTTCCAAGTTGTAGATCTTCCAGTACCCTCACATCTCAAATGGAATGACTAATTTTTGTATTACTTAAAAATATATCAACAAAGTCGCATTAGTGTCGGAAATACATAAATGCTAAACAAACATATGTGAGAACAAAGTACCAATCAAGTATATGACAGATTTACGCACATGTGGCTCTTCATAGAGCTGGCAATTATCTGTTTGTGCTTCCAGCCTTACCTGTAACTACAAATGTTTACATGCTCAGCTTAATTTGTGAAATCAGATAGGTAATCAAGAAACGAAGCAAGCAAAAGATCAGGGTATCCCACCCCTTCAGGCACCCCATTCCAGCAAGCTAGTTCTTCAGCTCGGACACAGCCAACCACTTCGACACACCTTTTTCATAGGCAAAACATTCCAATTGTCAACGCATTTGTTGAGCACCAATTCTATGATGCAGAATCTACCATTAGAAACTCTACTCAACAAAGAGCTCAGATAAAACAGAAATTCATGCAGGTGAGATGGAGCAATAAAAGCATCCATATATCTACACGTTTTTCTATCAAAACATACATCAAACTGCTATTCAGCCAAGAAATCCATCAAAGGATGATTTGACTTTTCAAGAACTTGTAAATAGGAGCTTAAATGCTCTTTCAAGACAAATAAGTTGAAGTATGTTACTCAGTTGCAGCATGGATTGAAGAAAATCGAAGCTCTCCCTTTGAATACCTAGTAGCCTTGAGACGGGATAGTGATCACAGAACTTAATTTGAGTAATCTCATTCACTGCATATATCTCCCTATAGAACTCCTCCATGGCTTTGATAGTAGATTCATCTGAAACTTTGCCAGCAGCATGGATTCAAAGGCAACCTTCACAGATGATGTGCTATACAGTCAGAGATGAAAAGGAAAAGGAAAAGCAAATTCAATCTTCTTCAACGAGATGCTAGCAGTGTATTGGCTCCATTAATTATTGCAGCAGAGTGATGCGTATTTTTATGGAACAGAAAACCTGATATGCACACCAAACAGCACTCTCTGCTGGATACTTTACATGTCACTTAAGCAGGGATTCTCTCCTAAATGCAATTCTAATCATGATGCAGTTTTCTCAAATGTAACAAAAATCTTAGTATCCTTATAAATCCTTCATAGGCACGAGCTTTGCACATAGACTGTCTGAACTTCTAAACTCAAAAGTTTTACACAATGTTTGAAACAAAGTATTGATTATATAAGCCGAGAGTAGCATTCTCATTTCTCGTGCCTATCTTAGTGAATGTGCAAAATGTTTGTGCTAGGTATTAAAGATACACCACGTCATTCCATTCTCAGTTACACAAACTTTCAGCAATAGTAAGTCAACCCTCATCAACTTCTTACACAGCTGATGTGCACTTGCTTGAGATGAGAACTTTGATTTTCCAACATTCTTAAAAAAATAAAATGCATAACCTCGATCGTATCAGTCCATATATTGGTTTTCTATTCGTTCGTGCTGTTATTTATCTGCAAACCTATCGGGCAGTTTTCTATAAACTTGCGAAGCATGAAAACATCGGTGCCGCACAGAAAGGTCAACAAAAGTCGAACACAGATTTTGCGCCGAACAAAAGGCCCTTCTCTCTCTCGAGTGCTATGAGTAAACAATGTCCAATTTCAGCAGTTAACCTGCTCTCCCTTGCAGTCTCTTCGGGTTCTCTCACCTTTCACTGTATCCTTTGAACTCCACAATCCAAAACAGAACTTGGTAATAGAAAACTAAACAATCGCCGAAAACTTCAAGAGCCCAGATAGGAAAACACTGTGAACAGATCAAATTAATAGATCAAAGTGCTTAATGAACAAATTCACTCCTTTCTCGTTCAAGACTATGCGACGGCTAAAGAACAAAAAAGGTTGGAACTTCGGCGCGAAATTAGAAGTATGAAAAAGAGTCTCGAAACCGAACCTCGAATTGGGGCAGACCAAGCCCTGCCCTCGATGCGCTTGATCCCGTACACGAGCAGAGAAGCCCATGGCTGATGCATCATCAGGCACGGGTTCCGGTAATTCCCCTGGTTCCGACTCTCCATGGCTGTTCCTTCTTCAGCTTTCGACAAACAAAGATCTGGGTTTTCTCGGGGCTGCGTGATTTTCTCAAGAATCTGAAGGAAAGATTCCTGGGCGCCGGGAAAGAAGCCGGACAAAATTCTAGCGACGAGCTGCTAATTTCTACGTTCGGTGTTATCGGTTTTCTTTCTCCTTCTCTTGATTGGCGAAACTCTGTCTGCTTTCCATTTGCTAAAATATGTAAAACAAAAATCCGACGTTGAAGAAGCTATGGATACCGACTAGATGGTAAAATCGCCTAGGCATCCATTTTAATATTGTTTCTCAAAGGTAGTCTTGATAGTGTGGCAAAATGAAAAGATAATCTTGAAAGCAAGGAGGCAACCTGGCAAATTTAACGTTCCTACAGAAATGTTAAATACCTTCTTGCGAAATGGATGATTTCGAGCTTGCCAAATATAGTATAAGCTAATTATTCAGATTCAATTTCACCTAAATTGTCCGAAAGTTCCCATCTTGAAGCTCCTTGATAGCCCAACGAGATTTGGGCTTGACGAGGAAAGCCTGCCACGATGTTTGGTCTGGTGACATGGGTTTTGCTTCCCGGTGGTTTGGAGCCATTCTAAATACGAGCTTGAATTTCCAACTATTCCTCAACTTCAGAAAGCCCCCGCAACATAGATTTGGTCGTGCCATGACTTGAGATAATGCCGGGTGTTGCTCATATTAGCACCGTGGTGAATTGATGCCAACGGACTGACCCAAATCAGTAGTAACTATGGCTCCATTGCAGGCGTAGAACTTCTATAATAACTCAGCTATATAGATCAATATGATGAATGGATATGATCATGTTGATTAATGCTTATGATCATATTGGTCTATTGAGTCTATTTAAGAATATTTTTGTTATGCGATAATGAAAACAAATCTAGAGTGAAACTACTGTTGAGGTTGGACTACCAAACTATATTGTCTTAGCAAAATCAGCCGAAAATCCGTTTGGTAAAGAAGATAAAAATGCAGCTCCGATTTTCTATGAAGTTTTAAAAACCGATTTACTAAAAAACTACCTTTTAAGGATTTTTTACATCGTTGGTTCGCCATCCTCTGCGCCTCTAGGGGCCGTGATTACTTTGACTTTGGGGAACCTAGGCAGAGCCAAGGAGGTTTAAGGGTTCACGGTTGCTCATTATGCCACTTAAGCAATTTGAACGGCCATTAAGGGAAAGACTTGACTCAACAATTTATGTAAGTTAGAAAACTTTTTTTTTTTGAACAGATGTAAGTTAGAAAACTTAATCACACCAAAATCATTGAGAAAATGTCAAAACTTTTTTTTTCCAGGAAAGCAAAGACACAATTTTTCCTTGGATATTCAAGGCACGTTTGGCAACGGTTCTGTTCAGGGAATAATTTTTTATCAAAAATGATTTTTTTTTTTCCTTCCGAACAATTTCTGAATATAAGAACGTGTTTGGTAACTGTAAAAAATTATATTCCTGAATAGAAATTCGTTTAGTAAAATTGTATAATTTTGTTGTTTCTTTTAATTTTTTAGTATTTTTATTATCTTTTTTCTTTTTTTCGTTTTTCTTTTTTCTTCCTCCTTTACGGCCGGTCACTGGCCACAGCGGCGGCCTACAATCGACTAGGCAAGGTCCAACGAGTTTGCCAAAGCCTCGTCAGTGGCCTCAGTGGCCTAGCGAGGCTCGACCTCACCTAGGTGGCACGAGGTCGGCCTCACCATGGCTCGGCGTCACCGGCCATGGTTGAGACCGGTGACCAGCCAAAAGGAACAAGAAGGAAAGAAAAGAGAAGAAAAGAGAAGAAGAGAAAAGAGAAAAAAAAATTTGTTTCCGTGAACAAGAAATAATTTTTTTCTACTTCTTGTTTTACATTCCAAATCTATTTCGAAAACAAAAGTTATACCAAACAAATTTCTATTTTTTTTTTCATTCCCCGAAACAAAAAAACAGAAATATTTATTCTGGGGAACAAAAACAACTTTTACCAAACAAGCCTTTAATCAAATAAGTTGTTCTCTGTAGTTGCAAGAAGGCAACGACGTTAACAGAGAAAAATTCCACGGTGCATTTCGGCGAAAGTCATCGACAAGGCGTTTTTCTTGCCCACTTCAACTCAAATCCCGCATTTTCTGCTGACTGGACTGTGAGTTGACCAGTCTCGCAAGAGTAGAAAATTGCCAATTCCCATCTGTCGGCCGGGTGAAAGCAATAGTGCAATATAAAATTCTACCACTAGGGTCCAATTAAATGCGGCTGGCTTGACTTGGCAATTTGATATGCTGTCGCAACTAGTGGTGTGCCATTGGAGTTGAGAAGTCATTGGAAGACTGCCGAATGGACGAGCTCAAAGCCCATTTAGATGTTCATTCAAAGGATTCTTTCTTTTGGTCTCAGACGGTACTAGCAAACTGCTATAACTGATTTCCTTCTTGCCTGAGTCTTGATCTCGTGAGATCAGTGAGCAAGAGAAAAATGGCAGAATCCGCAGCATCCCTTTTGGTTGAGAAGCTTGCTATGTTTGTTGAGAAAGAGGGAAATTTATGGAAAGGGATACGTGGAGAAATTGAGCTCATCAGAGATGAATTTGAGCGCATGAAGGCCTTCTTGGAACGTGTTGAGTCATTGAAAGACGTTGACTCTAAGTTGAAGGTATAGGTGAAACAAGTCAGTGATGTTGCATATGATGTAGATGATATTCTCGATGAATTCACTCTCCACTTGGCAAGAGATTATGGAGATTAAGCTATCCATAGACAACTTGAAAGAACGCCGTCATCTCTCCTCCAAAATAACAGATTCAAGGCAAAAGTCATCAGCATTGGCAAAGGGCATTGACGATACTATTTCCAGTCATATTGCACGGAGCAAAGTGCCATCACATCCACTGGAGGCACCTCATGGCACGATCTCAAGGAGGACGCTTTTCTAGTCAAGGAAGGTGAACTAGTGGGGATTGATGAGGCGAGTGAAGAGATTATTAAGTGGCTTGTTGACGAAGCACCCAGACTTCAAGTTGTATCAATCTTATGGATGGATGGTTTAGGGAAGACCACTCTGGCAGGACGAGTCTACGACAATCAGCAAGTAAAAGCCTACTTCCAGAGCCATGCATGGATCAATGTCTCCCAATCTTATAAGATTGAGGATATTTTGAGGGACATGATTGTATAGCTTCGTGGAGAAGTGAATCTCTACCTAGTATCCTCTTAATCACTAGAAGAAATCTACCATTACTAAAGAAGTATCGCTTCTCAAATATAGAATTCTACACCGGATCCAAAGATTTGTGGAAATCATACTTAAAACAAAAATAAGCATCCAAGTTCTAGCATTAATGAATGACACCAGTGACTGAATGAGCCATTGAGAAGGGTTCGTTTTAGGATGACACAATGCTAATTAACCTTTTATAGCCTATAATTTTCAAAATAATAGGTCGAGCCAGGCGAGGGGTGAGCAACAAGCGACGTGCGAGAGTGGGGCGAGTGGCGAGCGAACGACGTGCAGGAGTGGGGGGACCGCAAGCGACAAGTGGGAGTGAGGCAAGCATTGAGTGTTGCTCACGAAGAGGGTTTTTAAATTTCTAATTAGGGCTTTATTCTTTCGGATTTACTTAGCAAAGATAAAAGAGAAAGAAGAGGACAAAACAAAATGCTGGAGGAGGAGGACTCGTTAGCACCATTAACGTTATGTTAGGGTTATAGACTTCAGAATAGACAAAAGAATATTATTATAACGTATTGAATATATAATGTGTATAATATATAATATCTATAGGGTTGATCTGGGTTGCACAAACCCTAAACTCTCATAACCGATGACCAACATGCACAATGCAGGGTTCAACGATCCCAGGACCAAGGATCGACCTAGTTTCCCTAGGAATCGGCCCACAACCTGTAGGATTAGACTGGTTTAAGGACAATCCAGGGTCAACTCTACAACAATGTTCACCCATAGTTCAATCAATCAAAAGTTTATGAACTTAAGCCCCTGTCTCCAAAAGAATCATGGTCCTTATTCTACAAGAAAGCCTTCTATGGGAATCCTGTCATCCTCACCTAGAACACCTTTCTCGACAGATTTTGAAAAAATGCGAGAGTTTGCTGCATGCCATAGTGGTAATTGGTGGTCTTCTCTTTGCAAAAGATGCCCAAGAATGGGAGATAATTTCTAGTAGCCTTGTCACAAAACTAGAAAGCAATGACAAGATGCAAAATATTAGGAAAATCCTCAATTTGAGCTACAATGGTTTGCATTGTAACTTGAAAATCCGTTTTTTGTACTTGGAGTATTTCTAGAGGATCATGTGATTGAGTGTGTGAGACTCATCCATCTGTGGATTGCAGAAGAATTTGTTGAGGAAAGAGAAGGGATGACAAAGGAGCAGGTTGCTGAAAGATAGCTGAATGAGCTTATAAATAGAAATTTGGTGCAAATTGCAAAAATAATTATGTTCAGAAGGCTAAGACGCTACAGGGTACATGACCTAATCTGTGAAAGTATCCTTTCTAGGCTAAGGGGTGAAAACTTTGTTTCTTTCGCATTTGAGCAAAAAAAAAAAAGAATTGTAGGAAAAAGTTCGACGTCTATCAGTCCAACACACTTACAACATCCCACCAAAATAGCTAAATCTCCCCTGCTTACACTCTCTGCATATTTTTTATTTTGGAAAATTATTGTCCTCAAATGAGCAATTCTTCACAATCGGCTCTAAGATGTTGAGGGTGTTAGATCTGAGCGGTTCATCCCTTCACAAGTTCTCCCCACAAATACTAGATCCATTCCACTTGAATGATCTAAGTTTGAGAGGGACGTGCGAGAGTAGGGCGAGTGGCGAGCGAATGACATGTAGGAGTGGGGCGAGCCGCGAGCGACGAGCGGGAGCGAGGCAAGCGTCAAGTGTTGCTCACGAAGAGGGTTTTTAAATTTCTAATTAGGGCTTTATTCTTTCGGATTTACTTAGCAAAGATAAAAGAGAAAGAAGAGGACAAAACAAAATGCTAGAGGAGGAAGACTAGTTAACACCATTAACATTATGTTAGGGTTATAGACTTTAGAATAGATAAAATAATATTATTATAACGTATTAAATATATAACGTGTGTAATATATAATATCTATAGGGTTGATCTGGGTTGCACCAACCCTAAACTCTCATAACCGAGGACCAACACGCACAATGCAGGGTTCAGCGATCCCAAGACTAAGGATCGACCCAGTCTCCCTAGGAATCGGCCCATGACCTGTAGGATTAGACTGGTTCAAGGTCAATCCAGGGTCAACCCTAGAACAATGTTCACCCATAGTTCAATCAATCAAAAGTTTATAAACTTAAGCCCCTGTCTCCAAAAAAATCATGGTCCTTATTCTACAAGAAAGCCTTCTATGGGAATCCTATCCTCCTCACCTAGAACACCTTTCTCGACAGATTTTGAAAGCGAGAGTTTGCTGCTTGCCATAGTGGCAATTGGTGGTCTTCTCTTTGCAAAAGATGCCCAAGAATGGGAGATAATTTCTAGTAGCCTTGTCACAGAACTAGAAAGCAATGACAAGATGCAATATATTAGGAAAATCCTCAACTTGAGCTACAAAGGTTTTCATTATAACTTGAAAATCTGTTTTTTGTACTTGGGAGTATTTCCAGAGGATCATGTGATTAAGTGTGTGAGACTCATCCGTCTGTGGATTGCAGAAGAATTTGTTGAGGAAAGAGAAGGAATGACAAAGGAGCGGTTGCTGAAAGATAGCTGAAGGAGCTTATAAATAGAAGTTTGGCACAAATTGCAAAAACAATTACGTTCAGAAGGTTAAGACTTTACAAGGTACATGACCTAATCTGTGAAAATATCCTTTCTAGGCTAAGGGGTGAAAACTTTGTTTCTTTCGCATTTGAGCAAAAAATAGAATTGCACGAAAAAGTTCGACGTCAATCAATCCAACACACTTGTGACATCCCACCAAAATAGCCAAATCTCCTCTGCTTACACTCTCGGCATATTTTTTATTTTGGAAAATTGTTGTCCTCAGATGAGCAATTCTTCCCAATCGGCTCTAAGATGTCGAGGGTGTTAGATCTGAGTGGTTCATCCCTTCACAAGTTCTCCCCACAGACACTAGTTCTGTTCCACTTGAATTATCTAAATTTGAGAGGGACATGCGAGAATGGGGCAAGTGGCGTGCGAGAGTGGGGCGAGTGGCGAGCGAACTACATGTAGGAGTGGGGCGAGCCACGAGTGACGAGCGGGAGCGAGGCGAGCATCGAGTGTTGCTCACGAAGAGGGTTTTTAAATTTCTAATTAGGGCTTTATTCTTTCGGATTTACTTAGCAAAGATAAAAGAGAAAGAAGAGGACAAAACATAACTCTGGAGGAGGAGGACTGGTTAACACCATTAACGTTATGTTAAGGTTATAGACTTTAGAATAGATAAAATAATATTATTATAACGTATTAAATATATAACGTGTGTAATATATAATATCTATAGGGTTGATCTGGGTTGCACCAACCCTATACTCTCGTAACCGAGGACCAACACGCATAATGCAGGGTTCAGCGATCCCAGGACTAAGGATTGACCCAGTCTCCCTAGGAATCGGCCCACGACCTGTAGGATTAGATTGGTTCAAGGTCAATCCAAGGTCAAACCTAGAACAATGTTCACCCATAGTTCAATCAATCAAAAGTTTATAAACTTAAGCCCCTATCTCCAAAACAATCATGGTCCTTATTCTACAAGAAAGCCTTCTATGGGAATCCTGTTGTCCTCACCTATAACACCTTTCTCGACGGATTTTGAAAAAATGTGAGAGTTTGCCGCTTGTCATAGTGGCAATTGGTGGTCTTCTCTTTGCAAAAGATGCCCAAGAATGGGAGATAATTTCTAGTAGCCTTGTCACAGAACTAGAAAGCAATGAAAAGATGCAAAATATTAGGAAAATCCTCAACTTGAGCTACAATGGTTTGCATTATAACTTGAAAATCTACTTTTTGTACTTGGGAGTATTTCCAGAGGATCGTGTGATTGAGTGTGTGAGACTCATCCGTATGTGGATTGCAGAAGAATTTGTTGAGGAAAGAGAAGGGATGACAAAGGAGCAGGTTGCTGAAAGATAGCTGAAGGAGCTTATAAATAGAAGTTTGGTGCAAATTGCAAAAACAATTATGTTCGAAAGACTAAGACGCTACAGGTACATGACCTAATCTGTGAAAGTATCCTTTCCAGGCTAAGGGGTGGAAACTTTGTTTCTTTCACATTTGAGCAAAAAAAAGAATTGCAGGAAAAAGTTCGACGTCTATCAGTCCAACACACTTGCAACATCCCACCAAAATAGCTAAATCTCCCCTGCTTACACTCTTGGCATATTTTTTTATTTTGGAAAATTTGTTGTCCTCAGATGAGCAATTCTTCCCGATCAACTCTAAGATGTTGAGGGTGTCAGATCTGAGTGGTTCATCCCTTCACAAGTTCTCCCCACAGATACTAGTTCTGTTCCACTTGAATTATCTAAGTTTGAGAGGGACCAACATGTGCATCATTCCTAGGTCAATTAGGAAACTCCAAAATTTGGAGATCTAGATCTTAAACACACATTGGTTTCTAAGCTACTTGTGGAGATAACCAAGCTCAAGAAATTGCAATATATGTTGATGTACAGTTATACTAGAATGATAACCTTAGGTTTTTTAAGGGATTTATAGCTCCCCTGGGCATTGGAGTGCTAGTATCATTGCAGAAATTGACTTGTAAAAAAGCTAGAGGTGGTCAGAGTAAGATTACAATGCAAGAGCTATGAGAGTTAATTGAACTAACGAGGCTGGGTGTAATGGATCTTAAGACAGATTATGCAAAAGAACTACGCCATGCCCTTGAGAAGATGATCAACCTTCGAATACTAAGGGTGCATTTAGGAGTAGCTTTTGGAAGAGACTTTAGACACCCAAAGTCTCTTGGGCCAAACATTGTATTTGGCAAAAATTTTGCAAACCTCATTGGAGAAAAGTGGGCATTTAAGGTGCATTTGGGAATAGCATTTGCAAGGGACTTTGGAGAGGACCAATAGGTGTTTGGCAAAATTTTTGTAAACCCCATTAGAGAAAAGTGGGCATTTAGAAGGCTGAAAGCCCAAGGCAAGTCCAAGGCTACCTTAGGCTTTCAGCTTTCTTGGCATTGCCACGCCGGTACTATACACTCCTTTTTAATTCCTTAAAATTGTCCTCACAAACTTTTTATTTTACCATTTTTGCCCTTGTTATGTGACACTGTTCATCTTCTCCATTGAGAGTGGCTGACGATGGCTAGAGGGACGTCGGCGTGGTAACAACGACCTAGGCGACCGTCACCGAAGAGTCGGACAACCTCCGCAAGTCGCGCCATCACGCAACCCCTCATGAGTCGCAACACCTCAAATATGAGTCACCGCGACCCAGAACCTCGTCGAGCTAGGTCGCGTGACCCCCAACAAGTCACGGCGACCCACGACTCAAATCCGGGTTGTGGGGACCCAGATCTGGGTTCACTGCGACTCAGATTTACTCAGCAGCGGTAAAGAATCGATGACACGGAGGGCGAGGGAGCAAAGGGTGTCCTCATGGCCGGCAGTGATGACGGCAAGGGAGGCATCAGTGACACAGGGGCAGAGGGACACGTTGAAGGCGGCAACATTGGGGCAATGAGCGAGGGTAGTGAGGAGGTGCTTGATACAGAAGGGGCGGAGGAACTTGCGATGGCGGGACTCATCGACGTGGAAGGAGCAACATATGAGGGAGGACTTGCAGTCAAGTAGGTCCCAATCGAGGAAGTCGACGATCAGGAGGATGATCTCCTCGAAAAGGAGGTTGAAGAGGGCGGAGCCCTCTAGCATTGGGACTGTTAGGCTTCTGCTTCTTCATGGTCGCAGAGAAGAGAGATTGAGATGGTGGAGAAGAAGATGGAGGAAAAAATGGTGGTGGTTAAGATGAAGAAGAGGAGAAGATGTTGTCTCTGACGACTGCCTGAGATCTTGCAACCTAATACATTAACTGTCAGCAACAGATTTCGACTGCTACCAATAGTAGCCTATCCTTCGCTAGCCAACTATTTTTTTCTTTTTTTTTAATCACAAAAGTCCTTTGGAAATATAAATTTCTCCAAATACTATTTTGCTCAAAGGTACTTCCCAATAGACTTACAAACTATAATTTACCAAATGCACTTTTAGAAGGCTGAAAGCTCAAAGTTGCCTAGGATCTACCTTGGGCTTTCAACTTTCTAGGCATGCCCACACTAGTACTATGCAATCCTTTTTTTCTCGAAATTGTCCTCACGAACTTTTTGCTTTTCTATTTTTGCCCTCGTTATGTGACACCATTCATCTTCTCCATTGAGGGTGGCCGGCTTGGTTGTACCTAGCTATGAGGGGCTGACCACGACTAGAGAGATGCTGGTGTGGTCACAACGACTCAGGTGACCATCGTCAGAGAGTCAGGCGACCTCCACAAGTCGCAGCATCACACGACCCCTCATGAGTCGTGGTGACCAGATATTTGAGTTGTCTCGCGACCACGGCAAAGGGCTGTTGATATGGGTCGCGCGATCCCCCGCCAATCACAACGACCTAAATCTGGGTCACTATGACTCAAATCTAGGTCACCACTACCTAGATTTGGGTTCACGATGACCAGATCTGGGTTCGTGGGGACTTAGATTAGCCTGGTGATGATGAAGAATTGGTGACGTGGAGGGCGAGGGAGCAAAGGGCGTCCTCACAGGCAACGGCGGCAACAACGAGGGAGGCGTTAGTGATGCGGAGGTAAAGGTACATGTCGAGGGTGGTAGCATTGGGGCAACAAGCGAAGGTGGTGGGGAGGCACTCGGTGCGGAAGGGGCGGAGGAACTTGAGGTGGTGGGACTCGTCAGCGTGGAAAGAGCAGCAGATGAGGGAGGACTTGCAGTCGAACAAGTCTCAATCAAGGAAGTCGACGATTAGGAGGACGATCTCCTCGGACAGGAGATCGAAGAGGGTGGAGCCCTCTGGCGTCGAGACTGTCGGGCTTCTGCTTCTTCATGGTCATAGAGAAGAGAGATTGAGATGGTGGAGAAGATGGTGGTGGTTAAGATGAAGAGGAGGAGAAGATGTTGTCCCTGGCGGTTGCCTAAGATCTTGCAACTTAATACGTCGACCGCCGGCAACAGATTTCGAGCGCTGCCAACAGCCGCCTACCCTTCACCAGCCACCTATTTTTTTCCTTTTTTTAATCACAAATGACATTTGTGAATATAAATTTCTCCAAATACTATTTTGCTCAAAGGTATTTCCCAATAGACTTACAAATTATAATTTACCCAACGCGATTTACATTTTAGAAAACTCTTTTAACTTAAAGTCCTTTGTATTTTCTCAAATGTTTTCCTAAAAGTCCAACCAAACGCATCATAAGTGCGACAGTAGAAAGTGAGCTCGAAGTTATTGATTTAGATTTTCTATCTTCATCTCCCTTGCTCCATCGGACTCTAACTATCAAAGGATGTTAAAAGAAGCTGCCTTGTTGGCTTCCTCTAATGAACAATCGGGCCAAAATGAGTTTGGCATGGACCGGATTGGAATCCAACCCCCCAATTGCTATCCAGGATTTGCCCAATCTCGTGGAGCTTAGTCTAATGGATGCCTTTGATGAGAAAATAATGATTTTTGGAGATAGAGGGTTCCAAAGCTCAAGAATTTGTTCCTCGTCCATCTGAAAAATCTAAGATTTGTGTCGATGAATGGTCAAGCAATGCCTTGCCTTAATAGTCTCTCCATTAGTAGATGCAAGCACTTGGGCTAGCAATCATTACTGGTTGTCATCCGCGGCCTCATCCTCCTAAAGCATCTCCGCTTCCATGAGATTCTAGAAGAATTTGCTCTTGCGTTCTATCAATATAGCGACAGCAGAATAAGGAAGGGTATTCTGCGAAAGTACTATGAGGAGGTGATGGAACATAACCCAGAAGTTTATGTTATCTAGTTGGAAAGGCATTAGTAGGTACAATATGATCTTAACCTCGATTCCTATAATGCCATCGAGGACAGGATGATGAACCGCGTTGAGGTTCTTCCTAAAGTTTCGTAGATCAGAGTGATGTTATTGGGCCCTACCAGTCCACTTGGTCCATCATTGATCCCTAGAGGACCCTCATCACGAGAAAGAAGATCCTCTCGTGCTTTTATGATTTCTTCCATTATCAATATTTTCATCAATACTTTTCAATACTTTTATGTTCGAATTTAGTATCCTTAATCCTAGGAGCCATCTTCTTCTTGTTGTTGTTATCTTATTTAGTGATGAGTACATTTGCTTCTTATTTTCTACATTTGTTGTATGAACTTTGATTTTGTTTTAGCCTACATGAAGGCAAAAGAGTGATTTGACCAAAAACAATGAAAAGAATTGCAATTTTCTTCTTGAAAATCACATGCTAGGCATGTGCAAAACGGAAAAATATACGGAGGATTGATGGATGTAATAAAATGGAAATTCAGTAGAGTTTTAATTAATAATCAAATATTCGCTAGCAAACATCTGGGGTTTTGTGTTATTTCTTCTTCACTCATGCGAATTATTTTTTAACCTTTCTAATACTTAGATATGCATTATTTATGCCACATATTACAGATTAACTCTTCATTAATCCAAATAATATTTGTCCAAAGGTTTGGTAAATATTCATAAAATTCTAAACGCAAGTGAACGTGTCGAATAAATAATATAATGATGAGAAAGAGTATCATTCTACGGAGATTAATGATTAACAAACTAATTAAATAATAAAAATAGATTAATTCTAAAATTTATCTAACAAATCAAAATAGGATTGAGAATAAACTAAAACTAAAAATCTTTAAAGCAAAATTTGGAGACTAAATGTAGTAAATCAATCAAATAAA
Organism: Eucalyptus sp. ANBG9806169; assembly: GCA_014182395.1. Taxonomy (NCBI): domain Eukaryota; kingdom Viridiplantae; phylum Streptophyta; class Magnoliopsida; order Myrtales; family Myrtaceae; genus Eucalyptus; species Eucalyptus sp. ANBG9806169. Next base: position 39,150,114 of record CM024580.1, on the reverse strand, counting down.
TATGTTAGAGTATCCGATTTCACCATGACCACTAGATATAAATTTCAGATTATTGCGCGAAAAGGATATCAAATATGTGATAGAGGAATTTCCTAATCTATTTATTATCATCTCTCTAGGTATAACAAACCCACTCAATTTATTAATCAACTATATCTCTATGTGAATTTAAATAAATATAAGTGCATTAAAATCTATTAATATTCCCGACTTACAAGGAGTCTTCCGGATCATCTTATTACCAAAAACTACACAAATACCATCCACATTTAATTCATGATTATATATTATAATGAGCGATTACATATTATCACTTCTCAGTTTCAAACATACATATCAGATTATTCAAGTGGTGGCCAGTCACTTAAAAACATTAAGTACAATAATATATAATTCACATGAATGAAATCACTTACACGCATAAAAATCTAGAAATTCACATCATCATGGTTGGGCTATATCGTAGCCCTAACAAAAGAAAATTAGAATATAGTAGAAGAAGAAATAAATGTATAAATCAAACCTAGTATCTTGAATCAAAGAATAAAAATTATGTCGCCGCTTTTATCTTCTCTTCAAAATATTTGAAAAACTCTCAGAACAATGAAAAACAATCTCTAAAAAAAACATATCTATCAATATTATCCTATTTGTAGGATATATTCAAGAATCCTAACAAAATGCAATTGCTTAATTTTTGGCATAAAATCAAGAAATAAATCGTAGAATCCTTAATTTGGTATCCATCTTCCAACGCCTTTCTAATTTGAATTCCTGACCGAATTTTCCTCTCCTTCTTTTTGCCCTTTTTTTTTTCCTTATTTTCTCCATATTTTATTATTTTGCATAAACAAGGAAGATTTGGGTAAATAGAAGGAAATCCAAATATTTTCTAAAGAATATTGCATTATAATGTACCATGTTTGTTGCTTAAAATAGGTAAAATAACTTTATTATTATAGAGTTATCAGTATACAAGTATGGGATAAATCTATAAAACATATTAATGGACTAGCAAAATATAGATACGCGAAGAATTGATATAAGGCACATTAACAAAAATTCTTAGATTAGGCGACTCTAAAATTTCAGATTAGAAAAGTCGCAATTAGTCAAGTGAAGGGAATGCAGATAGCCACAAAAGTAAAATGTAAATTCACTAGTATCTTTGTAATGAAGAGTAAAATGATGTTTTAATCTTGTGCATCGTAAATGTCTTCTATTGCTATGGATTCATTGCGTATTCTTTCAATTTATTCTCTTTTCCATACAACATATAAAGACTATGTTGGGCCCACTGGAAAGGAACTATCGATTCGTGAGCACCATTGCATCCATTATCCAACTAGATTTGGCATGAGTTTTGATGAAAATAAAAAAATAAAAAACCTCAAAGAGACAAGACTGAAAGATTTTGGTGGACCACATGTAATTGCTTTACAAGCTTAAATTGTTAGATGATGAAGTTATTGTTTGATAACATTCTAACACTTCCTCTCATGCGTAAATTGAACCATGACCTAAGACTAAACGTGAAAATATACTGTAAGGGAGGCAAATAATAGACTTGGAAAGATTTGAATTCGGACCTCCTGCTTTTATATAATAAGCTTAAGGTGTTAGATGAAAACATGGTTTATTATTTAAATATTCTAAGAAAATACTATATTTTACAGAAGCATGTATTGTGGCTGCAAGATTGGGACTTCTTCTACAAAATTGAATAGAGGACTCAATTAACTTTCTTTTATGTAAGACAGCCAGGCAAATGCTCCTTGTACTATTCTCTTTTATGTAAGGATAGACAGTTATAGGGATAGAGCAACAAAATTGACTTCTAAAACCTTTTGTTTATTGCAAATAATTCAAATGCACCTCGGGAATTTAATAAGCTTAGACCTTAAGATTGTAGCACTAGTAGCTAAACTTTCCCCCTCTCCACAATTTTGCAATCATTCAAGTAGACCTATTCGCTTCGTGATCTAACCTCTCTCATGTTAAATCATGTCTCAAGTTGAACCATGTACAAAACCAAACCGATTAGAGAATGTTTATTGATTTGATTAATTGAATCTGTTAGGAAAGAAATCCCACAACTCATCATTAGCTTTTAAGCGAAAGTTGGTCCTGCTGGATATGGTGATGGGCTTGGAATTAAATTCTCTTTTGACAATCTCTCTAGATGAAGGTGTAAGAGTTTTCCTGATGTGGACTACATTAATTGATATTGTAATTTACCGTTTAACGTTTACCGTTTTACGGGGATTGGTCTAAGGTGAGATAGAAGGTTTCTTAATTAGTCTAATATGGACTGGCTAGTGTGGGCCGAGTTGAGCATGGCCCGTAATGAGGGGGCCTAGCTGGAAACTCTATAAATAGCGCTAAGTCTCTCCCCTAACCCGAATTCTCACATGTATCCTCACCTAAGGGGCGTTTACGTAACGCTAAACGTGAGGGGGGCTGCCTCATTGAGCCAGTGATACGGAGGGCAATAGAGGAGAAGGACTTGGCGTGGAACATTGTGTTTCCGCTTCCGCTTCAAGATCGATGGATTCCAAAACAGGTGTGTTAATTCTTCTGCTTAATTATGCATATTCTTGTTCTGGTTATGGAGATCTTGGGTTGCGCAATTTGCGTCCAACACGTGGTATCAGAGCCTCCATAACCCTAGAACTTGAACGCATAAGTTTTTTGCCCTAATTTGTGATTTTCGAGATTTTTTATTCAATAAAAATAAAAATAAAATAAAAAATTAGGATGATCCTGATACCATGGGGTTTTTGTTCTACATGTCGAGATCTTTCCAACCATATATAATTTGTATAATTTTGTTGAGAAAATAGTGGGAATTTTAAATTTGAAATTCTAGGGTTTATACATAGATAAAGTTCTAGAATTTTAAATTACATTCTAGCGTTACCTTCGTTTTTCTTCTCCACTCTTTGCATCACGTCGTGTCGTTTGAATTATGAAATATCGATCATCGCGCACACTCTTTTGCTCGTCCGTCTCTGATTTCGGAATTGATTTTCTCCTCTTAGCGATTTTGTTCTATTACCGTGGTAAGTTTGCCCGCAGTTGCTAGTCAATGTCGAATTCGTTCGCGATGAGGATGATGGGGTTTGTGAAGATTTGTATTTGTATATATATATTTTTCGCGCGTGGTCAGTAGTGTTGGACTCGTATCTTCATCCTCTACATTGTGGTGTATTTATTTTAATTTTTTGATGATTTTATGGATGTTAAAATACATACAAAGCCCTAAATACGCGTATTTTTAGTGTATTTTTGTGTATTTTTCTTGTATTTTTCTGTGATTTTCGAAATACAGTCTTTGGGTTACTGGTATGTTATAACATAAATTTTATGAGTGTTATTCATCAATATTTTACAATAAAGTTTATTTTTATGAAGCAATGTAATTAGCATGATATGTGATTTTGGTGATATGATGCCCCTATCACTAAAGCTAAAATCACATGTATATGGTGTATGTGAGGAGTAAAATTTATATCCCTGGTATGAGAGAGTTTCAAGGATTCAATTGAGTAGTGACCGCCAAAGTGGCACGCTTGATTGGGTTTGAGAAATTTTGGTCTCGTATAATGATTGGGATGTCTCCTGCTCTAATGTGTAGTCATACTCCCAAAGGGGGTGATTATATATTAGTTCATGGAGGGATACATGATTATGTGATGGAGGAGTGACTGATTCTAGTGATTCATATGCCCAAAGGTGATGAATTCACGAAGAATTGGAATATATTCTCATAACCGCTATCATGTGGGGAGTGTACAACTGCATATCATGTATTCTGCCCAAATGTGATTATATGATTATGCATGTAACTCTCTGGATGTGTACTTGTGTGTCAAGTTACACATTGCTCACATAATGCTAATTATATATACATTGCTTGATTTTTCAATCACATTTTCTGTAATTAATAACTCCATTATTATTGAGGTTTTTACTGCTTCAAATTTTAATTTATGGACATATGATTTATTGCTTGAGAATGCAATAAAATTTGATTACTGTCCATGAAGCGTTTCATTCTGGAGCACTTGAAAAGAGGTTTGTCTGCGAACTGCACTGCTATAAGATGATGGAAGCCTTAGTTGCTTGAAATTATGTTTTGTATAATATTGAAATTAGGACATATCTGCAAAGATTGTGTTTAAGTCCTAATGACATATACATCTCATATAAGGATTGTTTCCAAAAAAAAATTTCTATTTACTCTTAACGGTTATCTAAAGACTTCTATAGATTATTGTGGAAGTAAAATTGACCGAGATAAAAAATGTCCTTATCAAAGTTGTTTTATAAACTTCTTTTGAGTTATAGATTGGGCATAGATTACTTGAATCATATTAAAATTTAGGGGTGTCATGCAGAAGTGAGATTATCTAATCCAATTTTAAGTGTATTGTAATTCAGATCCACTCGGTATTATTTTGTATCTTATCCAGATTGTTAAAGGGATATTGATCTTATGACCCTAAAGAAGATACAAGAATTATGGAATCATATACTCTAAAGTTTCTTAAGATCGACATAATTGTAGAGGATAGCTGCTCTCAAACTATTAAAGATAATAGTATGATGGGGGTTACTGTGTTTTTGTCTTTATTTATACAGATAATTATGGAATCTCCTGTACCATAGACTAAACTTGTTGAGGTTTAAGGTACTATTCTTGATATAGTTTATAATGAAATTTCTTAAACCTCTCAAGTGCAGAATGAATTGGTTGCAGCTTTATTAAGGAGATTTGTTAGGGAAAGACAATTAGTTAAACCATCAGACTATATAGTCTATTTGTGAGAGCATGATTACAATATCCATTACATGGTTGTTTTAGCAACATATATAAATGTCGTTTCTTGTTCTTAATTAAGTAAGTGATTAGATGCCATAAAAAAAAAAGGATAATAATATTTTTACTCTGAAAGAGGGGTGGATAGTCAGTGAAGAAATAATTATTTCTTTACTAATTCTTTCAAAGTGAACGTGGCATTGATAGTTTTATATGGAGTTATATCAAAGAGATATAAAATCTATATAAGTGCAACTGGAGAATTTTGCAGTAGATTCAAGTAAACTTGTGTGTAGACTGAAAAGTCTTAATTCATGGTCTTAAGCAAGTTTCCAGTCAATATTATTAAAGTTTCATAGTGTTGTTATTTTGTTCAATTGGGAACAAATTAATTCAATATACTGCAAGGTCAGTGGGAGGAAATTTATTTTTTTCTTATACTCTATGTACATGATACTTTGCTTACAAGTTGTGACCTTGAGACATCTTATATCTTTTATACTAAGATCTGTAAGAATTGTTTTTGCCATATTATATTAGATTTTCTCGAATGACATTTGCTGATTGTATATTGGAAATATTCAATATACATTATTGCAAGCCATGAATTGCTCCTATTGTTAAGGGTGATGGGTTGAATCTATCACATTGTCCTTATTTAGATATTGAGAAAATCTAATTAAATTGTGTACCTTGTGTCAGTGCATTTAAAAGTAGATTATATTCTAACAGATGATATGGTTGCAGATCCACTAACTAAAGGCATACGTCCATGTATATATGAGCGACATGTCATTAGCATGGGCTTAGGAGCATCTTGGGATGCTGTTATTTAGTGGGAGCTGTTTTATTTTTCTTTGAATAATGTTTACATATTTTATTTTTTTGTTACAATTTAGTAACATTTTGATATATATATATGTCAACTTTTGCATTCAATAAAACGTTTTTGAATGGTTTGTTATTATGTTGAAAATATATATATTGTTAAAGTCTCAAGGTATTGCTTAAACCTTGAGTGAAGGCTAGGGGCATACGGTTATTAGCCTTGTCCATATGTCTTGTTGTATATAAATAATGGTTAACCGTAAGGACAAGACATATGTGGGTTCATGGAACCATAAATGCATTCTCTAGTGGCACAAGTTTTTTTGTGACGCTTAAGGTAAGAGAATGGACATTCTCTAGTGGCACAAGTTTTTGTGACGCTTAAGGTAAGAGAATGGTGATTGACAAATGAGATCTCTCTATGAGAGATGTTATCCATTTTGACACACTACCATATTGGATCCATATCAATAGAGTTGAGAACACTCGTGACCATGGAAGGCTCTGTGTGTATACATGCAGTTACCGCCATGATTCGGTATTTGAGACTTTATGGGATAGGATTGACTATTAAGAATTATCTCTAGACCAATGTGCGCACATACAGCATTTATTTCAATTAATATAATCCAAGTGGGAGAATGTAAGAGTTTTCCTTATGTGGACTACATTAATTGATATTGTAATTTACCGTTTAACGTTTACCGTTTTACGGGGATTGGTCTAAGGTGAGATAGAAGGTTTCTTAATTAGTCTAATATGGACCTGGTAGTGTGGGCCGAGTTGAGCATGGCCCGTAATGAGGGGGCCTAGCTGGAAACTCTATAAATAGCGCTAAGTCTCTCCCCTAACCCGAATTCTCACATGTATCCTCACCTAAGGGGCGTTTACGTAACGCTAAACGTGAGGGGGGCCGCCTCATTGAGCCAGTGATACGGAGGGCAATAGAGGAGAAGGACTTGCGCGTGGAACATTGTGTTTCCGCTTCCGTTTCAAGATCGATGGATTCCAAAACAGGTGTGTTAATTCTTCTGCTTAATTATGCATATTCTTGTTCTGGTTATGGAGATCTTGGGTTGCGCAATTTGCGTCCAACAGAAGGCATCAAATTTCTACGACGCACTCCCAACATCTTATCTATGCCCAACATATAAATATAGTCATATAATTTCTCCTTGGACTCGGTCAACAAGATATAAGATGAATGTATTCGGATACCAATCCAATCATTTATTCCAAAGTAATTTTCCCTTTTTCACTGGGTAATGTTCGGCAAGACTACACTTTGTCAAGGTAGAGTAAACTGGGATAATCATCATAAGTCAGAAACCCTTTGAGATCATCTGGTCTGTCTGCTGTTTTGCCCTTAAGATTCTGCGAATGAATCAAACCACGTGATAAGCAGGACAAATTCTTTATCAGCTGTAACTCCAAGTGAAGGAGACTGCAATTTCTTCAGTTCACTCAAATACCATCCATCATCAGCACAAAGGCATTGATTCTCCATCCAATTCTTCTGGGAATTAATTTACATCCTTAATTTGAAGGCCAACCATCTTTTCATAAAAGCAGTAGAAGTAAAATCTTTACCTTCAATGCACATCCGTTAATCTCTCCAGACATCAGGAAAGAATCCAAAAAGAGAAGGACCAGAAAAGTTTTTAAGCCGCTAGTATCTTTCTACCGTCTAAGATTCTTGCAAAAACCAAGGTTTATACAATAAGCACAGAAGATAGAATTAACAGCAGAGTTGCTGAAATTAGGGGGGAAGATGAAGCTGTTGTCACTTGCGGGAGCAGACTCATGCGGCCACACACAAGCTGCAGATTCGTACCCCAAAAAAAAAAAAATCTTGGTGGATCATTGGCTTCATGTTCGTCCAAGGAATCTTCAGTTTGTTGCATTAGACAAATGCAATGCAAACTTGGTCATCTCTCTCTCTCTCTCTCTCTCTCTCTCTCTCTCTCTCTCAAGAAAATTATTCGCATCACAGGCAACATTTATATGCATCTTTTGACAGTGACAGTCTCTTTGTGCTTCTGAGAGATACGTGAACCTTTCAGATCAACCATGTCCACAGTCTCCCCCACGCTCGGGATCCAAGGATGTCCTGCTCAGGAAAAACAGAGCACAAACAGAGCAAGAGGAATACCATTAGAGAGGCACAGAAAGATTAAAAAGTATCATTCCCTAGATTAAGATGATTGTTCAATCTTGGGGGGACTAACACGCTGAATCAACATGACATTTCTTAAATTTCTGGAACGCTGAAAAGAAGCTACTTTCGGTTCATTCACAAAAGAACTTTTCTCCAATTATTTTTATCTAGCAATAACGGGATAAAATTTCTTAGCTGCAAAGACCTTTCAACACCATTTTCAGGGCCTGCGAAGCCTACTACAATTGTGCTTTGAACATTTTAATGCCAAATGAAACCAAATGGATGAAGAAAATGATGGGCAAAAAAGTTGGAAGCACTCACTCAAGGCCTGCTCTGCAGCAATTCTCCTGGAAACATCCCTGCAAATCATCTTCCTCAACAAGTCTTTCGCTGCCGCTGACACCGTCCTATAGGCACCACCCCAGCGCTCCACACGTCGACCTCCTCCCCGTACTCCCTCCCCATCAGCACCTCTGGTGCGACATAGTACGGCGTCCCCACTATGCCCTCCACAGGCCCACCCTCGTGCAAGCAGGCCGCCAAGCCGAAGTCCGCCAGCTTCAGGATGTCTCTCGAATCGAACAGTATGTTCTCGGGCTTCACGTCCCTGTGCACAACGCCTCAGGCGGTGGCAATGCGCAAGGGCATGAAGGAGCTGTGCGCTGCATACAGCGGCCTTAGGCTCAGGGAGGGTCTTACGGGACAATATGCAGTCGTAGAGAGTGTTGGGCTCACAGAGCTCCAGAACGAGGGAGAGGCAGTCGTCGGTTTCACGGGCATCGAGGATTTGGAGTATGTGAGGGTGAGGGGATAGGAGGGTCATGAGCTTGGATTCGTTGACGAGGCATTGGCGGTCGGTGGCGTCGGAGAGGCGGCGCTTGTCGATGACCTTGCTGGCAGCGAAAGAGTTGTCGGCAGGGGAGAAGCACCGGAATATGGTGCCAAAACGGCCCGGCCGATTTCGTCTAGCAGTTGGTAGCTACTGTGCTCGAGTGCCTGGCTCGCTACCGGCATTTTTCTTGTGAGCGTTTCTTCTCCGTCTCCACTCAAAAAGTGATTTTCTCGCAGCTGGTATGACTTTGCTTTTATAGGAGGGAAAGGACTTCTTCTATTTCGGAACAGGCCAAGGATATTCGGCCGGCGACGAAGACATGGAGAAATTGTCTCCAGTTGAGATAAACCGGTTTTTTATTGTACGTAAAAGTTTGCTATATAACTCATTCCCCTTCGCAAAATGACTATGTAATGTTTAATGAAAGGTTTTCTTATAGTAAGTGGGTACCTAATGTTAATATGTCAAAGCTGATTTACAGAAAAGATGTGACAGAAAGATGGAGGTAGCTCAGACAACCCAAGAGACAACAATGAAGAACCATTACATGAATACGACATGTGAAGGGTGTAGAAAATTTTGGCTTGAATAACTATAGCAATATTGTTCATGATACTGGAGCAATAGTATTGAGAGAACATATTAACAAAGGTTCATATTAAACACGCTCCAAAAAAGTCCGTCGTATAACTTTTTCGATCAAATTTGTAATCGATCTTTATGTCGGTCTTATTGTTATTCCGATCTGAATATGATATGATTCTTGTTCCTCTGGGAAAACAGGTGTGTGCTATGGGAAAAAGGGTGAGATGGGGCGACACCATCACTGCAATCCCATCAAAATGCCATATCGAGGAACTTTCCACACTAGGTCACTATAACCCCACTAAAATGCTAATAGTCAATAAGTCTTGGAGACCAAATATGTGATACCTAGACAAAGCGGCACTGAGTAGGTTTACTTACAAATCAAAGTCATAATTGTGTGAATGACTGGATGACTTTTTTACCCCTAGTGCAATCACTTTGGTGGTGGAAATGAGCATCATTCAGTTGCTTCATTTAAAGGAAAGAATCGGACGTGCCATTAGTGCAAATTGGAACCATAAAATTAGTGGGAATCTATCCCAAAAAAAAAAAAAAAGCAGAATCTTATCTTCTTCTTTTTTTTCCCTCGTACTTCTTTATAAGCTCCCGCTTATTTTATTGAAAATGAATAATTTAAATTTTTCTTTTTGAAAAATAATTGCTTATATAGTTTAAAATAATTAATCAATGAAATTTTTTTCATAATTGAGAAGAATTCATGTTTAAACATTTAAATAATGATTAAAATATTTTCTCTTCATTTATTTTTGTAAACGATATAAATGATCATTTTTTAAGAAAATAATTTTTAAATATTCATTTTTCGCCAAACAAATGAAACCGAAATATTTAAAGTTAATATTGCATACTACCGCCCTGTAGTTAACCTTTCATAATTAGCGGCAAGGAGAGGTGGCTCTCTAAATTGCTCTAAACAAGAGATGTTGTAATTTAAACACGAAAATATGATATATTTGAATGTATGCTTACCCACTTTGCTATATTCTTAGAGTTGCAGCAAATAAATTTTTTTCCTTTTTTCCACTCTTTGGGGAACCATTCTAATCGTTGTTTTTAAATGAATTTAAAACAAGAGTGTGACATATCAAAGTATGCAAGAGGCTTTATTGAGTGATTCATAAGTTTATACTTCCCCTCAAATGATCATTACTTTATAACATAATACTTATTTTGGATGGTTTGGCTCATGTGGATCGATCGGTGCAAAAGGGAATCTTATAAAGTGTCGAGACTGAAAAGAGTGGAAAGGAATAAATATAAGTTGTGCATGCCAATCGACATGTGAGGGTTGGCACTTGGCAGCATATTGCTCCAGTTAGTCCCATAGGTCACAGAAATTGCAATAAAAAAATGGGGGTTGGAGCTCTGAAAAAGCCAAACATACGCAAGGATTACTAGTTACAAGCATGAAGAGTCCATCAATCTTCTGCCTAGTGAGAAAATATTGGGTTATCATCTCACAACAGTTCGTTCTCTTCAGCATGATCAATTTCAATCACTCAGGGTTGCGAACTCGTGATCGTTAGCTGATGATAAGTCGCAAAATCGCCAGTCATTAGAAACTAAAATTTTCTCTAAGTCTTCCATCTAATGGAGCCGTCCCTCTCTCGCTCAGCAATTATCCACCCGGTTGAAGGCGACTCTTGGGTCTCATCTCATCTAGTGAGCATCATCTGCTACGATATGTTAAGGCATCTATTCTTCTTCTCAGCCGCTTCATGCCTTACGTTAGTTCTAGAGGACAGGCATGCTAGCTATTAGTTTAATCTCCACTACGTACGCAGACTGCGACTCGCATTGCCACTTAATCATGCTCGTAAGCGTGCCAAATAAATTAATTAGTACGTTTACCATATAATTTATACAAAAAGGGGCTGCCAAATCTGGCAGCTGATTAGAAACTGAAAAGATGAGGCCTTGAATAAAGATCTTGGTGCGTGTTAGGATCTATGGGTCGATGTCTTGGGCTGGTAGGGGATGTAACCCACCCCAGTCCCTCTGGTTATGCAATGAAAGATGACTTATATATAAGATGAAATATAGATCTGCAGAAGATACATGATGCTAAGCTAACCATACGCCAAAACTTAGTATTTGATTAGAATTTTGTTAGCATCTTTCGTATTCTTGAACGTTGAAACCGGTATAAATCCGTAGCTGCATGAGTGATTTGGATGACGAAACTGTACATCAGGAGATTGGAAAAATCACCAGCATAAGATACGAGTTTCATCGTGACTTTTTCCAAGATGTCAACTAGGATTGAATACGACCATTTTTCACTTGAATTTTCTACTAAATACAATTAGGGACAATTGTCCAAAAAGTCTTGAACTATTATATGACGGCCAATTCAATCCTGAACCTTTCAACCATATCAATTCAGTCCTAAACATTTTGATAATTTGCAAATTTAGATACAAACCTTTCAATTATGTCAATTTAGTCATAAACTTATTGTCTTTGTTGCTTTAAGTTTAGGAGTAAATTGATAAATTATCAAAAGGTTTAGAATTAAATTGGCATGATTGAAAGATTTAGGATTAAATTGACCTCCTTATAATAGATTTAAGATTTTTTTAGACAATTTTCTCAACACAGTTATATCTGCAAGATGATGTTCACCCTTTCTACGGAACACCATAGTTGCCGATCCAAACTGTCTTTCTAAATGTGAGGAGGTCTTGGGCTTCGAGATTTGACCCTACCGAACGTTGCTTGTGTTTCAAAGAGGCTCTGGAATTTGCTCCTCTAATGCCTGGGTGAAAAACAACTTGCTGTATGGAGGCACTTCTGACAACTCACATCCAAAATTTTGTGGGTAATGGTGAGTCCATCTCACTGGGATCATCTGTGTTTCTCGAGTCTCTAAAGTGATTGTTAACGATACAAGCTAGCTTTGCCGTTATGGGAATTGTCAGGGACTCTTCTAGTGTGTTATGGATATTTAGGATATTTCATTAATATATTTAAGATTTTTCTTTGATTTTCTATATCTCTCAATGTATATATTTTGAAAATTCTCTATATCTTCCTTCATTATGCATATTCTTTATTGATATGCTATATAGATAATCATCTAATAAATTCTATAAATAGGCTCATGTGTCTCATGTGTCTCGATAAAGAGCACACAGAAAAATATAGAGAGATTACATTACTCTTATCTTTTTAGAGGTACACGATCCTGAGGTGCACACCCAGAGCACACATTGAATAACTACTCATATTCATCTCTCAATGTTGATTCTCAACAATTGATAACCATGCCAGCTTGTTTTATGGTCAAGTAGTCTTGGTAACAATCACGACAGCCTCCCGTATAGTGTAAGTCACCTATCGTGACTATAGCCTCCTTCCCTGTGGCCTTGCACTATAGAAACAACAACACACAACAGCTACGTCAACGTCAATCGATTCTCTCTCTTCATTACACCGAATCACTTTAATGATTCGATATATGTACTAACCCACTCACAATAGTTATAAGCATCCCATTCTCGTGGAGTAACTGAATATATAATACAGCAAAAGTACATAAATAAATAAATAAAACATATATCCCAAGCACAAACACCATGTCTCAAGGAACTCAGACCAAAGTCCCTCAAGACCCCAGTGCCGGTTCAGTCTAGGAATCAAACTGATTCCCATTCCCAAATTTTTGGATTTGGCAATAACCAATCCAATGTTTTATTCCTTGTGCTAAACTAGACCAAACCGACTGAATTAGACCAAATTGATGGAATCAGTAATCACCCTAAATCTAACTTCTCTATTTTATTGTTGCATCCGCCGCCTCTTTTTCTTTCACTCGTGTATTGTTCTCTCTCTCTCTCTCTCTCTCTCTCTCTCTCACTCTCTCTCTCTCTCTCTCTCTCTCTCTCTCTCTCTCTCTGCCGCTCTACAACTCACACCCTCCAGTGAATTTCTCTGTACATTTGACGTAACCCTTTTGCTCTACGTGTCTCTCTGAGTCTCTGCAAGATATTAAAGCTACATTTATGGATTTTCCAAGTATTTCAGCTTGAATGAGCTAGCAATGTCTCGATGCCTTTATTTTGTTGATTCTCCGTTGATGGTCTTCTGTTTCAAGAGTGTGTGCATCTCTTGTTTGCTGGAACTTTACAGCTTCGTTCTCACACTGTCGGTGTATTTGAAGAGTAGTGAAAGAGGAGATAGAGAAGAGTAGAGAAACTATGAAGCGTTTCTATCACCTATATTCACAAAAACACTCCCTGACTGAAGATTTTTAGGAGCTTGTATAATGTTTTGCTCAAGTACACAATTTTATTTTTTCTATACATAATCAAACTCCTTGAATCTCCTCTCCCCCCCAAAAAAAACACTCTATGTATGATATATCCTCTCATACTCTTGCTACGCACTATTCTCAAAAAAATCTTCGAAAACTTTAATCTAATGTTCTTGAACTTCGAACTCAACCAATTTGTAAGGTATTTTAGGATGATTTTAAGCTCAATATTTGAAAACTCTAAGTATAAAGTAAGAGATCTACTTAACACTCCACCCTAGAGCACGATAGCATAATAAAAACAAGTAATATCGCATATCATCTCAAATCACTATAATTCACAAAATTCCAAGATTATTTACATATTCGTAATAGAATAAATCAATCACTTAAGGAATACAACATATATTTGTAACCCAATCTCAATCCAACATATTAACCATTTCGTCTTTAATGAACATGTATAATAACATAAATTCACAAACTTATCAAGGCTTCACCGGTTCCACCAATATATTCATAGAAGCCATTACAAGCACTATCCAATCATGTTAAATTTCCCAACACTTGCCCACTGCTTAATAAGGAGATCGACCTACTCTATACAATGAATATTCACCCACACTTTTCAAACATATTTGTTAAATTCCTCCTAGACATAAAACATGTGTTGTAGATGGCTATAATACCACATAGTAACTCGCCGATATGCATAGGTGAGTCCATTTCCAACTTGTCATTGCTCAAGATACATCTCAACTTACATGCCACCATCATCATCATCAACATATGAGGGATAAATTATAACATAATAATTCTCATGTTCAATAGCAATGCAAACAATATCACTATAATGTTTTGGCATCCCCCATATTAACAATGGAACCAATTATCCATTTATTATTTTTTTTGCAAATCCACAAAATCTTATTCGTAGAACAATCATCATTCAATCCAAGAGTTCATGACGGTCCTACATCACATGATTTTATCATTATTGCCACTTTGTCATTAAAACTTAAATGTATGCCTAACCTCGTGATTTTTTTACATAAGAGACACTTTCTCATCTCCTCCCTTTGTCCCTGACATTAATCACAAGCATTTATAATAACAAAATCATAACCATGTATGTATCACAAAGAATATCAACATAGATATTTCTTCATAATAGCACATCATCAATTTACAATGTATTAGTCTCTTGATGTTTTCCATGTAATAAAGTGGGCTTTTCAAAATCAAATGCGCCATTATATCTTGATACTACATGCTATATAATTTCGTCGGTGCATATCACACAACATTAATTCCAATGCTACTTGCATATCAATTTTTCAAAATACTTTTGCAAATGAATTCAAACTTTAACTAGTTAGATACATTGTCTAGATCGGACAATCAGTCGTAAAACCAAGAACCAACCATCATCAGTATCCTTAACATGAAATAGCCCCCATAATTTTCAGTTTTAGAATATGCAGCCTCTAACTTTTCAAAATTACATTTACCAAAAAAAAAAAACTTTTCAAAATTACAAAATAGCCCACATTCTACAATATTTAGATTTTTATCCAATTTCATTTCCTTTAATCAATCTACCTTAGTCACTAATAATAATTATATTACCTAAAAAATTTCACTGTTCAAAGAAGAATTTATATGATGTGAATTTACCTTCTTGCCCTTGTGTTACACAAAATTACTATTTTTCCCCATTCCATTTATAGTTCATCTTTCCAACACTTTTGCTTATCGAAGTGATTTAGAATCCTCTTGAAATTACTCAACTATGTTTTCATTCATAAAATATAGCCATGAAATATACAATAACTCATGGCATATTCTAATGACATCTTTCCTGCGATGTTAATAACAAAAGGCACAAATAGACCTCAACCAACCATCTTGAATGAACATGGCATCACCCATGGCACAAAATCATATAAATCATTCATATGTATTCTTGCCTCTTAGTATCTCACTATGTAATCATTAACACGGATCTAATAATATTGTTTATACTTTAAGTTAAAATCAAATAAGGATCAATCTTGTTTAGCCCCTAGACTTTCACTTACCTTGAGTCAAAGAATTTAATAAAGCCTTAATCGCCTTGAAAATAAAACAAACAAGAACAATTATTAACTATACATAATATATTCAAACCAAACCTTATAATAGATATAAAAGAAAAATGAATGCCATGAATTTTACCTTGAAAGATGCTTGATAGTGAGACTAAAAGTAAAGATAACAAAAATTAGATAAATTGTGGAGCTTGCAATAAAATATATGGAACTCCGCGTTGTTAGATGAGAAGATGAAAACTTCATGCAAGATGGGGAAGTGGCAAAGGTTAGAATAATTGAAGATGATGATAGGAGAGAGAGCATGATTGGCTAAGTAAAATGCATCAATGAGGACTTGGCTTGCAAGCTTAGAGAGCATTAATGAGCTAGAGTTAAAAGAAGTGATGTAAGGAATGATGTAATTTACAAGTAAGAAATTCGGTGTTCATACATATGGAGGAGCTCAATGTCCGTTCTAAATTTCAATACGTCGGAAAAATATTTTGAAACTGCCAAAATTATTAGCAACGTGTGTAGAATGCATAATTGTCCTCTTTGCTTTCCGAGGCATATCGGTCCTGCCTGAAAAATATTAATGACCTTATGGATAAACATAAACCACACAAATAGATTCTATTAAAGTTTGTATGTCTTAAAGGCATTTTGGGCAATTTAAATGTGTAACCCAACCCATGGCACTGTCCTTATATTCATCAATTTAGTGGCACTTTGTAATCGTAATAAAACTTTCATCAAATCTATGTAATTTAAATGCTAGATCTAATATTAAAATCTTACGGTGCTAATTATACCTTATTTATTGTAACACATATCAAGTGAAATCTTACTTGACATACAAATGATGATTTATTTTAATTTTATATGCAATTTTCTTTCTATACAACACAATAATTGCTACCATAACAAATAGAAGGGAAAATATTAGGACCTCACACGATCACCAGCCTCAAGGGATATGGGCTCGTCCTTGAGGGAATTGGGCCTGGCTGCCAGGGTCCCGGGCTTTGGCGTTGGGATCTTCGGCCTGACCTCAGGGGGTGTGGACCCAAGTGCCAAGGACCCAAGCACAGGGGTCTACTCAAATTTTGAAAAATACTTTTTAATATTAAAATAGGTCATTTTTTATAAATTTAAACATAACTTTTTCATTGACTCCACAAGTAGTATTCCGTGACTCATTCTTCTAAACAATCCACTAAAAAAATATTTTTTGATAATCGATTTTTTGTGAAACAAATGGAAATTTTTGCAACACAATTTGTCATTTTTTTTTTTTTTTGGTTGTCTATCATGTTGATACATGCCTCACAACTTGACCAATTGAGGATACCGAAACTCTAAAAAGAGTTCTAAATCTGAATTAGGGGAACAATTACATGACATTTCGACATCATATCAATAACTTTTTTCAAAAACACCTTAGTAACGAATGTCTCAAGATACTTATTAAATAATACTAAAACAAGAATTTGATTTGGATACATCCATCACGTGTAAAGCGAGAGAAACAGCATGTTGAAGATTCCAATCATTCATTTAAATGAATGTTTAAGCAGGGAACAAATTTCTTTAAAAGGATGAGAAGGCAAGTTGAGGTCCCCTTATCCAATCCATTCTCGATTCCCCAGTACCACCGGTCAAAAGCAGTCAACCACGACACCCACAAAGCATTAATCGACCCTTGTTTAATAGTCACCTGCATCAAGATCGAGATCACAGCTAAGCACAGAGAGAGAGAGAGAGAGAGAGGAAGCCAAACCGAACATTTCATCTGACTGCATCGACGACTCCGATAAGCACGAGCCGCCATCGGAGAGCTGCATAAATAGGCACGCTCTCCCCAATCCCTTCTCGCCCGCTTGCACTCTACAACTATACAAAAACGAGTTAGAACATTCTCGGTTGGCTTCATACATTTATCGAGGAGAGCGACCGTACGGCCATTGGTTCTTGTCTCCCTTCTGTAAGTAATGGTTTAAATTATTTTATCTTATTGTCAATATTTGTTGTCTTAGCGCATGAATGTTTATGTTTCTCTGAATTTTTGTTCTTTTGTTATCCGGAATAAAAAAAAAAAACAGAAATCCGTTTGGTAACGCTAAATTGTTTTTTGTTCCCCGGAATAGAAAGTTAGCCCGTAAATAGATTTGGAGTAGAAATGAGAAATAAAAAAAAAAAATTAATTTTTGTTCCCGAGAATAATTTCTAGAAATAAATCAATTTTTTTTTTTTTTGGTCCTTTCTCTTGCTATGGCCACCTCCAATCACCCGGAGCCACCACTGACTGCCAGCCGCCGGCAACCGCTGCCCACCGCCCGCCGCCCGCCAACCGCCGCCACTGACCGCCCTCTCACGGCCGATGGGTTGTGCGGTGGCGAGCGGCGACGGGTGGCGGCGTCGATGATCGGCAATCAGAAAAATGAATAAATACAAAAAAGAAATTATTTCATACCAAACGCATTTCTATTATTTTTCTATTTCTGAAGTAAAAATTTTATATAGTTACCAAACACCTTATTTTACTTAGAAATTGTTATCCGAAATAGAAATAGAAAAGAACTATTTATGAAAAAAAAAACTCTTCCCCAACCAAAAACGTTGTCATGCGCAGCTTTACTTGGTAACCCAGACAAACATGCACGTCTCAAAACAATCATCGGGTCTCGGTCCGTGGATTGGTCCTTTTCGATAGGGAAATGAAGGGTCCTTGTGCTCGGGAGCTTCTCGACCTGAGAATAGCATTCATGAATATGGAAAAAGAAGACGAAATTTTGCTTGTCCAAACTTTACACTGATTCGATTGATGGGACCCTTTTCAAAGAGGAACCACAAGTTCAAGCACTTTTGGACGTTAGGTCCTTATTCGAAGAAGGATCTTGAGGATCAGCGGACTCCAAAGACTCTCATTTCACGAGTCCTTTTCTTCTCCAGAACTTGGAGATTATTTGTGTTTATGTTACTCGGTGATGCACTCAATTTACATACGGGGACTTAACTGTAAAGGCCCCGGTCAATATAAGAAAACCTGTGTGGGAGAAGATGGACGTTGTCTAAACGATCTTATCATCTTCATCTCGAGCAGATAATTATAGGCGTAGGAGACTCCTGATTATAGCAGTCCCTCTGACCCTCTGTAACTAAGATATTATTAGGACGAGAGGTTCTTGGATTGTTCCAAGAAAATTCCTCCTTCTAGGAACCATCGTTCGCATTGGGCGCGCCGAACGGACGCTCTACCTTCTCCCATTTGTTAAAACGTAGGTTTTCTATATGTTTATCGAACACGAAGTAGATCCACGTAACTTGTGGTCCTGACGTGAGGCTCAAAAGGCTGATTTAACAGGTCACTATCTTTGCTAGCAGCCACCAGAGAGCAAGCTAATTTATCTTCCTCCTAGCAAATAGGAAGCCGCTACGACTGATTTCTTTACCTGGAAAATTTCAAAAAGCCACAATCTAACAGTGGCTTGCAAGCAAGAAAGTTCCAGGAAGGAAGAGTCACTTTCTCGATGGAAAAAACAAAACCCAATTCGTCCGACCATAAATACTTGCGCAGACTTAGGACTCTTTCTCACATTAGCTCACGAAGAAGGATGCACATAATTGAGGAAGTGGATTTCTGAGGTAAGCTAATGATGTTTAGAGATTTGCTTTCCTATAATTTTCATATCTTTCTTCCTTCCTGGGAAAATATTTAATGCGCAAGATTGCAATTGCCTAACTTAAAGCCGCGACATTATCCACCACCTGGATGGCATGCATGAGATTGTTGTCCGCCTCGCTGGATGCCACAACCAATGGCTCAGAATTTTCTCTCTTTCAATCTCTGCGTGATTTCCTTATGGGGCCAACATGTGACGTGCGTCTCTCCAGACAGAAGTGCTTTCGTATGCATTTATACCTGTCTGTCCCTGGCGGAGTTTTGGCTGGGCTTTTTCTTGGATCTACGTTTTCCAGCGTTCCATTCCTGAATTTTCAGAAGCAACGTATTTTTGTTCACGGTTCTCCAGGTTCTAGCAATTTTCTGATAAGCTCTTTATGTTTAGATTGTTTTGAATTTGCTCTGAGCTATATTATGTGATGAATAAAATTTGTTCTTTTTTTTTTTTCTTTTTTTTGGTGTTTTGCTTCTTTATGTTGGGTGGTTGTGTTTAAGGTTCTAGTGAACTCTCAGCATTTCCGTGACTGACAGAGAACGTGGCGGTTACTTCCGTTTATCTCTCTCTCTCTCAGCTGATTAAGCGCACCTGAAGTTCGGATTTTGGAGTCGAACGACCAGGAGATCAAGTAGCATTTTTTACTCAAAGCAGGTATGATCATGAAAACTTTCACACGCAATCAGACATGCGGAGTTTAATCTTTGGAATTGTTTCGATGGCTTGTGTGGAATTGAGCATGAATATGCGTGAAGTAAGATCGACTGTTCGGAACAAGAGTTCGTTCTTGCGTTCGATGGGTATTTTTGAAGCAGAGATGATCTTTGCGGGGAGCTTCTGATCATGTCACATCGTTTCGTGTCTTTCGCATCATTCTTAGCATCTGTTTATTTCTAGGAGTATGTCGCAGCACGTCTGTTTGTCGAAATTTCTCTTTTTACTCTCCCTCTTGAATTGATCTTTCGAGTTTCTCTGCTCGAACCAGACTGTGAGGGTTACACGTTTCCATCTTCTTTTGATATGAATCCATGGTGACTACAAAAATTGAAACTTTCGGCTGAAGCAGATAATATATGATTCTGAGAAGGTGATAATGGTATAAGTTTCAGGATTCTTTGCTCCCCTTTTCGTTATTGCTTATGTTGATTAATTCACAAAACAAGATAGGGTAATTAAGACTGCTTATGGCGTATACTTGCGATAGCTGTAGAGAGTGATATCCTTGGGTGACCAGATGCTGACGAGTTTCTGTACATTTATACCTTCAATTCCATTTGATTTTCCCCCATCGTTGGTTAATTCCAGGAAAAAAATGGTGACCAAGACCGTGGATCTTCGTTCTGACACTGTCACCAAGCCGACCGAGGCAATGCGGGCGGCAATGGCCGATGCCGAAGTTGATGACGACGTCTTGTGTTGTGACCCAACGGCACAACGCTTAGAAACAGAGGTGGCGAAGATCACGGGCAAAGAAGCAGGCCTCTTTGTTCCATCAGGCACTATGGGAAATCTCATCAGCGTTCTTGTTCACTGTGAGGTCCGAGGAAGCGAAGTCATTCTCGGAGACAACTGCCACATACAGATTTACGAGAATGGAGGGATTTCCACAATTGGAGGTGTCCATCCAAGGACGGTGAAGAATAACGAGGATGGAACAATGGATATTGATTTGATTGAAGCTGCCATAAGGGATCCAAAAGGGGCGCTTGTGTATCCAACTACTAGGCTTATTTGCTTGGAGAACTCACATGCAAAGTAAGGAAACTCTTATCTATCAAAGTTCTCAATGAGATGTTCTGGCAGATTGTATTTAATTATTGTGCCTAGTTAGCTTTTGGTGCAATTTTCATCACATTGGGTTCAGCTAAAGTTAAGGGCCCTGTTTGGCTTACCTAACTGGGATATAATCCTCTAAAATTTTATTGGGAATTGCTATGTTGCTGGTGAAACATAAATATTTAGTCACTCAATTCCTGCTTGAAAGTAATTTGCTTTCCCTGAAGGTCTTCTCATGCCATTCAATATCGCTGACTTTGTTCTGTTGGGTGAAGAAAGAATGTTGTTTCCTTCCAAGCTATTCGAATTTGAACTCATGAAATGCTGGGTTGATTTAATCAGCTACAACCATGTGAATTATGTGGTTTGTTTAACATGGTCTGTTATTTGGTAGAACTATATCCAATTTTTTCTCTTGATCTGTCAACGGCCTCATGTTACAATATGGGAGCTGGCCATGCCCAGAATTACCCCGAACACGAGGCAGATGATGCTGGAGAGAGGGCTAGTGACTTGATCTGATTATGAAGCTCTATCCATGGATTTCTGTTTATATACTTTGGGCATTTAGTCCATGGAGCCATTTTTATGTCTGGATTTGGGATGATGCATTTTGCCATTGACTTTATTCTTTTTCATTTCTGCTTGTCTCATGATATCATTTTTGCCGAATGCAGTACTGGTGGTAGATGTTTGACAGTTGAGTATACTGATAAAGTCGGAGAATTGGCAAAGGAGCATGGTCTAAAGCTTCATATAGATGGGGCTCGCATCTTTAATGCCGCAGTTGTGAGTAAAAATTATCTAGAGATGATTTTACATAGTTGCCTCATGTTAACATTAAATGTAATGGTTGCATTCATCTCATTCTGTTAGGCACTTGGAGTTCCAGTAGATAGGCTGGTACAAGCTGCTGATTCAGTTTCGGTACGTTCAATTGGCATCACATGAGTTTGCTTTCGACCAAGATTCTACTTTGGACTGCATATGAAAATGATTCTCTGTTAATTCGGTTGAACCGTTGGTAGGTTTGTATATCGAAAGGTCTGGGCGCCCCTGTTGGATCTGTTATTGTCGGTTCCGAGAGCTTCATCACAAAGGTATTAACCTGTGTGCATGTACTAATTGCATCTTCTGTTTTGTATTCAAATTCAATAATCTAATGATTCTAAGTTCATTATTTCAGGCTAGACGGCTGAGGAAAACCTTAGGTGGTGGGATGAGGCAGGTGGGCATCTTATGTGCTGCTGCGCTTGTTGCACTACGTGAAAATGTTGGAAAGCTCGAAAGTGATCACAAGAAAGCGAAGATTTTGGCAGGTACTCAACAACTCACTTCGTAGTTCCTTTACGTACTCTATCCTTGTGATTCACTCACTGCTTAATCCCATTTGCGCTTCTCATGTATGTGATGTCATCTTCAGAGGGACTAAACAAGATTAGAGGGTTAGCATCGAATGTTGCTTCAGTGGAGACTAATATCGTAAGTACGGCTGTTCAAGTAGCAAAAAAAGAGATCCTCATTATTTCACGGGAATCTTTTCTTCAAAGCTTAATAGCCGTGGCTCCTTAACACTACTGATATCCCACTCTTTGCTTTGAGCAGATATACTTTGATATCAACGAAGGCTCGAACATGACGGTGCAGAAACTGTGCAAGAACCTGGAAGAACATGGAATACTAGTCATGCCGGAGACCTCGACCAGGTCATTCTTAGCCTTTGATGATCATCTGTTTTGACTAGATTTCCCCATATGGACCATCAATTAACAAATAATATATTTGTAGTGAACTTGACAAATCATGTATTAGCAAACTGATTTCGAGATGTATATCTTCAGAGTTAGACTGGTTGTTCACCATCAGATCTCAGAAAACGATGTTCATTACGCGCTGTCATGCTTTCAGGTAATCCACATCCCGCTGTCCATTTCTTTCCCGTGGTTTCTCGAGTCTCTTTATGATTAAAACTCTTATCTCTTCGCTAAATGCCTGCAGCGCATAATGATGGGAACCCCAAGCGAGAACGGGATCTAATAGAAGAAGCTGTTTCCGTTACTGCCCCATCCAGTTTGTGTAGAGGCAGCTAAATAAAAGCACCTCACATTTTAGTGGTCACTTCTATCAATCTCTGAAAGCTGCTGTACTTAGCTAAAATGCAATTGGACTTCCCAATCTGTGCTCTTCTAGATCTGCCCATTGTTCTCTGTTTCAATCAGCTTGTAAAGTTATAATCTGCCAAATATATAATTGCTTAGGCTTGGATTTGTCTCATCCTCTGTCCATGATGCAAAATGAGCTTGATATCATCTTCAAAAGGCATCTGTGATTTGAATTGTCTGGCTCCTTGGTAAGAAAGTGAAGGTGTTGGCCCAAGTAGAAAACTTGTCACATCAGATTTGATGGATCATCATCATGAGAAATAATCGTTCAGATTCTTTCCCATGATATGATGCCATTAAAAGAAGCTTTTTGACCCTAAAGTCCTAGTCCAGAGATTTGTCACTAGATGGCCTCGTGGGTGCAGCAGGATATAGTTCTTGTTACTTTCTCTGTGGCTGGAATGTTGTGGACACCATGAAGTAAAACCAGCACACCTACATTCAAGACGGTTCTCTTTTCTTTTTATTTTCTGCTGAAAAAGGTCTAATTTGATATTTCACAAATATCATGCAAACATAGAACAAGCCAAGCCTATATAGAAAAGTCACTTCTTATTTTATTGCAAAACCATGGACGTGGTCACCAGCCATCCTTAGTATCCCTAGAATAGTTGGAAGAATTCATAAGAGAATCTCCTTAGACAGACAGCAAATTCGTTCTTTATATTCGTGCTCTGTGGCAGCTCAATTTGGTGGAAGCAATGAAGTAGATTGTCGTCAATGGTTACATTTATTGGAGCAGGTCGGCTGCAATGTTCTCTTTCCTTATAAGCTTCTGCAGAGCAGTCATGTCATAGTTACTCACTCCTTTGTAGAGGTTGTAGTGCATTTATGTCACTTCAACTGTGCCTTCTTCTCCTCTTTTTTTTTCTTTTTTTCCAAATCCTGGATGGAATTTTTCAAAAGCAAATAATTCATCACCGTTGACCTTTGTCCAAAGCAAATAATTCATCACCATCATGACAGATTGGTCCAAACCGATACCCATGATTGACTAAATGATCACCATTCACAGGCACTCCCTTTTCTACTGCAGTTTGCTTGGAAGAGGAGGATGATCACCTTCGAAAGTTCAGACAACAAGCAATGAATTTTATGGCTTTTCAAGATCCTTAAAAGCTCTGATCATCTCCAAGACGTTTTATATGAAGGAGCAAGCAAGAATCTCTTTCGATTACATCTTAAAAAGTTTGGTTCGGATCGTCACAGGAGACTGGCTTGATCAACACGAGGGGCAATGATTTAAGATTGTGTCCGTGGCAAGTTAAGTACCCACTATATGCGATTCGAGAACAGTTATGACGCATTTTCGAGAGCATGACGTGAACACGACATAAATTAACGAATCTCTTTCCACCGAAAGAAAAAAGTTTTTGTCCCGAAAAATAGCACTAAAGGAGAGGGATCTTTTCCTAATTGATACACCTATGTGTACAATATTCCCTCCCCTCTGGACGGTGAAAATTTTTGAAAAGCCATGTTGCCACATTCAAAAGACAGATGCGGTTAATCTCCTTTAATCCCTTAGCTTTGAAGGAAGCTCCAAAGCCTAAAAACCCTCCAAATTCCATTCTCTTACCTTAACTAATGCTAATTACAGCAGGAAATTATCAACATTCGATCACATAATCATTCCATATCTTCCTCGGCTCAAATTAATCCGCGGTCCGAAAATGGGTTTCATGGTTTAGGATTAGTTAAATCGGTCTATCAAAGCACGCATGATGATCTCTCTTCAATAAATTCGGCCGTAGTTCGTGCGAAAATTTGCAAATTTGTCATTGACTTTGGATGCCAATTTCAGGTACATGAATTCCGCAGAGCGGGTTGGGCCCCAGTTTCACCAAATAAGTTCAATTAATTTCCCTTTTCCTCTCGAATTAGACCCTCATAAAACGGCCGATTGAGCACGTTGGCGAGACAAGACAGATACTGTCTCGAAACGATTCATCTGCCGACTTCAAATTGAAATTGACGTTGGCAAATTTCGTCATTTGGCGAGACAGCTTTTATCCGTTCATTCCAGGAAGTGGTCTTAATCATTAATTACGTGCCAGAAAGGAGCGGCATCGGCCGAGAAATTTCAACGGCTCGGCATGCGGATCTTTGCATTTCCCAGGATTTCCGACCTCGCTTCTTGAATAATCATCTTCTCTGATATTTCAATTTAGGGGCGCATGAAACATCGGGTCATTTTCGCTTTAGGAGAACCTCGCGGTTTGCATGAAAATGAACCATAGCTTACGGTAAGACTCACACTCTCAGACTTTTGCCCTGTCTCCTTGCAAGGCGTGGGAGTCGAAACCCACTCCTGAAAATGAAAGCGTCTCCACCCCAATCCCCCCTGAGAAGGTGGGGATTTGAACCCCCAACCTCTCCCTTCCAAGATGAAAGGGTGGCCACTAAGGCGAATCCCCAGTGGTTATCTAGAGAAATAATTCAAAATAATTCCTCCCAATTAGCCAACAGATCATTTGGCTCCTCCTACCCCAAAAAAAAAAATTAAAAAAAAAAAAAGGAAAACGGCCCAAGAAGAACAATTATAATAACATTTTCAAAGTTGAATAAAATAACAATATTAAAAGAGTCCACATAAAACTTTGGATCATTATTATGTCCACCATTAGCCATAATGTATAAAAGATTTTTCGCACCGACGGTGAATCTAATAATAATTCTAAAATGTTAATTTTGCAAATTTGATTAGAAATCTTGTAACCGTCTTAATCTTTAAACACGCCAAACTTTTCCGTGTAACAAATTTTTCACCAAAATATTTATACCATCTTGAGATAAGTCCATCCTTTGATGTTAAAAAAAAAAAAATCATGTATTCTAAAGGTGTATTAGTATTATATTGCATGCAAGAAAAAGGGTGTGTTTCACTAACATTGTTGTATAATCAAGGACTCTAGTACAAGGACCGAATTGAAAACAATTAATTACGCAATGGACAAAAATCAGATTCGTAAAAAAAAAGAGTATGGTTTACACTCAAAAAACATTACACGTGTGTGCGAGATAGTGATTGTGATTAGCAGTAAAGTCATTCTCAGAATATTGGATTTTTTTTTTGTACATCTTGCAGCCTAAGGCAAAGAGAGGAATGAAAGAACAGGGGAACTTGCCGTGAAGCTTCCTAAGTTCATTTGTTGCCTCCTTTCATTTTCATGCGGAAATAACCTAAATTAAATGACATTGGTTCAAATTGTTTTCTTCTTCTTTATTTAATGATTACACTCTTGACACTGCAAAATGTTAGTTTTTGGAAATTTGGTGTGTATCTTGCTAATCAAACTCACGAAAGAATTGAATTGATTATTTTCCTTTCTGGGCACAAAATTAGAAAGTAGTTTGATGTTCTAAATAATTCTTTTTTCTCTTATAAGGCTTCATTTGTTTTGCAAAAACATATTTTCCTTATTTTTTCAGCATTTAGTTCATTTAGGAAAATAAATCAATGAAAAATATTATCATAATTAAAGGAAAACCTATATTTAATTTAAGAAAATTATTTCCAACCAAATATATACTAAGTATCTACACTTTGACTTGAAACTTTACGTTTGGCATGGAAACTCCAACGGTAGTTCCCAAGCCCCTAGTGTTTAGGACCAGGTCTTTGGCACCTGAGGCCAAGACCCAATTGTCCATGCCCTGATCAAAACACTTGAGTCAGAGTCCACCAAGGCCGAATTTGAGACTGCAATGCTCATATTCGATTCCTCGGCTACCCATACACGAGTTATTAACGCCCAAATAATGCGTGTCTATTTATAAAAAAATCAAACTGGATTTTTTTTACCAAAAGACAGAAAATATTTTTTAGTTCACTTTTAGGTTGTAGTTAAATACCGAAAAATATTATCATTTTCCTGAAAAATAATTTAGTGGAAAATATTTTGCAAAAATGTCACATATTTCACGAAACAAACTACGCGTTGGTGTAAATATATTTCTTGGTCCAAATTTGATCCACTTTGTATACGATGCATGACTGAGAAACGATTTGTATTTATTTTTATTTTCTGGACAATAAAGTTAGATATCACCTTCCCCGGAAAGCCAGGGGACTTTGTGCGCAGCAACTGGGGGGCGATGTGAACCTTGGTATTCATCCAAATTTGTTGGGGCGATAAATTTCTAAGCTCCTTGCGACTTGAAATCCTTAAAGAGGACAAATTCCACTCTCCTAGATCTTCACGCAGCAACATGTAATAATCATTTTTAGTTGCCCTAATTCCACTTCTCATGTTCACTTCAACAGAAACTAGTTTTGCAAGTGGGTTAGCTGCGCATCCACTGAATTTTTCCGGAGCTTCAAGTATGTATACGTACTTTCAAAATCGTACTAATTTTGACCACTTTAAATTCGGGGCACCATAAATTTGTCTCATTAGGCTTATGGTGATTATGAAAAAATAAATCTAAATTTATATTAAGGATAGACTTGTAAAAAAAAAAAAAGTTCGTTTTCAACAAGATGTGAAAAAGTACACGTGATAGAACTAAACCTGCGATAATATTGATCTCAAGAAATTTCAATTAATAGAACTAACTCTTCAAATCAACCCGAATATCTCATTTTAATTTTGGTTGGCTTCAGCTTAAACCCTTTAGACCTGCGTTTCCAATATGGACAAGGCTTATCATAGAAACTTCATCTTTTAATATGTAAGTATATTTAAGTGAATAGAAAAGAATACTACTATTTTCAGATAGACAATTATTTCATTGATGGAGCAACTTGCTTTTATGAAAGCAAAAGTAAAACATTCCACATAATCCAAGCTTGAAAGAAAATTAAATAGGTGGATTATTTTTTTGTATATATAATACAAGCATAAAATGTGATTATATTAAAAAATGATCCCGGACGCCTATCAAATAATAAAATGGGGGAACTTGTAACTTTTCATTGCATTCAATTTTCTTAATTAAGGGTAATCAATATAACTCATACATAGATAACAACACTTAGGATCATAACATTTTTTGCAACTTTAGAAAAAAAAAAGGATAGGATAAAACCAATCATTTAAAAACCAGCTATAGTTATATTGACGTGCAAATCCAACAGAATTTAGTATTGCTGTTTGATTTTTAATTTGAGTTGGTACGGATTAATCAGTGTTTTGACATTCCTTCACATCTTGTAGCCTTGGTAGGCGGGGCTCCCCCATGGAGCGTCATCTGAATTTCGTTCGTCCTTATCAGAACTAGGAAATTACCAATTAATAAATCGAAAAAAGTTATCCTCAAGCCATCAAGTGTTCATCAAATAGATAAATAAGAATAGTTCCTCTATCTGTGGGTTTTGCGATTCCAGATGCAGGAAGTCTGTTCCATACTGTAAGTGGAAAAACGGGAACTTCCCATTTACATATAACCAGTGGGATGTTCATCAATCCTAGTGAAAAGGAATATAAAAATAATTGATAAAAACCCTCGTTTTCTATTTTTTTTAATTCGATTAATAAAATCCACTGTGTGACAATCATGCTTTAAATTCCCAGTACGACATTGTAGGTTTCTGACCAAACCCAACCCCACCACTCCCTTTCCCTACATGTCTACCAATCTCATGAGAGAAAAATCTAAATATATAATATGATGGGACAAATCATAATAAATAATAAAAAGAAATGGACATATGAGAGAGACAATATTTTTCAGAAAATAAGAAGGAGAATATTTGCCCATATGAAATCTAGTATGATTTTAAGAGGGTATTTGCCCCCAATTTTTTTTTTTTTTTTAGGGTTGCTGGAAATTGCCCCTCACGTTTTCATTTATTTGGTGACTTGACTAGGAATTAATGAAATTAGTTCTAGCATGTCCTCTAGCATTGATTTTGACTAACATTTGCTTCGAATTCCAACAACTTGACAGTATGTGACTGATTATGGAAGGCAAGTTCTTCGTATAAGTATATATATATCAAAAGAAGACTAATAATTTAAAAATATATTGCATGTGAGACCATGTAACTAAATGCTGGTGCGAGAATTTGCCAAATGTTGAGATGGAGCTTTAAAATGTATTTTGAGTGGTCCCTATTTTTTCGCAAAAACATAGATAATGTATGACTTATTTGCCTTCCATAGCTAGTAATGTGTAGTCAAATGGTTACAATTCTAATTAAACTTTGACTTATGTCAAAGCTAGAAGACATATTGTTACCATTTTCAAAAAGTTAGGAGTAAATTGCAAAATTTGAAATGCTAGGGCAAAATTTGCCACGATTCTAAAAACTCAAGGGGCAAAATGTAATCATCTAGTGAAGATGGCACTCAAATTAGATGAGATTAATTCTGTAAATTTCTAAGATGATCGGATAGAGGTCTTTTTCATTAAATAAGTTATAGTGTCTTTTGTTAAGAGTGTGCAGCAAAAGTCTGTTACCTTCATTTAAGAAGATTGTTAAGGAAGAGTCCAAGTCTGAGTCTATCAAAATATCCGATTCAACTTGTTGTCACTTAATAGCTTAAGCCAATAAGTTATATGAGTCAATTAGGAAAAAATATATTAACTACTCTACCTCATATCAATTATCCGATGTTGGACTTCTTTAACACAACTTATGTGTATATCTTAAAAATTTATGCAAAGTAGCCATAAATACTGCTAATTTGAGATTGCATCACCCAATTTTTATCCTGTGTCACCATACCAACTATCTATGGTCTCTTCTTGCCAAACTAACCATGGTAGCAATTCCCACTTGAAACAAGCGTCGATCAAATAAATTGGGAGTAAAATGCCAATCAACTATTAGCTTTGATCGAATAAATTGGGAGTAAAACACCAATCAACTATAAGCTTTGGTATTGTTTATTAAAAGTGCAAAGGAAAAGTTCAATACCTTCACTGCTGGTGGAGCACAAATCAACCATCAGCTCCATCATTAACTCAAATATCATTTCTTAAAAGTGTGCAACAGAAGTTTGATACTTTCACTAGTAGTGGAGCACAAATCAACTATTGGCCCAACTATTAGCTTTAATATCATTTGTTAAAAGTGCGCAACGGAAGTTTCATACCTTCATTGGCGGTGGAGCACCAATTAACCATCGCTTTTTGTATCATTTGTTAAAAATGGGCAATAGAAATTCAATACCTTAACCTGGGAGATTGCCAAGGGAAAGCTTTAGTCTGTAATTGGATTTACACTCACTAAAAAATTTAAGCCAATGAGTTATAAGCCAACTATGATGTATTAATAGCTCTTTATTATATAAGTTCCGCAATGCAGTGCTTCTCTAACACAATACACATGTACATGAATCTCAATGCTTTTTTTCTCTATTTTTGAAGTTTAGGAAAAATATAAGTGAATTTCTCAATGGAAATCACATATTTTAAGTAACCCTTCAACTGGTACACTCGTTTTGACACAAAAAAAAAAAAAAAAAAAAACAAACAAACAATACACTCGTATCATATTTCTTCAGAAAAAGCATATTTAGCGCACTTAGGGTAAATGTGGTATGGGTAAATTAGTTTGGGGTTATTATGGCATAAGTGTACCATTTTAATTTTTTTCATTACACAAAAAGTTATTTCGCGATAAATATGTTATGGATTTATTGATTTAGAAATTTTAATGGTCTTGACCCTTTTGAGTATATAAGATAGGTATGTGATTGTTTTGTTATTTTGATACAGTTAAACCATCTAAACACACTATTTCCAAATTTAGCACAAAAGACAGGACAAAGTTAGGCGACTGAGCGAATATAAAAGCTTATGTGCAGCCATAATATCTAACTATTATAATTTCAATTTTAAGCAAACGTTCATCTTAAAATTAAAGATCAATATTTATAAGTCAACAAAAGCGCCAGACTACAAAGATGCACAAACCAATTCTCAAAAGAAAACGATAACAGGGACATTTTCAGATCCAGAAACAAAATTCCTGTTCATAAAAGCATATTTTTGCACACCCCCATTTCTTCTCCAAATAACATGGTGAAAAAGAAATCAGCGGAAAGGATTCTTTAATCATGAATCAGAAAAGAATGCACAGTCCAGTGATGTCTCAGGCTCGACTCAGCTTCGGTTTCTCTCTCCAGCATCAATTGCCACCTGAATGTAATAAATGGTAATGTGGCGATGACCTCTCTTTCATCCGCAGATGAGAAGTAAAATCGCAAGTACAGTGCCTCGCTGCGCTTTGGATCGGAGTGAGAGGGAGAGGTGAGAGTAATTGCTGTGAAGGTTCCTGCAAGCGAACATCGTTGTTGCGATCCAACCATGTCCGTTTATGCGTGGCGGGGACGCGCCCAGGAACACTGAGAAATTAGACTCGATCGCCATTATTGCGACTGGTTTTTTCTTCTTTTTTTCACTTGCGCAAAGCAATCAGTTTTTTGTCCACTCTCGTCTTTTTGGGGTCACCATCGCTTTCACTGTGCGCGTACAAGTGAAAGGAACTGTTGTTGTCCTCATTTGACTAAACAGTCTCCCAGTTTGTTTACTTATTACCCGATGACAGCCTCTGTCTTGACCACTGGTCTTCTCTCATTCTCTCTCGCTATCTAGAGGAGAAGAGGGTGTGTGTGTGCGCGCACAGTGCAACTTCAGTTGCTGGGTCTTTTCCTGGAAAGAAAAAAAAATCTGATGATCTGATCCCCTCTCTCTCTCTCTCTCTCTCTCTCTCTCTCTCTGCAAAATCGTTTTCCTTTTTCAGAAACCATCGTCCACCCAAAGAAGCAACTGATCCTCCATGGCAGGAATCAGTAGTTTTCTTGTTGCTGCTTTTCTTGACCCACAAAAAGGAGTGTGTGAGGAGAATCTGTCTTCCTGAATTTCAATAGGGATCATCATATCTTGGCAAGGGGATAAAAAAGGAAAGAGGAAGTTGAGGAACCCCCTCTAGCTCTCCCCCTGTTTTCTCTCTTTTTTTTTAAATTTTTTTCTCTCTCTGTCCGCCCTACTCTTCATAAAATACACCTCAATACCATGCAAAATCCACCATCCTCCTTATTTTAATCTCTCCTTTCATTTTGAATTGTTTATATTCCAACACCTGAAGAAAAGCTTCTCTCAGCTGCGCAGGAGTGTGGAATATTAAGAACTCTCTCTCTCTCCCTCTCTCTATCTCTCTCTCTCCACATGACAGGAAAGTGACTCGAGCTCTCTCTTTCTACTTCCATAACCTTTTCTTGGTACTTGATCTTGCACAATCGGGAAAAAGAAGCAAAACCCTAGATCAGCAAGAACCCCAATATTACCAAATTAGCAGATCTCTCGTCCCCAATCAAGATCCAAGAAAAAAGAAAAGCCACTTCAAGAGACCATCCCATCACTTACCTATATGGAGCTAGCCCCAGTCCCAGAATCATCGTCAAGCAACCCCAACTATGACACCCCAATCACCATCAATACCCACATAATCGGGGCGAGCTCGTCGTCACAAATGTCAGCGTCGCCGCCCACGCCAAGCCGCTACGAGAACCAGAAGCGGCGGGACTGGAATACCTTCTGCCAGTACCTGAGGAACCACAGGCCACCGCTGTCCCTCACCATGTGCAGCGGTGCCCATGTTCTGGAATTCCTTCGGTACCTCGACCAATTCGGCAAGACCAAGGTCCACAACCAGAACTGCCCCTTCTTCGGCCTCCCGAACCCGCCCGCACCCTGCCCATGCCCGCTCCGCCAGGCCTGGGGCAGCCTCGACGCACTCATAGGCCGCCTGCGGGCCGCGTTCGAGGAGCACGGGGGGAGGCCCGAGGCGAACCCGTTTGGCGCCCGAGCCGTGCGGCTCTACCTGAGGGAGGTCCGCGACTTCCAGGCGAAGGCGCGCGGCGTCAGCTATGAGAAGAAGAGGAAGAGGCCGAAGCAGAAGCCGAATAACAATGCACTCCCACCGCCTGCTGCTGCAACAAGCTGAAGATGAGAGGCCAGTTTGATGCTGATAAGTGGGATCATGGTGGATTTGATGCCAATATGAGACATCTTTTGCCTCTTTTGGAACATGGGTATTTCCTATCTTATTGCTATTTCTATATTTTACTTTCTAGTGATCGTAGAATATGTATGGTCAAATTTGTGCTGATTTTTCTCCTTATTGGTCTAAAGAGCCTTGACCTGGCCCTGCATTATATAGTCTTTTCTACTTTTTCGCTTTGGCTTCTGCAAGATATGTTATAGATTTGTGGGTACCCCTTGAAGCTTCTCTTTCGGAGACAAGAGTGGATGGTGTAGTGTCAGTAGTGTGCGAAAGAACTAGTCATGAACTGTTTAGACTGCAGACTTCTTAGAAGGAAAAATGAGCAGTGGCCAAGTTGGGTCATTAATCATAGTGTACTTCGATCAAATGATGATGAATCTGAGCTCTAGGTTTGGCAAAATTCTCTCTCTCAATCTCATATCAAGTGTGTTATATTTTATGCAGTCCCCATAATTGGTGTGCGTTCGTTTGCCGATCAATCATGCATTGACTGTGATGATCATTAACTCGAGTGCATTCGTCTTAATTATTCATATTGACTAAAATGATTTCTCCTTATCCATGTGTTTTGCACTCAATTACGATGATTAGATCTTTAAGATGTGTCTCAATACTCAAGTATAAGCCCCTACAAGAAGGCAGAAAAAGGAATTTTTAAATTGGGGGAATGCCATTGCGTTATCTCTCTCTCTCTCTCTCTCTCTCTCTCTCTCTACACGATCATTTTGCCACCCAAACATAATTCGGTTGACCTAGAGAAAGAGTTGAAAGAGGTTTTGCTACTTATGGACAAAAGAATTTGGAGAAGTGGAAAGTTCACGAGGTAAACTAATAGTAAAGATGTGGTTAGGTATCATTTAAAGCAACGTTAAATCAATTCAAACAGCAGCAATAAGACAAAACAGTGGATTTTCATCCCTTTTCACTTTTCTTTTCCTTACAGATGGATGACAACGGAAGACACACGAGTGTCACAGTTTTATATTTTGGAGCCTCCTAGTCCACACCTAGATCAAGCCTTTGAGACATCGTATATACTATATAAACCTCATATGGTTAGTTTGATTGAGAGATTATGCATTTGAATCTTTCATGTCTACTTTTATCTTTAAATATGTAAAAAGGGCTAGCAGAGCTGAAGGAATCCTACTCTACCTTTCGCGAGATTATATGGTGCTCGTAATTATAACATACAACATCATAATTTTGCATTCAGCTTTTAGGGCTCAGGGCTCGTTACTAGCTACCTATAGAGGTAGTAGGTTTTCATTGATTTATTCGATGTTTAATTCAAAGTATCGGTATTTGACTGGCGTATGGGTAAAGTGAGTTGTTCTTTGGGGTTGCATTGACAAATATGCTCTTCTCTGTTCTCTGTTGAATCATCTTCAAACCTGGATATTGCCCAAATTCATCATCCAGACGCCTCGGCTGATTATTATATTGTGCTTTCTTTTTGGTTTAAAGATACTTTCAAAGTATCTCATGGAATGACTCACTAAAAAACGAGAGGAAAAGAAAATTTACTGTTCTGGATTATATGTATGTTGCAGGATTTATGCTTCTTCTTTTGTTGAATTGCCAAAGCTTATCTAGCTGACTATCCATACTAAGAGTGAATTTTACTTGGGTGCCAAATATTGTAGCTAAGGCTTTCACTATCAACAATGATTTTTTAAAAACAGTAGTCTCGACAAATCATTTTAAATATCTTCAGGTTTGAGATTTTCCCTAATTCTGTTTTTAAATCATTCTTAATCAGTTTTGAAGTAGTTTATATCTTTTCCATCTGTCAAGATGGTCTAGTTATGGCTCTTACAAGAAATTTATCAAACTATCTGAAAGCGCGGTTCTAACTTCATGGGGAGAAATTTCATGCGAAGTTGAAGTCATAAACAGAAATCATCAAATCCTAAATATGTTTTGTAGGAATGGAGTCGTGGGTTACTACAGAAGAAAAGTCAAGTTATGCAAGGGTTTAGCATTACTTAGACAGTGCTCGTTTTATTAAATGTTTATGACCTCATTATATTTTGTCCAAAAGGTTGAGGACTTTCAGCATAATAAAGATCTTCGGAGAATGTCAAAAAGAATGTAACAATAAGGCACCATTTGCAGAGACCTGTATCAATTTTTTTCCAATCTTTTTCATAGCTCACAGACATCTATTAGCCTGTTGTCTAATCTATCACTGCCCTTACAATTGTTCCTTCCGAACGTGATACGTGAAGCTTTTGGTGCAAAACTCAAATCGCCATCAAATGTCTTCCAGAGAGAAGATATATAGAGTAGATGATGCAAGTGAGTAGGTTCATGGAATTTTTCTTGATTGTGTTTTCTTTATTTTTCCTTGTGAATTCCTTGTTTGCAAACATTTCTTGTAAGTCCAGAAGGGTGGTCAGGAGTTCGAGGATGGAAGATGTGCTTAAAAACTTAATAATATTACGTCTCTTCTGTTGTAAAGAACCATTCTATTTTCACAAATAAAAGATGCCTGTTATTTAGTCTTTATATGCTATTTATTCTTATCAAAATTGGATGATCAAGAATATTGCTGACGATTTTCCCTATAGCTCCGTACGTGACATTTCTAAACTCTACAAAGACATAATATGTGAGCATTAACCTACACAAAATCACTCCCTGGCAGTAAACCCGTTGTGTGATTTGCCCTTGTCTACGATTGTTATGCCAACACAAATTTAACTGCTTATGAAAGAGTCATGTAACCACGCGGTCGTATGTTCTGAAGATTTGGTCTCATTAATTTCTTTTTACATAAGACAGAAATATCAACACGTATCTTCATGTTAACCATTGTTACGCCACACTTCTGGTAACTATGCGAAAAAAATCGTGTGTTTAAACCTTAATTTGAGAAGTTTTGTTTTGACATAAGCCGCTATTTCTATCAACATATGATAATTTACCTAAATGTTGTGCCAGTCGCTGCAAGTCGAAGATCTATTTTAGGCCATCGAATATGTGTATGGCATGATATTCGTATCTAAAGATGTCCTTGATTATAGCGATAATTATTGTTTCCGGAGCATTTAATTGAAGATAAACATCAGTGTCTGTTGTTGATTATGTTTCTTGTTAGAAAATTCACACTGAAGACAGATCGGTTGAAGCCAACCAAAGAAGTTATGTTTAAAAGTGTAAAGATTACGTTTCACCTCTCTTTAACCTTCAATAAGGTTTTTCCATTGTTTCCAGCAGGTTCGTTCGGTCATGTGGCCTGTGATTGTGTAGGTTTTGTGTCTGATTCAAGTACCTCATTGAGTTGCACCTCAACACAAACATTGTATTGAGATCGGACCTTTCTAGATATATTCCTTTTGGTAGACCGATGCATTTAGGTTCGGTGAGCCAAAGGTTTCTTGAACCATATCTGGAAGGGGAACACAAAACATCTACCTGATTTTAATGTTCATAAACAAGAGATCATGAATAGTAACTTCAATCTGAAAACTTTCAACATAAACGCACGGTAAATAGATAACCATTCCCAACCCCTCCCCCTCTCTCCCCCCAAAAAAACAAAAAAAAAAAAGAAAAGAAAAAGAAAGGTAAGCCGCTTACAAGCAGATTTGAATCAATTACCTTACTTTATTATCAAGGGCAAAAGTAACCAAAAACCCTATCCACTATGGTACATTTCTTCTAAACTTTTTTCCGTGACACTAAAAATCTCAAATTTATACTTGTAACGACATTTTTTTGGCTGGAAAATCATCTAACAGAACCTCAACAAAAGTTTACATTTTTTTGAATTTTTTTGTGGCTTTTTTCCTCAATTCGGTTAAGTTTACATCATTATTGAAGAGTCAATAATCACGTCAAAGTTAGTTGCAAGTGAAGCCAAAACGATGTGTTAACTTCAAAAATGATGTCGTCAATATAACCACATTCGATCCATGTCAATTTCCATGTCAATTTCGTTTGCCAAGTATTATCCACATGAGCTACCGCATAACATTTTCACCGATTGTCTTGGACAGAAATGTGAAGGAGATACATTCGTCACGCCGATAAGAGTTGTGGGTTTTGATGCCTCAAAAATTTTTAGCGTGTTAGTGTTAATTGGGCATAGTTTAGCGTTTTTTTTTTTTTTTTTTTTTTTTCGGTTGGTATTAACAAAGAAAAGGATGACCAGGAATTTGGTGTCGTTTATCAGATACTACCAAAATTTGAGATTATAGGGGGAGGTCTGTCATAACGCGGGAGAAAAAAAAAGGATTGCTTGCTTTTTATCCGTACCCAGCATAAACTACTAAACGAACAACTTAAACCAAAAATTTCCATTTGTTTTGGTTTGATCTAGTTCGAGTTACCAATATTTTGAATTTTTTTTTTAACACCTCCAGTTAAACATACTTAGTAGTTCCATAATCAGTTCCATAATCATTTCGGGTGCTTGATTCAAATCGGCAAATTCAAGACGATTAGATCCTTTTATACGATAGGAAATGTGTTTTTCAGAAGAAGCATATCATAGAAAAACAGTCCCTTCAAAAAGCTATATAGGTCAGATATTCTTTCAAATTACTTGGCATGATCAATGTTATTTTTTCCATTTACATGCAAACTTAAACTGTTCATTTGCTCGTTGTATTTTGTTTCGCTACACTTAGGAAAGGGTTCTTGCATATGGTCGGAGGCATTTATGAATTTCTAACTCAAGAACAGAAATCGCCCATCCGAATCCCATTAATTATATGCAAATGGCTCCAAATGAAGGCCATCTACATAGGCTAAAGACCTGGATATGACCAGTTCGTAGAATTTATAGGAGGTTTTATGTAGGGGTAAAATCGAAGAACTGAACAGTGAAAACTTATCCGATTTTAAATTTTAAGGTATATACGGTAGGTTTCAGGTTCAACAAATTGGATAGCCTATTTCGATCGGTAGGTTCCAAGTTTTAGATAGATAGTACTTGGAACCTAAACCTAGGATAAGTTTTCACGTTTTTTTTTTTTTAATCTATGTCTTCATGCGATCTTAAGGTGTAAGGTGGCATTTGATGATGAGTGTATAACATTTAACAATTAGTCCGAACTTTCATTTTATAACTAAGACTTTTACTTTATTAAATTCATATTTTTTGGGTGTCTAATATTGATTCATTACAATCATTCGATTAATAATACAAGTAAAATTTAGGTAAACCTTGAAACAGATTTCGGAAGCTGTGATAAGATAGGTTTCAAGTTCCAAATTGTGTAGGGTAAGTTTCAAGTTCTAAAAAGGAGGAATTTATACAAATGGGAAAGTTCTAGGTTTTAAGTAGAATATGTATAGAATCTAGAATCGCTCATCCTAATTTCATGAGACTCCAGTTAGTAGTGTCTTCATGCTTGTGTCCCTAAGTTAAAACAAAACTCTATTATGTTCCCATATTTACTATTTCTTGTAAGATTTTGAAAATGGGAAAAATACCTTATGTTTCCTCACACTATGAAAGAATATTTGTAGTTGTACAAGTTGACACTTATACATTTTTAAAGAGGCATTTTGCAAAACAAAATCCAAATTGCAAAAGCATTGGCAAAAGAAAAGAACGTCAAATTGACTTGCTTTGTGAGGTTTTGGCTAGTAGAACACAATCGATTCTTCAATATGTGTTGCTTTCCAACGATAATGGAAACGAAAGCATAGCTCATTTGATGCAAGTCTCTATCACTTTTCTTAGTAGAAGTTGATGTATTTGACTTTATACTCATCTCAATTTGTCCTAACCTAGTCATAATTGATCAGTGGAATGCTTTAGATTAATAAAGCTAGCTAAAGCATATAAAAAGTCCTGGCACTGGTTGTTTTATTCTTTTGTTTTTACTTATTGGAAACAAACGGATAGCTTTCTTATTCAAGCAATTGCTCATGTTGATAATACCACCGTAGTACTACCTAATAAAGCTATCGAGCGAACCGAAAGAACAATAGAGACATCGATTTGAGTCGCATCTTTATGAATTTGTTCTCTCACAAGGTCACACGAATTTTGTCCAATTATCATAACAAAAAGGGTTGAAAGTCATTCACGCCGAATCATGCTACAAAAAACCATTTTTCTCTATTTAAAATGTCAAAACCGGCAAGTTATCAATCAGGCACATGCCAATAACACCGCAATATTCACAGTACCGCACATGATCTACAAAAAGCACTTCAAAAAATTTTAACCGATGAGTTCCACCGGAAAAAAACAATTTTGATCGTACCTTTCGCTTCTTGAATTAATTATTTAATCCCACGAAAAGTCCATTTTTTTCCATTTTCAAAAGCTAATAAAGCAAGAAATGGCATATACCCCATGTACTTTCTTGCATTAATCTACTAACCCCAAGGCTAATATGATTGAAGATTACTATTATCTGAGTGGTATGGTGATAGACCAAACAAACCCAAAAAATAATAATTTCATACCAAATTGCCAAATTATTATTTAAATAAAAAAGAACAAAAAAAAAAGCCTTATCCACCTCTTTTTTCCCTTTTGTCTTTTGTCACACATACAAAAGCTGTCCCTACCCCTCTCCTAATCTCCAACGCACGCATTAATCTAACCCAAAAGAAAAGATTTGTCCGTACGAAGATCCCCGCAATCTACGGCCTCCTCGACACGACGTATGGGACGGCGACACGTCCGCCCCACGGCGGGCCCCGGCCACCTCGTGCCCCCACGTGGACTCTTGTACTGGATGTCGGGGAACAGGCGAACCCATCAACGACGCGGGACCCACGGTCCCTCATCCTTAGATCCTCGTGCAGTGAATCTAGCCCCGGCCCCCGGGGACGCTCCACGCCGCCGCCGATCGCCGCCACGTGGCCGGCCATGGCTGGACCGCCCTCCGATCTCCGTCCCTCTTGGTGGGCGGAGATTTCCAATTTTGCGAAATGGAAACGATGACACGACAGACAAGTTCGAAATGGCATACCTCAAACCTAACACAGCATGTGAATTAGAGTTTTGGAACGATGATCTTAAATCCGACATGAATTGGTACAAAGTGTCAAATTTTTTTTTATATGAATTTGGTGCAAAACAACACGTTCAATTTGAACTTTTCTTACTTTTGACTCTCCTCTCTCCCATGATACGCCTTTAAGCAAATGTCCTCTAGTATATAAGAAGCCATGAATTCTCTGGACAATGGCAAGGACCCGTGGTCTAAATCTTTGTAATTATTCTAAAAAGAGGCGAGTTCTTATTCGGTATGCTCATACAATAAAGTTCTTGGATCTGGGAGAGTGGTTGGGCCACCCTAGGCTAATGGATCTGGCCCACCGATCACGCGTTTTTCTTTGTTCCTCTCGACGCCTTCCTATTATTGCTTTCGAAATACATCATTCGTGTCGTTCTCGCTCAAGTTAAGTTGTCTACCTCTGGTTAGTTAAATAACTTTTACCCTACCCTACATTGAAAGTTTGGCAACATGCTCAGTTCGTGCATGACAGCTATATAGCACGGCTTCGGATGGGGTGAAACAACTTAAAAGTCACGGGATATTTACTTACTTTAACTTAATTGGTTTCGTGACTACAAGATAAAAATGAAAACCCCGCGAAAATCTCGACACCCATTTTCGACCCGTCAAAGAACTTACATACAATCCCAATGACCAAGAGAGATTCTTGTTTTGCCAGTATAAACTCAGCTTTTATCATTCGAGAACCAAGTATTTTGCCAACGTCTTCTCACATCATTTTGTCGGAAAGTGTCGAGCAGGAACCGAAACCCTAGCTAGACACTGCTTTCGAAAGGAAGCCCGATCCATATAACCTCACGACTGCTGTTCCTAGTTCTAGAGAAAGAGAACACTGTAGATTCTAGTTGTTCGGCAGCCCACACGGAAGAAGGTGGACTGCTTTCTTTCATTCCCAAATTTGGGTTCGCTGACGTTCCTAGTAATCTGACTGCTTACGGAAGGTACTCGCTGTCTGCTACCAGCCTACAGCTATCATTCACGC
This sequence comes from Eucalyptus sp. ANBG9806169, assembly GCA_014182395.1. Taxonomy (NCBI): domain Eukaryota; kingdom Viridiplantae; phylum Streptophyta; class Magnoliopsida; order Myrtales; family Myrtaceae; genus Eucalyptus; species Eucalyptus sp. ANBG9806169. The sequence continues at coordinate 39,108,985 of CM024580.1, read as the reverse complement.
TAGGGTTTCACCCTTCTCAATTCCCCATGAGCGCTAGAGAATGGTCAAGTCACGACAGTAAAAAAAGAAAGAAAGAAAAAAAGTCTCTCAGGTGGAGGTCCCTCCCCTCCATCTTTAATCACCTGCTTCTTCAAAAACAGCATCGAGGGTTCGACTTTTCCGGGCTGTAAATCTGGGATTTGCGAATTGTGCAGCACAAGTTCCCAGCTCAAAAGGCACGACGTCTTGGCCCGACCCGCGAGCCCCTTTTTTGAATTCTTGCGATGATGGCTCGTTGAAAGGAGGGCTGGAATCATGTGGCTCCATACGCTCGTTTTCTTTGACCGGGACACGTTACTGAACGCCCCGCTTTTCGTTGCTTTTTTCCTCGCCTAATCCCTCACCTAAAAACCCAACTAACGCGAATGATTGCAGGGACTCAGGACTTTGACAGGGGCGGGTTCAGTCCAAAACATCAAGTCACCCTCAGCTTTTATCTAACCCCCTTCATGACTTTTCACAGTACTTTTCACTGTACTTGCTGCTTCCTACTTGAGGGCTTTGCAGGTATTTTTGCATGCACGGGGCTAAGTCGAGGAGATCGAGGAACAAGAAGCGAGGGACACAGTCGTGGGACTGTACGACTGCATTTGAAATCTAACTTTTTTTCTAAAGTTTATATATGCATATACATACATAAATGTATGATTTGAAAAGATAAGTCACAGCAAAAGAGAATTCTTTTTTTAATTTTTGGGTATGGTAAAGATGGCAGCATTGTCTCGAAACCTTTTACTTTTCAACCTGTTCCCTCAGGCATCGGGATAGATTAGAATATTCGCATTTGAAAGTAATCTTATCAAAGTTAATTATAATTTCCCTTACACGAGACCGGCATTATCCACCATGTAAAAGATCGAGCGGTTCTTTCATTTTCCACCTGACTGTTACCACACGTGCATGTACATGCATAGCGTAGCCTAGGTCAATCTGGCCGTTTCCTTTTTTTTGATCTTGATGTTGCCACTCTCCCTCTTTTTCCTTGCAGAATTTGGAATGATTGGGTTGGAGTTTGAAAAAAATTTCTGACTTTGGAGAATCGCTTTATACTCTCTCTATTCGAGTAGAGTGGTCCTTGGAAGCTCGGAGTAGTCTTTGGATATCCTATCTGGGATCCCTTTTGATACATTTTTTTATCCCTTCAGTTGAATTTAATTTCGTTTAATTATTGATGCTAGCTGTAAGGTGTAGAGGGGGACAGCCTTTTTTGCCAAATTAGGAGTGACCACCCTTTCTTCGTCGTTTAACTATTTATGGAAGGTACGTGCTAGGGCATTAGCTAGTCGTGGTAGGGGACCAATTCTTGGGCTGTTATCCATGTGACCATATCCTATAACGAAGCATACTTGTCTAGAAATGAACATGACTGATTCGAGATCATTAATGACAATGGATTTCAGCTTGATTTTCACCAAAATATATATATATATATATATATATATATATATATATATATATCAAAACATTTATGAGATTTTGTCCTGATTCCGAAAACATACTATCTCACTTTACCAACAGTGTATATTTGTTTTAGGTTTTATTTCAAATTCAGAGCAATCCCTGTTGTACCCTCTTCAAATTCTACTAATTCAACCGCCATTACTTCATCAAGACCATAAATACGAGCAATGCCGTGTCATTTCTCTTTACATACTCCCCCAACCCTTTTCTTGCGCACATCAAAAGATACACAAACTCTCACCACAAGAACCAAATAGGAGTCGCCTAACATGATCACCACAAAACCGCCATTGCTCGCCACCGCCCACGTCTCGCAAAGGAGCCCGGCCGTCGTGTGAAGATCCCATCAAGAGAGCTCGTCCCTTTTCTGTCCCTGTCCTCCTCACTCTTTTTCTCGCGCTGATGGCAGCATGCCGCTGCCTAAATGCCTCGAGTCAAGCCCAACTTTATGACCTCCCCATGGAGTGTTTTAATAAATTTTCAAATCGCATTTGTATCTTCTATTTGCTATCTCTAAACGTATCAAAGTAGTGTGGATGAGAATATGATAAATTGAGGTGGGTTTGGAGCGTTTCTGTTCTTTATTTTGCATTTGACTTTGTACCATTAAGAATTCAATTTTTCAGTACATATAGAAGAATCGAATTTTTTCAAAACACTTAAGCATTGAAGGGTAGAGATTTCTATATTTTTTTTTTTTTATAAAAATTGAATAATTTTTTCCAATTTCAAACTTTGTAAGCTAAGCGAAAAAAATTCTATTGATTTTACAGAAAAAGGGTGTGGACCAAGTTACTTATTTCTTCGGATTAAAAATTTGAATATTGAAAAAATAGAAGGGCTCAATTCTTGTCATTTTAACTTAACGATTCTCCATAGGGATGATTTAGCTTTGTTTTTTTCCCCACGCCGTCATATTATTTTCCTTAATCATTCTATAAAGTATGTATCTAGGTCGAATAATCGTATTCCATTTGCGGGAAATAAAATAAAAGAAGGATTATATATCTAATCCTAGCCAAATGTGCTAACCGAAGGCCCAAAACGCCTATGGAGAATGCAAGCCCAGAAGTATTGGGCCAGAAGGCTTGAGCCCATTGTGAAAGGAATAGAATGTCCAAGCCTCAAAGAATTAAAAGATCTGGTTAAAATCAGAAGAACAATTTATGCGAGGAGGACCGTTGAATTGTGCCTTGAAACATTGAAACCATCTGAATTATTATTGCAAACAAAGTTGAGATCACATGAAGCAGTCGGAATCATTTTGTTATATGTTTTTCCACGGTCCTTATGGGCAATCCTTCTCCGAGATTTAGATTCTGTTTTTTTTTTTTTGGTAAAGGGAGATTTAGATTCTATTTGTTTTGCGGAAAATGTTTAATTTGAATAACATTTTCCGAAAAATGATTGGTTATATTGCTTGAAATTATTACAACAAATCATTATCAACAACAATTTATGTCTTAATATTTTATTTGGACGACGAAAATATTTTTCGTTCATTTATTTTGTAGGTCAAACAAATGATCATTTTTATAAAATTATTTTCCAAATCATTTATAGGAGTCGTAGAATTGGAGTTCCGTGCATTTCATCTTTATTGATGAGAAAAGTACAAAAAAAAGTCATAAATCTATTGCATTGATACCAATTCAGTCATAAAACCTTTTAACTGGACCTATTTAGTTATCAACATTTTCATAGTTGTACTAATTCAATTTATCCAGCCAATTTAGGCTGGAAGTTGTTGATGTGGATGCCGGTCGTCTTACATTGACGTTCACATTTTTAATAATTTTTTCTTAATTTATTGAATTTTTTAAATTTATTTTTTCCTTTAGCTTTTCCTTTTTCTGGTAGCCATCACCGGCCACTGACCACAACCATGGCTAGTATTTTTCCTATTACTTTACTACCATATATATTGCGAGTGAGTTATTTATTATTTCATTGTTCATTTAGTAGTTTTGACATCTAATTATCGTAAACTATTGATCCACTTCACATAAGAATAAAGAAAGATGGTTATGAGTTTTAATTTGATCATTGTTAAATTGAACTAAACTTTCATCCATTTAATATGACGCGGAATAAAAATATCTATATTCTAAAATAAAAATAAACTTAAACTTGCAACTATACTAATAGTTTTCAAACTCTTCTTTTCTAATTTTTCTATCATATATCCATCTTAACAAATTTTAATTTTGTAAACTAACATGCTGCGTTTTGTATGTTTAAGTTTAAGCATTTCCCCTTTTTTATGTTCAACTTAAAAAAAAATAAAATCGTTTTCAGTATTTAGGCACATATTTAGGTCCAACACATTTATAAGAATACTCCAAGTGTTAACATCCTCAAGATTATAAGTGACAACAGTAATATGCTACACACAGATAAAAACAACATGTAGAAATGACAATATACACCGATAAAACACTTATACCAAGGTATGCCCTATGTAAAGTGCGGGCTTGTGACTAGCACATACTAATTACTAGAAGCACGACACTCGTCAATGAAAAAGTTCATCTCAAGTGACCCTAAATTTCAATGCAAATTATAAGCGAAGTTTTTCGATAAGGGCTTGGAGTAGAGTATGAGCCCTTTATTACAGACAAAGTTGAGATCACACCAAAGGGCGAGAACAAATTTCTACTTCTGTCTCTCCATGATCTTAATGTGCAAGCCATCGCCGAGACTCAGAATCGGGTTGCGACGAATATTGCCTTTCTTCACATTCGTCCATCTGATCGGATTGCAAAATAAGAGAAACTTTCAGGAATCGCATTGCTTTAGATTGCTGAACTTGCGTACCAAGGCCGTTGGTATCGAGAAGGGTAAGGCGAGTACCTATATTTCGTGACCAGGACATGGAGAAACATCGACAGCAAGGCCCTCGTGTACTCCGCTCCGGCACACTGTCTCATCCCTGATCCGAAAGGCATGAAGTTCTTCAGCATCACATCTGAATCATATTCCTAGAATTGAAAAGGCAGAACGACAGTCAGTGTACCAACTTCGATGGAGCTCAATTGAAATTGATCACGACAACAATGTACAAGTGCTTTCAATTTGCACCTCACCTTCCAGCGCCAAGGGTTGAATGTAAGATGGTCTTTGTATGTCTCGGGATTCAAGTGAAGAGCGGAAGTAGCTATCAACACTCCCCAGTGTGCCGGAATTGTGTATCCTGCAAGAATTCCAATCATCATATTGAGTGCTAGATTTGATGTTGGAGTTTGACGACTCGTCAATATTACATATCGAGATAAAGTACCGTTCCATTCCACATCAGTTTTCGTTCGCCTAAACAATCCCGGCGAGATGTTTCCCAACCTCAAGGATTCATGGATCACCTGTTTTTTGAACAGCAATGGTTCAACAACTGTTTTGTGTACTCTGTATTAAAGAACTTCGACCATTTAGCTAGGGGGCATACTTGAAGAGTAAAAGGCATCGATTTGTATTCCTTCCATGTGATCGGGGATTTCGAAATTTCTCTTTGCTTTATTATTGACTCGTGCTCGTCCTGGAAAAGAGCGCGAATGAAAAACTGGGCAAAGATTTTCGTTAAGACACCGTAATGCATATGTAATGTAGGATTGGCAGTTCATACGGTGATTTCTTGCAATGCTCTAGGGTTCTCTTCGAGGAACATTAGAGCCAAAGTTAACGTCGTCGAAACAGAATCGAAAGTGACGAAAAGAAGAGTAAATATGAGTTGGACCAGGAAATCCTCTGTCAAGAATTCCTCTTTACTCATATCTTGCATGACATGGGAAAGGAAGTCATCGTGAAGTCTCCCGTAGGAGGAAAGGCGATCTTTCACGTTTCTTCGAATGATTGACAACGCCTTCCTTCGATCCTGCATTAATTCATATATCAGAGATTGAAACTTAGATTTCGTACGATAAGATCGACTTCTAACCAAATCATTTTACCTTGAGGCATTTGTGATATATTGTACCCGGTATATTCAAAGGAATGGACAAGAGGCCTTGGACGAACAAAGAGTATAAATCACCCAGTTTCTTCGATGATTGTGTAGGATCATGACTCAACAGTAGCTTTGCACTAAATTCGATTGCCATCTATCAAGAACATCAAAAGCAAAACGTTATGTTCGAAGGATTAACTTACTTGCAGAAAATGGAAAGATCGTTCAAAAGCCTTTTCGGTTCATGGCTTCGGTGTTTACAGTTCCTGTGGCGTATTTCACATCGATCGATTCTTTGCCTAACCAGCTCGTTATAGTTGCTTGCGACACTTCTTCCATCAAAGGAAGCAGCCTCTCCTTCAGGGCCTCCATGCCGAAGTGCTTTAGGACCGTGCCTCGGATATATTTGTGAATGTTTGTGACATTGAGGCCCGCGTCGCCTTCTTGTGAAAAGAGCGTCGCAAATGTGTCTAGGGCCCATGCCTCGAACAGTTTGCCGTCCTGCTGAAGGACGAAATGGCAGAATTTTGGATCGGCTGATACTATTATCGCCCGGCCAGCCACGCTTGTTCGAAATGTCGTCCCGTACCTACATCCGAAGAACCGACGAAGGGGAATTTTCACAGCCGATCTTACGAAGTAAGATCAGAATTCGCATCATTGATGCTCTATACAACTCGTCCAACAACCATATCCGATAATTATCTTGGCATTAATTAAGTAGCTAGTTTAGTAATCTTTGCAATTTCCAACGTATTGATTCTTCTCATGTTATGTACAATCAGTGCTTTAAAAATTGAAGCATTCCAAATTTAGTATGCTTAAAAGCATCAATACACTCGTTGCTATGACACAGTATGGTATCAAAGTAAATTGGGGAGAATTACCAAAAAAGTCCTCAATCTATTACAATTATGTCAATTTAATTATAATTTTTTTTGGCCAATTCAATCATAAACTTTTTGTATTTGTACCAAATCAGTCCATCCGGCCATCGTGAATTTTTTATATATTTTTCATTTATTTTCCTTACCTTTTTCCCTTCCCCTTCCCCTTCCCCTTCCCCTAACCTTAGTGTCGGCGAGGGTTGTCACCGACCCCCGCTAGCCACAGGCAAGGGTTGTGACGCCCTCGCCTGGTTTGGGCGAGGGCCACAATGGCCTCACTCGTGCTGCCACGGTAAGGGTCAGCTGGTGACCCCTGTCGGCGCTAAAGGTTGGGGAAGGGGAAAGGGAAGGAAAAAAAAAAAAAAAAATACAAAAAAAAATTAAAATATTATTTTAAAAATGCCATGTTGGCGCCGACTAGGTAAAATTGGTTGAATGGACTAAATTAGTACAAATACAAAAAGGTTAGGACTGAATTTGCAAAAAAAAAAAAAAACAAGATTTAGAACTCAATTAATAAAAAAAAATTGAATTGACACAATTGTAATAGATTTATCATTTTGTTAGTAATTTCTCCAAGTAAATTGCACATAATCCCCGTGGAATGATGGCAAAATGCTGCACTTGACAATCTAGGGGTCTAAAAACTCATTTAATTATCCAATGATTTTCATTTATTTTGCAGCTTTACACCCTAAAATGCCACTCAAAAGTGAAAAACCTTGTGTTTTATGCCTTCCAAAATGTACAGAAAAAGGACAAAAAGAAGAAGAAAGATATTTGATTACCCAAAATCAGCATTTTTCATGTGAAAATAATCTTGGTATCATCAAGTACCTTTGAATTCTATCCTTGAGGAAAGGAACGAGGTCCAAAGAGTCACCAGGGACCATCAACTGGAGGGTCTCGCCAATGAGAGGAAGCCCGAGAGAACCGGGAGGAAGAACCCCATTGCATTTAGGGTTCCTCCATCTGTAAACCCAGCGACCGAGCCATGCGATGGCCAATGCCAACACGCATGTTCCAATCCACATCGTTTGGTCTTTTTCTTAGGAGAACACCAAGCTTTGGTAGCAGTTGGATGTTGACTGATGGTGATGTGTGGTGGGTTTCTTGAATTTCTTTATTCTCTCTGTCTGTCTCTCTCAATTTGAGGAACTATACTTTCGTTGGTTCTGTATGGAGATCCAATGCGCAATGGTTGGTTTAAATAGCGCCAAAGGGATGACCATGGGCATAATCACCAAAAAAAGCCCTAAACTTATTGTGTAGATATAAATTCAGTACTAAAATTTTCTATTCGATCAATTTAATTCTAACATTTTCAACGATTTGCTAATGTTGTCCTTTTGGCCAATTTAGCCGAAAATCGCTAATGTTGACATCAATTGTATTACATGACATGGCCGACTTTAACATCATTAATTATAGCAATTTATAAAAAAAAATGCTGAAATTTATTATTTTCCTTTTTGTTTTGTTATTTTATTGTGGCCAACAAGGGTTACTAGCCCTCGATGGCCACAATAAAAAAAATCAAAATAAAAATTAAAAAGAAAATTATCAAATAAAAAAAATTCAGATATTTTAAATTGTAAAAATTATTCACATTAGCAATTTTTGATCAAAATTAACATAAAGGACGACATTGATTAATTGTCAAAAGGTTTAGAACTAAATTAATTAAATTAAAAGATTTAAAACTAAATTCATGTACTCACCGAACGACAAGATTGTAACTAATTTATGCAAAAAGCATGGGATGGTCTTGGTATTCAGAAAAACCATGTTGCTTGGTTTCTAGTTGGGACGAGAATTATGGGTCTCATGTAACTCAATATAAGTACTTAGTTTCAATTTGCCCCTACATACAAAAATAATTAACTATTGAAGGATACATATGTAAGACTCCACTCATAAAAGCTCATTATTTCAGTATCCTTTGAAGGGGCTTGATCCAAATTTCCACTTAGGGTCTCTTCATTAATGCTTCTATTTTTTTTTTTTTTTATGTTCTTTTACTCCCCAAAATAGAAAAAAGAACAGAAATTCATTTAGTAACGTCAATTAATTTTTCTCTTCCTTGGAATAGAAAAGTGGCTGAGAAATTGATTTGGAATAGAAATAAGAAATAGAAAAAAGTAACTTCTTGTTCCCAGGAATAATTTTTAGAAATTAGTTATTTTTTCATTTCTCTTTCCTCGCCTCTTGTTGCTCACCGCCCCCCGTTGTCCGATCATTGCCGCCAATTGTTGTTGGTCGGTGGCAATGACAGTTGTATGGCGAGGGCGACGAGCGAGAAGGAAGAAGAAAAGAAAAGAAATGTAAAAATTATTAAAAAAATTAAAAGAAATTCAACGTTATAAAAAATAAATAAATTTGTGGATCGTACTAAATGCGTTTATGTTCTTTTTCTATTTTAATAATGGAAATTTTGTGTAGTTATCAAACGTGTTTTTTTTACTTAGAAATTGTTCCATGGAATAGAAATAGAAAAAAAGTTATTTTTGAAAAGAAATTATTTCTCGGAATAGAAACGTTACGAAATGGATCCTAAATATTGTCTACTACAAAGTTAGAGAGCAAATTATTACTCATGCACGGCATTGACGATGTGGCTCGCAAAGCTCGTGCAACTAAGAAATTATTAGGTAAATTGATATGAGGCAAAACAGATTAAAAGGTTTATAACTAAATTGGTCAAATAAAAAGGTTTTGAGACTAAATTATACAATATGTTTAAGACTTTTTTTTTTTTTTTTTAATTATCCAAACTAAACAGTCACCACGTAAATGTACAATGTTCAGGTTTATTTAAATTGATGATCATTTCTTCGAGTTCCCTTCTTTGTATATTCTAATTCTTCACATAAAATAAATTAATTAAATTACACCAAGCTGTCGTTTAAGCACGTGCCAAATAAACTAGTGAGTACGATGGTTGTTGTTGCCTAGCGGTGCGGAGAAAATATTGGCTACGTCTTGTGCTCCAACGTGGCAAATGAGAAGGCACTTCAAATTGTGCCACGTGTCCAACGTGGGCCCACATTGTTAGGCCAATCCCCCCCCCCTCTTTCCTCTCTCCTCTCTCCACTCTCCTCTCTTTTCTCTCTGCCTCCCTATGCACACTCCCTCGGCGAATTTCTCCCCATTTTTCGCTCTTCTCTCTCCCTCCTTTGCATGCTCTCTCGCCCAACTCTCTCTCTCTGATCACCGGTTTTTTTGTGTGTGGATTTCTATGCATTTCCAATCCGACCCATTTTAGGCCGCTTCTGTCTTCACTGGCACCAAGAATCGTGGCTTCTTGGAGGGATGTGGGTTCTCCACCTCGTTGTCCACGTCGTTGGAGATTGCGAACTAGAAGGTGAACTCCGGGAGTGCTGGGGTTTCACATCGAATAGGGGTGTGCAAAATACCCGGGAACCGCCCGGACCGCCCGGAACCGGCGGTTCTTGAGGGAACCGGTCCGGTTCTCGGTTCCAATTTTTTGGAACCGGTGGGTACCGGTCCGGTTCCCGGTTCCATGGGAGGATCCGCCCATCGGACCAGAACCTTTTTAATATTAAAAAAAAAAATTACTAAAAGAAACCCTAGATTAGATCTCATCTCCTCACTCCCTTTGTTTTCGGTTCTCTCTCTCTTTGTCTCTTCCTCGGTTCCTCCTAATCCTATCGCCATTTCGATTCCTCCCTGAGCATTGACGCTGCCGCCGCCGCTCCTCCGCCACCACTGTTCGCCCCCTCGTGTCGGCCGCCACCCGCCACAGCCGCGGAAAATTGTTTCACGACCGTTCTATGTTGAAAACCCGACCATAGACCTCCTCCCCTCATTCCCAACTCATAGACCCGACCTCCTATTTGAAAATCAAAATTGTTTCGTGTCAAGATCGGTTCCATGGATCCACCTCGGAACCTGGACCGGACCGGCGGTCCGTGGTTCCTGTGGATCCATGCAACAAACGGTGGATCCGGTTCCAATTTTTCGAACCGGTCCTTAGTGGGCGGTTCCCGATTCTAGGTCGGGAACCGCCCGCCCGGACCATGCACATCCCTAACATCGAAGTCACGGTGCAGGGCAGCGATCGAGGAGGCAGGAGTGGGGGCCTCATACTAGCACCTCTTGTGCCCACCGAGAGCTTAGCCAGTGGGGAAGCTTTTGTGACAGATCGAGCACTCGTGCACCTTCTCGGACATATCGGAGGAGGTGGTCGTCGTGGAGGTCGAGGTGGCCGGTTGTTCGTCCGCACTGGCGAAGAGAAAGTGTGTTGGGAGAGAGAAGAGAGGAGAGAAAAAGGTGGGAAGAGTCGGGCGAGAGTGTGCAGAGGAGGGAGAGAGAAGAGAGAGGAGAGAGAAAAGTGGAGAGAAATTCGCCGAGGGAGTATGCAAAGGGGGGGAGAGAGAAGAGAGAGGAGAGAGGAGAGAGGAAGGGGGGGATTGGCCCAACAACGTGGGCCCACGTTGGACACGTGGCGCAATTTGAGGTGCTTTCTCGTTTGCCATGTTGGAGCACAAGACGTAGCCAATATTTTCTCAGCGGGGCGACCAATGTAGGACAGTCACTTAAGTACAACAACCACAATGGCGGTGGTTGTCTGCTAGCCATAGATGAAGTAGGGGTTCACGTGTGTACTTGAGAAAGAGAGGTCATGGGCGATTTTTTTTAGGGTAGATGGGAGAGCGTATGCACTTCGATTTTTTATTTTATTTCAAAGTACTTGAAAATTTCATAATTAATGGAAATTTTTAGATGCGGTGAGTAATAGCTCATCTGAAATTTGATTAATCTCTTAGGTTTTTTTTTTTTTTTCTTTTCTTTTGTGAGAAGATAAAATATTATTTATTTATATTATTAAGCAAAGACAAACTCACTAGTGAGCGAAAAATGGTTTACGGTAAGGAAGTTATTGCGAAAATCAGGAAAACTAAGGAGGGGCAAAGCAAAGAGTCATTAAATATTCCCCACCGGAAAATCAAAGAGCCTCATTACTCATGCACGATCCCGACGACGAAGCTAGAAGACTAAGGATGGGCAAAGAGTCATTGAATATTCTCAATCGACCACGTCAGCTTCATGACTATGATAAGGAAATTACTGTGAAAATCAGGAAAACTAAGGATGGGCAAAGCAAAGAGGGAAAAGATCACAAAAAACCCCAAACTTTACCCCAATTTATTTTTTTATTTGACATGAAAAGCTCATAACTTTGCAAACTGTGACGCATTTACCAAATTAAGGGCATTTTCGTCTTATTTTTTTTTTCTATTTTTCCTTTTCCTTTTTCTTTTTCCTCTTCTCTCTTCCCTCTACCGGCCATGACGGAGGGAAGTCGGCACGGTGAGCGGTTCCCGATTCTGGTTCGATTCCATCTGGAACCTGGAACCTACCCTCAGGTACAGGTTCCTCAATTTTTGGAATCTGGAATCTACCCGTCAGAATCAAGAATCTGGAACCTACCCTGTCATAGGTTCGGGGGTCGGTTCCAGGTTCCAACAGGTTCTTTGTATTTTTTTTTTCTAGTTTCACTTTCAAATTTGAACTATAATGAAGAAGGACATAGACAAACCAAAGCTTCTATATCAGCTCAAGCCAAGATCAGAAAAAGGATGGCAACTCAGCAACTTTTGTTGTGACAAACATAAGAAAATCACTAATGCAAGCAACAAACTTCAACCAAAGCATGAGTGGTTTTTATTTTAATTTGTTCTAGTTGTTGAGCTCTCGTACTAGCGTACCTTCTGCTGCCGATACTTGATACATATAGCACTTAGTGGGCATTCTTTTGCATTCGATTGCAGGTCTTGCAATGTAGATACCATAGTCTTCAGGTCAAATGCCTTATAAGATGTGTAGAATTCCAAAATTGGATTTTGCAGAAAGTAAAAGGTAAGTTAATACAGAGATAATCAAATTGTAAGCTTGTGGCGATGAAAGAAATGCAAGATAGAGAACAGACCCAAGGTGGCGTGAGTCATCTAGCGTCCATCTAGCAAGAAATATGGCTGATGCAGTAACTAGAGAAGGAAGAAAACTCAGGAACTCATACTCGATCAATGTCAGCTCCGCAAGGTAATCTGCCAAGTACTCCAATTCAAGACAAGGGCTCTGGAGATTTTACAAGCAGTTGATGGACAAATGGTTAAATTTCTTAAGATCAAGGAATGTGGTATTTTCCTAAGCTCAGGCTAGCATGGAGTAGATCAATGACCCTTATTGCATACATTGCCTGTGCTGCTCAAATAAATCTCCTGAGAAACGAAATATTTGATTCTCTTAGAATGAAAATAACTCCAATGAAAGTAAAGCAAATGAGAGTTCAGTAAGTTGCAGAACCTAAGGAAAGTTTTCATAGTGGGCGCGAATATCTGGAAGCCGAAATAATTCAATAGTTGGCCCTCCATTTTCAGTACTTGCCAATACACATCAATGTTAATCTTTTACATCCGAATAGACAACTAAATTCATAATTTTCTAGAGAAAATATTGTCTAATGTATAATTTGGTGATTTCTTATGGTTAATGTGTTTCATACTAATAACTACGGTTGCATAATAATGAAGGTTGAGCAACTGTCGGTGTTGCTCATCTTAGTTAGGCAAAGGAGCAAGCTCAAGCAAGCAAGGACTTTGGTTGTTCCATAAGTCTCTGTCACTTGAGCAAAAATGTGGTGGAAAAGCTATTCTGAAAACTGAAAAGTGCAAAAATGCATAGGAAAACCTACCGTCTCATCGTCGATCAGCCGGTAGGCCCCCGTTGGAGTCTCCAAGGGCGTCCTGCGTTGTCCACCGATCGGATAGGTGGAAGGAGAGAGAGAGTGGGGGTGTGACTGAGGTGGAGGTGGAGGCGGAGGCGGAGGCAAAGGGGTGTGGAGTTAAGGCTGATTGGGCGGCTGGGCGAGCGAGCAGCCTCCACCAAGGGGATGAGCGGTGTCCAACGGCGGCGTCAACGGCAAGCGGCTGAGCAGTGAGGTGAGCGAGGGGTGATGACATCCAGCGGCAATGTCGAGGGAGGTTGACGACGGCGAGCACGTGGCAACGGCGGTGTGACGGCGACGAAGACACGAGTCTCACGGCACCAACGGCGACACGGATGGCGTGGCAAAGACGGCAGCGGCCGTGGCTCAACCCACGGCCAAGGAGGGAAGAGCTCGGTTTGGGCGGAGGCGGTGGTGGTTCGAAGCAACGATAGTGCAGACAGTTGAGCGAGCGGCGACAAGAGGTGGTAACGGTGGCTTGAGGATGGCGGCGGTGGCTCACGGTGGTGCAGATAGCGCAACAGCTCGTCAAGCTCAACGGCGAGACGGCTTATCGAACGAGCGGTGGGTGGTGGTGGTTCGGTGGCCAAGAGGTGGTGGTGAGTAGGGCGTGGGGCGGCAGTGTGGTGGTGGATGAAGCAGCAGCCAGCAAGAGGAAGGAAGGAAGAAGAAGAAGAAGAAGAGAAGGGGGGTTTCGGCCGAGAGAGGGGGAAAGAGGAGAAAGAGAGAGAAGAAAAGAAAAAAAGTGGGGGGAGGCAGGAAGTGACATGAGGAGGAAAAAGGGGAGAAAAGAGAGAGAGAGAGAGAAAAAGAAAGGGGAAGGGGGAAGAATCGACAAAAGGGGGAAATCACGTGGGGGAAGAGAGAGGAGAAAGAGAAATCATTTGCTCTAGGGTTTTTTTTTTTTTTTTTTTTTAATTCCGGTTCCTAGAAAAAGGGAATCAAGAACCGGAATCGGTCTCTTTAGAATCGGAACTGAACTGTACCCTCTAGTTCCCAGTTCTACCTGGGAACCGCGCTCACCCCTAGGTGTCGGGTGAGGGTCGCCCTCGCCAGCATCGGGCGAGGGCAGCCTTTATTTGGGTTGGGCGGCCCTTGGTTGGGTCGGGCGAGGGGTGCCCTCGCCAAATCTGGCGAGGGAGGCCCTCGCCCGACACCGGCTTACCTCTGCCATGGTTGGCGGAGAGAGAGAAGAATAAGAATTTTTTTTTAAAAAAAAAGTAAAAAGACCAAAATGCCCTATAGTTTATGGTAAATGTGTCACACGGATAGAAATTCGTGATTTTTTATGTCATGAAAAAAAGTTTGGGGTAAATGTGTCACAATTGGTAAACTTCAGGGTTTTTCATGCCACAAAAAAAAGTTTGGACTAAATTTGTCACTTTGTGCAAAATTTAAGGTTTTTGGTGATTTTTTCCCAAGCAAAGAAGGAAAATCAGAGAGCCTCGTTACTCATGCACGATCCTGACAACGAAGCTAGAAGACATCAACCGACCACGTCAGCTTCATGACTACGATATGCCCCCACCCTCCACTCAAAAAAAAGAAGTCATTTAGCACCGAATTTCTTTTTTTAAGTTATGAAAAATTGGTACAATGAGAAACCGCAAGGTTTGTGGACCCAATATTCATTCATATTTATCACGGTCCCAATTAGTCTGGTGGCAATAATAAATGACACAAGATCTATTCCTCATCTTCTCATAAAAGAGTCAAAAGTTTTAATACTTACACTATTACCTGTATTTTTAAATTCATTCCCTAAATAATAAAAAAGTATATGACTGTCTTCCTATTACTTTTCTACCTTTCTTATGTTTATAAATACCGTGATAGTTCTATTTAAGTATATTATAATTTATGATCTATATATAGTTGAAATCTCATTCAAAGTTGTATCGAGTTGATATTACTGCTATTTTAATCTATTAATTTACAAATTCAACTAGATTCAAATAAGAAAACATGAAACACAAAAAAAACTGAAAATTTTATCAATCTAAAAAATTTGGAACAACATTTAGATTAAGTTAAAATTGTAATAAAACATTCTCGTGAAAAGACTTATTTTAAAAATAAATATGAATTCGATATAACTTGAAATGAGATTATAGTTTTACGATTGTCGAGATTATAAATTGAAATGAACTTAACTGGACTTATAGTTAAATTTAAAAAAAAAAAACCAAAAAGATAATAAAAACACAGCATTTATCTTTATTTAGTAATTGGATTGAAATGAAATAAACTATAGTGTAATCATGAATACTCGTGAATAGTACAAAAGGACTAATTTGACTTTATATTATGGAAATTTGAGAAACAAGATTGTGTTACAACATTCCCAAAGATGAATCACCAAAAGGATGTGTAATAGATTACCATGCTCAAAGACTTAACGCAGACTCTATCAAGCCCATACTTACTGTAACTTTTGGGATTTTAATTTAATTAGTTTAACGTGCAAATTGATTTATTCAAAAGCCACCATTAATCAATTATTGGTAGGTTGCCTAGACACCTAAGTTAAGTGTGGCAGAGTATTTTACTTTCACGGACCAAAGATTTATGAATACGGGAACTTGATTATGCTAAATAAATTTAAAACCCTTTTGCTACATGTTCACTTTATTTCCAAAATATTTTGCAGGCAGTGTTTGTCAATTTTAATTTAAGCCACCAATATGCGGGAGGTGATCATCCATGTGCGTCAACAAGAATTTAACCATCAATAATCAAAGCAATATATAAATTGCTAGAGATAAGGGCATAAACATAAATACCTCAAGCAAAGCTCATTAATTGCAATGCATCGAATGTTCTCCAAGATGTTAATTAAAAAATGCAGGTTTGTCCTAAACATGATCTTCACATGTAATGACATCTAACCTTTTTTTTTGGTTTTTCTTATTCTTTTTATAAAAATCAAACTATGCAATGCATGAGATGTAATTTTGAATCTAAGTCTATGTGATCCTAATATAACTAATGACATATGACAATGCAATTTATATGCAACCTAATTCATATGATAAGCAAAAATTATGAACTAATCTAATATGACGTGCAATCTAGTTTATATGAGGCTAAATAAGAAATAACTAAATGTATGTGATGACATGGGAATGATGACATGACATGGCATTGACGACATGGCAATGATGAAACTACTTCTACATGATATATGTATGTTATTTTTTTTAATGAATTTCTTTTAAGGTTAAAAAAGGAAATTAACTAAAATTTGTAATTATCTAATTTAAACAAGAAAATAATTTAAAATAAATCCTATTCTAAATTAGGCGATTTTCTAATTACTACGTGGCTCATAAATATGTAATTTATCTTAATATGCAATGCAATTTTTATATTTTTCATAATAGGAACATTTCCTAATTTAGCAATACAAATATAACATGCTCATATAATTCACACATTCATTTTAACCTGAAATAGAAAACAAAAGTAATACGGAATTCGATCTGAAGCTTTAAAGATCGAATTCTCAATTATATGCATGGTTCAATAAGAAATTTCCCATTTGGATGTGCCTAAAATCTCATACCAAATTGTGTTGGAATTGAATAGTCACAATTTAGGCAATTGAATATTTGAATCAAATATAACATAGAAAATTAATTGAATTGGATTATAGACTCAAACAAGCATGACAAAGATTCACAATGATGGTAATTGGCGAGTAGGGGTGAGCATGGTCCGGGTTGGTCCGGGCCACCCCCTAACCCTAGGACCAATCCGTACAGTGTCGGTCCTCAATTTTTAGGACCGAGGACCGACCCTATTGAGCTGGGACCAAGGACCGGACCGACCCAATGGGTTCGGTCCGGTTCCTGTGGTCAACCCGGACCGATCGATAATTTTTTTTCTTGTTTTTATACTCTCTAAAAAAGCAAACCTACAAATTCAAATTACACATTCATCGACAATACGACATTGTGCAACTAAACTATAAATACCAATACATATTCAGCAAATTTAAGATGACACAATACTAGAAATTTCATACTTGCTAACCGCTCATCGAGATATGGGACAAGATGGAAAGTTCTTGTAATCACTATCTTTAATATTCATAACACCATATGCAAAAGCGTTTTCCTGCATTTAATCATGTAGAGTCCACTCAACCAAAAAATGAGTTTCACACCACTTAACTAGCAAATCACTGTAGCAACTGCAGTACTACTCTACTCTTCAAAAACTTCTACCATTTGACACAAATTGAAAAGTAAAGTGCCACTGAAATTCATTAGTAAAATACAATTAAACCATAAAAAGTTCAAAATACTTAATATAAATCATGAATATATAACTTCACATCTTGTTAATTCACTTGAACTTCTAAATACCTGAAAACAAAACAAACGACACATAATTAATACTCAACAAAAGTTTTAAATTGAAATTACTATTAGTGCTATTGATAGAACATCTCACAATAACTCTTAGGTTTTATAACAGACATTTTACTTAGATTTGAATATATAAAAGAATTATAAATAATATAATGTAATATAATATATATATACAAGGTTGGTCCAGGGGTTGGACCGACCCAAAACTCTTAGGGCCACGGGGCCAACTCGCACAAGGTGTCGGTCCCTGGAATTTCGGACCGAGGACCGACCCGGTCCCCTTGAGAACCGGACCAAGACCGGCAGGGTTGGGCCGGTCCAGGGTCGGTCCAGGGTCGACCCTAGACCGCTGCTCACCCCTATTGGCGAGGAATATCAAGAGGTGGGGTAGCAACGTTAGAGACTATGGACATCATAAGGGAATCTATGGATCTTTGATACTTAATTCCTTTGGTGAGGCTAAAGAACTAGGTGTCATGGAGGTCTCCCAAAATTCCATTGTATTTCAACTTAGAATGAATAAAAGCTCATTATTTTCACGATACCGCGCGTTGAACTCTCCTGGCTTGATCCACAAGTCCAATTGGTTTGATTTTCTCCATCAAGAATATTGTTACTTATATTTTCTCATAAAATTCAAGAGAAATATCTTAGTACTCTCCACAAAGTTTGAGCGTGATCCAACGGTTAACAAATGTGAATTCAATCATATCGTGCAACTGCCTGTTCGAATTTTTCCGAGGGCCACAGGAGAGAGAGCTCGTGTGTGTGTGTGTTTTTTTTTTTTTTTTTTTTTTGCTCTCTTGTGTCCTTTTTCTTTTCTATTAGATAATGGCCGACCTCTGTGAACTCCAAAGCACATACTTATAGCCATAGGTGATACTAGATGATTAAGCTCAAAATGTGATGCTAAATCATAAAACAAAAAATTGCCAGAAAATAGATTTTTTGCCATGAAAGATTCACTTTTGATGTTTTGCCCTGTAAAATTTGTTGCGGTAGTAAAACTATAGGGACAGGTGTAGTTGACCATGATAAGGATTTTTTGTTGGCCTTATCTATTTTCTTTATGCAAGTTTGATAGTGAAAAGTTTCTCCCTCATCCTGAGGAACAGGGCTCTCATACATATAGAAAGGGAACTTCCATGCGAGTTCCTATTTTAACTCCAAGAGATATACCTTATCTTTAACAATAGGAAAATCTCTTACTATATCTTATGATTTAAATTGTGATAGTATCAAGTTTAACTGCTCTCCAAGTTTAATTTTAATCAATCAATTCCAACTTGGCACCCCCTATCTAGAATTTTTCAGCCACCATAAAGATTTAATGGGCTCAATTTGATTTTTACCTTATCCGCTTGTTCAATTAATTCAATTTTAAACTCATAACCTCTCTCCATTAACTCCAACACTATCTTATGGGCCTAATTAAAATGCTTATAATATTTACATGCAATTTAACTAATATATTTATTTAGAGGTTGGGGTCAATTCCTAATTTTTCTATGCAATAAATACTTAAATAAGTCGTCAAAATTTAGGTATCAACAGATTGAACAAATAGAAAGTTCAGGGACTAGGCTGAAAATTTTAAATGGTTTGATGACCACATCAAACGAATAAAATTTCTAAAGATGAAATTGCACGTTGAGTAAGAGTTTATGGACTATTTGTATTATATTATCTTCTATCATTTGTTGCAAAATCAGAGAGCTATTACTCATAATAAATGATATGGAATGTAGACTAACAGACTTTGGGTGCCCATGCGATAATTATATCCAACGGCAGGAATGTTCATATGTGGTGAAAAAGATGGTATAACGAGGACTTAAAAGGTATATGGACCCACTTTCAATTCAGACATTCTTATGGTGCCAATTTGTTTGTTGATTAATAGTAATAAAGTTTTCAATTTAGTGAGATAACAGGTCCCCATTTGTTCGATGCAGTGGGGGAAATGAAAAGAAATTAGTATCTAAGCACTTATCGATTTCAAGATTAGCAAACCAGCAAAGCAATTTCCTTTCTAAAAGTTATATTGCACTTTAAACTCAAAGTAAGAGTGCAATTATCTTGTAATATCTTTAAGTAAAGTAGGGCCATCATTATTAATCATGTGCTCAGGGCTAATAAGAAAATAATGGCTTTAAAGTAAATCTCAATAATGATCTTATGAAATCCAAGTCGATTTGTGAAGCTGTATTCCAACCACAAAGCCCAAAGTTTTGCTTGTGTTGACAAACATATTCCTACTAATGTAGCAAAATCATCAATTTAGTTACTCCTTTCATTTATGAATAAACTTCTAGTGCCAACAAGTCCTGGGTTGCATTTAGAAGTCCCATTGGTATTCAATCTAGAAGGTGGATGATCCCATCTTATCAAAATTGGGGAAATGGATGATTCACTTGACATTGAGTTATTCACAATGAACCTTTAATGATTTCGTTTGTGTATGACCAAATTACTTGTACCGAATTTGAAGGAAAACAAAGTTATCCTGGAAAAATGACTTGTTTCTACATTGCAAAAAAGGCCATGTGTCTACTCCAAAAGCTATGCTCCGATCATGATGAAAATTCAGTCGCCCCTTACTAGCAAGATTTGAAAATGGAAAAAGAAAAAGAAAAAAAGAAAAAAATAATAAAAATATGATAAAAGTATTAATAAATTAAAAGAAACAAAAAAATTTTAAAATCCAACCAACCGCATTTCTATCTTGAGAATAGACATTTTGAATAGTAATCGAACATTTTCAAAAACTCAGAAATTGTTTTCGGGAGCAGAATAAAAAAATTATTTTTAAGTAAAAATTATTCTCGAGAACAAAATAGTTATCAAACACGCCTTTAATTATTAAAGCGTTAAGCACAAACTTCCAAAAAAGTGCATTAAATTACCGAAATAACAAAATAGTTACCAAACACTTGAGGCCCACCGGCTGGCCCAAAATCGTCCTCATAAAAGAAGGACAAAGGCGTTAAATCCGCATGGTGCTCCACTCGGTGTCTCGATCAACTTTTTCTTCAGTTGCCAACGCACGTGCAAAAGAGGTGCGATTCATCAATTGAGATACGTTGAGACATCGACAGGAGCACTCTGCGGTACAGAGTATGTATGGTGTCTAGAAGGATAGGTTTTAAAAGTTTAGAAAATGTCTTTCCTCATTTTTTTTTTATTGAGCCAATGTCTTCAGAAATCTCAAATAAGTATATCTATATCACAATTTGTCTGGGACTACTAATACTATTCTTACCGTTTATCCCAAATTATTTTTTCACGTAACTAGAAATACACTTATGACAAATTTACCAAAATCTTATAGTGAAATTGTGGTAATTGTGGCATAAACATAGTGATTTGAGATTTTTTGTGACATAATGGTGAGTTTGGAATAAATACAACATGCACATATCGATTTAAAATTTTGGGTTAATATCATGAAAAATCCTAAACTGATACACTTGTGATAAATTTTCTTAAGCACATGCACGTATTGATTTAAAATTTTAGATTAATATCACGAAAAACCTAAACTAGTATACCTGTGATAAATTTTTCTAAAACTAATTTTCTAATCATTAAAAATCTCAAACTAACACATTTGTGATATTTTATCGTATGTTATATCATCTAATTCATCAGTTTGACAATAGAACCTCATGAAAGCTGACTTAGATAAAATCATTGACATACTAATTTAGAGTTTTTTTTTGGTGGTAAATTAAGGTAATTTGGGATGAATTTATCGTAAACGCACCGGCTTGAATATTTTTTGTCGTGTCAAACTTAAAATTTTTTGCGACATAAAAATAAATTCGGGTAAATATGAAATTCTTAAAAGGGGAAAAGCAAACCCCTTTGCGTGAACAAAACGAACGATCGGAATCTCCAGCCAAAGAGATTCAACGAAGAGAGAAATCGAGAAGCTCCTCTCCCTCCCTTCGCCATCTCCATCGCCATCTCCATCGTCGCTCTTCCTCAATTCCAGAACCAGAAGCGAAGAACGAAACCCTAGAAAATCTCTCCCCCCCACCAAAATCCCTTCCCATGTCGACGTTGCCCTCATCCTCTTCCGCCTCCGCCTCTTCGCAGTTCACCTACCAGACCGGATCTTCCTACTTCCCCCTCCCCTTCCACCTCCAGCAGTCCTCCCCCGCCTCCCGCCGCCGCCGCAGCGACGGCCTACGCCGGGCCTGTCTACCCGCTTCCCCGCCCGCGCCGATCGCCGGCGTCTATGCCCTCCCTCAGTTTCAGCAGGTAAAGTTCGTCCGTCGATTGTGCGGTTGCCGGAGCTGAAGCGCGGGTTTATTGGAGGATTCCGTTGGTCTTGATTTGTTTGGTATGAGCTGTGGAGGGGGATTCTTGTTTAGGCTTAGCTTTAGGGTCTGGAGTAATAAGCTGGAACCAGAAGTGGGCTGCATTTCATTGAATTTGTGTCTTTTAGCTGGTAGAGAGTGGATGGAAAGTTCTGATTATGGAGAGGCATAAACGTAGTTTCTTCCGCAAGAAAAGTTTTGATTTTGTTGAGAATTGATCGAACTTGAAGGATTTTTGTTTGAGCAATTTCTTATGCTAGTGGTGTATACCAATGGACACTATATAGACGTTTGATCCCTTTTTAAAGTTTTCGTTTTTCAAGCGTAGGCGAGCAACTGTTTCAAAAGGATGCGCAGATTATTACACCCGAAGCAATCGAGAGTGTAAAAGCTGCTCTTGCCAGCAGCAACATCGAATACAAAGCGGAAGCTAAGTAGAAAGCAATACCTTGTAAAGCTGCTGGGCAGTCGTGGGAGGATCCAACATTTGCGGAATGGCCTGAAAGTATGAATCATGGGCCTTTCCTCTTGGACTGATATTGGCTTTTGTCTTGTACGTATTGGAGTGGCTTGGCTTGGCTTGATTCATTAGTAATTTGCATTGCCTGCAAGTCTTTTCCTGTGGTCAACTTGAGAGAGAATTCCAATTTCTTAAAGTTCTTGAGAAGAGTTTCAGCTTCTTTCAAATTGAATTATGTAGAGTTTAGGTGGGGATGTAAATCCTTAACTTATCCTCTGAAAAACTGGAAATGGTTAATTGATTGTTCATGCTTTGGGATTGGCTTGTGAAAGTGCTTTGGTCTAATGCATTTCGAGTTCCATCTAGTTAAAGTAATTTTGATTTCTAAATACACAAAATCACAGATGGATAATTTTAGTTTGCTGCTGCTTCCTGTGACATAGCCTCTTGAAAAATTCTGAGCCTGGCAAAGTTCTTGCTTACCTCCATGAATGAGCTGCTGGTAAAAGTAGGTTCATATTGCATGCTTGATTAGATATTTATGCATGCTATGAAGAACCGGTATATCCTCGTAACTCCCTCAAAGGCAAAGCACATGAATTTTTTAGAGCATCTGAGGGTCCCAGTTTATAGCATCCACAGGAAGTAATCCTTCTTCTAATTGTTCTGGATTTGTTGCTCACTGCATTTCTCAATCTGTATTTTTCAAGAATAAGATTAATTAAATGCCTGTAGCTTTGTTTTGTTTGGTATTTTTGTTGATTTTTAGTCAGATTCTTGATATACAATTTCTTTCTGTCGGTGACATACTAACGTTTCGTTATGGTCTTGGTACTTGCAGATGATTATCGATTGTTTTGTGGTGATCTTGGTAATGAGGTGAATGATGACGTACTTTCAAAAGCCTTTTCGCGATTTCCTTCCTTTAACGTGGCCAGGGTACGTTCCTGAACGATTGATATTTTCAGTTTCCTTTGATTGTTGTTTATTACCTGTTGAGTGAAGATGTTGCATTTGTTGCTTCAGATTTTTGTTTGAAGAACTCAGAGCAATTCTGTTATTTTAACTGTTATAAGGTAGGTTATGCTCCTTGTTGCATTGCTCAAGTATACATTGCTATCAGTTCATGCTGGGTAGAAGTTCATTAGGCGTCTCCATGACCCGTGCTTTCTATTAGTGTAAATAGATTGATAATTATAGCAATTTGCAAAATTGGTGCATCTTGTAATCCTGAGTACATTGGAAGGTTAGTTCAAGCACACAGATAAATTGATAAGGCAGTATGACTGAAATATTCAACTCGGCATTAGTCGTCCCTGTGTTGCCACAAAAGGTTGATATGGTTCATTAAATAGGCGAGACTCATTTCACACTGTATGCTTTAGCTGTGCTATAGTTAGAAACACTGCCTCAAATGCACCGTACTAATTATACTTGACAGGATAGGCTACTTATAGGGCGATCTGTCAATGATTGAATCCAAATGCAAGATTTAGATGGTGTTTGTAGAACATGCCACAATAGATATGTTATTTAACCGCACAAGTTCTTCCATATTTTCCTGTGTATGGCTAACGACTTTTCCATGATTTCTTTTTTGGGGTGAAATTCCTGGAAAATATAGCTGATTTTCCATATTAATGAGCAAAAGAATAGTCAAGTACTATGTGCACGACTCCTGCAGAGTATACCTCATTTGGATACTTAAAATCCTCCATAGTTAATTAGTAGATTTCATTTCTCTGCTAATATATGCCTCAAGAGGGCTAAGTTTCTGGCTCCCTTCCCTGTATCTACTAGTCTTCAAAGCACATATATGGATGTTGAAAAGTAAATAACTGAATTCTCTTCACACGGTTGATTGATTTTGCTTTTGGTTGTTGCCTTGCTGTATTGATGGGTAACTGTCCTTTCCTGTAGTTTATAAACTTATTGGAACCTTGTTTCTATGCTTTGGACTGTTCAAGTTTTTGTTTTTTTGCGATCCAATGCCTATTTGCTAAATCTTCTTGTGGAGACAAGTTCTAAATGCTTACGCAAAATTCGTTAAATTTAGGTTGTCAGAGACAAGCGGACAGGCAAAACCAAGGGCTATGGATTTGTTAGCTTTGCCAACCCAACTGACCTTGCTGCCGCACTCAAGGAGATGAATGGTATTTATATCTTTTCACTGACTACTGAGTCTACCATTTTGGAGTGTTTAATAGGCATTTGAAATACCTTGGACTATTTCTTGTGGTTGAAAGTATTAGTTCATCGATTTTGTTAGCTTTTGAATGTTCATTTTTGGCAATCTTTCACATCTTTACCATGGGCATCAGTTCTGAGGCAATAGATTGTTTATCTTTATGAAGCACCTAGCGTGGAGGGGGGATTGTACTTTCAAGATTGCTGCTCTAAGGATCTCTTTTCTGAATGAGGCTTTGATGATTCCTTGTTATCTTATTGTGTTTAGGCCTCTGATGAAAACCCTTTAGCTTCCATTTGAACATTTTGGGTTTCTAGATGACAAGAATTGCTAATCTGCTGTAAAGTCAATTTCACTGTGTGGATACCAACGGACTCGATTTTTTATGTTGAATTACTAGCTCTGCCACATGAGTATAATATGGAAAATGCTAGAATTATTTAGACTGGTTTATATAATTCATTTACTAAATGATGTCAAACTGTATTGGTACTTGAATATGGCCTACTTCTTAATAGGGCCATTCACAGTTTAACATGTCATTTGGTAAACCAATATTGTAAACCAATCTCAATTAGTCTAGGATTGCTCATTGCTCATTTAATATTATAAGATGAGAAATAGTTTATTGTGATTGGCCTTGGATCAGAATGAGCAGTTGGGTTCAACCTTCAGTCTGCCGTGATGGTAATCAATTTTACTATGCGCAACTCCCTATGTGTTACTTTGACCCTGACGTACATGGGTGGGGGACTGAATTGTTTTTAATTATGTACCATTTCAGGTAAGTACGTGGGGAGTCGTCCGATTAAGCTCCGAAAAAGCAACTAGAGGGAGAGAACTGATTATGAGGCTCTAGAACGACATAAGGTATCTTAAGAATCATATCGGCAGAATCAAAGTCAGAAGAAGCCAAACCTTTCAAAGAAAGGAATATTTCACAAATAGCTTTAGAACATGACTTTTACTCATTTTTATGACGGTGATCTTAAGATCTTCAAGGTTTTTTCTCGCCGTGTATTAAATCTAGTGATCCATGGGCACATTGAAGTCAGAATCAAATTATGTAATCAGCTGATTTCTATCAACTCATCAGTTTCAGCGTTCTCAGGCCGTCTGCCTAAACACCATTTCATACTGTCAATGTCCGTTATTTTATCATGGAATGCTGGTCGCTGGTCGTATGATAATCCGTGCTTCATTTCTTGCATTTCACTTCTTTTCGTTGAATTCCGATGCAGTGTATAGTTTGTTATACTATGGCACATTCGGTGTAGAAACTGTTCCCTATGCTTACATTAGGAACGCCTGTTTGGAATCGCCATTTTACTTGGTGGCGGCGGCTCAGGACTGAGCAGGGGTAGAATTCTCAAGGCGCTGAGTAAATAGTTTAGAGAGAGAGAGAGCTGGAACAAAAATTGCCAGCAATAAGTAAATGGTAATCAGAGGGTGGAACGATCTATTTTCAAAGTGGTTAACACAAAATCAATGGTCATTTACCAGAAAAATGATGACAGTAAGGCACAAAATTGCTAAATCATCATTGATGACTTTGTCACGCCCGTCCGAAGCAAATTCTTCCTTCCGCATTCCCCCTTATGAGCAGATTCCATAGTTCAATGGGTGTCCATGAGTTCGTGCACAGGCATATGTCATGGGCCGATCGATCAATTCTCGATCACATGTAGGTTGATCCGTGCAGCCTTAAGGTTTTACTCCTAAGCAGCCTTTTAACACTCGACTCACAAGACTAGTATATAGAGAGAAGCTCTGGTTTTTGTATTGCTTGTGAATGAATTACAATGAAGGGAGGAGACCCATTTATGTACAAATACAAAGCAAACCGTATCCGTAGATCTCCCTTAGATCTAACGGTGGAGATTGCACCGCCCCAACTACCCATATTTACTCCCAACTACTAGCTACTTGCATTTATATCGTATGCATAGAAATACCGTATCACCCGCCCCCATGAGTATTCTAGAAGACTCGAAAATACTCTAAGTTTCGGAGATATAGGTCGAGGGTCGGATGTGTCACGCCTGTCCTTAAGAACCCTCTTGGCCTGGCATTCTCACAGGCCATGACATTCTCCCCCACCTAATCAGGCGACGCCCTCGTCGCATCTTCGGCATGAAAGGCTTCGATCTCTTTCTTGAATTGCCAAAGACTCTCCTCGGGCTCCCAACTGGCTTCACTCTCCGGAAGACCCTTCCATCGGATCAAATATTCACGCTTGGCCGCGCAATACCTCTTCCGTATGACTTGATCCGCTAAAATGCTTTCGACTTCTCAATCATACGAGGTCTTTGCCCCGAGCGGCGCCCGTTATGACTCCCCTCGATCCGAGTCTTCCTCATCAACTTGGAAGGGTTTAAGCATACTTACATGGAAAATTGGATGCACCTTTAGCTTTGATGGTAGCTCCAGCTTGTATGCGACCTTTCCAACCCGTTGTAGCACCCGAAATGGCCCCTCGTAGCGACGGATCAACCCCTTGTGCACGTCCTTGTATCAAAGAACCACATGCAGCTTGGCCAACACTTGGTCTCCCACTTGGAACTCCATGTGCCGTCGCTTCTTATCTGCCCATTTCTTCATGCGTTTGGAGGCCTTGTGTAGACACGCCTGTGCCAAGTCCGCCTCTTCTTGCATGTTTTTGGCAAACTTATACGCGGGCGGACTATCCCCCAGTAACCCGAAGCAATTGTGCTCGGGGTGTTCGGTTGCTACCTAGTTGCAACCTCAGACGGACTCTGACCAGTCGACTCGCTCCGTTGCAAGTTGTAGGAGAACTGGGCTACATCGAGTAGCTTCGCCCAATTCACTTGCATCGTGCTCACATAGTGTCGGAGGTAGATCTCCAAGAGAGCATTGACCTGCTCCGTCTGACCGTCGGTTTGGGGATGCAAACTCGTTGACATATTCAGCTCCAACCCCAGCAGCTTGAACAACTCAGACCAAAAACGTCCTATGAAGCGGGGATTCCGATCGCTCACGATCGTTTGTGACACTCCCCAATACTTCACCACATGCTTCATGAACAATTTGGCCACCTCCTCGGTCGGGCAATCCTTTGTCGCAGGTACAAAGGTTGCGTACTTTGAGAACCTGTCAACCACCACCATTAGAGTCCAACACCTTTCGGACTTTGGCAGGTTGACGATGAAGTCCATCGAAATGCTTTCCCATGGACGAGTTGGAACGGGAAGTGGCTCCAACAAACTCGGCGACAACCGTTGCTCCAGCTTGTCTTGTTGGCACACCAAACAAGTCTTCACATACGCCTCCACGTCGTTGCACATTTGTGGCCAATAGTACCGATCTTCGACGAGGGCCAACGTGTGGTGGATCCTTGGATGACCCGCCCACTTCGAGTCGTGGCACTCGCGCAAGATCTCCTTTCTTAGCTTCCCATAGAAGGGTACGTACAGCCGCTTTCTCTTGGTGTAGAGGAGTTCGTCCTCACACCAAAACTGTCGGGTCTTACCTTCTTTGGCATATCCAATGAGGGCTTGAGCTCTTGGATCATGCGTCAACCCCTCCTTGATGCGGTCGACCCAAGGGCAACTTGGTCGATTCACTGTGTGGCTCATCAGCTCCGTCTTTCGGCTCAATAAGTCTGCCACGGAGTTGGCCTTCCCCGGCTTGTACTCCAACGCGTAGTCGAACTCCGTTAGGAAATCTTGCCATTGAGCATGCTTCGGACTCAGCTTCTTTTGGGTATAAAAGTAGCTCGTGGCCATGTTGTCCGTCCTTACGACGAACTTTAATCCTAGGATGTAGTGTCTCCACGTCCGAAGGCAGTGCACCACCGCGGTCATCTCCTTCTCCTGGATGGTGTATCGACGCTCGGTGTCGTTCGGCTTTCAGGACTCGAATGCCATCGGATGTCCATCCTGCATAAGAACGCCACCGATAGCATAATTCGATGCATCCGTCTCTACCTGTCGCGACCAATTTTTCGGGTGTAGACCACCTAGGGTTTGGCTAATGGATTGTTAAGCCTAAACTTAACCCAGGCTCTCCCCAGCCCATACCAATTCGCGACTTAGGTTTGAGTTCTTAACATGCAAATGATTTTCAATTAGGAGTCGCCACTAATCTATTTTCGGTGGGTCGATTAGAAACCAAGTAAAGCAATGAGAGGTTTACTTTACTCCTACGAGCCAGAGACTATGGGTACGGGGACTTGGTTACACTAGATTTCTCTAATGCCCTTTCGGTACCTTTCTTTTTATTTTTTTTGAAAAAATGTTTGGCAAGCAACTTGAATTGATTCTAATTTATCTCCCTAACATGTGATGTCATCATACGAGTGCACAAATCACCAATTAAACACCCAGATAAATAATAAATAAATTGCAAATAAAACTTACCTCAAAGCAACGAAAGCATCTGCAATGTTAAATTAAAATCCACATCAACAACTCTAGATATGGTTTCTAATTAACACGCAATTTCTTTTTTTTTTTTTTATTTAATGGGAACTTAATCTATATGCAATGCGTGCTAGTAATCTAATATGGCATGGCAACATGACCTAAATTACATGACATGGCAATATGATCTAAATTATATGACATGAATAGAGTAAATCCTAAAGAAATGCAATAATTAGATGCAATCTAAATGACCTAATTTTATTGACAGGCAATCTCTGATTAAATGGGCCTAAAAAAAAGAACTAAATGTCGTGCATTTCAATTAATCTAACCCTAAATGACATGTTCATGACATTTTGTTTTTCTCTTTCCTAAAAAATGCAATTTACCCTAAAAAAGGAAGTAATTTATCCTAAGACATTTTTTTTTGGATTTTTTTTATGAAATTCGAAATTATAAAAATGTGGAAATTATCTACCTAAATTAAAATGTCATCTAATTCGAATTAGGAATGAAGTTATGTCAAATCCTAATTTAAACTAGAATGTTATCCTAACTTAGAAATCCCTAACTAAAATGCAATCTACTTAAATTTTTTTTTATCTAAACTTATAATAAATTAAAAACTATTATCTAGAATTAAATTACGTGCAATCTTACTCTAAAATGCAATGACATGCAAAGAATGCCTTAATTCTACATGAATTATGCATGATGGTTTTTTTTTTGTGTTTTCTATAAAAATTCGTGATTAAAAATTACTAAAAATCCATCTAAAGTGAGATATTGTCTATAGACTAACCTAAATCCTATCTTAATTTAGATAGATATCTTAAAAAAAAATCAATGCAAAGATGTTATTTTATCTAAATATTATCCAAACATGCATCCTAAAAAAAAAGGTAGCGAAACTAATTCTAATCTACATGATGCGCAAGTTTTTTGTATTTTCAGCACAAATAAAGCAATTAAAGCAAGCACTCAATCACTCAAGATCATATATCATCCAATCAATGCGAATAAGGAAATAATATCCAATCAACTTGTAATCTCGCGAATAAAACTGATAAGTTGATCTTAAGCCTTAAAGATCAAAATATCAATTTTAAATATTCCCGTGGAATCAATAATTCCATCTAAG
Source organism: Eucalyptus sp. ANBG9806169 (assembly GCA_014182395.1). Classification (NCBI taxonomy): domain Eukaryota; kingdom Viridiplantae; phylum Streptophyta; class Magnoliopsida; order Myrtales; family Myrtaceae; genus Eucalyptus; species Eucalyptus sp. ANBG9806169. Next base: position 39,079,032 of record CM024580.1, on the reverse strand, counting down.
CCTTATAGATGGAATCAAAGATTATATGCAGTTGCGAATTAGGAAATATATCCTAATAAATATTATACATCTTACTCAAAAGGTTTAAATTAGATATCAATCTCATCAATCTAGGCAATATGATACTTAAATCAAATTAAGATGAGATTTTTTACCTAATTGCCAAATATACATCCAAATCCGAATTTGTCGATGGATGGCTTGCGAACGGTGATTGCTTCGACTGAGGAACAGTTCTGGACAATAGCTGGGGTGTCGCCGACTACGAGATACGAATGGGCCGTTATTTGCACACTTGCTAGACTCATGTCACAAAAGCGAGAGATGTGGGCTTCGTGGGAATTGGTTTCCTTGCACGTGAATGGTCTGCAAAAAAAAAAAAGAAAGTGATCTTTTATTTTTTTTATTTGCTCTTTTTGTGCCCCTCTTTCTCTTCGTTGGTGGACTTCATGCTTGCAAACGATGGCCGCAAAAACATGACGTGGTTTTCATGCCGGACTGGAGATGATGGCCTTGTTGGTTGGTTGCTCGCGATGGGGGTTCCTGTGGTATGATGATGGTGAAGAACGTAAGTTGACGAAGATGAGGTCTAATGGTGATCATGAAAAATTTCCTCCATGTGGAGATGTCAACGCCTGCGGAGGCAAAGAGAAATTGACTTTAAAGACTCCGTTTTGATACTCTTCTCCTTCTTGATGTGAATCCCCCACTTCTCATGATTTCTTTCCGCATGGACAATCTCTCCTTGTTTAGGAGCTTAATCTGGACAAGAAGTAGAAACACAATTGGAATAGTTCAAATAGCAAAATGGAATAGTACACAATCAAAGAAAAATATGCTCGACTTAGCTTAGTCAATGTCCTCGAAGCAAGATCAACATAGGACGTCAGGAGGACTTGGATGACTGCCGACATCGCTGGACTTGCTCTCCACGTTTTCTCACCATTTTTCACTTGCAAGCTCCACCTCCTCTTATGAATTGTGCCGTATGTATCAATGCGTGTGTGTGGCCCCCCGAATTTCTCCATACGCAGTCCCTTTTATACAAGTGAAGGACTAAATTTTTTGCCAATCTTCCTTATTTTTCCTTTCATTTTGGCTCACGCACGAAATTTCCTTTGATTATGTAATATTTCTTATTTTGAGTTAAAGAATATATTACTCAATATATGCCCCACGTGCAATATTCCTTTTTGTATTTTCCAAAAATTTCATCCGAAAATTTCCTTTCCGCCCAAAATATGTCAGCCTAGTGTATATTAGCTGAATATGTGAAAATCCCACCTGAATCAATGCTCACCGTCGGTTTAATGCTAAATACAAAGTAAATGCACCTAAAATCTATATGCTATGTAATTAACTATTTTTTTAGGGATAAAATTAACCCTTAATTTTTTAATGCAATAAATGACTAAACGGGTCGCCAAAATTTAGGTGTCAACACTACCTCATAGGGTTTGGTGTGGTCAGGCAACGCCAATACCGACTCCTCGGTCATGGCTCGCTTCAATCGGTCGAAGGCTCTTTGGCATCGATCCATCCACTCCCACACCTTTTCCTTCTTCAGTAGGTCCGTGAGTGGCATGGTAATGCTCGAGTAGCTCCGGATAAACCGTCGGTAATAGTTGGTGAGGCCCAGGAATGACCTCAACGCTGGCACCTTCGTCGGTGGCTCCCATTCGACGATTGATTGAATCTTTGCCTTATCCATTTGCACTCGCCCACCTCCGACGATGTGCCCTAAGGACGGAACTTCCTCTTAGGCAAAGGCACACTTCTCGCGCTTAACATACAGTTCGTTCTCACGCAAGACTTGGAAGATTTGCCTTATATGTTTGACGTGTTCTCCCAACGTTCGACTATATATCACAATATCATCTAGGTAAACCACTACGAACCTATCTAGGAAAGGGTGGAGTATCTTGTTCATCATTGTGCAAAAGGTAGTCGAAGCGTTGGTCAAGCCGAACAGCATTGCCAAAAACTTGTAGGATCCATACCGTGTCACGCAGGTTGTTTTTGGCTCGTCCCCTTCAGCGATCCGAACTTGATAGTAGCCCGATCGGAGATCCAGCTTGGTAAACCACTGAGCTCCACCTAGTTGATCGAAAAGATCCGCAATGAGCGGGATTGGGTACTTGTTCTTCACAGTCAGCTCGTTCAGCGCCCGGTAGTCGAAGCACATCTAAAGTGACCCATCGTGCTTCTTCTGAAATAGGACCAACGCATCGAACGGGGCTTTTGACGGCCGTATGTAACCCGCGTTGAGCAGCTCCTTGAGTTATCTCCTCAACTCTTCCAATTCGGGCGGTGCCATATGGTAAGGCGCCATGGCAGGCGGTCGAGCATCAGGCACTAGCTCGATCCAGTGATCCACCTCTCTCTTGGGTGGCAACTTCTTTGGCAGCTCCGAAGGCATAACATCCTTGAATGAGTCGAGGACTTGGGCTGCTTCCGTCGGGACTTCTTTCCCTTCACCCTTGTCGTCCTTGATCTTCAAGGCCGCCAGGAAGGTCACTTTACCTTTCCTTGCTCCTTTGGTGAGTCGTATGGCCGAGATCATCTTCCGATCACGATTCGACTCGCGATGGACCGGAATCACACATTGACAATTATTGTCCAACACGCATATACATTCAGCAAAGGGAACTACAACCGCATGGATTCTATCTAGGAATTTGATTCCAATGACAATATCGTAGTCGTCAAGTAGAATTACCTCTAGAATTTCTTTGCGTTTCCATGATCCGAGTTGTAGCTCCACGTCCCTCGCAACACCGATCGCAGGGACTTTCTTTGAATTCACTGTCTTGAGCCAACTGGCTCCCTTCTCAACCCATAAGTTAAGTTTTTTCGCGGCTTCCTCCGAGATGAAGATGTCGGATGCTCCCGTGTCCACGAGCGCACTCATCGTGGTCACTCCGATCTTCACGTCCGCGAACATCAAGCCTTTAGGCTCCTTCGCCTTCTTGGCCTTGATCGTGCTAAGGAGTCGTAGCGATCCCAACCGTGCTTCCTCCCTAGGCTCATCCTCTTTGCAAAGAGCGGCCAACTTGGCCTTGTTCGGGCAATCCCACGCCATGTGCAGACCGTCGCAAAAGAAACAGCTATACAAGCGTACCTTCCTTTGCCCTCCTCCATTTGGCCCCGCATGAGCCCGGTGAGGATGAGGACCAGCCGGTGGTGGTCTATCTTCGGTCGAGCGGTTGTATCTCCCCCGATCTCCCCCACCAATGGCTTTGTCCCTAGGACGAATGTCTGGTTGGGATGTGGAAGGTGATGCCTTGTACTCCACGAACGACTCGGCTACGGTCATGGCCGTAGTAAGATCTCCCACATTGTACCGCTTCAACTCTTGTTTTGTCCATGGTTTGAGACCACCCATGAACTGGTGAAACGCCTCAACTTCATTTATTGAGAGGATTTGGAGCAGCAACTCCGAAAATCGCTTGATGTAGTCGCGCACACCAACCTTTTGCTCGAGACGCTTCAGCTCGTCACGAGCTTCTTCCTCTGCGTAAGCGAGAAAGTAGTTTCGTCGGAATTCCTCGACAAAACCACCCAGGTTGCGATAGGATTCCCACACCTATCATCCGATCGACGATGCCACCACAACAATGCGTTATCAGCTAAATACGTCGATGCAGTGTTTACCCGTGTTTGGTCGTCGTTGATTCCCATGGCCTGGAAGTACCGCTCCATGTACCACATAAAGTTGTCCACATCCTTGGCCACCCGCGAGCCCCAGAATTCCTTCGGCTTCGGCGTGTCCACTCGTGGACCTTGCATCGTGATCACTCCGTTCACGTGTGCAGCTTGTGCTTCAACGAGCTTACCCGTAAGCTCCGCTATCTTCGCGTGCATGGCCGCTATCGTGGCCTCCAAGGGTTCGTACCGTTGCGTGAGTTCTTCCTGTAGGGTCCCCAGCAACTTGTGGCAGAGTTCTCCCATGCCGGTCTTGAGCTCTTGCACATCCGCAACCAGCTCCTCTCTTCCGGCGTCAATTCCGTCCACGGTCTGGGTCAGGTCGTCGACCGATCCTTGGACATCGGTGACGAACAACTCTAGCTTCGCCATCCGTTGTGCAGGAATCCCCCGTTGGATCCCTCGAACCACCACGGGTCTTTTTCCCCTTGGTACCGCCCTTCTCGGCGTTCTGCCCACGATCAGCACCATCACCACCCATGACGAGCGCCTCATCAGATCATGGATTAGCCATTGCACTTGCGCTTGGATCAAAATCAGCTATGATACCACTTGTCATGAGCCGATCGATCAACTCTCGATCACACATAGGCTGACCCGTGCGGCCTTAAGGTTTTACCCCTAAGCAGCCTTTCAACACTCGACTCACAAGACTCGTATATAGAGAGATAAACTCTTAGAAAGAGAAGCTCTGGTTTTTGTATTGCTTGTGAATGAATTACAATGAAGGGAGGAGACCCCTTTTATGTACAAGTACAAAGCAAACCGTATCTGTAGATCTCCCTTAGATCTAACGGTGGAGATTGCACCTCCCCAACTACCCATATTTACTCCCAACTACCAGCTACTCGCATTTATATCGTATGTGTACAAATACAGTATCACCCGCCTCCAAGAGTATTCTAGAAGACTTGAGAATACTCTAAGTCTCGGGGATATAGGTCGAGGGTCGGATGTGTCACGTCCGTCCTTAACAACCCTCTTGGCCTGACATTCTCACGGGCCGTGACACATAGCTTTGTGTCTATGTGCATGCAATTTGTCCAAAAGAATGCTCTCACCACTTGAAAAATCTATAGCTTCTCTCAGAGCTGCAACTTCCATCATTCGCAGCACTCACCACACACGAGATACCATCTTCTGCACGCGTCACACTATCCTCAAGAACCCACGAACTTCAATCAGGAAGTTGGTCAGGTTCTTCCTAAACCTTTGGTAGTTCATCCGATCGAGTGTGCAAGAAAGTTGATTCGAACTTGTGAGAGATTACAATGCGTTTGTCAGCCTCGATTTAAATGTTTGATTGGCCTGTCTCTCTATCAACTCATTGCCTAGTTTCTGTAAAAATACGCAGTCAGTGGATCATTCATTAAATAACATGCTAGTTTGGTTACTATGCACTAAATGATCCAGCAGGAGTACCATATCAACTTGACATGCACGTGCATATGTACCTGGTATAGACCCCGCTCGCAAAGTATCAAGGGAAAGAGCGCATCTGCAGCAGCACCAACCAGATTGGGACTGAAACAGCAGAGTTTAAACATGAGACGAGATAGCCGGTAATATTCCATTAACAAGGAATAAATCGATGAGTTCCCTGCCTACAATCCTCAAAAAGAAGTAGCTGCAATGTTGTACGAAGGAACCAACTAAAATTGCCTTCCTGTAGTTCGCCCTTTGGATTTCTAAGACTCGAGGCATGTGATCCCTAGCCCATCTTCCCACTAGCTTTTTCCTTGTAGTGGTAGGAAGCAAGTGCTCGAAGAGCTCTTAAACACATCTACTTTGTTAAGTGATAAAGTTTCACTTGATTCAATAATCTGATTTAAATAATAATTAAGCATAACTTTTTTTTCATTATGTTTTTTAAAATTCCTATTTCTTGATCCATATCTCGAAATGAATTAAAAGAATGAAATTATAGCCTAATTAAAAAGAAATCCATTTTATGTAAACATGAATAATTTAACAACTTATGGCTTAGTATTTTTCCTATTACTATATATATATATATATATATATAGTAGTTTTGACATCTAATTATCATAAACTATTGATCCACTTCACATATGAATAAAGAAAGATGGTTATGAGTTTTAACTTGATCATCGTTAAATTGAACTAAACTTTCATCTGTATAATATGATGCAGAATAAAAATATCTATATTCTAAAATATAAATAAACTTAAACTTGCAACTATACTAATAGTTTTCAAACTCTTCTTTTCTAATTTTTTCTATCATATATCCATCTTAACAAATTTCAATTTTGTAAAATAACATGATGCGTTTTGTATGTTTAAGTTTAAGCATTTCCCCCTTTTTATGTTCAACTTAAAAAGGAAAAAAAAAATTCGTTTTCAGTATTTAGGCACAGATTTAGGTCCAACACATTTATAAGAATACTCCAAGCGTTAACATCCTCAAGATTATCAGTGACAACAGTAATATGCTAACACAGATAAAAACAACATGTAGAAATGACAATGTATACCGATAAAACACTTATACCAAGGTATGCCCTATGTAAAGTGCGGGCTTGTGACTAGCATATACTAATTACTAGAAGCACGGCACAAGTACAATGAAAAGGTTCATGTCAAGTGACCCTAAATTTCAATGCAAAGTATAGGCGAAGCTTTTCCATAAGGGCTTGGAGTAGAGTATGAGCCCTTTATTACAGACAAAGTTGAGATCACACCAAAGGGCGAGAACAAATTTCTACTTCTGTCTCTCCATGATCTTAATGTGCAAGCTATCGCTGAGACTCAGAATCGGGTTGCGACGAATATTGCCTTTCTTCACATTCGTCCATCTGATCAGATTGCAAAAGAAGAGAAACTTTCAGTAATCGCATTGCTTTAGAGTGCTGAACTTGCGTACCAAGGCCGTTGGTATCGAGAAGGGTAAGGCGAGTACCTATATTTGGTGACCAAGATATGGAGAAACATCGACAGCAAGGCCCTCACGTACTCCGCTCCGGCACACTGTTTCATCCCTGATCCGAAAGGCATGAAGTTCTTCAGCATCACATCTGAATCATATTCCTAGAATTGAAAAGGCAGAACGACAGTCAGTGTACCAACTTCGATGGAGCTCAATTGAAATTGATCACGACAACAATGTACAAGTGCTTTCAATTTGCACCTCACCTTCCAGCGCCATGGGTTGAATGTAAGAGGGTCTTTGTATGTCTCGGGATTCAAGTGAAGAGCGGAAGTAGCTATCAACACTCCCCAGTGTGCCGGAATTGTGTATCCTGCAAGAATTCCAATCATCATATTGAGTGCTAGATCTGATGTTGGAGTTTGACGACTTGTCAATATTACATATCGAGATAAAGTACCGTTCCATTCCACATCAGTTTTCGTTCGCCTAAACAATCCCGGCGAGATGTTTCCCAACCTCAAGGATTCATGGATCACCTGTTTTTCGAACAGCAATGGTTCAACAACTGTTTTGTGTACTCTGTATTAAAGAACTTTGACCATTTAGCTAGGGGGCATACTTGAAGAGTAAAAGGCATCGATTTGTATTCCTTCCATGTGATCGGGGATTTCGAAATTTCTCTTTGCTTTATTATTGACTCGTGCTCGTCCTGAAAAAGAGCGCGAATGAAAAACTGGGCAAAGATTTTCGTTAAGACGCCGTAATGCATATGTAATGTAGGATTGACAGTTCATACGGTGATTTCTTGCAACGCTCTAGGGTTCTCTTTGAGGAACATCAGAGCCAAAGTTAACGTCGTCGAAACAGAATCGAAAGTGACGAAAAGAAGAGCAAATATGAGTTGGACCAGGAAATCCTCTGTCAAGAATTCCTCTTTACTCATATCTTGCATGACATGGCAAAGGAAGTCATCGTGAAGTCTCCCGTGGGAGGAAATGCGATCTTTCACGGTTCTTCGAATGATTGACAACGCCTTCCTTCGATCCTGCATTAATTCATATATCACAGATTGAAACTTAGATTTCGTACGATAAGATCAACTTCTAACCAAGAAATTGGTTCATTTTACCTTGAGGCATTTGTGATATATCGTACCCGGTATATTCAAAGGAATGGACAAGAGGCCTTGGACGAGCGAAGAGAATAAATCACCTAGTTTCTTCGATGATTGTGTAGGATCATGACTGAACAGTAGCTTTGCACTAAATTCAATTACCATCTATCAAGAACATGAAAAAGCAAACGTTATGTTCGACGGATTAACTTGCTTGCAGAAAAGGGAAAGATCGGTCAAAAGCCTTTTCGGTTCATGGGTTTGGTGTTTACAGTTCCTGTGGCGTATTTCACATCGATCGATTCTTTGCCTAACCAGCTCGTTATAGTCGCTTGCGACACTTCTTCCATCAAAGGAAGCAGCCTCTCCTTCAGGGCCTCCACGCCGAAGTGCTTTAGCATTGTGCCTCGGATATATTTGTGAACGTTTGTGACATTGAGGCTCGCCTCGCCTTCTTGTGCAAAGAGCGTCGCAAATGTATCTAGGGCCCATGACTCGAACAGTCTGCCGTGCTGCTGAAGGACGAACTGGCAGAATTTTGGATCGGCTGATACTATTATCGCCCGACCAGCCACGCTCGTTCGAAATGTCGTCCCGTACCTACATCCGAAGAACCGACGAAGGGGCATTTTCACAGCCGATCTTACGAAGTAAGATCAGAATTCGCATCATTGATGCTCTATACAACTCGTCCAACAACCATATCCGATAATTACCTAGGCATTAATTAAGTAGCTAGTTTAGTAATCTTTGCAATTTCCAATGTACAATTAGTGCTTTAAAAATCGAAGCATTCCAAATTTAGTATGCTTAAAAGCATCAATACACTCGTTGCTATGACACGGCATGGTGTCAAAGTAAATTGGGTAGAATTACCAAAAAAGTCCTCAATCTATTACAATTATGTCAATTTAATTATAATTTTTTTTGGCCAATTCAATCTTAAACTTTTTGTATTTGTACAGATCAGTCCATCCGTCCAATCTTGGCTGGTCGACGCTGATGTAACATTTTTAAAATAATATTTTGATATTTTTTTTTAAATTTTTTAATTTTTCTTTTTCGTTTATTTTGGTTCCCCTTCCCCTTCCCCTAACCTTAGTGCAAGCGAGGGTCGTCGGCCGACCCTTGCCAGCCATAGGCAAGGGTTGTGACGCCCTCGCTTGGTTTGGGCGAGGGCCACAATGGCCTCACTCATGCTGCCACGATAAGGGTTAGCTAGTGACCCTCGTCGGCGCTAAAGGTTGGGGAAGGGGAAAGGGAAGGAAAAAAAAATACAAAATACAAAAAAACTAAAATATTATTTTTAAAATGCCATGTTGGCACCGGCTAGGTAAGATTGGTTGAATGGACTAAAGTAGTACAAATACAAAAGGGTTAAGATTGAATTTGCAAAAGAAAAAAAAAATTAGAATTGAATTAACAAAAAAAATTAGAATTAAGTTAGCATAATTGTAATAGATTTATAACTTTGTTGGTAATTTCTCCAAGTAAATTGCACATAATCCCCGTGAAATGATGGCAAAATGCTGCACTTGACAGTCTAGGGGTCTAAAAACTCATTTAATTATCCAATGATTTTCACTTATTTTGCAGCTTTACACCCTGAAATGCCACTCAAAAGTGAAAAACCTTGTGTTTTATGCCTTCCAAAATGTACAGAAAAAGGACAAAATAAAGATATTTGATTACCCAAAATCAGCATTTTTCATGTGAAAATGATCTTGGTAATGGTATATCATCAAGTACCTTTTAATTCTATCCTTGAGGAAAGGAATGAGGTCGAAAGAGTCGCCAGGGACCATCAACTGGAGGGTCTCGCCAATGAGAGGAAGCCCGAGAGAACCGGGAGGAAGAACCCCATTGCATTTAGGGTTCCTCCATCTGTAAACCCAGTGACCGAGCCATGCGATGGCCAGCGCCAACACGCATGTTCCAATCACCCACATCGTTTGGTCTTTTTCTCAAGAGAACACCAGGCTTTGGTAGCCTCTCTCTGTGGTGGGTTTCTTGAATTTCTTTATTCTCTCTCTGTCTCTCTCAATTTGAGGAACTCTACTTTCGTTGGTTCTATATGGAGATCTAATGCGCAGTGGTTGGTTTAAATAGGGCCAAAGGGATGACCATGGGCATAATTACCAAAACAACCCTAAACTTATTGTGTAGATATAAATTCAGTACCAATTTTTTCTATTCGATCAATTTAATCCTAACATTTTCAACGATTGCTCATGTTGTCATTTTGGCCAATTTAGCCGAAAATCGCTGATGTGGACATCAATTGTATCACATGACATGACCAACTTTGACGTCATTAATTATAGGAATTTATAAAAAAAATGCTGAAATTTATTATTTTATAATTTATTATTTTCTTCTTCTTTTTTTGTTATTTTGTTGTGGCCAACAAGGGTTACCTCCTCGCTGGCCACAATAAAAATAAAATAAAAAATAAAATAAAATTATAAAATAAAAAAAAAAATTCAGATTTTTAAATTGTAAAAATTATTCATATCGATAATTTCTTATCAAAATTAACAAAAAAGATGACATTGATTAATTGTCAAAAAATTTAGAACTAAATTAGTATTTGTATAATACCACCGAACGACAAGATTATAATTAATTTATGCAAAAAGCATGGGATGGTCTTGGTATTCAAAAAAACCATGTTGCTTGGTTTCTAGTTGGGACGATAATTTTGGGTCTCATGTAACTCAATATAAGTACTTAGTCTCAATTTCCCCCTACATACAAAAAGAATTAACTATTGAGGGATACATATGTAAGACTCCACTCATGAAAGCTCATTATTTCAGTATCCTTTGAAGGGGCTTGATCCAAATTTGCACTTAGGGTCTCTTCGTTAATGCTTCTATTTTTATTTTTTTTTATGTTCTTTTACTCCCTAAAATAGAAAAAAGAACAGAAATCCATTTAGTAACGTTAATTAATTTTTCTCTTCCTTGGAATAGAAAAGTGGCTAAGAAATAGATTTGGAATAAAAAAAAAAGTAAAAAAAAAGTAACTTCTTGTTCCTAGGAACAATTTCTAGAAATTAGCTATTTTTTCTTTTCTTTTTTCTTTTCTCCTTCCTCGCCTCTTCCCGCTTGCCACACCCCATTGTCCGACCATCGCCGCCAACTATTGCTAGTTGGTGGCAATGGCGGTCGTAGGGCGAGGGCAATGAGCAAGAAGGAAGAAGAAAAGAAATGTAAAAAGTATTAAAAAAATAAAAAAATTATATGTTACAAAAAAATTGTGGATCATACTAAATGCATTTGCGTTCTTTTTCTATTTCGAGAATGGAAATTTTGTGTAGTTATCAAATGTGTTTTTTTACTCAGAAATTGTTTCATAGAATAGAAATAGAAAAAATTATTTCTGAAAAAAAATTATTTCCCAGAATAGAAACGTTACGAAACGGATCTTAAATATTGTCTGCTGCAAAGTTAGAGAGCAAATTATTACTCATGCACGGCACCGATGATGTAGCTCGCAAAATTATTGCTCATGCAAGGCACTGATGATGTGGCTCGCAAAGCTTGTGCAACTAAGAAAATATTAGGTGCATTAAATATGTAAATTATACATAAATTGACATGAGGCAAAACGCATCAAAAGGTTTATAATTAAGTTGGTCAAAATAAAAAGGTTTGAGACTAAATTATACAATATGTTTAAGATTTTTTTTTTTTTGTAATTATCCCAAAATAAACAGTCACCACGTAAATGTACAATTTTCAGGTTTATTTAAATTGATGATCATTTATTCGAGTTCCCTCCTTTGTATATTCTAATTCTTCACATAAAATATATTAATTAAATTACATCAAGTGGTCGTTTAAGCACATGCCATATAAACTAGTAAGTACGAAGGTTGTTGTTGGCTAGCGGTGCGACCAATGTAGGACAGTCACTTAAGTATGACAACCACAATGGCGGCGGGGACAACCACTTGAGAAAGAGAGGTCACAGGTGATTTTTTTTTTTTTTTGGGTAGATGGGGAGAGCGTATGCACTTTTATTTTTTCTTTTATTTCAAAGTACCCGAAAATTTCATAATTAATGGAAATTTTTGGATACAGTGAGTAATAGCTCATCCGAAATTTGATTAATGTCTTAGGTTTTTTTTTTTTTTTTTTTTTGTGAGAAGATAAAAAAATTATTTATTTTATTTTATTAAGCAGAAACAAACACTAGTGAACGAAAAATAGTTTACGGTAAGGAAATTACTGCGAAATTTAGGAAAACTAAGAATGGGCAAAGCAAAGAGTCATTGAATATTCTCCACCGGAAAATCAGAGAGCCTCATTACTCATGCACGATCCCGACGACGAAGCTAGAAGACATCAACCGACCACGCCAGCTTCATGACTAAGATATGCCCCCCAGAAAAAAATGAAGAAGTCATTAACCACCGAATTTCTTTGTTTAGTTATGAAAAATTGGTACAATGAGGAACTGCAAGGTTTGTGGACCCAATATTCATTCATATTTATCATGGTCGCAATTAGTCTGGTGGCATTAATAAATGACACAAGATCTATTCCTCATCTTCTCATAAAAGAGTCAAAAGTTTTAATAATTACACTATTACCTGTAAGTTTAAATTCATTCCCTAAATAAATAAAAAAGTATGACTGTCTTCCTATTACTTTTCTACCTTTCTTATGTTTATAAATACCATGATAGTTCCATTTAAGTATGTTGTAATTTATGATCTATATATAATTGAAATCTCATTTAAAGTTGTATCGAGTTAATATTCCTGCTAATTTAATCTCTTAATTTACAAATTCAACTAGATTCAAATAAGAAAACATGAAACACAAAAAAACTGAAAATTTTATCAATCTAAAAAATTTGGAACAACATCTAGATTAAGTTAAAATTGTAATAAACGTTCTTATGAAAACACTTATTTTAAAAATAAGTACGAATTTGATATAACTTGAAATGAGATTATAGTATTATGATTGTCGAGATTATAGATTGAAATGAACTTAACTGGAGTTATAGCAAAATTTTAAAAACCAAAAAGATAATAAAAACACAGCATTTATCTTTATTTAGTAATTGGATTGAAATGATGTAAACTAAAGTGTAATCATGAATACTTGTGAATGGTACTAAAGGACTAATTTGACTTTATATTATGGAAATTTGAGAAACTAGATTGTGTCGCAACATTCGCAAAGATGAATCACCAAAAGGTTATGTAATAGATTACCAAGCTCAAAGACTTAGCGTGGACTCTATCAAACCCATATTTACTGCAACTTTTGGGTTTTTAATTTAGTTAGTTTAACATGTAAATTGATTTATTCAAAAGTCGCCATTAATCAATTATTGGTAGGTCGCCTAGACACCTAAGGGTGCGTTTGGAAAGGTTTTTGGGGAAAATTTTTGGGGAAATGCAAAGGCCATTGAGCTAAAGGCGTTTTTCAATTTGGTAAATTGTATTGTAAAAGTCCATTGTGAAGTATCTTTGAGTAAAATGATGTTTAAAAGAATTATATTTGCAAAAGGCTTTTATTATTCATAAAAAAAAAAAAGTTGGCCGGCTAAGAACAAGTAGTCGTTGGCAAGGAGCGGGCGGTTCGGCGAAGGGCGGGCAATTCGATGCAAGCCATCCGACAGAGGTAGGCGGTTCGGCGGGTTGCGTAACCCTCCGGTGAGCGTCGCGGTGACCAGATCTGGTCACCGCGACCCTCACCGAAGGTCGGCCGAGATCTAGTCGCCGTGACCCTCGCCGGAGGGTTGTAGGACCCAAACCGCGCGGCCTCGTTGGAGGTCGCGGCGCGTCGGGCAATCCTCCGACGAGGGTCTCAACGACCTAGATCTGGGTTCGTCGGAGGTTGCAGGACCTCGCAGTGACCCAAATCTAGGTTGCCGGAGGTCGCGCGATCCATATTTGGTCGCCGCGAGGTCACGCAACCTCTGACGACCAGATCTAGGTCGCGCGACCAGATCTGGGTCGCACTGGTCACCGCAAGGTCGCGTGGGTCGCGGCGACGCAATTCGCGGGCGGTCGCTAGGACTCACAAGCGATCGCCGCGATTTGCCGGGGTCGCACGACTGGCCGGTGACAGTCGCCGCGACCTCGCCAACCTCAGAAGTGACCTCGCTAGCCTCTCAAGCTCGTCTCTGATCAGTCACGCTGCTGGAGAAGAAGATGAACAGTATACATGAGGCTTGCGAGAATGCTGAAAGCCCAAGGCAGCCTAAGACCTGCTTTGGGCTTTCAGCCTTACAAATGCCAATTTTGCCTTAATGGGACTTCCAAAGCAATTCCCAAACACCTTTATTTTGGCCCAAAGGCTTTTAGCCCCCTAAAGATACTTGGCAAAGTGGTTTCCAAACGCAGCCTAAGTTAAGTGTGGCAAAGTACTTTACTTCCACGAACTAAAGATTTATGGATACGGGGACTTGATTTTGCTAAATAAATTTAACACCCTTTTGCTACATGTTTACTTTATTTAAAAAATATTTTGCAGGCAGTGTTTGTCAATTTTAATTTAAGCCACAAATATGCGGGAGATTATCCATGTGCGTCGACAAGAATCTAACAATCAATAATCAAAGTAATATATAAATTGCTAGAGATAAAGGCATAAACATAAATACCTCAAGCAAAGCCCATTAATTGCAATGCATCGAATGTTCTCCAAAATATTAATTAGAAAATGCAGGTTTGTCCTAAACATGATTTTCACATGTAATGACATCTAACCTATTTTTGGTTTTTCTTATTCTTTTTATAAAAATCAAACTATATGCAATGCATGAGATGTAATTTTGAGTCTAAGTCTATGTGATCCTAATATAACTAATGACATATGACATGCAATTTATATGCAACCTAATTCAAATGATAGGCAAAAATTATGAACTAATCTAATGGGACATGCAATCTAGTTTATATGAGCCTAAATATGCAATAACTAAATGTATGTGATGACATGGGAATGATGACATGGCATTGATGACATGGCAATGATGAAACTACTTCTCCATGATATATGTATTGCTATTTTTTTTTATGAATTTCTTTTAAGGCTAAAAAAGGAAATTAACTAAAATTTGTAATTATCTAATTTAAACCAGGAAATAATTTAAACTAAATCCTATTCTAAATTAGGTAATTTCCTAATTACTATGTGGCTCATAAATATTTAATTTATCTTAATATGCAATGCAATTTTTTATATTTTTCATAATAGGAAAATTTCCTAATTTAGCAATACAAATATAACATGCTCATATAATAATCACATTCACCTTAACCCGAAATAGAAAACAAAAGTAATACGGAATCCAATCTGAAGCTTTAAAGATTGAATTCTCAATTATATGCATGGTTCAATAAGAAATTTCCCATTTGGATGTGCCTAAAATCTCATACCAAATCGTGTTGGAATTGAATAGTCACAACTTAGGCAATTGAATATTTGAATCAAATATAACATAGAAAATTAATTGAATTGGATTATAGACCCAAACGAGCATGACGAAGATTCACAATGATGGTAATTGGCAAGGAATATCAAGAGGTGGGGGTAGCAACGTTAGAGACTATGAACATCATAAGGGAATCTATGGATGTTTGATACTTGATTCCTTTGGCGAGGCTAAAGAACTAGGTGTCATGGAGGTCTCTAGAAAATTACATTATATTTCGACTTAGAATGAATAAAAGCTCACTATTTTCACGAGAACACGCGTTGAACTCTCCCGGCTTGATCCACAAGTCCAATTGGTTTGATTTTCTTCATCAAGAATATTGTTACTTATATCTTCTCATAAATTCAAGAGAAATATCTTAATACTCTCCACAAAGTTTGAGCGTGATCCAACGGTTAACAAATGTGAATTCAATGATATCGTGCAACAGCCCGTTGGAATTTTTCCATGGGCCACAGGAGAGAGAGCTCGTGTGTGTTTTTTTTGCTCTCGTGTCCTTTTTCTTTTCTATTAGATATGGCCTTGTTGGATGCAAATTACGCAACCCAAGATCTCCATAACTAGAACAAGAACATGCATAATTGAGTAGAAAGATTAAAGCACCTGTTTTGGGATCCATCGTTCTTGAAGCGGAAGCGGAAACACGATGTTCCACGCGCAAGTCATTCTCCTCTATTGCCTCCGTATCACTGGCTCAATGAGGCGGCCCCCTCACATTTAGCGTCCTCACATTCCCCTCACATTTAGCGTCCCCCTCACATTTAGCGTCCTCACATTTAAAGGTCCTTAGGTGAGATACATGTGAGAATTAGGGTTAGAGGAGCTCAATGATATATGTGAGAATTAGGGTTAGAGGAGAGACTTGAGCACTATTTATAAAGTTTCCAGCTAGGCCCCTCATTACGGGCCAGGCTCAACTCGGCCCACACTAGCCAACTCCATATTAGACTAATTAAGAAACATTATATCTCATCTTAGACCAATCCCCGTAAAACGGTAAATTACAATATCAATTAATGTAGTCCACATTAGGAAAACTCTTATAGACCTACCTTTGTGAACTCCAAAGCACATACTTATAAGTGATATGAGATGACTAAGCTCAAAGTGTGATGCTAAATCAAAAAACAAAAAAATGCCAGAAAAGAGTTTTTTTGCCATGAAAGATTCCCTTTTGATGTTTTGCCCCGTAAAATTTGTTACGGTAGTAAAACTATCGAGGCAGGTGTAGTTGACCATGATAAGGATTTTTAGTTGGCCTTATCTATTTTCTTTATCCAAGTTTGATAGTGAAAAGTTTCTACCTCATCCTGAGCCTTGAGGAACAGGGCTCTCATACATATAGAAAGGGAACTTCCATGCGAGTGGGGGTGGCCACGTTCCTATTTTAACTCCAAGAGATATACCTTATCTTTAACAATAGGAAAATCTCTTATTATATCTTATGATTTAAATTGTGATAGTATCAAGTTTAACTGCTCTCCAAGTTTAATTTTAATCAATCAATTCCAACTTGGCACCCCCTATCTACAATTTTTCAGCCACCATAAAGATTTAATGGGCTCAATTTGATTTTTACCTTATCCGCTTAGTTCAATTAATTCAATTTTAAACTCATAACCTCTCTCCATTAACTCCAACACTCTCTTATGGGCCTAATTAAAATGTTTATAATATTTACATGCAATTTAACTAATATATTTGTTTAGAGGTTGGGGTCAATTCCTAATTTTTCTATGCAGTAAATACTTAAATAAGTCGTCAAAATTAGGTATCAACAGATTGAATAAATAGAAAGTTCAGGGACTAGGCTGAAAATTTTAAATGGTTCGATGACCACATCAAACGAATCAAATTTCTAAAGATGAAATTGCACGTTGAGTAAGAGTTTATGGACTATTTTATGGACTATTTGTATCATATTATCTTCTATCATTTGTTGCAAAATCAGAGAGCTATTACTCATAAATGATATGAAATGTAGACTAACAGACTTTGGGTGCCCATGCGATAATTATATCCAACGGCAGGAATGTTCATATGTGGTGAAAAAGATGGTAAAACGAGGACTTGCAAGGTGCCAATTTGTTTGTTGATTAATAGTAATAAAGTTGTCAATTTAGTGAGATAACAGGTCCCCATTTGTTCGATGCAGTGGGGGAAATGAAAAGAAATTAGTATCTAAGCACTTATCGATTTCAAGATTAGCAAACCAGCAAAGCAATTTCCTTTCTAAAAGTTATATTGCACTTTAAACTCAAAGTAAGAGTGCAATTGTCTTGTAATATCTCTAAGCAAAGTAGGGCCATCATTATTAATCATGTGCTCAGGGCTAATAAGAAAATAATGGCTTTAAAGTAAATATCAATAATGATCTTATGAAATCCAAGTCGATTTGTGAAGCTGTATTCCAACCACAAAGCCCAAAGTTTTGCTTGTGTTGACAAACATATTCCTACTAATGTAGCAAAATCATCAATTTAGTTACTCCTTTCATTTATGAATAAACTTCTAGTGCCAGCAAGTCCTGGGTTGCATTTAGAAGTCCCATTGGTATTCAATCTAGAAGGTGGATGATCCCATCTTATCAAAATTGGGGAAATGGATGATCCACTTGACATTGAGTTATTCACAATGAACCTTTAATGATTTCGTTTGTGTATAACCAAATTACTTATACCGAATTTGAAGGAAAACAAAGTTATCCTGGAAAAATGACTTGTTTCTACATTGCCAAAAATGCCATGTGTCTACTCCAAAAGTTATGCTCCGATGATGATGAAAATTTAGTCGCCCCTTACTAGCAAGATTCGAAAAGGAAAAAGAAAAAAGAAAAAAGAAAAAAAAAGGAGAAAAATAATGAAAATATGATAAAATGTATAAATAAATTAAAAGAAACAAAAAAAAAATTAAAATCCAACCAAACGCATTTCTGTCTTGAGAATAGATATTTTGAATAGTAATCGAACGTTTTCAAAAACTCAGAAATTGTTTTTGAGAGCAGAATAAAAAAATTATTTCTTAGTAAAAATTATTCTCGAGAACAAAATAGTTAACAAACACGCCTTTAATTATTAAAGCGTTAAGCACAAACTTCCAAAAAAGTGCATTAAATGACCGAAATAACAAAATAGTTACCAAACACTTGAGGCCCACCGGCCGGCCCAACATCGTCCTCGTAAAAGAAGGACGGAGGCGTTAAATCCACACAGTTCTCCACTCGGTGTCTCGATCAACTTTTTTTTCAGTTGCCGACGCACATGCAAAAGAGGTGGGACTCATCGATTGAGATACGTTGAGACATCGACAGGAACACCCTGCGGGACAGGGAATTTATGGTTTCTAGAAGGATAGGTTTTAAAAGTTTAGAAAATATATATCTTTCCTCATTTTTTTTATTGAGCCAATGTCTTCAAAAATCTCAAATCAGTATATCTATATCACAATTTGTCTGGGACTACTAATACTATTCTTACCGTTTATCCCAAATTATTTTTTCACGTCACTAGAAATGCACTCATGACAAATTTACCAAAATCTTATAGCAAAATTGTGGTAAATGTGGCATAAACATACTGATTTGAGATTTTTTTGTGACATAATGGTGAGTTCGTATCGATTTAAAATTTTAGGTTAATATCACGAAAAATCCTAAACTAATACACTTGTAATAAATTTTCTTAAGCGCATGCACGTATTGATTTAAAATTTTAGATTAATATTACGAAATTTTATCGTATGTTAATTCGGTAATTTTAGATTGATATACCTATTATAAATTTTTCTAAAATAAATTTTATAATCATTAAAAATCTCAAACGAATACATTTACGATAATTTTATCGTATGTTAATTCGGTACATCTCAAATTGGTAAATATCATCTCATTCAACAGTTTGACAATAAAACCTCATGAAAGCTAACTTAGGTAAATTTATCATTGACATACTAATTTAGAGATTTTTTTTATGGTAAATAAAGATAATTTGAGATAAATTTATCATAAATGTACTAGCTTAAAAAAAAATTTGTCGTGTCTAGCCTAAAAATTTTTGCGACATAAAAATAAATTTATGAAAATATGAAATTCTTAAAAGGGAAAAGCAAACCCCTTTGCGTGAACAAAACGAACGATCGGAATCTCCAGCCAAAACGATTCAACGAAGAGAGAAATCGAGGAGATCCTCTCCCTCCCTTCGCCATCGCCATCTCCATCGTCGCTCTTCCTCAATTCCAGAACCAGAAGCGAAGAACGAAACCCTAGAAATCTCTCCCCGCAAAATCCCTTCCCATGTCGACGTTGCCCTCGTCCTCTTCCGCCTCCGCCTCTTCGCAGTTCACCTACCAGACCGGATCTTCCTACTTCCCCCTCCCCTTCCACCTCCAGCAGTCCTCCGCCCCGTACGCCGCCGCCGCCGCCCCTCCCCCTCCCCGCCGCCTTCCGCCGCCGCAGCGACGGCCTACGCCGGGCCTGTCTACCCCGCTCCCCCGCCCGCGCCGATCGCCGGCGTCTATGCCCTCCCTCAGTTTCAGCAGGTAAAGTTCGTCCGTCGATTGTGCGGTTGCCGGAGCTGAAGCGCGGGTTAATTGGAGGATTCCGTCGGTCTTGATTCGTGTGGTATGAGCTGTGGAGGGGGATTCTTGTTTAGACTTAGCTTTAGGGTCTGGAGTTATAAGCTGGAACAAGAAGTGGGCTGTATTTCATTGAATTTGTGTTTTTTAGCTGGTCGAGAGTGGACGGAAAGTGTTGGTTATGGAGAGGCATAAACGTAGTTTCTTCTAGGGGGAAAGTTTTGATTTTGTTGAGAATTGAACGAACTTGAAGGATTTTTGTTTGAGCAATTTCTTATGCTAGTGGTGTATACCAATGGACACTATATAGACGTTTGATCCCTTATTAAAGTTTTCATTTATCAAGCGTAGGCGCAGCAACTGTTTCAAAAGGATGCGCAGATTATTACACCCGAAGCAATCGAGAGTGTAAAAGCTTCTCTTGCCAGCAGCGACATTGAACACAAAGCGGAAGCTAAGTAGAAAGCAATAGCTCGTAAAGCTGCTGGGCAGTTGTGGGAGGATCCAACACTTGCGGAATGGCCTGAAAGTATGAATCTTGGGCCTTTCCTCTTGAGTGATATTGGCTTTTGTCTTGTATGTGTTGGAGTGGCTTGGCTTGGCTTGGCTTGATTCATTAGTAATTTGCATTGCCTGCAAGTCTTTTCCTGTGATCAACTTGAGAGAGAATTCCAATTTCTTAAAGTTCTTGAGAAGAGTTTCAGCTTCTTTCAAATTGAATTATGTAGAGTTTAGGTGGGGAGCTAAATCCTTAACTTATCCTCTGAAAAACTGGAAATGGTTAATTGATTGTTCATGCTTTGGGATTGGCTTGTGAAAGTGCTTTGGTCTAATGCATTTAGAGTTCCATCTAGTTAAAGTAATTTTGATTTCTAAATACACAAAATCACAGATGGATAATTTTAGTTTGCTGCTGCTTCCTGTGACATAGCCTCTTGAAAAATTCTGAGCCTGGCAAAGTTCTTGCTTACCTCCATGAATGAGCTGCTGGTAAAAGTAGGTTCATATTGCATGCTTGATTAGATATTTATGGATGCTATGAAGAACCTGTATATCCTTGTAACTCCCTCAAAGGCAAAGCACATGAATTTTTTAGAGCATCTGAGGGTCCCAGTTTATGGCATCCACAGGAAATAATCCTTCTTCTAATTGTTCTGGATTTGTTGCTCACTGCATTTCTCAATCTGTATTTTTCAAGAATAAGATTAATTAAATGCCTGTAGCTTTGTTTTGTTTGGTATTGTTATTGATTTTTAGTCAGATTCTTGATATACAATTTCTTTCTGTCGGTGACATACTAACGTTTCGTTATGGTCTTGGTACTTGCAGATGATTATCGATTGTTTTGTGGTGATCTTGGTAATGAGGTGAATGATGACGTACTTTCAAAAGCCTTTTCGCGATTTCCTTCCTTTAACGTGGCCAGGGTACGTTCCTGAACGATTGATATTTTCTGTTTCCTTTGATTGTTGTTTATTACCTGTTGAGTGAAGATGTTGCATTTGTTGCTTCAGATTTTTGTTTGAAGAACTCAGAGCAATTCTGTTATTTTAACTGTTATAAGGTAGGTTATGCTCATTGTTGCATTGCTCAAGTATACATCGCTATCAGTTCTTGCTGGGTAGAAGTTCATTAGGCGTCCGCATGACCCGTGCTTTCTATTAGTGTAAATAGATTGATAATTATAGCAATTTGCAAAATTGGTGCATCTTGTAATCCTGAGTACATTGGAAGGTTAGTTCAAGCACACAGATAAATTGATGAGGCAATATGACTGAAATATTCAACTCGGCATTAGTCGTCCCTGTGTTGCCACAAAAGGTAGATATGGTCCGTTAAATAGGCGAGACTCATTTCACACTGTATGCTTTAGCTGTGCTATAGTTAGAAACACTGCCTCGAATGCACCGTACTAATGATACTTGGCAGGATAGGCTACTTATAGGGCGATCTGTCAATGATTGAATCCAAATGCAAGATTTAGATGGTGTTTGTAGAACATGCCACAATAGATATGTTATTTAACCGCACAAGTTCTTCCATATTTTCCTGTGTATGGCTAACGACATTGCCATGATTTCTTTTTTGGGGTAAAATTCCTGGAAAATGTAGCTGATTTTCCAAATTAATGAGCAAAAGAATAGTCAAGTACTATGTGCACGACTCCTGCAGAGTATACCTCATTTGGATACTTAAAATCCTCCATAGTTAATTAGTAGATTTCATTTCTCTGCTATTATATGCCTCAAGAGGACTAAGTTTCTGGCTCCCTTCCCTGTATCTGCTAGTCTTCAAAGCACATATATGGATGTTGAAAAGTAAATAACTGAATTCCCTTCACACGGTTGATTGATTTTGCTTTTGGTTGTTGCCTTGCTGTATTGATGGGTAAATGTCCTTTCCTGTAGTTATAAACTTATTGGAACCTTGTTTCTATGCTTTGGACTGTTCAAGTTTTTTTTTTTGTTGAGTCAATTATTTTTTTGCGATCCAATGCCTATTTGCTAAATCTTCTTGTGGAGATAAGTTCTAAATGCTTACGCAAAATTCGTTAAATTTAGGTTGTCAGAGACAAGCGGACAGGCAAAACCAAGGGCTATGGATTTGTTAGCTTTGCCAACCCAACTGACCGTGCTGCCGCACTCAAGGAGATGAATGGTATTTATATCTTTTTCACTGACTACCAAGTCTACCATTTTGGAGTGTTTAATAGGCATTTGAAATACCTTGGACTATTTCTTGTGGTTGAAAGTATTAGTTCATCGATTTTGTTAGCTTTTGAATGTTCACTTTTGGCAATCTTTCACCTCTTTACAATGGGCATCAGTTCTGAGGCAATAGATTGTTTATCTTTATGAAGCACCTAGCATGGAGGGGGGATTGTACTTTCAAGATTGCTGCTCTAAGGATCTCTTTTCTGAATGAGGCTTTGATGATTCCTTGTTATCTTATTGTGTTTAGGCC
This sequence comes from Eucalyptus sp. ANBG9806169, assembly GCA_014182395.1. Classification (NCBI taxonomy): domain Eukaryota; kingdom Viridiplantae; phylum Streptophyta; class Magnoliopsida; order Myrtales; family Myrtaceae; genus Eucalyptus; species Eucalyptus sp. ANBG9806169. The sequence goes on along the minus strand of CM024580.1, from coordinate 39,056,317 downwards.
TGTGATGAAAACCCTTTAGCTTCCATTTGAACATTTTGGGTTTCTAGATGACAAGAATTGCTAATCTGCTGTAAAGTCAATTTCACTGTGTGGATACCAACGGACTCGATTTTTTATGTTGAATTACAAGCTCTGCCACATGAGTATAATATGGAAAATGCTAGAATTATTTAGACTGGTTTATATAATTCATTTACTAAATGACTGTCAAACTGTATTGGTACTTGAATATGGCGTACTTCTTAATAGGGCCATTCACAGTTTAACATGTCATTTGGTAAACCAATATCATAAACCAATCTCAATTAGTCTAGGATTGCTCATTGCTCATTGCTCATTTAATATTATAAGATGAGAAATAGTTTATTGTGATTGGTCTTGGATCAGAATGAGCAGTTGGGTTCAATCTTCAGTCTGCTGTGATGGTAATCAATTTTACTATGCGCAACTCCCTATGTGTTACTTTGACCCTGACGTACATGGGTGAGGGACTGAATTGTTTTTAATTATGTACCATTTCAGGTAAGTACGTGGGGAGTCGTCCGATTAAGCTCCGAAAAAGAAACTGGAGGGAGAGAACTGATTATTAGGCTCTAGAACGACATAACGTATCATAAGAATCATATCGGCAGAATCAAAGTCAGAAGAAGCCAAAGCTTTCAAAGAAAGGGATATTTCACAAATAGCTTTAGAACATGACTTTTACTCATTTTTATGACGGTGATCTTAAGATTTTCGAGGTTTTTCTCAGCGTGTATTAAATCTAGTGATCCATATGGGCACATTGAAGTCAGAATCAAATTATGTAATCACCCGATTTCTATCATCTCATCAGTTTCAGCGTTCTCAGGCCGTCTGCCTAAACGCCATTTCATACTGTCAATGTCCGTTATTTTATCATGGAACGCTGGTCGCTGGTCGTATGATAATCCGTGCTTCATTTCTTGCATTTCACTTCTTTTCGTTGAATTCCGATGCAGTGTATAGTTTGTTATACTATGGCACATTCGGTGTAGAAACTGTTCCCTATGCTTACATTAGGAACGCCTTTTTGGAATCGCCATTATACTTGGTGGCGGCTCAGGACTGAGCAGGGGTAGAATTCTCAAGGCGCTGTGTAAATAGTTTAGAGAGAGAGAGAGGGAGAGAGAGAGCTGGAACAAAAACTGTCAGCAATAAGTAAATGGTAATCAGAGGGTGGAACGATCTATTTTCAAAGTGGTTAACACAAAATCAATGGTCATTTACCAGAAAAATGATGACAGTAAGGCACAAAATTGCTAAATCATCATTGATGACTTTGTCACGCCCGTCCGAAGCAAATTCTTCCTTCCGCATTTCCCCCTTATGAGCAGATTCCATAGTTCTCCAGGTCCAGCTTTGGATCAATGGGTGTCCATGAGTTCGTGCACAGGCATATCTTTGTGTCTATGTGCATGCAATTTGTCCAAAAGAATGCTCTCACCACTTGAAAAATCTATAGCTTCTCTCAGAGCTGCAACTTCCATCATCCGCAGCACTCACCACACACGAGATACCATCTTCTTCACGCGTCACACTATCCTCAAGAACCCGCGAACTTCAATCAGGAAGTTGGTCAGGTTGTTCCTAAACCTTTGGTAGTTCATCCGATCGAGTGTGCAAGAAAGCTGATTCGAACTTGCGAGAGATTGCAATGCGTTTGTCAGCCTCGATTTAAATGTTTGATTGGCCTGTCTCTCTATCAACTCATTGCCTAGTATCTGTAAAAATACGCAGTCAGTGGATCATTCATTAAATAACATACTAGTTTGGTTACTATGCAGTATGCACTAAATAATCCAGCAGGAGTACCATATCAACTTGACATGCACGTGCATATGTACCTGGTATAGGCCCCGCTCGCAAAGTATCAAGGGAAAGAGCGCATCTGCAGCAGCACCAACCAGATTGGGACTGAAACGGCAGAGTTTAAACATGAGACGAGATAGCCGGTAATATTCCATTAACAAGGAATAAATCGATGAGTTCCCTACCTATAATCCTCAAAAAGAAGTAGCTGCAATGTTGTACGAAGGAACCGACTAAAATTGCCTTCTTGTAGTTCGCCCTTTGGATTTCTTAGACTCGAGTGAGTTATTTATTATTTCATTGTTCATTTAGTAGTTTTGACATCTGATTATCATAAACTATTGATCCACTTCACATATGAATAAAGAAAGATGGTTATGAGTTTTAACTTGATCATCGTTAAATTGAACTAAACTTTCATCTATATAATATGATGCAGAATAAAAATATCTATATTCTAAAATAAAAATAAACTTAAACTTGCAACTATACTAATAGTTTTCAAACTCTTCTTTTCTAATTTTTCTATCATATATCCATCTTAACAAATTTTAATTTTGTAAACTAACATGATGCGTTTTGTATGTTTAAGTTTAAGCATTTCCCCCTTTTTTATGTTCAACTTAAAAAGAAAAAAAAAAATCATTTTCAGTATTTAGGCACAAATTTAGGTCCAACACATTTATAAGAATACTCCAAGCGTTAACATCCTCAAGATTATAAGTGACAACAGTAATATGCTAACATAGATAAAAACAACATGTAGAAATGACAATATACACTGATAAAACACTTATACCAAGGTATGCCCTATGTAAAGTGTGGGCTTGTGACTAGCATATACTAATTACTAGAAGCACGACACACGTACAATGAAAAAGTTCATCTCAAGTGACCCTAAATTTCAACGAGAAGTATAGGCGAAGTTTTTCCATAAGGGCTTAGAGTAGAGTATGAGCTCTTTATTACAGACAAACTTGAGATTACACCAAAGGGCGAGAACAAATTTCTACTTCTGTCTCTCCATGATCTTAATGTGCAAGCCATCGCCAAGACTCAGAATCGGGTTGCGACCAATATTGCCTTTCTTCACATTTGTCCATCTGATCGGATTGCAAAAGAAGAGAAACTTTCAGGAATCGCATTGCTTTAGATTGCTGAACTTGCGTACCAAGGCCGTTGGTATCGAGAAGGGTAAGGCGAGTACCTATATTTGGTGACCAGGATATGGAGAAACATCGACAGAAAGGCCCTCGCGTACTCCGCTCCGGCACACTGTTTCATCCCTGATCCGAAAGGCATGAAGTTCTTCAGCATCACATCTGAATCATATTCCTAGAATTGAAAAGGCAGAACGACCGTCAGTATACCAACTTCGATGGAGCTCAATTGAAATTGATCACGACAACAATGTACAAGTGCTTTCAATTTGCACCTCACCTTCCAGCGCCATGGGTTGAATGTAAGAGGGTCTTTGTATGTCTCGGGATTCAAGTGAAGAGCGGAAGTAGCTATCAACACTCCCCATTGTGCCGGAATTGTGTATCCTGCAAGAATTCCAATCATCATATTGAGTGCTAGATGTGATGTTGGAGTTTGACGACTTGTCAATATTACATATCGAGATAAAGTACCGTTCCATTCCACATCAGTTTTCGTTCGCCTAAACAATCCCGGCGAGATGTTTCCCAACCTCAAGGATTCATGGATCACCTGTTTTTTGAACAGCAATGGTTCAACAACTGTTTTGTGTACTCTGTATTAAAGAACTTTGACCATTTAGCTAGGGGGCATACTTGAAGAGTAAAAGGCATCGATTTGTATTCCTCCCATGTGATCGGGGATTTCGAAATTTCTCTTTGCTTTATTATTGACTCGTGCTCGTCCTGAAAAAGAGCGCGAATGAAAAACTGGGCAAAGATTTTCGTTAAGACGCCGTAATGCATATGTAATGTAGGATTGGCAGTTCATACGGTGATTTCTTGCAACGCTCTAGGGTTCTCTTCGAGGAACATCAGAGCCAAAGTTAACGTCGTCGAAACAGAATCGAAAGTGACGAAAAGAAGAGAAAATATGAGTTGGACCAGGAAATCCTCTGTCAAGAATTCCTCTTTACTCATATCTTGCATGACATGGGAAAGGAAGTCATCGTGAAGTCTCCCGTAGGAGGAAAGGCGATCTTTCACGTTTCTTCGAATGATTGACAACGCCTTCCTTCGATCCTGCATTAATTCATATATCAGAGATTGAAACTTAGATTTCGTACGATAAGATCGACTTCTAACCAAATCATTTTACCTTGAGGCATTTGTGATATATTGTACCCGGTATATTCAAAGGAATGGACAAGAGGCCTTGGACGATCAAAGAGTATAAATCACCCAGTTTCTTCGATGATTGTGTAGGATCATGACTGAACAGTAGCTTTGCACTAAATTCGATTGCCATCTGTCAAGAACATCAAAAGCAAAACGTTACGTTCGAAGGATTAACTTACTTGCAGAAAAGGGAAAGATCGTTCAAAAGCCTTTTCGGTTCATGGCTTCGGTGTTTACAGTTCCTGTGGTGTATTTCACATCGATCGATTCTTTGCCTAACCAGCTCGTTATAGTCGCTTGCGACACTTCTTCCATCAAAGGAAGCAACCTCTCCTTCAGGGCCTCCATGCCGAAGTGCTTTAGCATTGTGCCTCGGATATATTTGTGAACGTTTGTGACATTGAGGCTCGCCTCGCCTTCTTGTGCGAAGAGCGTCGCAAATGTATCTAGGGCCCATGACTCGAACAGTTTGCCGTGCTGCTGAAGGACGAACTGGCAGAATTTTGAATCGGCTGATACTATTATCGCCCGACCAGCCACGCTCGTTCGAAATGTCGTCCCGTACCTACATCCGAAGAACCGACGAAGGGGAATTTTCACAGCCGATCTTACGAAGTAAGATCAGAATTCGCATCATTGATGCTCTATACAACTCGTCCAACAACCATATCCGATAATTATCTTGGCATTAATTAAGTAGCTAGTTTAGTAATCTTTGCAATTTCCAACGTATTGATTCTTCTCATGTTATGTACAATCAATGCTTTAAAAATGGAAGCATTCCAAATTTAGTATGCTTAAAAGCATCAATACACTCGTTGCTATGACACAGTATGGTATCAAAGTAAATTGGGGAGAATTACCAAAAAAGTCCTCAATCTATTACAATTATGTCAATTTAATTATCATTTTTTTTGCCAATTCAATCCTAAATTTTTTGTATTCGTACCAGATCAGTCCATCTGGCCAATTTTGGCTGGTCGACGCTAATGTGAAATTTTCAAATAATATTTTAATATTTTTTGAATTTTTATAATTTCTTTCTTTTTTCATTTATTTTCCTTCCCCTAACCTTAGTGTCGGCGAGGGTCGTCGGCCAACCCTTGCTAGCCACAGGCAAGGGTTACGACGCCCTCGCCTGGTTTGGGCGAGGGCCGTAATGGCCTTGCTCATGCTGCCACGGTAAGGGTCAGCTGGTGACCCCCGTCGGTGCTAAAGGTTGGGGAAGAGGAAAGGGAAGGAAAAAAAAATACAAAATACAGAAAAATTAAAATATTATTTTAAAAATGCTATGTTGGCGCCGACTAGGTAAGATTGGTTGAATGGACTAAACTAATACAAATACAAAAGGGTTAGGACTAAATTTGCAAAAAAAAAAATTTAGAATTGAATTGGCATAATTATAATAGATTTATAACTTTATTGGTAATTTCTCCAAGTAAATTGCACATAATCCCCGTGAAATGATGGCAAAATGCTGCACTTGACAGTCTAGGGGTCTAAACAATCATTTAATTATCCAATGATTTTCATTTATTTTGCAGCTTTACACCCTGAAATGCCACTCAAAAGTGAAAAACCTTGTGTTTTATGCCTTCCAAAATGTACAGAAAAAGGATAAAATAAAGATATTTGATTACCCAAAATCAGCATTTTTCATGTGAAAATGATTTTGGTATATCATCAAGTACCTTTTAATTCTATCCTTGAGGAAAGGAATGAGGTCGAAAGAGTTGTCAGGGACCATCAACTGGAGGGTCTCGCCAATGAGAGGAAGCCCGAGAGAACCGGGAGGAAGAACCCCACCGCATTTAGGGTTCCTCCATTTGTAAACCCAGTGACCGATACACGCGATGGCCAATGCCAACAGGAATGTTCCAATCACCCACATCGTTTGGTATTTTTCTCAAGAGAACACCAGGCTTTGGTAGCTGTTGGATGTTGACTGATGGTGATATGTGACTACTTTCGTTGGTTCTATATGGAGATCTAATGCGTAGTGGTTGGTTTAAATAGGGCCAAAGGGATGACCATGGGCATGTTACCAAAAAAAGCCCTAAATTTATTGTGTAAATATAAATTCAGTACTAAATTTTTCTATTCGATCAATTTAATCCTAACATTTTCAACGATTTGCTAATGTTGTACTTTTGGCCAATTTAGCCGAAAATTACTATGTGGACATAAATTGTATTACATGACATGGCCGACTTTGATGTCATTAATTATAGCAATTTATAAAAAAAAATGCTGAAATTTATTATCTTCTTTTTTGTTTTGTTATTTTATTGTGGCCAACAATGGTTATTGGCCCTCGTTGGCCACAATAAAAAAAAAATCAAAATAAAAATTAAAAAGAAAATTATAAAATAATAAAAATTCAGATTTTTTAAATTGTAAAAATTATTCACATTAGCAATTTCTGATCAAAATTAACAAGAAGGACGACATTGATTAATTGTCAAAAGGTTTAGAACTAAATTAGTTAAATTAAAATATTTATGACTAAATTGATATTTGTAGAATAGGTTTAGGATTTTTTTATAGTTAACCCGATGATCATGTACTCACCTAACGACAAGATTGTAATTAATTTATGCAAAAAACATGGGATGGTCTTGGTATTCGGAAAAACCATGTTGCTTGGTTTCTAGTTGGGACGAGAATTTTAGGTCTCATGTAACTCAATATAAGTACTCAGTCTCAATTTCCCCCTTCATACAAAAATAATTAACTATTGAGGGATACATATGTAAGACTCCACTCATGAAAGCTCATTATTTCAGTATCCTTTGAAGGGGCTTGATCCAAATTTGCACTTAGGGTCTCTTCGTTAATGCTTCTATTTTTTTTTTTTTAATGTTCTTTTACTCCCTAAAATAGAAAAAAGAACAGAAATCCATTTAGTAACGTCAATTAATTTTTCTCTTCCTTAGATTAGAAAAGTGGCTGAGAAATAGATTTGGAATAAAAACAAGAAGTAGAAAAAAGTAATTTCTTGTTCTCGGGAACAATTTCTAGAAATTAGCTATTTTTTCTTCTTCTTTTTTTATTTTCTCCTTCCTTGCCTCTTGCCGCTCGCCGCCCCTTGTTGTCCGACCACCGTTGCCGACTGTTTCTAGTTGATGGCGATGGCAGTCGTAGGGCGAGGGCAACAAGCGAGAAGGAAGAAGAAAAGAAAAGAAATGTCAAAATTATTAAAAAAATTAAAAGAAATTCTACGTTACAAAAAAATAAATAAATTCGTGGATCGTATTAAATGCATTTATGTTCTTTTTCTATTTCGAGAATGAAAATTTTGTATAGTTATCAAACGAGTTTTTTTACTTAGAAATTGTTCCATGAAATAGAAATAGAAAAAAATTATTTCTAAAAAGAAATTATTTCCCGGAATAGAAACGTTACGAAATAGATCCTAAATATTGTCTGCTACAAAGTTAGAGAGCAAATTATTACTCATGCACGGCACCGATGATGTAGCTTGCAAAATTATTACTCATGCACGGCACTGACGATGTGGCTCGCAAAGCTCGTGCAACTAAGAAAATAGTAGGTGCATTAAATTTGTAAATTATACATAAATTGACACGAGGCAAAATGGATCAAAAGTTTTATAACTAAATTGGTCAAATAAAAAGGTTTGAGACTAAATTATACGATATGTTTAAGGATTTTTTTTTTTGTAATTATCCCAAAATAAACAGTCACCACGTAAATGTACAATTTTCAGGTTTCTTTAAATTGATGATCATTTCTTCGAGTTCCCTCCTTTGTATATTTTGATTCTTCACATAAAATAAATTAATTAAATTACACCAAGCTGTCGTTTAAGCACGTGCCAAATAAACTAGTGAGTATGAAGGTTGTTGTTGCCTAGCGGTGAGACCATTGTAGGACAGTCACTTAAGTACGACAACCACAATGGCAGTGGTTGTCTACTAGCCATAGATGAAGTCGGGGTTCACATGTGTACTAGAGAGGTCACAGGCAATTTTTGTTTGGTAGGTGGGGACATTGGGGAGAGCATATGCACTTCGATTTTTTATTTTATTTCAAAGTACCTGAAAATTTCATAATTAATGGAAATTTTTAGGTGCAGTGGGTAATAGCTCATCCGAAATTTGATTAATCTCTTAGGTTTTTTTTTTTGTGAGAAGATAAAATACTATTTATTTATTTTATTAAGCAAAGACAAACACACTAGTGAGCGAAAAATGGTTTACGGTAAGGAAATTATTGCGAAAATCAAGAAAACTAAAGAGGGGCAAAGCAAAGAGTCATTGAATATTCTCCACCGGAAAATCAGAGGGCCTCATTACTCATGCACGATCCCGACGACGAAGCTAGAAGACATCAACCGACCACGCCAGCTTCATGACTAAGATATGCCCCCCAGAAAAAAATGAAGAAGTCATTAACCACCGAATGTCTTTGTTTAGTTATGAAAAATCGGTACAATGAGGAACTGCAAGGTTTGTGGACCCAATATTCATTCATATTTATCATGGTCCCAATTAGTCTGGTGGCATTAATAAATGACACAAGATCTATTCCTCATCTTCTCATAAAAGAGTCAAAATTTTTAATAATTACACTATTACCTGTATGTTTAAATTCATTCCCTAAATAAATAAATAAAAGTATGACTGTCTTCCTATTACTTTTCTACCTTTCTTATGTTTATAAATACCATGGTAGTTCCATTTAAGTATGTTGTAATTTATGATCTATATATAGTTGAAATCTCATTTAAAGTTGTATTGAGTTAATATTCCTGCTAATTTAATCTCTTAATTTACAAATTCAACTAGATGCAAATAAGAAAACATGAAACACAAAAAAAAACTGAAAATTTTATCAATCTAAAAAATTTGGAACAACATTTAGATTAAGTTAAAATTGTAATCAAACATTCTTATGAAAACACTTACTTTTAAAATAAATATGAATTCGATATAACTTGAAATGAGATTATGGTTTTATGATTGTCTAGATTATAAATTGAAATGAACTTAACTGGAGATATAGTAAAATTTAAAAAACCAAAAAGAGAATAAAAACACAGCATTTATCTTTATTTGGTAATTGGATTGAAATGAAATAAACTATAGTGTAATCATGAATACTTGTGAATAGTACTAAAAGACTAATTCGACATTATATTATGGAAATTTGAGAAACTAGATTGTGTCACAACATTCCCAAAGATGAATCACCAAGAGGATATGTAATAGATTACGAAGCTTAAACACTTAGCACGGATTCTATCAAGCCCATACTAATCGCAACTTTTGGGTTTTTAATTTAATTAGTTTAACATGCAAATTGATTTATTCAAAAGTCGCCATTAATCAATTACTGATAAGTCGCCTAGACACCTAAGTTAAGTGTGGCAAAGTACTTTACTTTCATGAACCAAAGATTTATGGATACAGGGACTTGATTATGCTAAATAAATTTAACACCCTTTTGCTACATGTTCACTTTATTTCAAAAATATTTTGTAGGTAGTGTTTGTCAATTTTAATTTAAGCCACCAATATGGATACGGTGTTACCGAGCACCGAAGGGTTGTGTGATCCTTGAAAAGTGATCTCCGGCGGTTCCTCGATCATAATAAAAAATAAATAAATAAATAAATAAATTCTAAAATAGTGCATTAAATTACCGAAATATTTTTTTTTTGTTATTATATTATTTTTATAAAATATCATCAAGCTGTTAAAAGGACGATATAATAAAGTGATGACCGAAACCCAATCTAGATTATGTCAAATCAACCCAATATTGCGTGGTCGGGATAGAGTGAACGTGCCTGGACGTCCTACCAATCCATTGACATCTTGGTTCCTACGCATGTCTCGACATTTACATGCTCCCACGGTTGAAAAGACAAGTGAAGCAGCGGGTAGGTAGAGGGACTGGCTTCTATGTTACCTTTAATTTAGTTCGTCCAGCGCGTAAGCATGGACGAGCTCCATAGCCTGAGGAAAAGCCCACAACACTTGACCCTATAAACGAGCCCACCAGGAACTTACATCAGGCCCAAACAGTTAAGGCCCACCGGCCGGCCCAATAAAGCTCCCACTCCGTGTCTCGATCAACTTTTTGCCGACGCACGTGCAAAAGAGGTGCGACCCACCGGTTGAAATGCGTCGAGACATCGATAGGTGCACTCTGCGGGACGGGGAATTTATGGTGCCTAGAAGGATAGGTTTTAAAAGTTTAGAAAGTGCACGTCTTTCCTCATTTTTATATTGAGCTAATGCCATCACACATCTCAAATTAGTATATTGTTATCGGTTATCCCAAATTATTTTTTCACATCATTGGAAATACACTCATGACAAATTTATTAAAATCTCTTAGTGAAATTGTGGTAAATATATGTGACATAATGGTGAGCTCGAAATAAATACGGCATGCATTCATTAATTTAAGATTTTAGGTTAATATAATGAAAAATCATAAATTAGTATATCTGTGATAAATTTTTCTAAAATTAATTTTCTGATCACTAAAAACCTTAAACTAACACATTCGCGACAAATCTATCATACGTTAATTTTACCACAGGTCGGTACATCTTAAACTAATAAATATCATCTAACTAAGTAGTTTGACGGAAGAATTTCATAGACACTAATTAAACTAAATTTATCACGGACATATTAATTTGAGGTTTTTTTTACGATAAAAAAGGTAATTCAAGATGAATTTATCATAAATGTACCGGATTCGAATTTTCTTGTCGTATCAGCCTTAAAATGTTTTGCAAAAAAGAAAATAAATTTGGGCAAATATGAAATTCTGAAAAGGGAAAAGCAAACCCCTTTGCGTGAACAAAACGAACGATCGGAATCTCCAGCCAAAACGATTCAACGGAGAGAGAAATCGAGAAGCTCCTCTCCTTTCCCTTCGCCATCTCCATCTCCATCGTCGCTCTCCCTCAATTCCAGAACCAGAAGCGAAGATCGAAACCCTAGAAAATCTCTCCGCCCCGCAAAATCCCTTCCCATGTCGACGTTGCCCTCGTCCTCTTCCGCCTCCGCCTCTTCGCAGTTCACCTACCAGACCGGATCTTCCTACTTCCCCCTCCCCTTCCACCTCCAGCAGTCCTCCGCCCCGTACGCCGCCGCGGCCCCCCCCTCCCCCGCCGCCCGCCGCCGCAGCCGCCGCCGCCGCCGCAGTAGCTGCCGCAGCGACGGCCTACGCCGGGCCTGTCTACCCCGCTGCCCCGCCCGTGCCGATCGCCGGCGTCTATGCCCTCCCTCAGTTTCAGCAGGTAAAGTTCGTCCGTCGATTGTGCTGTTGCCGGAGCTGAAGCGCGGGTTAATTGGAGGATTCCGTTGGTCTTGATTTGTGTGGTGTGAGCTGTGGAGGTGGATTCTTGTTTAGACTTAGCTTTAGGGTCTGGAGTTATAAGCTGGAACCAGAAGTGGGCTGCATTTCATTGAATTTGTGTTTTTTAGCTGGTAGAGAGTGGATGGAAAGTGTTGGTTATGGAGAGGCATAAACGTAGTTTCTTCTAGGGGGAAAGTTTTGATTTTGTTGAGAATTGAACGAACTTGAAGGATTTTTGTTTGAGCAATTTCTTATGCTAGTGGTGTATACCAATGGACCCTATATAGACGTTTGATCCCCTTTGAAAGTTTTCATTTTTCGCACGTAGGCGCAGCAATTGTTTCAAAAGGATGCGCAGATTATTACACCCGAAGCAATCGAGAGTGTAAAAGCTGCTCTTGCCAGCAGTGACATCGAGCACAAAGCGGAAGCTAAGAAGAAAGCAGTACCTCGTAAAGCTGCTGGGCAGTCGTGGGAGGATCCAACACTTGCGGAATGGCCTGAAAGTATGAATCATGGGCCTTTCCTCTCGACTGATATTGGCTTTTGTCTTGTACATGTTGGAGTGGCTTGGCTTGATTCATTAGTAATTTGCATTGCCTGCAAGTCTTTTCCTGTGGTCAACTTGAGAGAGAATTCCGATTTCTTAAAGTTCTTGAGAAGAGTTTGAGCTTCTTTCAAATTGAATTATGTAGAGTTTAGGTGGGGAGCTAAATCCTTAACTTATCCTCGGAAAAACTGGAAATGGTTAATTGATTGTTCATGCTTTGGGATTGGCTTGTGAAAGTGCTTCGGTCTTATGCATTTCGAGTTCCATCTAGTTAAAGTAATTTTGATTTCTAAATACACAAAATCACAGATGGATAATTTTAGTTTGCTTCTGCTTCCTGTGACATAGCCTCTTGAAAAATTCTGAGCCTGGCAAAGTTCTTGCTTACCTCCTTGAATGAGCTGCTGGTAAATGTAGGTTTATATTGCATGCTTGATTAGATATTTATGCATGCTATGAAGAACCAGTACATCCTCATAACTCCCTCAAAGGCAAAGCACATGAATTTTTCAGAGCATCTGAGGGTCCCAGTTTATGGCATCCACAGGAAGTAATCCTTCTTCTAATTGTTCTGGATTTGTTGCTCGCTGCATTTCTCAATCTGTATTTTTCAATAATAGGATTAGTTAAATGCCTATAGCTTTGTTTTGTTTGGTATTGTTATTGATTTTTAGTCAGATTCTTGATATACAATTTCTTTCTGTCGGTGACATACTAACATTTCATTATGGTCTTGGTACTTGCAGATGATTATCGATTGTTTTGTGGTGATCTTGGTAATGAGGTGAATGATGATGTACTTTCAAAAGCCTTTTCGCGATTTCCTTCCTTTAACATGGCCAGGGTATGTTCCTGAAAGATTGATAATTTCAGTTTCCTTTGATTGTTGTTTATTACCTGTTTAGTGAAGATGTTGCATTTGTTGCTTCAGATTTTTGTTTGAAGAACTCAGAGCAATTCTGTTATTTTAACTGTTATAAGGTAGGTTATGCTCATTGTTGCATTGCTCAAGTATACATCGCTATCAGTTCATGCTGGGTAGAAGTTCATTAGGCGTCCCCATGACCCATGCTTTCTATTAGTGTAAATAGATTGATAATTATAGCAATTTGCAATATTGGTGCATCTTGTAATCCGGAGTACATTGGAAGGTTAGTTCAAGCACACGGATAAATTGATAAGGCAGTATGACTGAAATATTCAACTCGGCATTAGTCGTCCCTGTGTTGCCACAAAAGGTTGATATGGTTCGTTAAATAGGCGAGACTCATTTCACTCTGTATGCTTTAGCTGTGCTATAGTTAGAAACACTGCCTTGAATGCATCGTACTAATGATACTTGACAGGATAGGCTACTTATAGGGCGATCTGTCAATGATTGAATCCAAATGCAAGATTTAGATGGTGTTTGTAGAACATGCCACAATAGATATGTTATTTAGCTGCACAAGTTCTTCCATATTTTCCTGTGTATGGCTAACGACTTTTCCATGATTTCTTTTTTGGGGTGAAATTCCTGGAAAATGTAGCTGATTTTCCAAATTAATGAGCAAAAGAAAAGTTGAGTACTATGTGCACAACTCTTTCAGAGTATACCTCATTTGGATACTTAAAATCCTGCATAGTTAATTAGTAGATTTCATTTCTCTGCTAATATATGCCTCAAGAGGACTAAGTTTTTGGCTCCCTTCCCTGCATCTGCTAGTCTTCAAAGCACATATATGGATGTTGAAAAGTAAATAACTGAATTCCCTTCACACGGTTGATTGATTTTGCTTTTGGTTGTTTCCTTGCTGTATTGATGGGTAAATGTCCTTTCCTGTAGTTTATAAACTTATTGGAACCTTGTTTCTATGCTTTGGACTGTTAAAGTTTTTGTTTTTTTTGTTGAGTCAATTGTATTTTGGTGATCCAATGCCCATTTGCTAAATCTTCTTGCGGAGACAAGTTCTAAATGCTTACGCAAAATTCGTTAAATTTAGGTTGTCAGAGACAAGCGGACAGGCAAAACCAAGGGCTATGGATTTGTTAGCTTTGCCAACCCAACTGACCTTGCTGCCGCACTCAAGGAGATGAATGGTATTTATATCTTTTTCACTGACTACTGAGTCTACCATTTTGGAGTGTTTAATAGGCATTTGAAATACCTTGGACTATTTCTTGTGGTTGAAAGTATTAGTTCATCGATTTTGTTAGCTTTTGAATGTTCACTTTTGGCAATCTTTCACATCTTTACCATGGGCATCAGTTCTGAGGCAATAGACCGTTATCTTTATGAAGCACCTCGCGTGGAGGAGGGATTGTACTTTCAAGATTGCTGCTCTAAGGATCTCTTTTCTGAATGAGGCTTTGATGATTCCTTGTTATCTTATTCTGTTTAGGCCTCTGATGAAAACCCTTTAGCTTCCATTTGAACATTTTGGGTTTCTAGATGACAAGAATTGCTAATCTGCTGTAAAGTCAATTTCGCTGTGTGGACACCATCGGACTCGATTTTTTATGGTGAATTACTAGCGCTGCCACATGAGTATAATGTGGAAAATGCTAGAATTATTTAGACTGGTTTATATAATTCATTTACTAAATGACTGTCAAACTGTATTGGTACTTGAATATGGCCTACTTCTTAATGGGACCATTCACAGTTTAACATGTCATATAGTAAACCAATATTGTAAACCAATCTCAATTAGTCTAGGATTGCTCATTGCTCATTTAATATTATAAGATGAGAAATGGTTTATTGGGATCAGCCTTGGATCAGAATGAGCAGTTGGGTTCAACCTTCAGTCTGCCGTGAACGTAATCAATTTTACTATGTGTAACTCCCTATGTGTTACCTTGACCCTGACATACATGGGTGAGGGACTGAATTGTTTTTAATTATGTACTATTTCAGGTAAGTACGTGGGGAATCGTCCGATTAAGCTCCGGAAAAGCAACTGGAGGGAGAGAACTGATTATGATGTTCTAGGACGACATAAGGTATCTTACGAATCATAACTTGGTTCCTCTCTTTCCCTTCCCAGATCTCACCTTCGCTGCTAACATCTATCTTGTTATTCTGGCAGAATCAAAGTCAGAAGAAGCC
The DNA here is from genome assembly GCA_014182395.1 of Eucalyptus sp. ANBG9806169. Lineage (NCBI taxonomy): Eukaryota > Viridiplantae > Streptophyta > Magnoliopsida > Myrtales > Myrtaceae > Eucalyptus > Eucalyptus sp. ANBG9806169. Next base: position 39,041,184 of record CM024580.1, on the reverse strand, counting down.
AAAGCTTTCAAAGAAGGGGATATTTCACAAATAGCTTCAGAACATGACTTTTACTCATTTTTATGACGGTGATCTTAAGATTTTCGAGGTTTTTTCTCGGTGTGTATTAAATCTAGTGATCCATATGGGCACATTGAAGTCAGAATCAAATTATGTAATCACCCGATTTCTATCATCTCATTAGTTTCAGCGTTCTCAGACCGTCTGCCTAAATGCCATTTCATACTGTCAATGCCCGTTATTTTATCATGGAATGCCGGATGTAAGATAATCCGTGCTTCATTTCTTGCATTTCACTTCTTTCACTTGAATTCCGATGCAGTATATAGTTTGTTATACCATGGCACATTCGGCGTAGAAACTGTTCCCTATGCTTACATTAGGAACGCCTTTTTGGAATCACCATTATACTTAGTGGCGGCTCAGGAGAGCTGGAACAAAAAATGCCAGCAATAAGTAAATAGTAATCATAGGGTGGAACGATCTGTTTTCAAAGTGGTTAACACAAAATCAACGGTCATTTACCAGACAAATGATAACCGTAAGGCACAAAATTGCTAAATCATCATTGATGACTTTGTCACGCCCGTCCGAAGCAAATTCTTCCTTCCGCATTCCCCCCTTATGAGCAGATTCCATAGTTCTCCAGGTCCAGCTTTGGATCGATGGGTGTCCATGAGTTCGTGCACAGGCATATCTTTGTGTCTATGTGCATGCAATTTGTCCAAAAGAATGCTCTCACCACTTGAAAAATCTATAGCTTCTCTCAGAGCTGCAACTTCCATCATCCGCAGCACTCACCACACACGAGATACCATCTTCTTCACGCGTCACACTATCCTCAAGAACCCGCGAACTTCAATCAGGAAGTTGGTCAGGTTCTTCCTAAACCTTTGGTAGTTCATCCGATCGAGTGTGCAAGAAAGCTGATTCGAACTTGTGAGAGATTGCAATGCGTTTGTCAGCCTCGATTTAAATGTTTGATTGGCCTGTCTCTCTATCAACTCATTGCCTAGTTTCTGTAAAAATACGCAGTCAGTGGATCATTCATTAAATAACATGCTAGTTTGGTTACTATGCACTAAATAATCGAGCAGGAGTATCAACTTGACAAGCACGTGCATATGTACCTGGTATAGGCCCTGCTCGCAAAGTATCAAGGGAAAGAGCGCATCTGCAGCAGCACCAACCAGATCGGGACTGAAACGGCAGAGTTTAAACATGAGACGAGATAGCCGATAATATTCCATTAACAACGAATAAATCGATGAGTTCCCTACCTATAATCCTCAAAAAGAAGTAGCTGCAATGTTGTACGAAGGAACCGACTAAAAATGCCTTCCTGTACTTCACCCTTTGGATTTCTAAGACTCGAGGCATGTGATCCCAAGCCCATCTTCCCACTAGCTGTTTCCTTGTAGTGGTAGGAAGCAAGTGCTCGAAGAGCTCTTAAACACATGTTAACCACTTCTGAATCCTGAAATCATGAGGAGAAAGTAACATTTTCACATTTCAAAAAGAAATAAAGCCACGGGCCAAAGTAAACGCATATCAACCAAGCACCATGGAGAAGCATGCCAATTTTGATGGTGTGCTATTTACTGGAGCCATGAGCAACAAAGAAATATATATAAGGAACAACTTTCTTCTGACTGACTCATCATCTTATAGCCACTTTCACAAAGAACAGCTGAATGCATTACCTGATGATGTAGACCAAATTCAAGAGTCTCAAGAATATGACTAAAGGCTTCCTTGTTTAGTTGTCCCACCATTTCAGGATATACTTCCAACATATGTGACAGCAAAGAGAAGTACTGCAGTGATAAAAAGAAAAGAGGGGAGTAAACATCAAGCAGAACTCAGAAAAATTCCCAGGTCCATTTCTTGTATGACATGGATGACTCAACTCACATCACGACAGAGCTTGGGGTACTTCAGCAACTCCAAAGATATCAGAGGAGTGACTATATGAAGACCATAGAAGACAACCTGCAAAGTCGAAAATTAGACACCATCTAACACAACTCTTTGTGCTTTGCATTATAAGATTCACCTGAGATATGCTTGTTCCATGGGATTCCAAAGAATCCGATGAAAAATCAACCTACACTTGATCAAGTATGGTGGAGTAAATGATTTATGATAGCAACATACAGAAAACATTAAGAAATGCACAACATGAAATAATCAATGAACAGAAATGTAAGAATACCAGATCCTTTGAACAAAGGCTAGAAAGGAGTTGAAGCAGAGCCCGCAGATCTTTGTATTTCTCTGTTTTTGCATCATTAAGCAAGCTGCTTGACAGACTTAAAGAAATCTGGAAAGAAGGGAGAAAACCAAAATAATCAGTCACCTATAAGATAGTAAAAGAAGAAGCATAAATACTGGCAGCTGGAAAAATCTGTCACAAGGTCTGTTTTGTAAATTATGGATGCTACAAAAGCAAAACAAGAGATGGAAAAGGGCTTCAACTAAGACTACTTCAAAATCTTCTAGAGAAACTCAGCCAGCCAACAAGAAGAGTCTACCTACAGATAGTTTTCTTACCTTGCCAATATTGTGAGATGAGTAAAGTTGAAGTAAGCGCATGCAGTAATCAATAACAACTGTGGTCTCCTTTGCTTCAAGGTAGGTAATTTGTCCGTCCACCCATTCAACAACGAACTTAAGCAGCAAATAAATAACTGCAGACTACACAATTAAAAGGGGTTAGTCTCAAATAAACCTTTGGCATCCAATACGATAATTCAGTCAAGTGTGTCTACTGCAGCTCAAAAGTGGAATAATAATATAGATTGACATCACAATCTAAGAGAAATATCCCATTACAGAACACAAGCTTGTGCGTATAATATTAGGTAGTCTGCCGATGATAACATTGGAAATCCTTTTTCATCATTCTCTAAGTCAAGAAATTTTCTATGAATTCGAGTATAGCATTTTTTGATTTTTAACCTTAAAGACAGAATTTGTTATTTCAGCTTTGGTTGTTGAGAAAAACTGCATAGGGATTCACAGAGCTGCACAAACTGGAAACTTGTGCGACCAGAAGTAAACACCATCAATGAAAATTATATGTTCTTCTTTTGCTGAGAAAACAACTATGAATTTCTAACTACATAAACATACATCAGTGATTTGCTGGACCTAAATTCTTTGCTGTGATGCAGATTCCATTTTTACTTGAATAACGACTTAACATGGGAAGGATTGTGCTAAGTTTATACATGAATACCTCATGCTTATAAACTTCAAGAAGAATCAATGTAGAATTTAATATTGAAAACCCCATCTCATATATGGACTTCTGCATTCGAGGTTCCGTTGCACTGGCAGCTCCACGAAGCCGCTCCAACAGGCAACTAACCTACATGAGCCCACTTCAATGAAAAATGAGGAAGAAAATGGTAACTGACAGGTGTGTAGTTAAACAATTGGACCTTGTTGCCGCAAGTTGGTGTAAAAAGAATCCATCCCTTACCGACAGGATAATATCTGGCTGTTCAGCAACTCTTTTCAAGTCATTCCTGGAGGATATCTCTACGAGGTATGTTGTCATATGTCCCATAAGATTTCTCACATACCTGAGAACACGCCTTGAAGTTAGTCCTGAGGCAAAATCAATGCTTTAAATTAATCCTGAACAAAGAGGAGAACTGCACTCACTGATTTGCTGGCTCAGAATCTCTAAAGCCAGATGCAGAAAGAACAAGTGTTTGAGCCAAGGATTTCTAACAAATAGAGAGAAGACGACATTCAGCAAAATGGGGACATTCAGCAAAATGGAGAAAGTACCATAACCCGTTTGAGAAAACTATAACTCCTACCTGGTGAGATGCATTCAAGGTAAACAGCGTTTTCTCATTAGCAAAAGCAATGGCCAGCTTGCTCCAGGATTCCTGTGAAATACATCAAGACAGAGTTGACATTTATGCCAAAATAACAAGAATTTTAAGTTTTTCGAAGTATCTACTTGCCAGTATTCACGGTTATTGATAACAAGACAAAAATTAGGTAGCTTACCAGCGTTACAAGGTGGATGCATATGTTCTTTTGCCTAACTAGTGCATGAAGCAGCTGGTAACAGGTCAGGCCCTACAAAAAGTAGAAAAAGTATTAATTAGTCCATCCTTTTGAAAAAGTTTCTAAAATCCTGAAAAAGTATTAACACAGTGGTTCGGGGGCAATGCCCTAATTATGGGAAGCAGAAGTATTCTTGAAGCAGGAGCAAGCAATTTCAGCACAAATGTAAAAACCATCCACAATAATGCATCATATGGTACTTAAAACAAAATATGCATCGCTTAAGCAAGTTGTAATGCCAAAGATAGAACAGAAATAGCAGTTCATCAGAAATTTGCTGGAGCGATCTGCAGAATATGCCTCTCTTCTGCAATGAGTTCTAATGCTTTCGTCGTTTTATTCTGTTTTTTCTCTTCCAATCTCTGTCTGTCATTCTTTCAGCCTATTACCGCCACCTTTTGTTTTTCCTAATGCGTGATTGTTGACTGAACACTATTTCATTTCTTCTGTGATGAGTTCTAATGCTTCCAACTTTTTTGTTTTTTCTTCCTAAATTTCTCCCTCTCATTCTTTTTACCTATTCCCGTCACCTTCTTCTGTTCCTTAATCAATGCTTATAAACTAAAATCTATTTAGTTACTTCCATCAAGTTAATCTGCTTCCCTCAATTGGGTATGCAGAAGGAAGCAGAAAATAATTCTTTCTCTTTTTTTTTTTTTTCCTTTTATCCTCTTTCGGCTGGGGGCACTGAAGTGTTCTATTTGTGACCTTTGTATTATAACAGTAGGTAAAGACACCCAAATACCAACATCTAGGGCCTGACACAAATTACGTAGCTACTTTTCAGGACCCAAAGGAATTGCAAGAAAATATGAGATATTTTAGCTGTGGAGAATTGTAAAGCAACAGTAGCTACCTTTTTTATCATGGCACACTAACCTATGCAAATCACAGCACATAAAACAGAAATATACATATAGAAATCGAATTTTCTGTGATAGGAAGTAATCATGTGAATACTAGCTAAAGAGAAGCTTAACCACTGACTGTACCTGCAAGAACTTCTCCCCTGGATAGGACATGAATGTTGTTATGGCTACCTGGACAATGATGTCAAGCACAGTCTTGCCATGATCATACTCACTGAAATATCTGAGTACAGTTCGCCCAGAACCCATTGACTGAACTTGGTGCATATTATCAACTTTTGAACTGTAATTGCTGTCTTGAGATTCTTCTGGTGACATTAGATAAGTTTGGGACCATCTCGCAAGGAACCATATTATAGCCTAAAAAAGGCATTTGCTTCAATACATAAATCAAGAGCAATGCTAGTGCAAAGTGAAAAGCCCAGACAAGTCCAAGCATGCCAACAATGTGTAGTTTATTGAATGAAAAAGAATGCAACGAAGAGTGCTATATGTGACAATAGAAATGATGACATGCAATTTCTCTATGTATCTACTGCCAAAATCTTCTGGAGAAGGGTCAAAATAGATAGCTTTTTTAAATGCTGTGGCTTATATTACTAATTGCATGTTTGGACTGATAGGAAACTCTTGTACAACATCCTAAAGTAATCGATATATAAAATACCAACTTACTCCCAGTGAAGATCTCTTTCTATATGTAAATAAGAACAAACAGCAGCCAAATTAACTGGGGATGAACTTGAGATGTACCTCCATTAGTCGAGGACTGAAAAATGATGATCTACTTTCCGGATTCAAGCTTTGTTCAGCAAACCTGATGATTGAGCTGCAACAACAAAGGAGAATCATATAAAAATATTCCACGTGAAGGATCAATCATTCTCGTTAGACAGAGTAAAACATGCTCCGGTAGCACTGCTGTCCCGTGGGGTAAAGTATGAAAGTGAATAGGAAAAAGAAAAAAAAACGGTTGCATTGGCAAGCTAGTCATCTTTACGCAACTGCAACCAAATTGAAGACTGACTACGTCTCCAAGCCGTGTAGCACAGCTAATAGGCCAGACAATTAAATTAAGCACACAGAAGAACAAGTGTACATTGCCTACCGCTGTCCTGTGGGGTAAAGTATGAAGGTGAATAAAAAACCGCATGGTTGCATTGGCAAGCTAGTCATCCTTACACAACTGCAACCGAATGGAAGACTGACTACATCTCCAAGCCGTGTAGCACAGCTAATAGGCCAGACAATTAAATTAAGCACGCAGAAGAACAAGTGTGCATTGCCTATTTTCAACTACTTCAGCTACAAACAAAGAACAGTCACAAGATTTTCTTTTGATTCTTGTTATTTGCATATATAGCAATTTCAATTTATTGTAGAACAAGAATAGGAACGTCTACACATCTTATAACCACTGATAAATTAATAAAGATTAAGGGCGTGAATGATAACCATTCTGGCCAGAAATTGATTTCTGGAAGAGAAATAAATTTTTCTATTTCTATTTTTAGATGAGTTTATAAGCAAAAATAACCGTTTGATAACGATATAAAATTTCTACTCCAAAAATAGAAATTCGTTTGATAACAACAAAAAATTTCTTCCATTCGAACGGTGGTAGACTGATGGACGGCGGTGGACCAGCAATCGGCGGCGGCGGCGGCGGTGGGTGGCGGGTGACCAGCGGACAGTGGTCCGCGGCGACGAATGGAGAACACAATAAGAAAAATTTTTATTTCTCAGAAATAGAGAAGTAGAAAATTTTTACTTCTGATTTCTATTCCAAACCTATTTCTAGAACAAAAATCTATTTCAGAAATAGAAAAATGGAATAATTTTACCAAACGGATTTCTATTCCAGAAATAAGTTTGGAATAAAAAAATTGTTTCTGGAACAGAAATTACTGGTTGTCATGCACCCCCTAATTAACTGTGGATGTCCAATGAAAATCTTTATCAGCAAGCATCTTCGTCTAGCATCATCCGTTGTTGGTCAATCCAATATTACACCACAACAGATGTTTCGTCATATACCTGAAAGTTTCAGGTATGATGATATGTTTGTGCAACACAACATGTCAAGCGTGTTGAGAGTCATGACCCAGCACGAGTGCACACAAGACACGACTAGAGGACAAATTCGTACTTGAGTTATTCTCTGCAGAGTCTGACAGTAGCATGGAAGCAAAGAAAGTCAGAAGGTGAAAGTTCTGATGTTGCTATCAGATGGCTGGAACTAGACTTGAAGCAGAAGGCTTCAGTAGGAAAAGTTAAAGGAGGTTTTCACAAAAGCACTTTTCTTTATGCCCTTGCACGCCCTTTTGTACAAAGAGGATGCATTTTATGACTAAATCCTTGTCAAGGGAATTGTTTGAATGTTAAATCTACTACACGTAGATGTATGTGCCGCTGTCTCATAAGGTGTAATGAAAAGTACCTACAAAGGATGACAACGGGATTATTATCTGGCTCCACGAAGTCTGCAAAACGCCTTTGTATAGCAATTGGAACCTGCAATCACATTGCATAAGCACAAAGCATCAAGTTATGGGATTACTACTTGAATATGTCATCCTGAACCTTAAAATATATCTTGCATTATCTTTAATGAAGAGATCTTAGCATGGAAATGGTTTGCATGGCAAACATGTATGAGCAACAAGCATTCTGTCCCTACAGGAGCCTGCACACGTATCTTATGCCATTTTGCTCTAACCATCACCATATTCTGAAGAATCTTGATTTATGGTCCTTTCGAAGATCTCATGTGTTCTCAGACCTCACCTATGCCTACTGTATGGAGTCATGATGGTAAACTTATGGCTTCCTTTTAAAGCATCCGAACACCTCAGATTTCATATGTCAAAACCGCAGCAAACAAGTTTCTTCCATCTTATCGTCAATTGCCTGTCCCCCATCATTGATTCAAACATTGTCAAATCTATTCTCTCATTCTAGCTTCTCTTCATTAGCTCATCTTTGCTTTCTATTGCACGACAGGAGCATGTCTGCCCTCAGAAGTGCCATCAAAGATTAATACATGGGAAAAGGTTCATTTTCTGCAGTGAACTTCTTTACAAACATTCTGGTGAAATTTGGTTCATCCCATTCTCAGGAAGAATATTGACAGTGAGATTCTTGGACCTCTTGTGCATGCTTAACATCAGACATATTTGGCCCCATCCATGCATGCTAGGTTAACGAACACAATTTCACGGCACTAGAGTGGATCCTATATTAGAAGGATTTTTCCCGGGTTAGTACAGGAACAACAGAGAACTGCAAGATGGCAAAGTAAGTCTGCAACATGCATCTCATGGAACTGACAAATAAAAAGCAAGGAGCAAAAATCATTTTTTGCACCAGGTTCATGTGAGACGTGTGAGCTGTCAAATTTGCTGGGTCCCACATGAGACACATGTCATCTAACAGCTCACATGGATCACGTTAGGCTCACATAAGCTGGGTGTTTTTAAAAATTGCTTAGCAAGAAGGCTGTTTTGAATCTGACATTTTATTGGTGATCATGAGACACCCTTCAAGCACAGAGAGCTTGTCTCTTTTCTCTACAAGCAGGGCCAACAATTTCAAAGAGAGAAGTAGCCATTTCCTAGTGGATGTTTAGCCAAATGGACTGTAAAACTCCTGGCGAAGCTCAAACTTTTTGTTGCATCACACACGTATACCTCTCTCTATAAAACAATATTATGATGAACAGGCAAACACAACACAATGCCAAATCAAGAAATCTCATCATTCTGAAAAAAATCAATTTAATCTAAAGCAACAGTTATTTTCTTCAAAGAATTAACCAATGATAAACTTCATGTTTGTAGTAAAAATTAGAGTCTAAAGGCAAACATTGACAATGTACCAGGGGTGTCTCTCCTTCGCCTTCATCAGCAAGTACATGACCCGTTATTAGCAACAAAGAATAGAGTTCTTCCAAGGTTTCGGTTGGATCGAAAGAGCCCCCGCCCTACATATTGCGTATATAATTTAGTAGATAAGCCACGGACATTGAGAATGGAAGAAACATGAAAATCTATTAGGAGAAGGCAAGACGCGGATAAGAAATATTTTAAACGGAAGAATCCAAGAATTTTATCAAAGCAACCCATAGCATGGTAAGCTATGAATTGACTGGCTCGTGACAGACTAATACTTCTGAACAACCTCATCAGCATACATCCAGGTTCTGTACTTATAAATACACCAAAATTTTTAACTGTTTCTGGAGAGATCCCCAGATCAGCCAAAAGAAAACAATCAATCACTAAATAGCTTGGAGAAACATGGAAGTTAACCTGGATGCTTTACTGACACTTCCTCCAAAACCTTCCCTCTATTTGCTAATCTCCTTTCCAAGCGTAGTCTCTATGTCATTTACAGGTATGGAAAATTCCACCTAAAGTTGCCTTTTGTTTCCTTTTTTGTGCACTAGCACCATATTTTTACCAAGAAAACCAACCACCTATGGGAACCTAATCTTTCAATTACCTTGCAAATGAATGAGCAGAAAATTGAGTAAAATAAGTCAATTAAGAAAATGTCCAATCTCAGCAGTTCTTAATATGGCAAAGGGAGTGAGTGCATCAAATATAGGATAGCAGTTTGAATAACAAATTAAAATTCACCAATCAATCTCCATGGCAAGTACTAGGCATCCAAATACTTTCCAGGAAAAAAAATAACCAAAGAAAATGCTACCCCTTGAGCAAAGGCCATCAAATATATCAAAGAGAACCTGATGTAGACGTGAAAACCGTTCAGTGCAATGTCTTGTGAGCAAAGGTATTGCAAAATCAATAGCGGCTCTTCCAATAAGAGCATAAGAGCTTAGCCTTTCATCCATTGCTGTAAAAATAGGTTGACAATGAAAACCGTTAAGGATTAAAATCTAATGAAGACACTATGCTAACAAAAGGAACTAAAGCCATGAAGGAAAGGCAAAGATGAATAACTTCCAACATTGAACTGACTCACCAGAAATGGAAGTGTAAATATAGTCTGAGTCAGAATCGTCATTGAACGCAGAAGCAGAAGCAGCTGTAGTACAAAGATTTAGCCAAATGCTTATGGCAGAGAAACAAAGTGATGCTGCAAACAACCTACATAATTACCTTTTAACTCAGACTCTACAATGTATGCGAAGAGGGTGGCCGCAGCATCAACACCTTCAGGTGGAAGCAGTACAATCCCAGCAGCACTACCCAGCGGCTAATAATAGGAAATGAGTTGTTTTAAAATGATGGTTCATGGTTCAAAACAAGAAACTTTAGAAGATAAAGTGAATCAGATTATCCAAATAAAGGACTCAGGCTATACTGGTCAACCTTCCTGAACTAACAAACAAAGATCTTCATTATAATGAGGAAATTTTACTGATACACAGCTAATGCTTAGCCATTCACCTAAATTATTTGAAAAACACTCACCCTCATCTATGGAGTAGAGATAAGCAACTTACTAAAAAATGGATCCTGGGCATTTTCTTTCTATGTTTCTAGAAGCAAAAGATATCATTGCACGCATCTATGTAACATTGACAATGTATACCATGAGCAGCGCAGTCCAGGTATCTAGTAAGATATCACGCGCCTCCCAGCTCCATGTTTCCTCATCAGGGTCCTTTGTCATGAGGACTTTTATGACTTCACACATCAAGGTAGATAACAGGGTAAAGGTACCAAATGGCCTGACAAGTGAAATAAGTCAACATGTTTTAGGCATTACACATGGATAACAGCTATCAAGTATCAATCCAGCTATTAAGAGCTCCGCGCATTATTTCATGAAATAAAGAATTAAGCATGAACAGAAGAATAACCTAATTGATTTAAGGAGTTGATTAAACATAGTTGGGCTTGTTACAGTTGCCATAGCCAACAATGCCCGGCAACCATCGAGCATCTCACTGCATTAACAAGAAAGAAGAAATTGAGGGATCACTAAACATAGTGAGAGAAATAGCCAGCAGCTGATGTGATTCAGAGAAAAGAGACCTTTCACTCGTTCCACATTCAATCTGTTTTGAAACAAGATCTGGTGGGTCTATCCATGGTATAATCCCTGAAAGCAGTTGTAGCAGATGATGCTCCTGCAGTTGTCCATTGTCTGCATATTAAATGATGACTGGTGTCAGCTAAATGAATTCTTAAAATCAAGAGGAAATCAGAAAAATGGCAGATTTTTACAGCTTTATCGAACTGATGTTAATAAACGCTAATGGAAGGAAATGCATTTCCTTAAATTTCATGAATGAAGAGACATTAATAACAAACTCAGGGAAAGTGCTAATCCGGAACTGCTATTAAGAGCCACTTTTTGCAGTTTTGGAGGATTTTTTTTTTTTTTTTTTTTTTGGGGGGAGGAAGAAGTATCTGGTTTGATTGGAGTTGCTGTGGCAAGCAATTTATAGCTCTATAATTTGAATACCGTGATTTCCTAATAGCAATTCAGGGCGTCACATCAGTTTGCCATTTCAGAATAACAATGCAATCTAGGTACTGGCTCAAGCAGCAATATTGATATACAGCTTATTACTAGACGATCAGCCTTGCATCAGAAATGAACCACAACATTCGTTCTTCAATCAGTCTTCATGATGGCATTTACTTGGTCCTTACTCCCACCAAAATAAACCTCAGGACATTGTGTAAGATTTTGTGGGACCACTGCCAACTGTTCTAAAAGCTTAAGCTATTAGATGAAGGCGTGATTTATTATTTAAATATTCTAACACTCCGCCTCACGCTTAGTCTGGTCTTTTGCCTAGTACTAAGCGTGGAAATTTAATTGGGGAGGCAAATAGGGGCCTGGAAGATTCCAACTTAGGACCTCCTAGCTCTGATACCATGTAAGATTTTGTGGGATCACTGCCAACTGTTCTAAAAGCTTAAGCTATTAGATGAAGGCGTGATTTATTATTTAACTATTCTAACACATTGTTAGTTTGCCACCTTCACCAGATTAATTAGTATATTGCTAACACCGAATATACGATTCGCCAGCATACTTCCACCCTGATCAGTCTTTCAGAAGCGCTTGAAAATAATATGCTACCAAACTCAAGCAAAACAAACAATTGGAGTATTAAACTGATAATGGCATCGTAAACTGCTTCAACCCAAAAAGGAGACGAGAATTTGTTGCTTTAAAGACAAATTAAACATTCAATTTTGAGTTGTGCATGTACCTGAAGGAAATATCGTGCCTGTCAAAGAACAGTACTGCAGAATAAGCTTTCGAGCAGAAACTGCAATTAGGCAGTCTATCGAAAAACCTTCATGGGAAAACTTCCGTCTAAGAGCGGTGTATAAGTTCAACAGCCAAACAATATCTCCGCTAGAAATTAAGATGTCACGCCATCCAGGACCAGGCTATTAACAGCAAATAGAACCAGGATAACATCATCAATACAGGGGCAGAGATATCTCCAAGTATGGCAATCCATCCCACCAGACACAGGAAAACATTGTACAGGATCAGATGAAAAGGTCAAACATTCTACTACAGAAGTTATTAAGAATAGAAAAAAACCAGCAAGCACTGATAATATGTGGAATGATCAGACAATTTCCTCACTCTTCTCCCAGTTCTTAAGTCAGTTATCTGAATACACCAGCAAGACTGGTTGCACATAATGAGAAGCTATTGAGAAAACAAACCTGCACTAAGATGCACTCGGTCCTGCTGGACAATGGAGTATCATGTCTAATTCCACTTGAGAAAACATTCACCCCTTTTTTGCCATTTGAGTCGCATCGGAATTCCCAATTCAGAATTTGGAGAATGAGACGAAGTGCAGCTGTACAAACTTTAACCTCATCTGCTGCAGAATCAGACCCAGTTATTTTGTTTGCAACACTTAGAGCAGCATCACGTGTCCAACAATAGAATACCTACCATAAAGTACAGTGAAGAACAGATAAATAGGGTGTCATATAACATGATGCATGATTTACAGGAACATGTCTGAATAGCCAGCCATTCTATACGGGCAGCTACTTTCGTAGTAAGCATGAGAAAAGAGGTGTGAGCAGTGACACGTGCCTTCAAATAGTCCAGCTCTAGTGACCTGCGGCATTGCTCATGGAACTCCCTAGGAAGGCCCATAACACTCGATGTAGAAGGAGAAAACTCTGATACCTGAGGGGGGCAAAAAAGTAATCCTAAGGGCAAAAGCAAGCAAGAAAGGCCATTCAGATACTATGCACTGAAAACTATATATGATTGCAAAAGCCCCACATACCAAGGATTCCAAAAAATTGATTCCTATGAACTGCGCATGTATACCATGAATCCCCAGAGAAGCCTGTTTAATCTGTAGAGGGAAGATTGTCAGATACCAAAAAGGGAGAAAAATATATGTATATATATTAGCAAAGTGTATCCTGAAACAGCATGACATATGGGTTCAAAGAGTGGGAAAGGAAAAAGTTTATAAAAGAGAGATTAATAGAAAAAGGAATGTGAATTTCAAGGCATCCTTGTAAACTTATGTATCATAACATAATCTCTCATAAATCAAACTCCATGCACGATGTAAGGCTCAAAAAGAACAATTTTATAAGCTTTATTCTTCAGTAATAATATGAAGCACTTTATTTGATTTACTGCGTCATGGAAGCAGATTTTCGAGGTTGAGATAATTCATGCTTCCCCACTGTAAATGTTTAGAGCAACAAAGTAAATGGATTTCTTGGTAAAAATCATACAGCATTCCCTCCAAAAGTAGCAACAACAAACTAAAATCAACAGAAAACATTAATTGAGAGAGAGAGAGAGAGAGAGAGAGAAGCCCTATTTCGAAATCATCCCTGAAACGGTGACTCGACAATCTGACTATTCAGTTTTTTTTTTCTATTTCAAGTTCTTAAAAACAGAAGACAGAACACCCTCCCTATAAGCTCGAAGGATGGACTGCTCATATAAATCTACAAAGCATTAAGGGGACGTTGATGCATTAAGGGGAAGAATAGCTGACAAAGCAAAAGAAAAAAATCCGTCACCCACAGAACAAGACAACAGCAAATAATAATTATCTACAATGGAAAACTCTGTAGTTTATACATCTTTCAGGAGTATGCCACTAGTTAGGAAAAGGGACAACAAAGCTCATGTAGATGTAAGGAGCATGCAGCACAGACAGTTGCCCCAGTAGTTACTAGTGTGATTCACCGAAGATTGGGAAGATTTAGGTATTTCTAAAAGAAGGCCAAAGCCAAGGAAAAGTGATAGAAGGGGCTAGCAAACAAATTCAGGAAGAGAAACATGAATTTATCAGCGGTTGAAAAGAAAACACACTATCACATAAACACTTTCTCAGAGATGCTTCTAGAGTCTCAATACTTGTGAACTCATTAGAAGCACAATCTGTTTACTGCTCATGGAGCCACAATTAGCTCACTTTGAATCTGTACCCACAGGATTGAAGAATATAGGCATAGGGAAGAGGGCAAACATAACTGTTCATAAGGTGTCTTAGTTCATAATCATTTGTCATCCAAATGGTAATTGATCAAGTCTTCTATCTATTTAAAAAAAAATCCGCAAGGACACGAGCTACAAATCTGATAAGCAAATGCATAATAAGGGCAGGAGAAGAGCACAAAAATAACTCGATGCAAGTATATTAAAAAATATGGATATCAGAGAGGAAAGATACCTGGTGAAAAAAGGTCTCTTTCTCAGCTGTGGAGAAATCATGCCTTTGCAGGATATTTACGTGCATAGCAAAAAGTGATCTTGTTAGAATGTATCTAGTGATGGATGTATGGCACTTATGAGTGACGGAAGAAAACTAGCGATGCAACTAGACAAATGTACTCCACTAGGTTAGACACAAGGAAAGGACGTAACTTGTCTTTCGGGATAGAATAATGCTTGCTCTACATTATGCCCAAGATGACTATAGGAGCTTAATGTCTCTACCTGATCAAGAAATGCATCTCAAGCCCAAGCTCCTCTGTTCAAGTTAATCTAGGACAGCTCTACTATAGCATCAGTGACTCTAGCCCCACCACCCCAACCCCAACACCCTTTTTTTTCTTTCCCCAACCCTCTGTCTCCCTCTCCTCATTCTAGTTGTCGACTATGAGATTCAGGTCTCATACACAGTGGAATGTAGACAATTACTTGTGATTTTAGAATCTTGGGCAACTTTTTCGAGCTTGGCTGACAGTTATGATTAATGTCAAGATGTTAAAAAAGGTTTTATATGAAGCTAAAGCCTCCACAGGCACTCCCATACGGCGAGATGGTGGCTTGAGACACTTGAAGCTACATGGCAATTCATCGCCTCCAAACCAACATAGTCCCCATCACATTTGATGAACAATGGCCAGTGTATCAAGGGCGATACTAACAGTGCATAGTGAATTCATTTAAACCAGCTTTTCAAACAAATAGGATATGACATGATATATCATGATTACGTCATCCCCAATTATCAACACCAAATACTGACAGTCGAGCATGACATAGGTGATTAAGGACCAAGTGCTACCCGAAGAATCCAGCCATATGTAATGCTATAGCAATGGGTAATTGGGACAACTGCATTTAAGGTGGCCCAAAAGAGTAGTCAGATGAACAGGTCAAGTTTGCTTTTGTAAATGACAGAATTTGTATTTGTGGGGCGATGTTCACTTTGTTCTACCTTTTTATGATAAGGAACTTCCTTAAAGACCTAAAAAGTTCATATGGAACAGAATATACAAAGGCCTATCACCATAATACCCAAAAGAAAAAATTAAGCAGTCAGCTACCCATACTTTACACATGCATTGGACTTCACATGACACCCAAAAGAAGAAATTTAAGGTGGTCAGCCAACAAGAAAGAGGTGACCACCTTACTTTTTTTCCGAGCACAAACCCAAGATATTCCTTCCGAATAAGAACCATGTTCAACTCACCAGCCTCTTTTAAGCAACTGAGCAGCCACTGATGAAACCTTTGCTAGGACATAGCCCTCAGGTGAACCAGCATGTCGCATAGCAAAGCCAAGACAAAAACTACAATTGAAGTAGCAACTCATTGTGAGAAGAGCTAACTAAGTCGAGAAATGCTTAAAAATGGACATTACATTAGAAGAATGACAGTATGATATCACTAGGTGCCGCTTATATGAAGAGGAGAGGAATGAAAATGTAATACTAATATAGTGACAAAATTGACGAGGGAACCGCTACCAATCTTGAAGTTCTCCAGAGGGTTAAGGTAAATCTAGCAAGAAATATACCTAACCAAGCTTCTCCTGTCCTCAGCAGTGAGAAAAGCCCATTCTCTGATAGCTGCATCTCGTATTGCTCCAGCAGCCTGAAACCTTGCATTTGCCACCTGAGAGTTTTCTAAAATAGAAAATTGAGTTACCAGCTCAGCCGTTCATGTTCTGAATTGTTAACATCCACAAATCTAAACTAGCAACAACAGACATTGAATCCAAATAAAGTTGCCGATAAATCCAGTACCCCAGGATCAGACAGCTACGGAATGCTTCATTTGGACTTTTAAGCATTCTCTAGAAAGAGGTTATGCTATTAAGTTAGGCTCAGGACGGATCTGATACATAAACAAGAATTATGAAATGCCTCTACTTGCTGGTACCCCACCAGCAATACTTTCTTATTCTTTGCAACAACAAAAATAAAAATAAATAAGAATGAGGAAAAATTTTGGCTTGTGTGGAGGCAGACAGCCTCAACAGTGTCAAGAGATTTCTTCTCCAGTAAAATCAAATAATTACACATTTCTGAGTCTACTCTCCAGTAAGTGACGGCAACTTTCAACAGCTTTTCTTTGCCACATAACTCTTCAAAGAAATTTTACCACCAAGTCAAAAGATAAAATAAATCCCCTATCCATAACTAGTGTTGAATATGACCAAGACTTTTACTCACCGAGAATAAATTGGCACGCCTTGTATGGCTGAGGCGATCGAGACAGAGACAATATAGTAGCTTCAGCTGCTGCCGGGTTTAGATGCATCTGGCAGGACAAAGACCGCTGCTTGTCAGAGCCGAGTTCCAGATCATATGTGCCACAAACACTCAAATAGCCCCAATTTTCACACGCGCACGAGCTAATCCTAGTTCTCTTCACCAAAAAAAATACAAAAACAAGGAGAAGAAGAAAAACATAAGCTAATCCTAGAATAGAGCCGGCAAACCACATGGATCATACGCACGACGCATAACAAATCGAAACCCCGAGAAACACACTCGGTCAGTCGACTCTCGTGGAGAAACAAGATAACGCCACCAGGCATCATGATCAAAGGCACAGCATTTTCCTTTCCGAGCCATTAACCAATAAGCCACAACTGCTCTACATCTAACACATCGAGTACCGGCAACACGAAGCAAAACAACAACAACAAAAATCCACGAAAAGATCGTTCTCACCGGCGTCCGAACTCAAAAGGCGCGCATCGATCGAACGAAACGATCAAAAAGGACTCAACAAATCTAAAACAGCGCGAAAGGAGATCGTGTAGAATTTCCGGCGACGAGTCATCACTACTCAGCCCTCGTATCCTCACCAAGCCACGACGCGGTGCGGTTAGCGCCGCGAGCGAGAGAGAGAGAGAGACCTGAATGGAGGTGCAGGCGGCTTCGATGGCGCGCATGGTGGACTCGAGGTGGGCGAGCTCGGCGCCGGCGCCGGCTCCGGCGCCATCTCCTCCGCCGGGAAATCCCTGCATCGCTCGCTCGATCGAGAGAGAGAGAGAAAGAGAGAGGAAGCTGAGAAGCGGCAGAGTCTCTTTTGCTCCTTTCTTTTCTTGAACTTGGTGGAAAAGAGAGAGACTTGGTTTTGTTTTTTCTACCAGCGGCGCTCCCTTTTTTCTAGGTAGATGGTAGAAGCTCGAAAATTGATGAATCCATTCGCAAGTGAAAATATTTCGACCAAAAAAAAAATATTCACAAGTGGAAATATCTCCACTTAGGGAAAAAAAATAATAAATTATCAATGGATGTAGTAAGATTTATAGATAATTAAGTGAGATTTGTTTAATTGAGGTAGCACTGCACTGTAAAGTGTTATAATTTATATGTTTGGCGGTATTTAAGTTTGTTACTCTGGAAGGTGAGGGGTTCAAATCCCCACCTTCTCATGGGGTGGGGTGGGGACGCGTAAGTTTCAAGAGTGGGTTTTGACTCCCATGCCCTGCAAGAGGCGGGGCAAAAGTCTGAGAGTTAGTGTAAAATAGAAATAGAGTAGGACTAACCAAAAAAAAGAAGAAAAAAGTTTGTTACTCTGTATTGATTCTTAAGATGATATTTATTTTACTTCAAAAATATGATATCGTAACGTCCTAATGAAAGTTATCATGCATGTAATGGAAAGTTGTTAATTTTTTTTTTGTGCTATCACTTCGCACGGTATTAATATTCGTATGTGATGTTTTCTTATCATGGAGTGAGTATGAGAGCCCGTCCATCATTTCTAAGAGTTCCTGTGCAATAGTGCTGAAAATTCTCTTCAAATGAACCTGATTAATTAATTAAAAAATGCCAATTGTAAGAATTTACAAAGTTTGAGTGGAATGACATGAAACTGGCATTTGAGTGGCATTTGCCCCTTAAGGAGAACATGTTGAGATCTTGAATTTAGCACCTCAATCAATAGTTTCCAACACAAAACATTGTCTGCTTTCGGCTCTTGTCCCCTGCTGACTTTCCTGAAGAGGCTTTAGCAAAAGATAGAAAGAGGTCTTAACAAAGTTGCAAATTTAAGGAAGTCATTATTGTGTCACGGATGCATCGAGGCTCCTGGATAAACTCAAGGTTGCAGAGAGAAATTGCGCGGAGGTCTGTTCTATACTATAGAGTACAAGAAAACAAATACTCACTCAAATCAATTTACAGCTATGGAACCAAAAGTATTCTTGGAAAAGGAGTCATATGCTACAAGGCAAATTTGTTCTTTCTTGGTGAAATGGATGACAAACTAAACTCAAAAAAAAACTCACCGTTGGACAGCTGAGTTGGTTTAGCTTTGGGCACTTCATCGCAGAGGTCCTAGGGTCGAAATTCGCACCTGCTAACACGTTTTAAGTAGGGGTTATGGTGGTAGGGTCCTGTGCTAACTTCTCCTCAGGTATTGACGGTTGGTCCGGGGTGCACCGCGCACTCTACGGGCCGTGGGTTGGCGAGCGTAAGTGAGTCGGGCCCGGCGGATCCTAGGTTACCAAAAAAAAACAAAAAAAAACTAAACCCAGAAAAAGAAAAAGGCCAAAAAATATTTTGTTCTAATTTGCTTTTACCGTTTGAACAAAAAAACTCAGGTTTTATTCGCAACAGCAAGAGGTTTCATTTTTTATCAAAGCATCACGGTGATTCACATGTTGAAGTTGAACTGCCAATCAGTTCTCCTATCACAGTAGATACTATATTTTATAGTCTTGACTTGAGCAGATACTATCTTTTATAGTCATGACCCGTGCCTGCCGATTTTCTAATGAAGCTTTTACCTTCAGTTATATCACCGTGTGTATAAAGACCTGACTTTCTGACAAGGTTGTACCACAGAAAAGCATGAAGTCCACCAGGCATAACCAAACCCTAATTCAGGGGATTCGGCCAGTTAACAATTGGGACAATTGCTCCTAGAACTCGTGTTACCACTTAGTTTCCAAATAACTAAGCTCTATGTGAACACCAAGCATTGGAAACCTTCTGTTCAAATGCTTAAATGAATCTTCAGAAATAGCATCAATGGTGGTAAGAGAATTCCATTACCTTGGCTCTCCATCCTACAAAACCGATCCCTTCAATCAACAATATAAAAGTGAATTCGTTCGGTCGGATTCCTATTTCGACCATGACAGCCAACGCTTCAATTGCATCATCTATCCTATTCACTCTGCTCAACCCAAGTAGAACAATGTTATAACCAATCACCATCTGATTGAACCCGCTCCTTTCTATGTCTACCCAACAATCTTAGAGCCTCATCCACCATGCCATATCTACACAACCAAGATATGAGTGAATTATAGGTGATATCGTCGAGGTCAATCCCTTTGTTTACCATTTCTGATATTATCTCCAAAGCCTTATATCTATCTCCAGAGCTCCAGAACGCACTAAACATTGTGTTAGAAAAACTAACATTAGGAGAATGACCAACTTCATCTAACTTTGCAAAGATCTCCAAAGCCTAATCACGCTTTGCATTCTAGTAAAGAGTGGCAAGGATTGTATTGTAGTTTACAATATCTGGCAAGCATCCGTTATATATCATCCAATCTAAAAAAAATTATCGCCATGTTTAATTTTCCCTCCTTGCATAATGCAGCGATCATAACTATAAGCATCTGGAGTCAACACATTCTCAACAATAACCTTTGAGACACTCATTGCGTCCTCAATTTCCCTCTCACGGCACAAAGAGCTAATGATGATGATGTAGGTTGAAAGTCATACTATAGCAAGTAATCATCGATCACGAAAGCGACGGAAGTACCATGAAATCTCATCAAAGAAGCAAGTCGAGATAGCCATGTTATGCAAAGAAACTCAAAAAAGATAAAGAAAAAAAAGAATGAAAGTGCTTCAGATTCTATTTTATGAGAAACACAATCAATCTCCTCACCGCTGAATGTCACTCAACTTTAATGATAGCCATGACCCCATGACTATAATTGTACTTGTGGGTTTGAAGATACTGATAACGTCCCTCACTTTTTTGCATGATTTCCACAATTAAAACCACATTACATTTACGGCACAAACATTAGAAGTATACATATTAGAATTAAAAGCTTGAAGTTTCACAAGACTCACTTTTTTATCATGTGTGAACCCTACTATGTAAACATGACATGTGCCGCGCATAGCAAACACCATGTTGTCCGCAAGTTTATTGAATGACTCGGCCTCATCCTCGTGTGCACGAGAGTAGTGGGCGGCGGTAGAAAAATATGTTGTTCGGAATTTATAAGGAAAGTGATATGTGCAGAATAAGAGAGGGGTAAGAGGAGAGAGTGTGGCTGCGTTTGGTTCAACTTTGAAAATGAGGGTCGGGGAAATGCAAAGCTTTGAAAATGAGCCTTGGGGAAATGCAAATATTTTTGGCCTAAAGGGCTTTGGAAAATGTAAATTGTGTTTGGGAAAAAATTCTTTGCAAAGTTATTTTGGTGTAAAAAGTATTTGACAAATCTTCTTTTATTAAGGGTTTTTGGATTTCACTTTTCTTTTTTAATAAAAAATATTAAACTCTTTGCTGACTCTAGTGAATGTTAAGGTAGTTTTAGAACAATGAGAGGTAAAACAAAAAAACAAAAAAATCTATGATAGTAGTCTAAAAAAAAGAAGTAGTTTTAGCATTTAGCCAATTGCTGAAAACCCAAAGCCAATCCTTATTAGTATTGGGCTTTCACAGCTTTCTCAAAATTAGCATTTAACTGAAAGCCCGTTAGATAGGCTTGCCAAACACTGCATCATTTCCCCAATGAGCTTTGGAGGCTAAAAGTATTTTGAGAAAGCGAAACCAAAAGCACCCTGTGTCAACATATGAGCTAGGCAATTGCCAAACTGAGTTGAGACAACGCCGGATAAGAGAGAAGAGAGAGAATTGATTATATTTTTTTGGATCATCCTCATTCAGGGCTAAATTTCTTCGGTTTCTAGGTAGATTTTGGGTCAGTTAAATTAAGGGTTTTGTGGTATATCGAAAGCGCTTTTTGTAGATCTTAAGTTCTCTTGAAATCAAGTTCAGTAGAGGGACTTACAACGCGAACAAATTCAGCTTGTGAACTGCACATAATAGATAACAATGGGTGTTCATTATGAGCGAGTTTAAATAAATTCCCGAATTGAGATATCTCGATCCCTCAATTCACTAGCAGAATACTATACATATTCTTTACATATCATGCCTTGTCCTATTAGAAACCAAGCACGACAACTTAAATCACACGAATAAATCATTTATCCAAAAAACCAATGAATTACCAATCAAAATCCCCACAGTAAAAATAGAAAAAACTACTTTGTGTTTGGTACCATCTTCACTTATTCCAACATGAATTTCATCTCACTCTAACCATATAATTCTTCAACAAATATTTTCCTCGCGCTAGAGAATATGCATCTTGCACGTAATCTTCTGCTCCATAATGGCACCGCCACCCCAGGCACCCCAGGCGCAGGCGCATGAAAATAGCGAGCTCCAGAGAAGGCGGCGGCTACAGATGCTGGATCCATAGTGAGAGAGCGAGAGGAACTTTAGCGTCGGAAGAGAGGGTTATGGTGGTTTTAGAAGAATTGAAAAACCTTGAGTTGTGCTTTTGTTGCTGCTCATTGAAAGAAAAATGAAGGGGCCTCAGGGTCTCTTTAGTCTTTCCCGGAGTGTGTTTTCGTTTGCAGAAACCAAAAAGGCCGGACCGAAGAAAATAAGGGGCTGTCTAGTAAGGGCGCGTTTGGTAACAATTATGTTCCGGGGAACTGATTTTGACTAGAAATGATTATTTTTGATTATGTTCCCGGGAACTGATTCTGAGTAAAAAAACGTGTTTGGTAACTCGTACAAAATTTTTTATTCGGAATAGAATCGCGTTTGATACCGTGCTAATTGATTATGTTCCAAATTAAATTCTTTTGATTTTTAAATAATTTTTTTTTACATTTTTACTTTTTTTTTTCTTTTTCCCCTTTTCTCCTATTACTCTTCTTCTTCTCACCGGAGCGTCGCCGGCCCTCGGCGAGGCTCGACCAGCCCCGCCGAGGCTCGGCCTCGCCGATGGCCGGCCGACCTCGCTAGGGCCGGGCGAGCCCGACCGGCCACCGGCGGGGGCGGGCGAGCCTCGCCGGTGGGCCGGCGAGGCCGGCCCGGCCACCGGTGGGGCCGGGCGAGCCTCGGCGGGTGGCCGGGCAAGTCTCGCCGGCACTGGGCGAGGCTCACCCGCCCCGCCAGTGGCCAAGCCGGCTGGCCACCGGTGAGGCTTGGCCTCGCCGGATCCGGCGAGGCTAAGCCTCGCCGGTGGCTTGGCCTCGCCGGTGGCTGGGCTTGCCTCCGGCGAGCTCGCCGGACCTCGCCTTGGCCTGGCGAGCCTCCGGCGAGTTCGCCAGACCGGCGACCGGCGGCGGCCGGCGGCGGGCGGTGGCGAACGGTGGCGAACGGTGGTGGACGACAATCGTGGAATGACGGAAGGGAAAAATGAAAGTTTCACTGTTTTGATTCTTTTTTTGATTCTCGGACGAAGAATCATATTTTTTTTTTATTCTCAATTCTCTTCCCAATCTGTTCCCTGAACAAAAATTTTACCAAACCCGATTCTCGTCCCAAACTGATTTTGGGAACAAAAAATCAGAATCAGGTACTGTTTGGCACGTTACCAAACAGCACCTAACATTCCCGGGAATACCTGCTCTTTTGTTCATCGGAATAGAAATAGAACATAAATGCATTTGGTAATTTTTTTTTTCCCGGGAATAAATTTAGAATAGAAACAATAAACCAAAAAAAAAATCATTTCTTGTTCCCGAGAACAATTCAAGAAACAAGCTTTTTCTTTTCTTTTCTTTCCTTTTCTCTTCCTTTCTTCTTCCCTAGCTGGTCACTAGCCCGGCAATGGTCGACGATCGGCTAGACAAGGCTCGACAACCTCGCCGGAGCCTCGTCGGCCCCCGGTGAGGTCACCCCCGAGCTCGGCCGCCACCGGCGAGGCTTAGGGGCCTCACCTAGCCACCGCGAGGTTGGCATCGCCCGGCCTCGCGGTGCCCGGCGAGGCTCAAGGGAGCCTTGCCCAACCACAGCGAGGCTCGACCTCACTCAGCCACAGCGAGGCCGACCTCGCGGTGGCTGGGCGAGGTCGCCTTGCCGGTGGCCAGCCAGCCAGCCATGGCCAAGCTAACGACCGACTAAGAGGAAGGAGAAGAAAAAAAATATATAATAAAATTATTAATACATTAAAAGAAATTTTAAGTCACAAAAATTATTGGGGTTGTGCCAAACGTGTTTTTGTTGTCGGAACACAATTTTTTTGTAATTATCAAACGCATTAAAATGCTCAGAAACTGTTCCCGAGAATAGAAATAGAATAAAATGTTTCTAAAAAGAAACTATTTTCGAGAACAGAAAGGTTACCATATACACCCTAAATTTTGTGAATGTGTACAACCAATGCGTTAAGGCGTTGAATCGAACATCGACGAAGGAAAGAGAAAAGAAAAATGACTTTCCTCTTCGGCGTGCTTTAATTTTAGATGGCTACGGAGTACGGAGCAATAACCCATGGTACGAGCTGATAAATTCCCACTCACTCTATTAACGTTAAATTGTTAATTATAATTAAAATTATGTATTAATTGCAACAAGATTGATTTGAAAATGATGACGCCAATTATAACTATTTTGACTTTGTCATATTTAGATTAATAAACGATATCTCAAATAATAGGTAAATCACTGCAGGAATGATGATTATGTTATTTGGATAATATAATACACGATATAATAGTCGGCATAAATATGCATCCATTACTTGGGACAGTGATCTAAATTTCATAATTTCATATTATATAACTTGTAACATGTTATAATTTTGATTTCAAATTATATCAATCGATGCTCGAATTTTAAATGCAATTACTATTTCAACCATACTGTTAATTATGTAATAAAAATAAATTTAATTGCAGTTTATATGATTAAGTACAACTTATTACCTTAAATTATTTATTAATTATATAAATTAAATAGCAATTTCTTGATGATATATAGAGTATTACACTCATGATCGGTATCAGATAATAATTATCGTGACATAGTATTTACTTTGATGCAATCCCACGCCTTACGCTTAACTTTTAATCATAATCAATAAATAAATTATTAAAAGTATAAATAAACATTTGATATAACATATTATATATAATAATTTATATAGGAAACTAAACTCGTGAATCATAATTAGTTTTGATATTCCTTCAAATCTTTAATTTAGGGGTATTTTGAGAATTCTTATTCTATTGCCATCGTTACATACGTCATTTAAAACGGGTATTATATTACTTAACGCATGCAGTGTAATGACTATTATGGTTTTATTACATAAGTGTAGTTGCTCTATTTGGTTATTACAAATCAAATGGGTTGGAAATATATGTTAGTAGTGATGCGACAGGTTACATAACATCAACGCATCAAGTAATACATCCCGACTCAATATCATAATCAGTCAAAATTGACTTGATTGGTTGATTTGATTTCAAAGAAGATCGGTCCAATTCTGGATTCAAAAAGTTGGAACGAGCTAAATCCATGGAATTGATGGCTCAACTCGAGAATCGAACCACCAAGGTCTATATGAGTCGAACCTGGCCTATACTTGGTTTAAATCTCTTATTCCCAAGCCGGACATTCAATGATGGCCAAGAGGAAATTCTTGAAATGGTTTCCGTGGCTAGTACGTGCGTGTGATGACAATTTTAAATTGCAATTAAAAGAAAGATCTATAGGAATGTGAATTTCAACGCATCCTTGTAAACTTATGCATCATAACATAATCTCTCATAAACCAAACTTCTTGCAAGATGTAAAGCTCAAAGAGAACAATTTTAAAAGCTTTATTCTTCGGTAATAATACGAAGCACTTTTTTTATTTACTACCGTCATGGAAGCAGATTGTTCGAGGTTGAAATGACCCGTGCTTTCCCACTTTTTAAGTGTTTAGAGCAACAAAGCAAATGGATTCCTCGGTAAAAATTGTAGTGTTCCCTCCAATAATAGCGACGACAAAGTAAAATCAAGAGAAAACGTCAATTGATTGAGAGAGAGAGAGAGAGAGAGAGAGAGAGAGAGAGAGAGGAGCCCTATTTCTAAATCATCCCCGAAAACAGTGACCTAACAATCTGACTAATCAGTTTTCTTTTTCTATTTCAAGTTCTTCAAAGCAGAAGACATAACACCTCAAAGCATTAAGGGGACGTTGATGCATTAAGGGGAAGAATAACTGACAAATCAAAGAGAAAGAACATGTCACCTACAGAACAAGACAACAGCAAACTATAGTTATCTACGATGCAAATCTTAGTAGTTTATACATCTTTCAGGAGTACGCCATTAGTGAGGAAAAGGGACAACAAAGCTCATGTAGATGTAAGGAGAATGTAGCAAAGACAGTTGCCCCAGTAGTTACTAGTGTGATTCACCAAAGATTGGGAAGATTTAAGTACTTCTAAAAGAAGGCCAAAACCAGGGAAGAGGGATGGAAGGGGCTAGCAAGCAATTTCAGGAAGAGAAACATGAATTTATCAGAGGTTGAAAAAAAAGAAAAAAAAAAGAACACACTGTCGCATAAACGCTTCCTCAGCGATGCTTCTATGGTCTCGTGGATACTTGTTGCCTCCAACGTAAGGCATGCTCCACTGGAAAAAGAGGCTAGTCATACGGTGCCCACTAAACACATCTCTAATGGCTACAAAACTTGTGAACTCATTAGAAGCACAGTCCGTCTACTGCTAATGGAGCCACGATTAGCTCACTTGGAATCTGTACCCACAGGATTGAAGAACATAAGCAAAGGGAAGGGGGCGGTCATAACTGTTTATTAGGTGTCTTAGTTCATTACTATTTGTCATCCCAATAGTAATTGATCAAGTCTTCTATCAATTAGGAAAAAAAATAAAGATCCACAAGGACACGAGAGCTACAAATCTGATAAGCAAATGCACAATAAGGGCAGGAGAACAGCACAAGAATAACTTGACGCAAGTATATTCGAAGATATGGATATCAGAGAGGAAAGATACCTGGTGGAAAAAGGTCTCTTTCTCAGCTGTGGAGAAATCATGCCTTCGCATGATATTTACATGCATAGCGTAAAGTGATCTTGTTAGCATGCATCTAGTGATGGATATATCGCACTTCTGAGTGACGGAAGAAAACTAGCGATATAACTAGACAAATGTACTCCACTAGGTTAGACAAAAGGAAAGCATGTAACTTGTCCTTCGAGATAGAATAATGCTTGCTCTACATTACGCCAAAGATGACTTATCTGATCAAGAGATGCATCTCAAGCCCAAGCTCCTCTGTGACTTTAGCCCCACTACCCCAACCCCCACGCCCCTTTTTCTCTTTCCCCAACCCTCTATCTCATTCTAGCTGTCGGCTATGAGATTCAAGTCTCATACTCGGTGGAAAGTAGACAATTACGTGAAGCATCCACATGCACTCCCAATCGGCGACATTGTGGCTTGAGACACTTGAAGCTACATGGCAATCCATTGCCTCCAAATCCAACATAATCCCCATCATATTTGACAAACGATGGCCATTGTATCGAGGGCGACATTAACAGTGCATGGCAAATTCACATAAACCGGACTTTCAAATAAACAGGATGTGACGTGATATATCATTATTACATCATCCCCAATTATGAACACTAAATACCAACAGTGAAGCCTGACAGAGGTGACTAAGGACCGGGTGCTACGTGAACGATCCAGCCATGTGTAATGCTATAGCAATGGGTAATGGGCCAACGGCGTTCAAGGTGGCCCACGAGAATAGAGAGATGAACAGGTTAAGTTTGCTTTTGCAAAAGACAACATTTGTATTTGCGAGGCGATGTTCACTTTGCTCTACCTTTTTGTGATAAGTAACTTCATTGAATATCCAAAGGCCTAACAACATAATACCCAAAAGAAAAAATTAAGCAGTTAGCTACCTGTACTTTACACATGCACTGGACTTTACTCGACACCCAAAAGAAGAAATTTAAGGTGGTCAGCCAACAAGAAAGAGGTGACCATCTTAGTTTTTTTCCAAGCACAAACCCAGGATATTCCTTCTGAATAGGAACAATGTTCAACTAAGCAAAGGAGCAACCACTGACGAAACCTTTGCTAGGACATAGCCCTCGGGAGAACCAGCATGTTGCACGGCAAAGCCAAGATAAAAACTACAAATAAAGTAGCAACTCAATGTGAGGAGAACTAAGTTGAGAAATGCTGAAAAATGGACGTTACATCAGAAGAATGACGGTATGATATCACAAGGTGCCGCGTATATGAAGAGAAGACGAATGAAAACGTACTACTAACATAGTTACAAAATTGACAAGGGAAACGCTACCAATCTTGAATTTCTCCATAGGTTTAAAGTCAATCTACCAAGTTTCTCCTGTCCTCAGCAGTGAGAAAAGGCCATCCTCTGATAGCTGCATCTCGTATTGCTCCAGCAGCTTGAAACCTTGCATTTGCCACTGGATAGTTTATTAAAATAGAAAATCGAGTAGCCAGCTTAGCCATTCATGTTCTGAAAATTGAGCTTCTCCACGCTTCTAGCCCTCTTGAGCTTCTTGTACGGCTATGTAATGATTCTATGAGTTTGAATACCACCTTTGGACTAAAGAGGGGATCAACGGTCTAGATTAACCCTAGGGACCCTCCCCTTCTATTGGAACACCTCATTCACAAGTAATAACACTATGCTGCTTTGCTCCACATAATCCTCGTGTTCGAGTTTGTGTAAGATTGACATGGAAGAAATTCTAAATCCGCACAGGTGTGAGATCGTTCGAAATTGACCGACTGGTGACGCATATCCATACATATCATTTGCGACCCAACAAATCCCGCACGAGGGATGGCTTCAATTTTTCAAATATCACAAAACACGATAAAACGAAGGTAAATTATTAACTGATGTTGAGAAATTTATAGTTGATTACGTATAATTTGTTTAATCGAGATGGTGTTCCGCTATGAAGATTCGTAATTTGTGTGTTTGGTAATATTACATTTGTTACTCCGTATTAATTTTTAAGTTGGCATTTATTGCATTACAAAAATATGGTATCATAATGCCCTGATGAATGTTACCATGCGATGGAAAGAAGTCTCGATAAAAGTTATCATGCAGTGGAAAGTTGTTATTTTTTTTGGTGTTGTATGGACGCTAATATTTGCACATGATATTTTCTTATCATGCAATAAGTCAGAGTCGAGTTGATCTTATTTAGTGAGAGCCTGTCCTTCATTTCTTGTAAAGTTCCTGTGCACCAGTGATGAAAATTATCCTCAACTAAACCTAATTAATTGATTACGAATTCCAATTGTAAATATGTATGAATTTAACATTATTGTGTCTTGTGAGCCTAGTACCAAGTAAAGAAAAAAAGGTATTTTGGAAGTTCATCTTAGGCCCAACCTCATACCCAATAATGTAAAGAGCCAAAGCAGGCCAACCTCAATCTTTTTCCACACTCACTTCATGCAATTGACATCCTCCTTCTTCAGGAGGAGATATGGCAATTGAGTGACTTTTGCCCCTCAAAGAAAACATGTTGAGATCCTGAATTTAGCACCTCAAGGAACAATTCCAACACAAGACATTGTCTGCTTTCAGCTCTTGCCCTCTGCTGACTTCCCTGAGGAGGCTTTAGCAAAAGACAGAAGGTGGTCTCAACTTCTTCTTTTTTCCCTCATTCTGCTAATTGTATACCAAGCTTGCAAATTTAAGGGAGTCATGACGACACGGATGCCTCGAGGCAACCCAGATAAACTCGAGGTTGCGCAAAACAACGTTTTTGGTTGAGGGGACGCAGAGAGAAATTGCATAGAGGTCTGTTCTAAACTGCATAGTACAAGAAAACCAATACTCATTCCGATCAATCTACAGCTACAGAACCAAAAGTAATCTTGGAAAAGGACTCATGTGCTGCAAGGCCATGTTGCTCTCTCTTGGTAAAATGAATGACAAACTAAACACAGAAAAAGGAAATGGCAAAACAATTTTTGTTGTATTTTGCATGTACCGTCTGAATGAAAAAACTCAGGTTTATCTGCAACAGCACGAGGATTCATTTTTCATCAAGCATCGAGCATATGGTGGTTCACATGTTGAACTGCCAATCAGTTCTCCTATCACAGCAGATACTATTATAGCCATGACTTGCACCTGCTGCTTTTCCGACGAAGTTCTTACCTTCAACCCTATCGCCATGTGTCTAAAGACCTGACTCTCTGACAAAATTGTACTGCAGAACAGCACGAAGTCCTCGAGACAAAACCAAACCGTAATCCAGGGGATTCTATCTGTTAAAAATGGGACAATTGCTCCTAGATCTTATGTTGCTACTTAGTTTCCGAGTAACTAAGCTCTTTGTAAACACCAAGCATGGGAAACGTCCTTTTCAAACGCTTAAATGAATCTTCAGAAATAGCATCAATGGCAGTAAGAGAATTGGCCAGTTCCATCGCCTCGGCTCTCCATCCTGCAAAACTTATCCCTTCAATCAACAATATAAAAGTGGTTTCGTTCGGTCGGATTCCTTTTTCGACCATGACAGCAAGCACTTCAATTGCATCATCTATCCTATTCACTTTGCTCAACCCAAGTAGAACAATGTTATAACTGATCACCGTTGAATTGAACCCACTCCTTTCCATGTCTACCAACAAACTGAGAGCCTCATCCACCATACCATCTCTACACAAACAAGATATGAGCGAATTGTAGGTGATATTGTCGGGGTCCATCCCTTTGCTTACCATTTCCGATATCATCTCCAGAGCCCTATATCTATCTCCAGAGCTCCAAAGCGCGCTAAACATTGTGTTATAAGAACTAACATTAGGAGAACAACCAACTTCATCTAAGTTTGCGAAGATCTCCAAAGCCTGGTCACGATTTCCATTCTTGCAAAGAGTGGCAAGGATTGTATTGTAGTTTACAATATCTGGCAAGCATCCATTAGATATCATCTGATCTAGAAATTTTATCGCCATGTCTAATTTTCCCTCCTTGCACAATGCAGCAATCAGCGGATCATAACTATAAGCATCTGGAGTCAACCCATTCTCAACCATAACCTTTAAGACACTCATTGCGTCCTCAATTTTCCCCTCACGGCATAGAGAACTGATGAAAATGCTGTAGGTTACAACATTCGGTTCACACCCTTCCACCATCATCTCTTCCACCAACTTCTCGCCATCATCCCATTTCCCTTGATTCAAAAGTGCCCTCAGGAGGATATTATAAGATATAACATCGGGTTTGCAACCCCGAGAATTCAAGCTTTTAACAAACTCAAGAGCTCGATCCACCATCCCTTCTCTGCACAATCCCCTAATTATCGCATTATAGGTGTACATGTCTGGTCGCAGCCCTCTCGTTAACATCTCATCCAAAAGTTTCAGAGATTTATCAAGCCCGCCCTCCATAATAGTCGCCTCTATCAATATAGTGAATGTAATCACACTCGGCTGGCAATCGTCCTTCAATAACTGATCCAACACCTTGAGAGCCAAATCGAGCTTCCCCCTACTACAAAGACTCCCAATCATGATATTATACGTGACGACATCCGGCGAGAACCCCTGGCTGCTCATCCTCTGAAGGACCCGATTGGCTGATTCGACCCGATTCGCCTTGCAAAAGCCGCTGATGACCGCATTATATGAGAACACATCCGGCTTGCCATACTTCTCCAAAATCTCCATGACCCGGACCGCCTTGTCGAAGTTCCTCAACTTGAACAACCCTTTAATGAGCTTTGTGCAAAGAATGACATCAGGCTTATACCCTCTTGTCACCATGCGCTCGAGAAAGTAGAGGGCCTCAGTGAACTTGCCCGCTTTGCAGGACCTACCGAAGAGCTTGATCCAATGGGCGTCCTTGGAATCAGGGGACTGGACATGGGTCAGCCTGGTGTCGGCAAAAGCACTGATCTTTGGTGGGTTCAAGGAGGGTTTAGCTTCGTTCGGTTGATTGAGATGTCCACATCTAACAAAGGTGCGAACTTGGTGCGAACGTGAAGTGGGTTTTGGTTGGGAGGCGAAGGGGAGGGCCTGAGGCAAGAGCTCTAGCGAGCCAGGCGACGCCATCAGATGACGATGCTTCTTCTTGGCCTCCCCACTTCTAACGTGATGGCTTCTGTGTCATATAATCCAGAGGAAGAAGATGACGACGACAGAGAAACGAGACAGCTTACTTACCTCGGTGTTTTGGGTTTGGTGCTCTGCTCTCCCTTCTCGTCCGCGAATGAAGAAACTGAAGAGGGAAAGAGAGGAAGGAGTTTTGGCGGTCGAGAGGTGGTGAACCAAAAATGAAATCTCGTTGGAGGAGCGGACATGATGATGACGATTAAGATAAGGGCAGACGCAGACAAAAAGTGGCAACGAAAACGCTGTCGCTTGACTGGACATGGCTGCTTGTCTGAACCCGAACGCTCAATGTTGGTCGAGTTATTTACTGACTTACGTCTGTTGTCCTTGTTTTCCTTCCCTTGTATCCCCTTGCTCGATCGATGTCCAAGAGAAACTCGAACGGGCCGTATCATAGGGACCACAAGTAATGTAACCCGTCAAGCCATCTCCGAATGTGAGGTTGGGTTGAGATTTTTTTATTTATGCTGCATGTTCGAGTTTGAGTACAAGCAAAAACAACCAGAACCATATCCATCTTGCTGTGAAATGTATCGTATGTACCGCATGATTGATGTGGTAGGAAGCACTAACTGCAACCCACAAAACATGTCGGGCCGCGTTTCTGCGAGATCAAGTATGGTTTCCACTCTAATCCCTTTTGGAGGATCTTGGGGAGTATTCCTAGATCAATAAGAGCCACTCTCTTCTATTAATCTGTTCATGTCTGGCTATTCTCACTCTACTCTTCTTTTTCTAGTGCCAGACCTAGTTTTGTGTATACTCATTTGATCCTTCAACAGGATTGAAAAATTGCTCCCACTTGTTCCTAGTGAGCTAATCTGCATCCTTCATGTGCTACTTCGCATACAATCGCCTTACCAAATTCTTCTGTGACATCTTGTCCAAGGTCTATAGTGGTTAATTTGATGGGATGAGTACAAGCAGCGTTTCACATGGATTACCCTGCCGGTATGAAGTTCGAAAGGTAATAGTTCGATCTTCTCCACATGGTCATTTCACCGGTACCATCGCATGCTGTACAAATATTCAAAGTACATGCGGCATCCGCACGTCAATTTCAGACTGGGATATACATTGATATCACTTGAGGATATGATTTGCTTGGCAAAATTGAAATAACTGAAAACAAACTGCTAAAGTAATCACTCAGTCATCATCCCCTAATGGCTTGAAGAACCATTGGCTTATAAAGAGCTACAAGATGTCCAATTCACTTAAAGTTAACTAACAGCATGTGAGTCTCCAAACCACAATAGTAAAATTAACTTGTGAAATTTACGAAGAAAGCGACAGCAGCTGCCATAATGCCATCTTCTCCATTAGATAAATATGTTAAGACCCAACAGAAGAAGAAAAAAAACGCAATTGTTATGTTTGTCACCACTGATGTTGCCTTCCATATACTGAGGGATGAAGTATTGGAGCTCCATATCTGCAAAATGTTTTGCCCATATTGACATATGTAAAACATCTTAACACAGTAAATGAGAAGAGCAACGGCGCTGAGTTTGACTTTTGCTTATGGCTCCTACAGATTCTGCCCATGTGCAGCTCCAGTTACTTCCGTATCTTCTGCTGAAGACCCACAGAGGAAGGAGCTATTGGGGCAAAATTCACTCAGCAAGTCATTCATATTCCTTGCTGTTAGCCTTTGTCGCAGTTCAATCTCAAGAGGACTGGGCATTTGCTGATTAAGAAAGGAATATCAGCATACAACCGTTGTCTTGTAACCAAGAAGAAGTGGAAGAAGTAGAAGAAGAAGATGAAGAAGAAAATGCATACGAGAAAATTCTCATCTTGGTATGAAAAGCAAAATTTCATTATTAAAGTTCCTACAGAACCTGGCATGAACTAGCATTGTGCAAGTGAACTGACTATTACCTTTGCCAACCATAAGATGTAAGTAGTGGAATATAGTGCCTGCGCTTGGAAATCATCAAAGTGATCATCTTGGACAACCAAACAGGAGCCAACAAGGTCCAGCTCCTTATCCAAAAAGAAGCTGGGGTCCGTGGTCTGTTCAGCAATATAATTGGGATTGCAGGACATAGAATGGGCATGAGTTGTGAAATGTCTTATCCAGCACAGGGAGAGGAAGCGACGGTAGAGCCACAAACCCTGTAAAGGTTTAAGTACTGCGATCTCAGGAAATCAAAGGATCTTTTTAAACATTGAACTTAAAGCACAAAGAAATGAATTATGAGCATGTCATTCTGGATCCGGCCTCATTCTTTTAGCTTGTGTGAGACAAGTATAATCAACCTTCTAGCAAAAATAAGCCCCTTATTAGTTTAATCTGAGACAAGTGCATAGAAACGACTTGCACAACTACTTTTAGATATGAAATAGCCTATATTTGTTGGGTAATTCTTTCTTTGATCTTTCCGAACCTTGGATTTCATGACAGATGTCGGACATTCGTTTTCCTAAAACAATTAGAAAGCAGTAGAAACTCTAGTTGTTCTCTGAGTCCAACCTCAGTAATACAGACGCATGAAACATGATAAAAAGGAGGGAATGAAGACTCTCTACCTCTCTGCCAATGTATCTCTTTATCAAAATTTCATCCCAGTCAAGCTCATCCTGTGACAATTTGAGTGAGTGAAATTAAAAACGTGGTTGAAATGCATACATAATCCGAGCTTTAAAGCAACTTACAGAGTCACACCTTCCAACATTGATAAACTTCAAAACTGCAATCGACAGATGAAACTCCATCCTTGCAGCAGAGGTCCTCCAGGATCCTCGTCATAAGCCGCTACCACATATACAAAACTCAAGATCAGTGATGACCTTTTGCAACATATATACATCGATAATTCTGCGTGATTGTCAAACTGTAAAATGCCTTTCATCATGCCGTTATCACTTGATCATTAAAATAGAATATTAGACACTCCTTCCATCTGACAAATCCAACCAACAGAATTTGTAGCAGCAAAGCAGCAAGAACTAAAGATTCGCAACAGCATAGAAGCTCCCAGGCATGACTTGTAGTAATGAATCAATGTGAGTTCTAAAAACATATCGTTGAGTGGAACCCTACTGAGTACTCCATGGTTTGGGATGTCCTTTTGCTAAAAATACCTTCAGCATGGGCAGGCAATATCAACAACTGGTCCAACAATCAATTCTTAAGTGCTCATTATTAGTTCATAATCAAATTAATACATACGTATATCTATGCTGTTTGGTATGTGAAGAAAATATTTTGAATTCTTGCTGTCATCAATTATCATATCAGATAAAATGAAATGGGAGTATGATATACTTTGACAGAGAACTCACTCTGCGATAATTAAAGCATGAACTATCAGCGACATGCAATCCAGCCCAAGTTTTGGTTTCCTTCAATTCATATATCACCTGAGAGTAAACACGCAACACCTTAGAGGTAAATAATTGCATGCAATTGAAAACATCAAAGTCAATCCAAGAAAGCGTCAGCAAACCATCGGCTCCTCAATGAGAAGCAGAGACACTATTTTGAACTCAGTCAACTTCCCCCATCATGCAAATGCATTTCTATTCAATCTTCAACATACAACAACTGCATGTTTCATTTAATTGATATATCCATATGCTTACTTGTTCCTTTGTCATGTATGAAACCAACCAACAGCGATGATTCCAGGCACGGTAATTCATCTTTGATCTCTGCACGTGAACAAGTAACAACTGAGAAGAGAAACTACTTGCATCAATATCTCACATGACAGAACTTCTAAGCACAAGACCATCAATTTACCACAGAAAAAAAAGTATAAGGTGTGTCCCAACTCCCAAGGTAATACATCACACCGATTCAAACAATAAGAATAAAGAAAGGCTATCTATTCCATCATTGTCATGTCATTTGATGTCAAAGGCTCACTTGTCAAATTGTGAAGTCTATTTTGCTACAATTGAATAAATATTTTGAAAATTTAAAAACTTTTATCCGAACAGATTTTAAACATCCAAAACGCAAAGAAGACCAACCAGTTGAACATAATTTATGTCAAACATGCATCCACTACGGAGAAGACATAAAAAACAGCACATCTAACATTTCCACATATGTAAGGTTAGTACAAGAAATGATACAATAACAAAAGTAATTTAGCAACAGGCATCATAATGAAAGCAAGAACTGTGGCAAGTACAAAGCTGACAGTCCGCTGCTGACACATTCACTATTTCCTCCCTATGGCATTCCTCTACCTTGACGTTAATGGTTTTGACATTTCAAAAGACAAAGTGAAGCTACACTGAGCAACACATGAACACCTGCAAAGAGTTATTCTATCGCATAACCATGTTGTCTCCTTGACATATGCAGTGTGTATAAATTTTGTCATATCCTGTCTACCGTCAGATAAGTTACAAACAGCTGCAATAAGACCATCACAACACTTGGCAAAAAAAAAAAAAATGACAATCACAGCACATGAATATTAGTGAACCTTTATTATCAAATAGTATCCAGTTCCTGGACTCGGATTAAACCTCGGCTATCTTCTCCACTAGCTCAGACTCTTTCATGATAATCTCCGGAAGAGATGAATTTTGTCCAGCAATCCTCTTGATCACCCAACGCCTGGCAAGTAAGTGGAATGCTACAATGAGTTTATATATATGCAGTAATAATATATACAGTGAATGAATCGTGAGAATCATTGGAAGGCAAATCCCAGTGAAGAGTTACTATGTAGAATGCAAACCATAGGCGTCACTGTACCTAACTCTAGCTAAACCTATCCTTTTATGAAAATAGTAGACCAACAATATCATCAAGAGTCCAACATTCCTTCAAGGATAGAATCTTTTAAAAGAAGGCGTCAGGCATATATTGTTGCTTTGTGAAATGATAGGAAAAAGAAAGTCCGGTACATTACCTATGGCTCCATGCTTGATCGCTTTTAGGAGAATAAGAAAGGATAAGTTCTGATAAGCGAAGTTCATCCATGTACATTGAGAAGGACTCCTCCTTTGATGCCACTAGCTTTCTGCTTGAGAAATCAGAAACTATAACCAGGCATCAGGAAAAGGTTACCAGCTCGACAGGGACAAAGAATTACCAGACATCATAATGGAAACTAGCCAGGGAAAGCAACATAATCATAGTGTTTAATCACTCCAAACTGAGATTAGTAGGCAGGAAAGAAGCACAATAAGGCCTCGAGGCCCACTACTACATCCTATCAAACAAAATTTGGTGCATGTAACTTCGCAGGTTCTTCGGTGCAGTGTACCAATCACCACATTGCCCAGCTAAACTATTTCTGCGGGATTTCCAGATTAGAAAATTCACGGGAACCAAAAATGCACTGGTACAGATGTCACTAGCACAAGACATGACGTAGCATCCACTTCATCAGCAGTTTTTCACCAAACTACTGCTTCCGATGACTTGATGTAAGGGCACTGGTTTTTGTCCGTTCTAGAAATGGAATGGCAAGATTATCCTGCCCATTACATAAATTCACCAAAATGACCTGAAACCGTGTTAACGGTACGAACCCACATACAACAAGAATTACAGATTCCCCTTCGCCATAACATACATAAACCAGACTGACTAGGAAAGCATCACAATTCCAACCATGAAGTCTATCGTATGGCATCGCCACCCCGAAGCACAAATCAACTCAAGCAAAGAGAGCAAAGAGAGCAAAATGACAAAGTACAATTAGACCAGCAACGGACCTCGAATTCCAGGCAGTATCGAAATCAGAGCTCACCAACAACAGAGCCCTGCTATGCTTCATCACCTCGCTTCCAATCCCTCCATCCCCACCATCACCGCCCGAGCCGCATCGCGTCCTGTAATCTCGGACCGCGTTGAAAACCGCCCGCCTCGCCTCTTTGTACAGCGGCAAGAGCACCTCGGTCGAGATTCCCAGCTTCCCGTCCCTGCTCCAAAATCTCGGATTCTTGGGACCCGGAGCATCGACGCCCTCCTCCCCGCTCAGCGACGCGAGCTGGGTCGGGTGAATAAACCCAACTTCGTCGCTGTAACGGGGCGAGACCCAAGACCCGGAAGAGATATCACCAAGAAAAAGCCATTATCAAGATCGCGCCATCGACGGGATCGCAAGAAAAAGGGTAAAAAAAAAAAAGATCGAATTTTTCTTTGCGTTTTCAGAGGGAAAAGATGGATGGAGAGAAGGGTGTCGACTGGCGAGCTCACATGAGTGGATCGGACTCCAGGATGAGCTCGAGCTCGGCCAAGGGATTCTCGCCGGCGCCGTCGACGGGGCGGTGGTCGGCCATTTGCAGTGCCTCTCTCTCTCTCTCTCTCAGTCGGAGACGAAGAACTTGCTGGGAACGACTGACCCGAATAGATCCGACAACCCGGGCGTGGGGCTCCGGGACAGCCCGCATCGGATCTCCGATTGGTATAGGAAATTATGAATGAGGTTTATTTATTTATTTTATTTTATTTTTTTGATAAGAGTAAGACCTGTAGACTTTACTGAAAAGATGTACAAGGAAGGAGGCCCGGCACCAACGAAAGGCAAACACTCGAAATGATAGAAAAGTCAAAAAGAGTGTAAGGGTGCGTGGTGATTTCAGCGAAGAGCCAAAAGGAGAAAAAAGGCAAAAGAAAAAAACCAACAACAAAAAGGGGCAACCACAATCAGTCAAAGATAGACGGATGAAGACCCTAGCCAGACACGGTTGAAGATCAAAGCTTTATCCTTGATAGCCTTATGAAGGTGCATCTTCAAAGCCGGGAGGTAGAATATCTGATTACGGAGGATGATATTGTTCCTCTCATTCTAGACAAGATAGCATAACGCATCAATAGCAAAGCGAGCCAATGACTGGTGAAAGCTTCCATCAGCAATATGTTTGGTAGCTCAATCTAGATTTTCCACCCAGGATTTATTCTGCCAAGCGAGATTGCATTTGGCTGCCCAGTAAAGTGCGAGGCTACCAGTTGTATGACAACCAAAAAACAGGTGATTGATGGAGTCCGGCCAACATGAACAAAAGGCACATACAACATAAGTGATTTTGCCATAAGCAAACAAGTGAAAGGGGGGGCAGAAGAGGAGACCATCAGCAACCGAAGCCAATCGAGAACATTTATTTGCTATCTAGAATATCCAAGATCTTTAAATTTTTAAAAAAGAGAAGAAAGAAAACATTTATGCAGTATGATTCGGAGTCGTCTAAAAATGAAGATGCGGCTTCTTCTTACTTAGTGGAATTTAAAAACGTGACAGGCAATGAGAAAATAATTACATTTTTCCTTTCGAATTCTAGATAGATTTTTACAACCCAATTGAGCGCGTCGATGATTAATGATTAATGATTAATCTAGGTTAGATTAGAATGTTAAGTAGAGAATTTTGGATAGAAACTGATGATTAAGAACTGACTATCGAAATTGTCAATGCCCGATCAATCAACCTCATGGTGTGATTAGCGACATGTGGTCACTAATGGCTAAAAAATGAATGAAGGAAGTTTTTACAATTACGACATTACTACATTTCGTAAGTTCAATCATTATATATTTGTTTGGTTGCAAATTGTAATCATTATATATTTGTCTGGTTACAAATTGCTTCTAAGAGGCAATGTATGATGCACTGCATACTTAGACTTCATTGAGCCAAATCATCAATAGCGAAAAACACAATAATTATGGCATTTTCGTAATTACAAATTATGGAGTATTTATTGCAGATTTACAGTTTTTTTTTTCACTTTCTATTTGTAATTTAAAAGCATTTCGAATTGGTAAAAACGTACAAACATTGAAATTCACTATCGCTCGAATCCATTCACAAAATCCCATTATTTAAATTGGACAAAATTTAATATTACTTCTTTATTTTTGTGCATTGACAAACGCATTCCAAGTATTTATTCGTCTTGTTAATAAATGGAGTTTTTTTTTTTGACAATTAATAAATGGAGTTAAACTACCAGAAAAGAAATCTCAACTGCCATCAATGCGACATTTTCCTTTCATTTAAGAAATAATAGCTACAACATGTTGTCCAAACTATTTAATATTAACCACTGGGATTTGCCTTAGTGGCCACCCTTCCAACATGGAAGGGGGAGGTGGGGGGTTCAAATCCCCACCTTCTCAGGGGATGGGGTGGGGACGCGTAAGTTTCAAGAGTGGATAGGACTGACCAAAAAAAAAACTATTTAATATTATTCTTTAGCTGAAAAAAAAAATGAGGGACGGTACCCTTAAAAAAAATTGTTAATACCCTGAAAAACTCCAAACTAGTATATTTGTGATATATTTATACAAAACTGTTTTTTTTACCATGAAAATTACAAACTGATATAACTGTAACAAATTTACCCATATTGACCATAAAAAACCCTAAACTATTATATTTATGACAAATTTACCTCCAAACAAATTTATTCGACCGCAAAAAACCTCAAACTAATAAATTTGTGACAAATATACCTTCCACTAAATTGAATTAATACCATAAAAAAATCATAAAAATTGTAAACTGTGACAAATGAAGCATAAAATTTTAAATTAGTATACTAGTCAACTGTCATGTATTATTTAACTTAATAATTTGACAGTAAAATTTAACGAAAACTACCATCGGCCGTTGTGGCTCAACTAGATAAGAACTCCGTTGATCATTTCCCAAATGTGAGGGGTTCGAAATCTAGTAGAGGCATTTGGTGTCTTAAGTGTAGCGCCGGGGTGGTGGGTCCTTTGCTACTAGTTTTGGGTTTTTTGTGGTAAAAAAAATAGTTCGGGGTAAATTTATCACAATTGTACTAATTTGTGATTTTTCAGGGTATTAATCCTAAAAAGAATTAGAAATTTAAAAAAGGAAAAACTAAAAGGGGCATATATAGAGAGAAAAGCTTTGCAAATCTGTCATACTCTGCTACCGGCAAACAATGATTAATTATTTGGTTCGTTACATATACAATATGAATCGAACAAGAGAAAATGTGATATGAAATAGCTCGACAGAACTTAGGCATTTAATAGGTTCTAGAGACCTATCGACGCGCATTCTCTTAGGCATAGACATTGTTATCAAATCGGTATTCATGCACCAAAATGGAAAAGGCTACCGATACTTCAATGTCCATTATATCAAGGTTAACTTAGCGAATCTTATCCTACACCCATATTCGATTCACCTAATTTGTTAGATCTGTACGAGAAGCATTTAATGCTTCATAATTTACCATATTTAGATTCTCAAAAATATAAATCGAGTGGATAAATATTTGTCCGACCTTATTTAGTAAATATATTCCTATCGAAATTCTTAGCAAGTTCCGCAGCATGGGGCGGGTAAAGAGGCAGAGGCTAGACCTACCCCATATTTAGAAAGTTCACAGGTACTTTTCTTGCTTCCAAAATACGAGGAAAATCACGCAAATAATAATTAATAATAATAACAAAAATCAACACCACCTCCATCCCCCGCCACGTGGCCGCGGCACGTGACGGGTCACGCGCGAGCCGGAGCTCGTCTTCTTCTTCCCCTCTCCTCCCCCGGCCATCCCCCTCCCTCCCTCTCTCTCTCTCTATCTCTACAAAACAAAAACGATTTTCGTTCCCCGAAAAATAAATTTTCTCGGCAAAATTGGAATTTTCTCTCTCTAATAAACCGCATCAATCCCGACGCGGCCAGCAATTTTCCTTCCCTTCCCCTCACTTTCCCGTCGTTTTCTCGCTCACTTTCCCACCGCTCCTCCCCGTCCCTTCCTCCGACAGCCGATGAAACCTTCAATTCTGTAGATTCTCTCCCCGCCGGCGGCAGCCGCATTCCGGATCGCTCCTCTCGTTCGCCTCGCGGCGCTCGACCTCGCTTCCCCGCGCGCGCCCGCGCATATATAGAAACCGCGGCCCGCCGGAGTTCGATTCGAGGGAGGGGGGGTGCAGCTTCGAGGCAGCTCCTCCGTCTTTTTTTCTCGAATTTCTAGGGTTTGGCTGGCGATCTCGCGTTGCGGCGAGCGGGTGTGTGGTGTATGATTTCGCGCGCCGCGAGCTGCCGTGGAAGAGAGCTTGGTGCCGGATTCGATGAACATGGACATCGCGGTCGGCGACGTCGCGTCCCTCGACGCGGACCTGCTGCAGCTCGGCGAGCTGTCCCCCGGGGCCCTCAAATCGAACCCTAGCTTCGTGGAGAGGATCTTCGACCAGTGGCTCTCGCTTCCCGAGAGCAATCGCCTGGTACGCGCGTCTCGTGGTTCTTGTCATTCGAGTATGCTCTCGCGCGCGCGTTTAAAGTAGCTGCTTTCGCGTTTTTCTTTTACTTCGGTTGGTGTGTCTTTGTCGCCGCCCTCGTTCGTGGTGATTTTGCGTGGACCAGCTGGATTAGGTTCATTTTTAAGTTTTGGCAAGCTGTTAGTTTGTTTGGCTGTCATGACTGATGGCGTGGTTAATCTTGTTGTTGAAGTTGAATGTTTCGTTGCTCGATCATCATGTTTTGGTAGCGGAGAAGCGATAGTGGGAGACCTAATGGTCGAATGGGCAAAAGGTGTTGCTCTGTGCATTTAAACCACGGTGCATTTCTTTGGTATCATGAGAATTTATTTGACATCTTATGTAAATAGGGTAATGTTTTCGTAATGTTTTAATCTTCGGACTTGTGTTTGGTTCAATAATTGGACATCAGCATGGTAATGTCGAGGCTAATACATAATGCATTTGAGTATGAAGTACCACGGCCATTAAGCAAATCTCATGCATGCCAGCAAGAATAGATGGAGGCATTAATCGAGTAATTTGAAGATTTCAAAGGGTAGGTGATTGTACAACGGTTTACATGATCAATTTCCTTGTAGAAATAGTGATAAAATGGCAGATTTATTCTGCACATTGCCAAGTGATCATGCTTTTATAGTAATAAATATAATCCTTCGATCATGTGGGTCAATGGCTGTGGAGAAAAGATGAATGGTTGAGGTTTCTTATAGTGGGTAGATGTTGGCTTTAGGATTCTTAAGCTTGGAAAGCACTTATGGTATTACCACGTGTGACCATGGGAGGAACATTAATGAGGGGAAAAAGTATCTGCCGTGACGATTCAAGAAGTTGTGCCCACCCTGACTAATTGTGCTTCTAATGCTAATTAAACCTTCTGCTTTACTGACGTGGAATTAACTTCCATATCGCCCTTCTACTGGATGCTGACGTTGCAGAGTACGGATGGGCAGCTCTTCTCCGACATATTTTACCAACGGATGAAAAGATTACTCTTATACAATAGAAGAAAATCTCAGACTTTAGATCTAGATATCAGTATTTATTCTGGGATCTCAATTCACCTTGGTTGGATTATGCAAACATGGGATGTGATTACATGTTCATGGGATTTAACCTCACTTGATTCTTATTTATATGCTAGTTTTGCAAACACGCTAATGGCAAGATTTGATATGGTATCCCTTCATTTAGGAAAAATCTATCATGTAAATTTTGTTAGTAAATTTGACAACCCTTGCTTTAATAAGAATTTCGCTAAAGTACATGTATAGTTAATATTTAAGGCTGAATAGGTAGGACCCCTACTTTTTAAAGGGAGTATAGCCGAGGTCTCCAGAAACATGGGCTTCATATCAGATTTCACTAAACAACTTGAGGTTTTTGTGAAGTCTTTCCTCTTCCTGTTCTTTGATTGATTAAAATGTATAATTTGCTTTGGGTGAGGGTGTCCACTAGATTCTCAAGACCAGATGCTCGTCTATGGTGATATTGTATGATCAGATATTAAATAAATTTATATGATGGTGGGCGCATCTTTCTGGCTACTGTTATCCATCAAGTAGT
This sequence comes from Eucalyptus sp. ANBG9806169, assembly GCA_014182395.1. NCBI lineage: Eukaryota > Viridiplantae > Streptophyta > Magnoliopsida > Myrtales > Myrtaceae > Eucalyptus > Eucalyptus sp. ANBG9806169. The sequence goes on along the minus strand of CM024580.1, from coordinate 38,997,533 downwards.
CCATGCTAGTGCATCAGATGTGCTTGATACACTTCTATTGTATGTGAAGGGAAGGGAGAAAGCTCATGGGAACTCATCAATGGAAAGGTTCTCGGTAGGATGTGCCCGTTAGAAGCATTCTTAAGTTCAAAGGGTGGGAGACCTACATTTAATAATTTGCTTAAAAATTCTGTTTACAGACTAGAAATTGTCCATGGAGAAATGGCCATATAGTAAGTACTGTTGATTACTGAAAGAGGTTTAGTCATGGAAGTTCCAGAAATGCTCTTTTTGCTTAATGGCAAAGGGTGATCTGCCACTCTGGAGAGACTTTTTGGGCAATGAAATCTTGTGCTTGTTATGATGCCAGATGTCCTTGAGGAGGGTAGCATTGAATTGAGCCATTTGAGATGGATGTCTGAGTAGGGAATGGGAGGGATCCTGGCATCCACAGAACTCAGAGTGCACTGTGGGTATATGATTTCTGTTCTAGAAGGATCAAATTAAAAGGATAGCAGTTCTTTGGTTCTTTTTTTTTTTCTTTTGGCTAGGAGGATTAGAGGATGCTTTGGCGAATAAAAATTACATGCAGATGGAGGGATGGCATGGGACCTAGACCTCTCCAGGAAGCTTAAGATTGGGAAACTGAACGTGCATAATGGCTGCACAGTGGGGATGGGAACTCTACAGTAATATAGGCTTGTGGGATCTATTTCCTGGACAAAACAGAAGGTGACCATCTTCATTTTCCATAGATTATTTCTTGGAAATTACGACACTGGAAGGATGAGCTTTCTAATTTAAAGAGTGCTTGCCTTGGATTCCTGACTAAGGACAATTTAAAGAAACCAGGTCAGGTGCTACTGCTGTCCAATAGGCATTCCCTCAATAAGCAGAATTTACAACTCGCATCTCATCTTCTTTAACATTACTAAGAGATTAAAAATCTTGGAATCAAGCCATGCCACTCTTTCCACATCTTTCCGCATCAGTTGGGCCATTTTGGGATATATGACAGGGGAAGTTGCAGTGCGGTCAAGGATGACTTCTTGTAAAAGTGGAAATATCATGTTTTTGGGTTAGTTGGATAAAGAAATAGGAAGTCTCCCTGAAACAAAGAAGGTCCTGTGGTTGATGTAAAAGATTGGTAACTAAGCACCCTTAAATTTGTGTCTTCAGCACTTGCCCTTTGGGTGCTCAGTTCTTGAAATTTTTGGATCTCTTTCACAATGTGGTAAAGGGGGGCACCCCTTCATGCTCTTTAATTAAGATTTTTGACTTTCCTAGATATTTCTGCACTGAATAGTGATGTGCAACATGCTTGCCGAGTCAGTTTTCAACAGCACTAAAGATTACCATCTCCATTTGTTTGGTTTCTTAGGGTTGTTGAAGCTCATCATTGCAAGCATATTCTCCTTGCCTTTCTGATTATTGGAAGGATTGGTATGTGAACTGTGGAATTGAAAGAGAACTGGATTTGAACTGTTTGATGTTGACTTTCATTATCAAATTCTTTAGAGGGGTGGGTTGGGGGATGGTTTCCGTTCTATGATGTGGAATTGTTTGAGTATGAAGATAATTTTGAGAATTTACAAAGTGATGGTCATATTTAAGAGTGGGACTGGAGTTGGGGATATTTGTTGAACATCACTTTGCATGCCGCTAAATGATAAGTTGGGAAATGGTTTCCATTTAATGACGTAGAATTGTTCCCTATGGAGATAATTTGGAAACTTTGCAAGATGATGGCCATTGGTAGGAGGGGAACTGGAGTTGTTGGGGATATAGTCTAGGATCACTTTGCATATCGTTAAACACTAAGGTTCGATAGTAGGCTGTTGCAGTTGACTACACAAATCCCGTATCTTGTCCTCTATCATGGCAACTCAAATCTAAATTGGCCTTACCTTCAATGCCCCATGAGAACTTCTCATCTAAGATAAACCAATTTTACTTTGGGTTTAACTTCCAACTGCCTTTTTGGAGAATCCATTACATAAAGCGCCGTAAACTTTATCATAGTTGTAATACTCTCGATTCAGTTTGAGTGGTATTTGTGCTGGAATGTGCTGCTTTTGCTTTCTTTCTTTCTTTCCTCTTGAATCTTGTGAACCAAAACAGCTTTTTGAACTGCTCGATTGGTCTTCATTCTCTATGAGTGTTCTGGGATAATTTATCTCACTTTTCTATTAAGCATAAGTGCATTTCATTTTTTATTTTTTTTTGTCTGAAGCATAAATTTTACAAATTTCGTCTAGTTTTGACTGTTGGTTGTTTTGAGAATTATGTTTATGATCTAGCCATCAAGCATTGGAACTGATATTATTTTAGCGTGCCACACAATAATGATGTTCATCTTTGCTTATTTTCCAGCTCTCCTTATCAGGTGTTTATTGATGCTGCTATTTTGATGGATGTAGGTGACATCATTGCTTAATGATGCAAAGGCAGGTCATTCTCTGAATGCCCTTGGAAACTCTTCTACTGCAACTTCTTCTGCAAGCAATTCACTACCTTCACTATTTCCTGCTGGCAGTACGCCTCCACTTTCTCCAAGAAGCACTTCTGGTTCTCCTCGCATGATAAAACAGAGGGCTGGCCCTTCTAATTTAGGCTCTCCCTTGAAAGTAGTGAGTGAGCCAGTCAGAGAAATAATCCCCCAGGTTCTCCTTACTCATATAAATTGTATCGTGTAAGCTTTTAATCCTCTCTTCCCTTTTGATGATGCATTTTTTTGTGCTTCTGCTTTGCAGTTTTACTTTCAGAATGGTCGACCCCCTCCAGTTGAATTGAGAGAACAATGTTTGTATAGAATCAATCATTTTTTCTATGGTCGTTCAGAAGGATTGCAGATAAATGGTGAGACCTTCTTTAGTCCATGTGACATGCATAGAAGTGGTCTTTTGATTGCTTGTTGGTCTTACAGAGTTTAAGCTTGTAACTCGGGAAATATGCAAGCTGCCATCATTCTTCTCAACAACTCTGTTCCGGAAAATTGATTGTAACGGTACGGGATTTGTGACGAGGTATGCACTCCTAGTCAGGCAAATACAAATTATTTGACGCCCTTCCAAACGATCTTCACCAGAAGTACGCAAGATATTGGTTTGTTAGCAAAAACTTGTGAGATGTTTTTGGTATAATTTTCTATTAAATGCTCTTCAGGGATGCATTTATTGATTATTGGGTCAATGGCAATATGATGACAAAGGATATAGCTTCTCAGATATTTACAATTTTGAAGCAACCAGAGCTCAGATATCTTACTCAGGTTTGCTGCTGTCTGTTTCCTTCTTATATGTTGTAGTCCTTGTTGGCTATTAGAATAGGTGTTTTACGATTGATATTGGTGATTATATAATATTTGCTTTGAGATTACCGTGAATTTACTTTTGTTACACTGTTAGGCTCATAAATTGTTGCTTACAAAATTTTCCTTCTTTATAACAGGACGACTTTAGACCTGTGCTTCAAGAACTTTTGGCCACTCATCCAGGTCTGGAGTTTTTGCAGAGCACGCCTGAGTTTCAGGATAGATATGGTTCGTTCTAAAACCATTCAATCAGCTTTCTTAGTTCCTTGGTCAAAGTCAATTCCTGTTATAAATGTATACTGGCCAAATGAAATGTGTTTGATCAATTTTGGAGCTCAACTTTTGCTGTAACACTGTTGTGTGTTTGGATATCATCTAATTATTGCGGGGGAAAAAAAAAGATTTTTGCATGCAGTACTTAAGGAATCCACTAAATACCTTCCTGTTGGAGTGAGTTTGTTGTTGTAGAGCATAATTACTAGATGTTCACTGACTGATGGAGCTCTTGAAGCACAGAAGTGTTCAACTGTGAAAGCCATGAATTTAGGATCCTTAATTCAGTACAGCATATGAGGAAAAAAAAAAGAGAAAAGAAATGAAATGAAATGAAATGGTGCAGTCTACCAGCAAGTAAAGGTATGAGTTCAAGCTTTGACCAAAAAAAAAAGTATGAGTTCAAGCTCTGTGGACGAAGTTGCATGATTATTTAAACTGTCATGTGTCAAGCAGAAATATAGGTCGTATATTTATGGATTTTCCTTAGGTCTTTTGTTTCTTTTCAGGTTCTAATTTAAACTTTTCATTCTTATGATATTGATGTAATTGGGCCAAATTGAGTTGACATGATTTGTTCCTCAAACTTCTCTCGAGACAAAACTTCCAAGCTCAAAACATGACTTGAGATGGGCTCACTGAAGCATGTAATACACTCAGCCTCAATAAGCAAAAACTTAGTTTCATGTTAAGCTTGAGAAATAATTGAAATCGAGCTGGAGTGGAACTCGAGTTTCAAGTGACAATTATAATTTGAATATAATTATGCGAAGCTTATGAAGATAGCTAAAGTGTGGAAAAAATTAATTAACCAATTAGGCTCACTCAATTGAATTATTTTCAAGATCAAGGTTTGCAGTAGAAGTTCAAACTACTTGAACTCAATACTGGAGCTCCTCTTGGTTAATGGCTAATACACACATTCTGGAAATTTCTCCTTCTTTGACAGTCAATATTTGGTTGGTTATCTGGTTCTTTTAAATTATGTGTTTATCAAACAGCTATCCTTGGTGGTCGAAAAACAAAAAAAGGATGGCTTTCCTTTAATAATTGCCTTCATCCACTTGGTTAAGACGATGGAACAATTTCTAGTCTCATATGTTTTGTAAGATAAATGATATAATGCTTAATATAAACTCAGTTGGCCCGTGGAAATTGTATAAACGAAGAGACTGTTTTGGTTAATATGTCTGCTAATTTTCTTTTAGGTAACTTGGTACATATAGCTAACAACCTTGAGAAATTCAGCATAGTGATATCTGTGTTAGCAAAGAAAAGACAAGTAGAACTGACGTTTCTGCCCCATATTTCTTTAGAAAACAGTACTGTTAACTGATACTGATCCTTTTATTCCGCTTTTCAATTGGCTTGATTGGCGACAGAACTCTTCTTTTCCATCCTTGTGATTGCAACTAGCTGTCTATATTTCTTGAAGAGGAAACTTATATGTATGGAATTTGGTTTGCAATCAGAACACTTTCATTCTCCGTTCAGTGTAATGACCTTTTGCTATTTGCTTGGTATCTGTCATTCTTTACCTGAATTTGAGTTGCTCATTTACATATTTTCTTAGTCTAATGTATGAGCTGCTGTATGAGGTGTATAGAACACAGAACCTTATGCAGATATTGACTATTACAGTAAAGCTCAATCGCTTTTTCAGATATACTGAAGGCGTTCCTCATTATCTGATGCAACTCTTCATTTTCTTTGCAGCTGATACTGTAATATACCGAATATTTTACTACATAAATAGGGCTGGAAATGGGCAACTTACCCTGAGGGAGCTGAAACGTGGAAACTTAATAGATGCAATGCAACATGCTGATGAAGAAGAAGATATCAACAAAGTATTGAGGTAGATTGATTTTTATACTAAAGATGATTCCATTAAGATGTCATAAATCTTCCCTCATACACAGGGCTTATGATTTGTCAAGTTTTGTATTAAATGCAGATAAGTACCATCTAAACATAACTTTTTAAAGTTGTGCTCAAAAGATTTAATAAGTTTACATCAGAAATGAAGTAGTTTATTTAGTCATGTTCAGTCAGGCATCTTAACTATGAATTTGAGTAGTGACTAAAAAGTTCGAGCAGTTGATGTTGCGAAACTTTCCTGTTATAGCATCTTTGTGGTGTTTGGTACTTATATTATTCTTCACATCAGGTACTTCTCTTATGAGCATTTCTATGTAATATACTGCAAGTGGTGGGAACTGGACACGGATCATGATTTCTTAATAGACAAGGAGAACCTTATCAGATATGGTAATCATGCATTGACTTACCGAATTGTCGACAGAATATTTTCTCAGGTTTGTGTTAGCTGGATCACTTGCCCTTTTCTTTTGTAGAAAGGTTTTATGATCCTTGCAAAGGAGATGGCTCTTCAATTGATTTTTAGTCCTGTGCTTTCTTACTTGTATTCTTTTGTTCTCTTTATCATAGATTTTCTCTTTGATAGCTTTGTTTTATCATCTCAGGTTCCAAGGAAGTTTACAAGCAAAGTTGAAGGAAAAATGGGATATGAAGATTTTGTTTACTTCATATTATCTGAGGAGGATAAGTCATCTGAGCCTAGTCTCGAATATTGGTATTGTGGCTGGAATTCCTTTGAATAAGATATCATGGTTGAGTATAAAAAAGTTGTGGTCTTGGTAATAATGTCGGGGATCTAATTATTACTATTCACTCAGGTCGTCAGATGGAAATATTACTATGTTAACTTGTCTGTAAAATATTGTAATCATCCTAAAATCATTTTAGTAAAGGCTCCAAATTCAATGGGGGGCTAAAAATTTTCAGATCATAGTAACCTTTTAATGTTATGGTGAGGATTTGAGAAGCTATCTTTTGCCAACTGGTGTTTGGATAATCTTATGGTTTTCTCAAGGCCATTACTTGTTTAGCAGCAAGGTAACTTATAGCTGTGAGCTTGAATTTTCTTAATGACTTCTTCTCAATGCAATGGAATTATTTGTTCCATTGCTTTAAAAAAATTGAAATTAGATAATGAAAATGATTCTTGTAAATTGGTGAGGCTGTAAAGTGCCTGATTGCCTTAAATTGCCGTGGGAAGCAACAGGTTGAAGCTGTTGAATCATCAGATGGAAGATGTTGAAAGCAAAGTGTTATTTTCTGATTTCTATTGAGAGATTTGACCTTTGGATATGGCAACCGTAGAATATATCTGGCTGGTCCATGTCCTGGTTGACACTTTCTACTTCATCGTCTTTAAGTATACCTTTTCGATCCTACAATTAGAGGTTCCTGCACTTAACTTAGATTGTAAAAAAAGAGAGCCAGTCAAATGGCAGTTCCTTTTGCTGGTGCACCGGGCTTAATATTCTAAATAGAATGCTTTATCTCTCCACCTGATGCTTATTCACTTCTTTGTGCTTAGGTTCGGTTAATTTCATCTATTGCAGTGAGAGTAGTGTTTCCTGCGGAGATGTCTTAATCACCAAAAAAGCATTAATTAGATGGTGCAATGTTTAAACTTCATTTTTTGTCCTTTTGTGATCCTTTGTAGCTACTAACATGAGTAAGCTACAGAAATTGGGAAAAAGCAAGTTATATCCTTTATTGTGATTTGTTTGCGAACCATCTTGTTTACCTCAATACAACTTTACAGGCTGAATTTTTTGTGTAGGTTCAAGTGCATAGATTTGGATGGGAATGGAGTTTTAACAAGGAACGAAATGCAGTTCTTTTATGAGGAGCAGTTGCATCGAATGGAATGCATGGCACAAGAACCAGTGCTTTTTGAGGATATTTTGTGCCAGATCATTGACATGATTGGACCTGAGGTTAACCTTTTTCTTCTATTTAATTCCTGAGTTTACTCGAAGGATATGACTTGATCAAATATGGAATTCCCCCCTCCTTGCCTGTGGGTTTCCCTTCATTATTTCATAATAATTCTTTCCACAGACTATTTGAACCATGCTGTAGTTGGTCTTTTCCTGCCCAGCATGGAGACACTAGTCCATCTCATGCTTGTTTCTGAATGCATTCATGCATTAACCCCTGAAATTTTCTTGCTTGCAGAATGAGAGTTATATTACACTACATGATCTTAAAGGTTGTAAACTCTCTGGAAGTGTTTTCAATATCCTATTCAACCTCAATAAATTTATGGCCTTTGAAACTCGTGATCCATTTCTGATTCGTCAGGTATTTGCTTATTTTCATTTTGATGTTTGTCAACGACGGGAAAATTGCGGTGCCATGCTTCTTGGCCAGGTTTATTGCAGCTTGATAATTTCCTATCTTGACATGAAACAGGAGAGGGAGAACCCTACCTTGACTGAATGGGATCGCTTTGCGCACAGAGAATATATTAGGCTGTCAATGGAAGAAGATGTCGAAGATGCATCAAATGGAAGTGCAGAAGTTTGGGATGAATCGCTTGAGGCTCCCTTCTGAGAGCACCTAGGTGAGTTGGATATCCTACAATTATCTTGAGATACGAGTATGGGCATCATTCAGGTTTGTGGAATGGAACATTGAAATTTGATAAATTAATGGATCCCTTTAAGGCTGTGGCTACTTAGATAAATGCAACTTCATCCTAGGATAAACTTTAAGTTCACTGCCTTGAAAAGCCCCCTTTGATAAGTTTGTGACAGAAAAGAATATTAAAAAATGAGATAGAAGTTTATGATTCATGCTTGAAACATGTCATTTTCTGCGCAACTTACTCATTAGATCTCAATGCTGCCTTCTCAAGAGATTCTGCCGAAGCAAAGTTTCGACAATATGCCCAGCTCATATCTGCAGAGTGTTAATGCGGAATACTTACACTTCCACTTTCTTGGTCCGATTGTTTCTAATATTTAATGACCAATAAAAAAAGGACAGCTTTGTCCAAGATATGCATCTATCCTAACTAATTTGCCTCCCATTTTTCTTTCTTGAACTTGTTCTTATGGAATTCCTTCTTTAAGTAGTTGTTTTCTCCTCCTGTAGATTATGAATAGAAGCTTTGATCATTCTCCGTGCTAGTTGGTGGGCTGGAAGTCATCTTGCGAAATTTGACCAGAAGTGGCTGTGCATCCATCAGAACTCAAACTTGGCGACAGCTGTTTGGTCTTATCTTGGATTTCTTTCAGACGATGGCCTTTGATTTTATTTGTTTGCGTTAGCTGACTGATAGTGAGGGACTAACAGTGGAATGTTTCAGAGCCACCGTAGCATGAGGGCAAAGTTTCTGCAAAGGTGTAAGCATTGAGAGTTTAAGTGTGTCAAGGCCCAAAAGGGGTAGTTCGGGGGACATCGAGTTTCTATTCTTAAGTGTATGGTATGTCATTTTTTCCCCTATGGTAGCGGGTTGGTCATCCCTTCTTGAACATAGGTTGTTCCTTAAGAAAAACTAAGTGTGTATGTTCATTTACCGAGTGTTAAGTAGGTAGGCACATTTTTGTCTTCTTTTAGAGCCCTATCTTTTAGCAAATTTTGTTCATATATTGATAACTTATACCTTAATAGTTGATGTGACAGTTTTCATTGAATCGCCTCGGCTCTTGTTCAGAGTGATATATTTCTTGATGGTTTTTAATGGAGTAGCTGTGAGGAGATTTTTCTGACTTGGTGCCGATGAAACAGATCGACGGAAATTTTCGCCAGATCCACCCATCATAAGGCAAAACCATGTTATCGTTTGCCTTTGGACGAACTTGTGTTCAAAGCACATTTGTGCGTATCTAGTGTCTGAGAAATCTCCCGTGTCTTGAACCATAGTAGACAGTTTGATCCCTTCATGCTGTCGAAATTCTTTGTGCTGCTAGATGACCTGTCCTCATGTTGTTGATGCTCATCACGTGAGATCATTTCGAGCGGCACGCGCAAGTCCTGATCATACAGGATGCGGGCGGAGCCAAATTCTTGCTCAATGCATGTCGGGTTGCTGAGTATCTCTAGCTATTGCGCTTCTTCACTCGGAGATTGAGCACATAAGCCTAGCAATGACATTCCGCCGAATTTAATTGGAAATAGAAAGCCGACATATCATCGACATCAACTTCTTTCTCTGGTTGTGAAGATACATGACGTCGAATGATGTTCGACCGAGGGGCCTCGTCCAGACTGGATTCGATAACAATACGTTGGCCAAATTTCGAATGGGATTTCTGTGAAAGCCGAGACACAGGCCATGTCTGGCCTCAGAAACTACACCGACCGGGGACGAGATTAGGTTTACTCGGGAACACGGACTGTAGGCGTATCAGGAGAAGATACGCAGGATTTCGTTCCCCATCTCATGACGGCAGCATTTCGCAGGATTCGCCAGTTATAATGAAATCTGGGATACCTGATAAACGTCGTCTAGGAATTAGCGCGACATGATGAGATTAGGAACTTAAAACTCGTTGGGTACAGAGCGAAGGACCGGAAGCAGAGGGAGCCCCCATCTTTTTCAGGTTAGTAAAGGTCGAATTTTGGAAGCTTTTTCCTCTGACAAAGCTTAGGAGCAAAACCCCAAAAAAAAAGAAAAGAAATGTTTGAATACAGAGGAGAGAGAGAGAGAGAGAGAGAGAGAGGGGCTTCGGTAGTGTTTGGCAGACGAGGGCAGAGGGGAACAGGGCATGTGTTCTCAGAGCCCAGCATGCCCCCAAGTTGCAGTAATGGCTGGGAAGCGTTTAACGTGACCTCTTCATTGGCTCAATCCCGCTCCATTATTTCGAGAGTAGGGTAGTACTTCCAATTCTTGACATGTTGCTCCCTCCCAACTTTTTACATCTTTGTAATGGTTGACGCAATGACACCTCATCGCATATTTCCCTGCCGTCTCAATGCTCATCCTCGCGCCTCATTTTGCTCATGCATATGTCAAATTCTCAGTTCATTCATACGGAAATTAAAACTTTCCGGGAAAATTTGTGTATCCAGGTGAAAATTCGGCCCGAATATTCGCGGGATGTCACATTGAGTGTGAAAATAGTATATTTTTTCTTTTTCTTTTTTTTACCTAGGATCTTAGTTCTTTTTATAACATCGAGTGATCGTAATTACAAATTATGTCGTGATGAATAAATATGAGTGCCCCAACCACCGGCCGCGGTGGCTCTGTTGGATAAAGGCTTCATTGATCTTTGGTGAGGGGTTCGAAACACAATGGAGGCACTTTCTGCTAGCATCGCCTCAAGTTTATCTCGCCGACTACCGGTAGTACGGGGTTCTCGGATCACAAAAAAAAAAAAAAATAATAAATAAATATGAGTGCCCCACCACTGGCCGTGGTGGCTCCGCTGGATAAGGGTTTCGTTAATCATTTCCTAAATGTGAGGGGTTCAAAACCCAGTGGAAGCGCTTGGTATCTTAAGTGTGATATCGAAGTAGTGGGTTCTCTGCTAGCGTCACTCGAGTTTACTTCGCCGGCTGTACGGAGATTCTTGAGTCATAAAAAAAAAAAATTAAAAAATAAATATGAGTGTCCCAAATAGAAGATTCTTCACATCCATTGATGATATTTCCTTTTCTGCAATAAAAAAATTTACCACTTGGAGAGAAGTAATTGTTTTCGGTTGTCAACGGATTGTATAAATCGGTCTAGAGAGAGAACAACGAACGCATCGCGCACGTCCGAAAAACAGAGGATTGCATTAGCCGTCTCACGCTCATTCCTACTTCTTCAGGATTTTCCCTTTCTTCTTTCCCAATTTTCTGTGAGGTTGATCCGAGATGGAGAAATCATCCAATGTGAATCGGAAGCGGAAGCAAGACCGTCGGGTAGGGTGGTCCCCGGGAGACCCCCCCCAACCCTAAGTGCAGTACGATCCAAGTCATAGGAAAGCTACAAAGGAAATCCACCGTACCATCTTCGTCGTTCCTCGAGATCTACTTGACAAACCAAAGTCCTTTATTTCATCGTACCTAATCAGACGTTAAGTTAAGCGACCATGGAACGCGATATTAAAGTACAAACGTTGCTCGTTTCGATTCGAGGATGGTGACTCGACGTATTGCAACGAGTCGGAACGTGTCGTCGATCCATTGTAGTGCTAGGCACCACCTCGTGTTCCAAAAGCATGCCTGCTTAGCTCATCTGATAGCCCCCCGTCCGACAAAGAAGTTTCAAATTTCACGCCGTATAGATGATTTTTCTAAGAGTGCATGGAATTGTCCTGTAGCTTGCTCAATTTTGACATTTCGGAAGTTGAATTTTTTCTATGGTCGTGTGCGAAGTAACTGTCGAGAAATACTTTGAATTCCCGATTCATGCAGAATGCTTCACAAACAGAGACAACGACAAACCCTAATCCCGTGATCGTCTAAAGTCATCCCCTCTGAAGCACATGATTACGATGGACAATCTAAATTGTCTGGATGGGCTATCTAAGTGAAGTTTTTCCGACTTGAGAAAAGAGAGGAGACTCTTGATACGCTACGACGAATGATGGGTTTCGTCAATCCAATGTTGTTGTCCTTCGATGAAATTGATCTAAATTGATGTGCATATTTATCCCTATTAGTAAACTTCAAAAAATAATTAGATTCCAAACCTCAAAGCTGTCTCGACGAGGACAAAGAAGTTGGCAATAGAATAATGTCCTTGTGGATGCTCTCGTGGACTCTTCAATGCCACGTTTGGCTTTGAAGTGTCGGTAGCGGGGGGGTTAATGACGAGCTTTTTAATTAGCATCCAATCCCTCTCCAATGAGATCTACCATCTCCTCAAGGATTCCAAGCATAGATCCAATTTCTGCCAACGGATAATCTCTGACGTCGGTACGAACTGTACAACATTAAATGCTCGAATCCTATCGATAGCAGGTCGTCGAATGTAGATCCGAATGAAATGACGTAGCGACGTTACGTCGATGATACACGAAAGTAATTCTGACATTGTTGGGTATATAAACTATCGTCTTAGGGAGTTTTGCTTATTCGGTTGGTGAAGAATTCCAAAAGAAATTAAGTTGGAACCGTCCAAAAGGGTCTTTTGGAAGAGCCCCACGCCCGTTTTTCCAATTTTGATTTTTGTCCCCTCTATGTGCTCGGGTCGCAGCCGCGCAACCCCACCTAAGTCGCTCCACCGCCGTTGGATCTCCCGCTGGTGGGCCCGGCATCTCCATCCAAAAATTCAAATTGACCCCGATCAATTTGAATTTTTGACCCAAAATGCAATTTAATATTTAAATTTTTAATTCATTCAATATAATTTATGAATTTTTAACTTTACTCCTAAACTGTATGAAATAATTCAACGTTGTCGTTCCATTAAATTCATAGACAATAGTAAACATTTTACACGTACTAAAGTTTACTGACCACATCGCATATCGAGCTAAAATTCAGGGACTGTGTCGAACGGGTTAAAATTCCAAGAACCGCACTGCGTGTCGACCAAAGTTATGGACCATTCGCGTCACTTTCCCCATAAAACAAATTCAAATCCGCAGCCTTTTATAGAATTATCTTAAGTCGACATTGTGGACTCAAGACCTAACTTTCTTAGTTTTGTTACCTTGTATCTACCCCAAACAAAAACCAAAAAAAAAAAAAAAAAAAAATTCAAATCCGCCGGACGGCAGTCTCGCAATACCGCCCCGACCCGAGCCCCACTTCCGGACGCGGGTCCCGGATGGCAGTCTCGTGATTCGGGGCCGACGCCGGGGGCGTACTGGTGAAAGGAGTGCCCCCCCTCTCCTTCTTCTCTACAAACTACACATCCCCCACACACCTGAACGATACGCGCAGGCAGTAGCAGCAGAGCGGAGCGAAGAGAGAGAGAGAGATCTGAGTCGGCGAGTCGACGACCGAGTCCGAGTCCGCCTGCGGGGTCAGCGCCGAACAGTGGGAAAAGGTCGCCCCGGGGATTTCTTCAGGTCCTCGTGGGGAAGAGAGCGCGTCCCCACCGTTGGATCTGCCCCCCCGCGAGGTCGCGCCCGCCGCCCGATTCCTCTCCCGCACGGATCGCGGCCCCTCTCTCTCTCTCTCTTTCTCTGTGTCTCCGCCCTGACTGGCGGATGCTTTTTCTCTCCCCCATCATCATCAGCATCGGTGGTGGCCACGCCGCGTGATTCGATCGCGCGGGGGGGGAAGGTGTGGGGGGGAAGGGGACTCTCGATTGGAGTTCTTGGCCTCGCGTTCGCAGGTGATCGCCCTTTGTCTTTCGTTTTCTTTTTCGGGTCTTCTTTCGGAGCTCGATTTGATTCGAAAGAGGCGGTTTTGAAAGCAGTTTCTTTGTCAGTGCGAGAGCTGCTGGTTCGAAGTGAGCGCGATGATGTCGAGGCTTCCTTCTTGTTTTTTTTTTTTGAAAAAAGATTCGGATTTTGTTGCGCGATTCGAGCTTTACGCTGTGGTTTCTGATGCTTTCCGTTTTAATTACAGTGCTCGCCGGGTGATGCTGCCGGTCGGTTTTCGGAGGCGTAATTTGGGTTCCGAAGGATCTGAGATGGGTAGAACTGGAGGGGTCGATTGCGTTCGGCGAAAGCTCGAGTCTTTGCTGTTGGTGAGTTGAAAAGTCTGAAACTTTCGAGATGAATGGGAAGTGGTGGATTGTGAGTCTAGATGTGTCAATAGGAAGCTGTAGAATTTGCATCGAAGTTTACTGAAGGAGAGCGGAAATGGTGCTGTGTATGTGTTAAGAAGTAATCAAAACCGGGAGAAAAGGATTCTAGAGAGGCGATGGAAGATCACTCGAAGTATGTCCACAGTCCTGCTCACTTGGCGGTTTTGCGTCGTGACCACACTTCCCTCAAGCGCATTATTTCCTCCCTCCCGCGGCTTGCGAAGGCTGGCGAGGTTAACACTGAAGCCGAATCCCTCGAGGCCGAGCAGAGGGCAGATGCTGTCTCGGCCATCATTGATCGGCGTGATGTTCCCGGGAGGGAGACGCCTCTCCACCTTGCGGTGCGTATCCGGGATCCGATATCTGCAGAGATTTTGATGGCAGCTGGTGCAGATTGGAGTCTCCAGAATGAGAATGGCTGGAGCGCTCTGCAGGAAGCCGTATGCACTAGAGAGGAATCGATCGCTATGATTATTGCGCGCCACTATCAGCCCCTAGCTTGGGCCAAATGGTGCCGGAGACTTCCTCGTATAGTTGCTTCAGCGGCTCGTATACGTGATTTCTATATGGAGATAACTTTCCATTTTGAGAGTACTGTGATTCCATTCATTGGTCGCATTGCTCCATCGGATACGTATCGCATTTGGAAGCGTGGTTCCAACCTACGAGCTGATATGACTCTGGCCGGTTTTGATGGTTTTCGAATCCAGAGATCGGATCAGACTTTTCTGTTTCTTGGGGATGGCTATTCTTCTGAGGATGGTAACATATCTTTGCCCAGGGGGTCTTTAATTGTTCTTGCACACAAGGAGAAAGAAATCACAAATGCTTTGGAAGGAGCTGGTGCCCAACCAAGTGAAGCAGAAGTTGCACATGAGGTAGCCTTAATGTCTCAAACGAATATGTATAGGCCAGGCATTGATGTTACTCAGGCAGAGCTTGTCCCGCATTTAAATTGGAGGCGGCAAGAAAGGACTGAGATGGTTGGGAATTGGAAAGCTAAAGTCTATGATATGCTCCATGTGATGGTCAGTGTGAAGTCGAGGAGGGTTCCTGGTGCTATGACAGATGAGGAGCTTTTTGCTGTGGAAGATGAAGAAAGGATGGTTAATGGTGGTGAAAATGATGATTATGAAGATGTCTTGACCGCTGAGGAGAGGGCTCAGTTAGAATCTGCGCTCCATATGGGAAATGCTGATGGTGTAGAGGATGACGATAATGCGATAGATGACTGTCATGAAAATGGTTCAGCGGGTGCTCATGAAAATTGTGAATCCAATGGTGCTCTTAAGGAGAAGAAGAGCTGGTTTGGTTGGAAGAAGGGGGCAAAGAGTGGAACTGATGATTCTGATGATACAAAAATATTAAAGAAGTTCTCGAAGTTGGCTCCGGAAGGTAGCAATCAGAAGTCAACGGATCATCAAAAAGCATCCTCTGAGCTTGCTAAGGATGACTTGGTAGATTCTAAGAAGGGAAAGGAGAAAATTTCCAAGAAAAAGAAGAAGAAAGTGACCAATGGTGAATTTAAGCACGAAAGTGAGTATAAAAAGGGTCTGAGACCTGTTCTTTATTTGACCCCAGACTTCCCTCTGAAAACAGATGAGCTCTTACCTTTGCTTGACATCTTGGCCAACAAAGTTAAGGCTATTAGGAGACTCAGGGAGCTTCTGACTACAAAACTTCCATCGGGCACATTTCCTGTCAAGGTAAGTTTTCTGCATCTGTTGGTTCTAATTTTATTGCTGTACTGGCTTTTCCAGCCTTTTGTTTTGGTTGGCTGGTAGGGCAGATCTATCATGGCTTGGGTTGGTGCAGTTTATTATGTTTTTCTGTGTTTCGGTTACACCAAACTCATGGTTTGCCATGTTGCAATCTTAAATCTCTAAGAACAGTTATCTGCTAGTGTACGTGTGTGATGTACATGCGTACATGTATGTGTATGAGGCTGAGGCACTCAGTACATAATAGTAATGTGGTAAAACTGCTTTGGGGCATGTCATGAGTTTTAATGTGCGATTGGTTTTCAAATGGTCTTTGTAATCGAAAAAAAAGTCAAGAAACCTCGCAGATTGGTGTATTCCAGACTTATCATGGTCAAGCTAAAGAGACGTATGTTGTTGTTGCTTGTTACATAACTGGGTTTGGCATTTGTGGGGTTGTGATTTCAGAAACATATCATGTCTTTCTTATAACTTTTGCTCTTTCTTAGATGGTTATCCTTTTCTGCTGGATTAAGGTTATAAAATGCTGTTGGAGATCATTGTTCTCGAAAACAATATGATGAAAAGTTATGAGTAACTTCCAAAGACATTGAAGAATTTATGACAAACAGATTTACGACTTGTGGTTACAACAACTAGAAACTTTGCCATGGAAAATTACTTGGAAACAAATTAGAAAGGCAGTGGTTGCGGTGTCGGCACTTGCATTCTATCATCAGATGATCACCTAACTGAATATGGCATATTCGTTGCAGCTTGCTATACCTATTGTTCCCACCATCAGAGTACTTGTCACATTTACAAAGTTCGAGGAACTTCAACCCCTGGAAGAATTTTCAACCCCTCCCTCAAGCCCAGCGCATTTCCAGGATTCGAAATCGAAAGAATCTGAAGGCTCCACGTCATGGATTTCTTGGATGAGAGGGAGTCGTGGTGGGCAATCTAGTGACAGCGATAGTCATCGTTACAAAGATGACTTTGAGCCGTTCCACATTCCGTCAGACTACACCTGGGTTGATGCGAATGAGAAGAAACGTCGCATGAAAGCAAAGAAAGCTAAGAGCAGGAAGCATAAGAAACCAGCAGCTGCCAGAAGTGGGGATGCGGGGCATCATAGGAGTGAACATGTGGAAGAACAATAGCTTCTTTGTTACTCGTAGCTTCAAACTCTCGGTGTGGAATGAGAGAGCAAAGGGCCATTGTGTATGAAATCTAACATCATTCCTCTGGTTGGAATTCATCTCAGAGGTTATGGGAGAGATTTCTGGGGGGCAATTGTGTCTGCCTGAAGAGTTGAAGATCAGTGGTTGCTCGAGAAGAAGAGCAGGATCTTCTTTAATTGTTGTATGGCCCTTGTGATGAGGAGCCGGTGATGGAATTCGATCTTCACATTGCTTTAACTGTCTGTTTCTATTGTAGTTGCCAAACAACTATCTTTGTATCTAAATCTTCCATTGTTTTACATAAACATGTCATGATGATTGATGAGTATTCTTTTTGAACTGTCTTTTGGGCAAAACCCGATCGGTAGTGCTCTTTTTTTTATCTGAGAAAAATGACCGGGTGTAGTTTCGGTTTTGCAGGAATTGACAGTAAATCTAAGTCAATGAGTTGGGACATCTTTAGTTTCATAAGTCCTCTATTGTTCTAAAGGTACAAAGATAAGGTTACAGCTTATTGGGAAGTGTTGCGACGTAGTACAGTGCTCGTTCTAGACTTGGCTTCTCTATATTAAATTATCCTCTCTACTTTTTAGAAATTTTTAGAGGTCTTCTGCTCCTCTCTGTCTAACCATGGTCAATCTAATTATATGTTTGGCAGCTTATAATGAACGTTTACCGCTCAGTAGTTCGCTTTGAATAAATGATAATGCATTAGCTATACTTGACTACTTTCATGTTATCCAAATTGTATGGGGTTTGCTCAGCGGAGTAGCTAGCTGGATCGCACCTCGTCAGGGGTCTTTCCACTTCATCCTGAAGTTGTCATTAGAGGAACCAATTAGCTCCTGGATCACCACGAAGTAATCTCAACTTTGTATAAAGAATGCTCAAAACGGTCAGTCCAATCCCATCGTGGAATTGGCACCGAACCTAACATCTCGCCAGCTATGAGGTCACTCGAGGAATAGCAAAACGACATGGCGAACTACAAAAGGGCGATCAAGAGAAGGAAATTCAGTAAAATTGAAGAGAGGGAAAGTGGGGGGAGACTAGAGAGAGAGAATAGGTGTCGGGGATTTTGCTCTTATCTAATTTTATATGTCAGAAAGACAGATTAGACAAATTTCGTATCTATAAAATCGAGAGAAAATTTATGTTTTCAGGAGTAATCGTTGAATCCCAAATAATAGATTCCAAATGTAAGAATGTCCCACGGCAATTCACATCAAAATTGAAATAAATCGTAATTTATTCTGACTAGTCACAACCGGAGAAGACATTAAATGGAATAAAAAAATGAAAAAAAAAAAAAAATTAGCTTCCGCCTCTCTAACGGTCACTTTTTTGGGCCGCCTACTTCTCCTTCAAACTTTCCACCTCCTTCTCTCTCTCTCACAGAAGTCAATGAACGCTTGCGAACCAGCCGTTTGAATCTCGACCCTTTATGATGGGTTGCCTTTTGGGTTGTTTTAATGCTTCCAAGCATCACCGGCGCTCCAGATCAGCTCAAATCTCTCCTTCCAAGCCTCAAGTATGGTTCTTCCACTGTGTTCTTCTGTAGTTTCTCTGTCTTCTTTACTTTCCCTTCTGTTTTGGCCATAAAGCTCAGATCTTTTTGGCTCGTTTCGCATCGCAGAGCCAGGCCAAAGCTCTTTTGCCCGCTAGATCCATAGAGAAAACAGAAACCGAAGCTCTCATCGAGATCAAAACAGATTCAGGGTAATGGGTTTGGTGGGGTTTAGGATTTCATCTTGGGATTTTTCTTGGCGTTTTACTTGGTGAATATCAATTCAGTCTTTTGAGGAGTTGGGGTCATTTGTTTTTTTTTTTTTTTTTTTGCAGCGTGAGTGATGAGAAGCAGTTGGAGCAGCCCAACCATGGCAAGAAGAAAGTTGCATTTGATTTGAATGTCAAGACTTATGAGGTTTTGCCTGCTGTTGAAGAAGAAGAAGAAGAAGAAGAAGAAGAAGAAGAAGAAGTTGGGGTTGGTGATGTTTGGATTGGTGTAAAAGAGGCGAAAGAGAGAGAAAGCGAATCGGTTCGTCATTCGACTTTAGGAGAATCAAATGGGTCGTATTGCGCTTTCAGCAATAGGTACGCGGATTGCGCAAGCAGTGACGATGAGCTTGGAGGCACAGACCTTGAAGACACTGATGTAGAAGAGGACGGAGTTGGCGTTTGTGATGGAGAGATTGAGGCAGAAGAAGAATCATCCGAGTCTCTGTTTTCTCTGTCGATAGATTCTAGGAAACATTTCTTCGTCGCTGAAGCTGGGGAAAAGGAGGAGGTTAACAGTCCATTCCCCGTGAAGAGTTCATGCCGGAATGAACTCGACGCGCCTGCTTTCAACCAGAGCGTTCCATTTGGGAGCGAGCACGTCGATTCGGTGTTAAAACCAGTAGAAAATCTTCCTCGGCAGAAAGCTGTCACAGCAAGAGCAAATTCTCCAACAAAGAACCAGGACAAAGAGAATGTCCACAAGGAGCAAGAGGTTCTCTCGTCCACTGGACCAAAGCCCACTTTCACGCCAGCCAATCACCTTGGTAAACGAGGTTCAAACAATTCTAGGTTCACTGGCCAAGAAATTGCAGTTGATACGAGCCTTTCGAGCTGGTTGGTTGATTCCGAAGCCACACCCAAGTCCAAATGTAGCAATGACTCGGTCGGAAATTCACCATCAGAAAGAGCTAGCACGCCCAGGAGTGACACAGGCCAGCCAGTTGGAGGAGTGCCTACTGTAGAAGACCTTGGGCAGTTCTCTGTTTGTACATCTCCGAGGTGGTCGAGAGGCCGGACTCCTGACGAACCGCCTGTTTTAGGTACCGTGGGGAGTTATTGGAGCCACACTGGGCAAGCCGTGGAGTAGGACTCATGCTCTTCGTGCAAGGTTTCTTGTTATGTGTGTGTCAACAAGCTTTCTTGTTATGCAGAATACTCCAATTGCAGCTCGGTTGGAGAGTACTTTAGAGGGGAGGTAGAATGGCATGTAGCTAGGAAGGCACGCTTTCTGGGAGGCTATCCTTTATTATTTTTGTATGTGATATCTAGCAACGTATTCCCTGATTTCAATTCTCATTTTGATGCATTGACACGGTTGAAGTTTACCTCAGATTGCTTTATTCTTCGTTCCCATATGTATCTGTGTGAACTTCTTTGGTGACAGTTTCGATGAACTCAACTTCTGCGAAATTCAATGAATATTTTGTATTCACACTGTTTTCAATTTGTAAAATCTGTTTGGAGTTGGTGGGTCTGACGGAAAACGCATGGATCAGGAGACTTAGTCCAAAAAAAGATATTCTTATTTTGATATATCTATATTACTTTCCAATTACGTTCGAAGTAATAATTTGTAAGTAAAAGAAAGAGAGCCATTTTTCATTATCAATTGATAATAAAATGATGATCGTTATAAAATCGTTACAAAATAATGGAGGGTTTATGAAAATAAATCAAACATTATGAAGCCGTTATTATAAAGCTGTTATAAAACGTTGCAAAGCCGTTTTACATTAATGGTGGACAAAAACCTATTACAAATTGATGATGGTAAAAAATCGTTATAGAGTTAATGACTTTCAATATTTCAAAACTGTTGAAATATCTAACAATCTTTCACATATTCCAAAAGGTTTTGAAAATAAATGAAAGAAATGATGAAAACTATTGAAATATCCAACAATCTTCCATGTATTTCAAAAGGTTTTAAAAAGAAATGAAAGAAATGAAAGAAATAATGATGGGTTATTAGATAGTATTGGTCAAAACTAGTGCTTGTTAGGCTATAAACCAACCAAAGAAAGAATAAAATATAATTCATGAAATCATTGGTGATGTTTGAAACTTCTATGAATAAAGAGTCGCTTTTTGTGAATTATAATTTTCACCAATTATATTACACTCCCACAAAATTTATTGTTCAATGCAGTTTTGCATAAATAGGTCGTGCAAATGCATGGTTTATTTATAAGTGCTCTAGAGATTATTGTCAACAATTCTTGTGGGAGTAGCCTCACTCCATACTTATATAAGTGATTCCATTAAGTATATTCTACAGTTTAATACATTACCAATAATGCTTATGAAATTCATTAAAAACTTAGTTCAACCTCTTTTTTCTTACAATTTTGCCAAGCCACTCATCATCTCACCCTGGAGCTCAAAAATCTCCAAATTTCAACTGCTTATGATAGTAATGACACTGTCGAGATAGTTAATGGCCATGGTATGCTCATTGCACATGTTGGTTCCACCATCATCTCATCCTCTTCTTCACCTCTTCACTTCAAATCTATATTTCACCCATAGCTTTACACAATTTACTCTATATTTACCATTTTTCCAAAGATAACAATTGTCTCTTTCACTTCGATGCCTTTGGTTTTTATATTATGGACTATGACTTGGGGAGGATACTATATTAAGGGCTAGTTGAGAAAGGCTTATGCCCACTTTGTACTCCACCACCATCTACCACTATAAAGGTTCACGATAATTTCTCAATCACCACGAACTAGTGGCATGCTCAGCTTGGTCACCCCTCCCATGACATTCAACCGGCCATTTTCTCAATCATTTTTGTTTCCAATAAATAGGGCTCTTGCATTTCCACTTCATGTCAATAGGCGAAGAGTCACAAGCTTTCTTTTTCCAAGTCTCATTGTACCTCCAATCGTCCTCTAGAATAATTACATTGTGATGTATGGGGCCATGCTCCCACATTATCTTGTTCTAAGTATTCCTATTACGTTCTCATTGTCAATGATTTTTTCAAATATTCTTGGTTATTTCCTATGAGATTAAAATATGATTTTTGTTACATCTTTGTAGTTTTAAAAAACAAGTTGAAAATCTTTTGCTGCACATATCACCACATTTTATGTAGACGATGGTGGCGAATTTACAAGTAATACCTTTAACCATTTTCTTTAATCATATGGCATTACACATCCATATTCTTACCTCCACTCATCAAAACAAAATGGTGCTGTGGAGTGCAAGCATCGCCACATTGTCGAAATTGGCTTAGCTATGATGATCCATGCTCATATACCTTCTAAATTTTCGTAAGAAGCCTTCACCACAACCATTTACTTGATTAATTGTATGCCCATACTTCGACAGCATACTTTTCCCCATATCAAGCCTTATTTCACCACCCTCCTGATTATTCACACTTACAAACCTTTGGTTCTCTTGCTTCCCATGCTTCTAGCCTAACAATGCTAACAAATTGTAGCTTCGATTGACCCCTTCTTATTTTATAGCCTATATATCTCTAGTCATAAAGGGTATCATTGTATGGATCTCTTATCTAGTCGAGTATACATTTCTCATCATGTCGTCTTTCTTGAAACTAAGTTCCTCACTCCCACCTCACTCCCACTCATTGCTCACATCTTCCACCTCATATTATCGATTTCTTTGGAGTCATTCAAATCGAGCATGTTTATTTTAGTCCTTTCACTACTTCACAGGTCGATCTCACATCTAATAACACCTCCTTGGTGGCCTTCTTCATCAACTACCAAACCTACCTTCTAGACCTCTGGCCAACCCCTTTCTCCACCTATTGACAATCAACTTGTCCCTCATTCCACTCATCCAATGCAAACAAGGTCTAAATATGGTATTATCAACAAAAGGCCTTTCCCCACACCCTTCACCCACTTCCGCTTGCATTTACTGCCAACCATATTTCTGAGCCAACATGTTACTCTCAAGTGGTTAAGGATTCTTTATGGCATCATGCAATTGATCAAGAATTTACCTCTCTTCAACAATAATAAACATGGTCTTTGGTCCCTTATGATCCTACTATGAATGTAGTGGGTTGAAAATGGGTATTTCCAATCAAACGAAATTTGGATGGTTCCATTAGTTGCTACAAGGCTTGCCTTGTTACTAAGGGTTTTCATCAATAGCCAGGTGTTGACTTTGTTGAGACCTTCAGTCCCATGGTGAAAATTACCACCATTCGAATGATTTTATCTTTTGCGGTCTCTCGCAATTGGCTAATTCGACAGTTAGATGTCGAATGTGAATTTTTACTTGGTGATTTGTAGGAAACAATGTTCATGTTCCAACCTTTAGGTTATGTTGACTGGAGCAAATCTAATTATGTTTGTCACATGAATAAATCCATTTGTGGCCTCTATCAAGCCTCTCAAGTTTGGTATGGAAAGTTTAATTCAAAACTCCATGATTTTGGATTCACTTCCTCCAACTCCAATCCATCATTGTTCATCTTCCACCAAGGGCATATAACCTTATATCTCCTCTTGTATGTTGATGATATCATACTCACTGGTAATGATTCTTCAGCATCGCAGCAATTAATCTCATATCTTGGCCATCATTTTCGCATGAAGGACGTCGAAGCTCTTTCTTATTTTCTTGGTGTTCATATAACACGTAATTCCAAAGGCATACAACTTAATCAGGCGAAGTATATTATGAATGTTCTGAAGCATGCAAATATGGACAGACGTAAACCAGTCCCAATGCCTAGTGTCTCAAAAACTTGGCCAAGGTGATGGCCCTCCACTGTCAGATCCCACTATTTATCAAAGTCCTGATGGAGTGCTGTAGTATGTTACTATGACGCGCCTTGACATTTCTTTTACCATCAAAGTTTCCGACTGAGGATCATCTTGTGACATTCAGACGCATTTTGTGTTATTTGAAAGGTACAATCACTCACTGTCTTCACTTTCTTCTAGGCTAGCACCACCTCACTACCTATTGCGACGCCAACTGGGCAGGCTGCCGCCATCGATCGATGCTCTATTGGTGGTTTCTGTATTTTCTTTAGTTCCAACCCCATTTCCTGGAGTGCCAAGAAACAGGCTGCAGTAGCCGTTCTTCATCTGAAGTTGAGTACCCATGTCTATCTCACATTGCAGCTGAATTAGTTTGGCTATGCTCATTGTTATGTGAACTGCATAATCCATTCTTTATGCCGGCCACTATTTTGTGTGATAATGTTTCAGCAATCTCACTTGCTTACAATCCAAATTTTCATTCAAGAACGAAACATGTCACTGTTGATTTTCATTATGTTAGGGAACTAGTTGGGCGTAAGACTCTCACTGTTCAATTCATCTCCAGCAAATATCAAATTACAGATCTGTTCACAAAAGGTCTAAGTTCTAATTGCATTAGATTTTTGCAGACCAAGCTTCACCTTCAGTCTACCATGCTGAACTTGTGGGGGGATGATAACATATCATCCTAAAACCTAGTAACTTGATCTCTTCCGTCATTCTCAAAAATTCTTTCTTCAATTTGAGGATACTTTCCTTGATTTAATGAATCAATTTTGCCTTCATCATGTAACTATGTATCTATTTAACTGGTACTGCAATAGAGATATGAAGGGAAAATAAAAAAAATTCAAAGTTCCCTTACGTTCTTTAGTTATAACTTCGGACAACTTTCTTTAGTAACGGCTTAGGTGTCACCTTGATTTGATGAATTGGTCACAAAATGCCATGGTAAACTTCAGGCTTAGGCGTCAACTTGATTTGATGAATTGGACACTGAATGCCACGGTAACCTGCAGAGCATAACACAGGATCTTCGAGTTCACCGGAGGAACATGGGCAATGCAACGCATGTTCTCATGTTTTTACGATTGTGACAGCCTACACTTCTACGCAGAGACTTAAAACAATAAATAAGTTACATGTTTCTTAATCCATCTCTCTCTTTCTTCAAAGCCTCCAGTTTTTGATGCGATGCCTTCAGTTTTGCTGTCAGTTGCTCCCGATTCACCGTCAGTTCCACCACATTGGCTTTCATTTAGTCCACTTCTTGCTGTACGCCTTCAATTTTTTCATCCAGCTTTGCAAGGGCAGGTTTCTCTTTCACCTGAAAAATTGACTCAAGTTCCTTTAGTTATTGTATCCGAAATGATCGTAAAATGGTTAACGGCGACTCCTACGAGAGAGTATAGTTTATGTGCATGTGCTCTTGACTTCTATGCTGCAGATGATACGTATTCCATGTACTTTGAATTATTCATATACTAAAACTTCGACTGACCTTGGTCCTAATTTCTTATAAACTTATATTTAACATGAGCTAATGATTAGGAGATGTATCTGTTTTCATCTTCCATTATTTGATGCATTAGATTATTGCTTACAACATTTTTTGATCATATCCATTTCCGGCAGTGCATACCCAGAGGATCAACTTACCGGAGATACTGCACATATAACGTGAGCAATCAAGTCGCATACTTTGCAATAGTAAGCCCATAGCTCCGGATCCCTTGTTTGCTCGCAAATGTCGCAGTAGTACTCCCCAGAATCATCTTCAACAATTGATTCGTGGAGGGTCAACACATCAATGTGATGGTCGCTTTTGATGGTTTGTGGTATCTGAAGGCAATCGTAGTGAATATGGACATTGCACAACTCAAAACAGTAGAGGTCGATCACGCATGTCTTACCGCAGGCTTTGCAATGTAAGTTGGGGTTTGCGCTTTCTCTGAAAATAAGTAAGACCATGCGCATGGAGTGGATGCTTTAGAGTTGGCTTTTGGACACGAGAAAGATGCAGTTTGAAGTTGCTAACGGGCATTGATGTGCAAAATGTTCAAACGTCGCCTGCTCTGGACCAGACTCCTTGTCCGGCAGAAGACTCGCCATTGCACAGCCGACATGCAGATCAAACGGGCACGAGCTGAAGTAGAATCCCCAAGGACGACACGAACTTCCACCCGACTTGCAGTAGAATCCGCATTTATGAAGACCCCTCTCACAAGCAGGACAGCACAAAGCGTCGAGACCACAAATGTAACTGCCATCTTGATTGAATTACACCTCACCGGCCTCTCAGTAGCGGCGCATGTCGCCAGTCCCGAGGGTGAGGGGGTGGTGCTGTATCTGAGAAGGTATTTTGGCGGTGCACGACGTGTGAAGGTGAAAGTCGCAGCGTTCACACAGTACATGGAAGCAGAACCATGGATTCTCGACCCGCACACCCTGCATTCGAGGGAATTGCAGTGTTCCCTCAACTGTCGCAGGTGCAAGGCATGATGATGAAGGGGATGTTCGAGAGTATACATTTGAGAAAGAGAGAGAGGAAGGGACTGTTGGATCAAGAGAAAGGTTGCAACATTAACCTTATATGATGTATCCAGAACGATATGTCGATATTTATTTGCCTTGCTCAATAATTGAGATGTAAATTTAATTTATAAGTCTAGACTCCCCAATTAAGGATTTATTTTTCCTAATATCGACGTATGATATTTGAATTAATTATTAAATCAGAGTTATGAAACTCTTGGACTGGGGTGCTTTCATGTTTTAGAGTTTAATGCAGCAACTACTTATTTGTCCTTTGGGCTATCTCTGCAGGTCATACCAAACATTCTCCAACAAATACTACAGCGCCTATCTTGCAACGTTTGTCTAATCGTCTAACGTCACATGCATCACCATGGAGCTGTCGGTCATATGAATCTCTTAACTTATAGGCTGCGTTTGGCAGTCAGGATATTCGAGATCATTTGAACGCATGACTAACTTTCTGATGAAAAATGGATTGTCCCTTTTCTCTTGAATGGAGCGGTTACAAGAGCGTGAGGGCTTGTAATTGTGTGTCTAAACGCAGAAGATTCTGAAAGGGTCCGACATTGACGTCAGCACGCAATGTGCTACAAATCTACTTTTGGGACGATGCCGCCATTCAAGAATCAAGAAACGATGTGCATGGACATATTATCTTAGCAGATCCAAAATTCAACGACTAGAATCATCTACTTTTGGTTCACATGTCATAGGAACGCCAACATCAGGAACATTATTTCTCATTGCATCACAAAATCCTACTCCTTTTACCTCTGATGGACCTTTATATCTGCAGGTCAAGTCGATGCAGTGATTGCCATTCCAGTCCTGTCCCCTCAGTTTCCAATGCATGGCTACTACTCCTACTTTTAGTAAACCTTCACTAGTCAAAGTCAACATATATGATAAACACCCGGATCCAAAATTCAGCAACTTGAATCATCTACTTTTGGTTCACATGTCATAGGAATGCCAACATCAGGATCATTATTTCTCAGTCCATGACCAAATCCTCCTCTTTCCACCTCTGATGGACCTTTATATCCGCAGGTCAAGTCAATGGAGTGATTGCCATTCGAGTCCTATCCCCTCAGTTTCCAATGCATGGCTACTACTCCTTCGTCTACCTCTAGTAAACCTTCACTAGTCAAGTCAACATACATGATAAACACCCTCTGCTCCAGAATCTTAACGTGCAGGGCATCAATAGATGGGCTGGTTGTCTCATCTGTTGTCGCTATTTGCAGCTTGGGGATTGGCCACGAATCGTTCCCTGTTAATTTTGCAGTCTTGCCGCATCAGATTTGATGGACGTTCCTGCTGGAGTTCGACTATTGTCAGCATACTGTATACCATAAAGGCTTTAATAGAGAGCAATGAATTTAGACTTACAATATGACTGGCAAGGAGAAAATGTTCGGTTGCCATGTCTTGGCGAAGTAAAACCAAATCGAGTGTCAATTATTAAAATATATCATTGCAGGAGTTCGTTCGGTCAGCTCAGTGGATTATAGGAAAACTGAGAGAAGCTGCTATTGACCCAAATGTTAAGGTCCCTTTGCCTTCCATGGGAGGGGGGCTCGCTAGCCCCTGCCATTCATCGATGCTTGACTAAGTATTTTCTCTCTTGGTAATGCCGCGTGACAGCATCATACGGAGAAGCAACAAGAACTTTTTAGAATTCAAATGTACAGTGGGTTGAGATTCATATTATAAGGCATTGTGATTGACTTGTTACATCATACTCGAAATTTTACCAGTATGTAAACTACAGTACAATCAAGCGCTGCTGCACACGGAGTGCCAGATTCACCGGAAGAAAAATGTGAAAGGATCAGCAATGTTATTTTTGTAGAGGGTCCTATCATTACAGAGTTTCACCAAAAAAACAATTTTTTTTATTTTACATTAAAAAAAAAGAATATTGGTTATTGAAATGAGCCTTATTGGACTACGCTAACATTCCTTTGATCTTAACGATATGATCTCCTATGTTATCTGGAGAGAACGTCATGTTTTTCTGTCCATCTCATAGAAACACAGGTGGAGTTTCTTGAAATGATCAATTGAAAGAGGAGAGATCTCATGCCTAAACAATTTAACCTAAACAATCCAGCATCTCAATACCTATCAATAGTAAAAGTTGGGTGGAATGAAACTTTTGTCCTTATGTCACATCATCACAAAGTTCCATTTCCTTAATATTAATTAGACACTGTTTTATAAATTTGAAAAAACTTAAGTATCGTATTTAATCTCATATATGCGTCCAGAACAATAGGTCATCATCTATTTCCCTTACTTATTAGTGTGGATATA
The DNA here is from genome assembly GCA_014182395.1 of Eucalyptus sp. ANBG9806169. Lineage (NCBI taxonomy): Eukaryota > Viridiplantae > Streptophyta > Magnoliopsida > Myrtales > Myrtaceae > Eucalyptus > Eucalyptus sp. ANBG9806169. Next base: position 38,969,163 of record CM024580.1, on the reverse strand, counting down.
AATTGATATGTTAGTCAATAAATCTAGAATCGCCATTTTGAAAATCCACAAATATCGTAACTCCTTGTGAAGAGGAATAATTAAGAGATATTAAAAGTGAAAAATACTCAGTGGAAAACTTCTCCTGTTGCTTAGGTGGCGATTAAGTGGCAACCCACTTTGTGGAGAATTCAACAAAACAATTCTTGCAAGGAGGAGTAGGCCTTTCTGGCCATCTAGTCTTAAGTGTTAGAGTTTCTACTTTAACCTTAGGGAAGAGTTTGTAATAATATATTTATTTAGATGATTTATATGTCTATATGAACGAAAGTTTTCCCCCAATAAATGAGGTTGAGTGTTTATCAAAATCGTAAGAGGGCTACGAGCATTAACAACGAGCACTTAAATTTTTGGTATTTGTTAGTCAATTAAATTCTACAAATCTATCTATGGAAGGCCGAAAGACTAATTTGCTACGGTCATCAACAAACGAACACCAAACTTGAAATCTTTATCCGAATCAAAGTAACTCACAAAGGGATGTGGAATTGAGATCCTCTTTATGTGATTGACTCGTGTTTTGGCTATGATTGAAATGTGGGAGATTGTAACAAAGTGGTCCAACGAAAGGCGGGGAATAATCACTAAAGTGAGAGAACTCGGATAAGGAGCAACTCTTAATAGGCTTTTACAATGGTGAATGGTGCATGAATGAACTGAATTACATGTTGAATATAGGGAGAGTATTATTGGATTATATATGTGAAATTGGAATCAACTCATAAGAGGGGTTATAAAATGTATAAAAATTATTTAGCATTGAAATTTCGATATGAAGCGCGCTCATATCATAGCACTATTAGGATGGCGGCGTGGTGCTTGCTTGTACTACTATAAACGATATAGACTGATAGGAAAAAATTGGTCTCCATGGAAATAAAATTCAAAACCCAACACCACATCTTCTTTGAGCATAGCAAAATCCGACAACTAGGATCATCTACTCTTGGTTCAAACGTAAAACGATGATGGCGGGGTTGTCGATAAGGAGTTCTGCATCCGAGGTTTCCGATTGTGCGAGAACTTCCAAGGAAATCAAGCAGTTTCCACATCGGAACGACGGCTCCAATATTTCGTTCTTCACAAAGACGCTGGAAGAGTATTTCGGCTTGAACCCGAAACTGAAATGACAGATGGAGCAACAGGAAGGAAAAGAGGGAGGATAGACTTGAAGAGAACGTACTTGATTAATTTCTGATACGTTTAGGAATTAGGGCCTTTTCCTTAAAATAAATATAGAAAGCTGCGTCAAATATGTATTCCATTATGCTGGTTTAGTTTTCATCTCGTACTTCAAATTAAGTATCAAATTATATTTCTGTATATTTTCGAGCTCCAGTTAACTTCATGGTCGTTCATATATCTCCAAATAGTTACTATCTTTTAAAATCTAAGTCCATAAAATATTTAAGAATTCTAATTCATCGGCATAGATTTATTCTAGAATACACTGTAGAAAGCAACTTAATAAGAAGTTCACATGAAGTTGAGCCACATGATATGATTACAAGCAAGTTTTATATGCTTATTTAATAGATTAATGGATAGAAATATCTCTGCAAATTTTTTGTTTTGATTTATAGGTAGCTGGCCAAAATGAAGGGATACAAATAGATAAACCTTAGCCCGTTCTGGATCGAAAATTAATCGATTAAAATTCTTTAATGAGCGACTGTCAATAGCAAAATTTGGGTTGAACAGGCCCCAACCACATTGGACCCATCAGTGGGTCTATTTTGCAAACAACGGTCATAATTTTCTTTAGTTCACTTATAATATTAGTGCATAGTGTTGTCTTAAGGCCTATTAGGAAGCTTTCAAACATAATTTGGCATTGACTATAATTGCTTGCATAAGTCAATTGAGTTCTCGAGGAGCGAACAACTTATTATTTAACATTAAACAGCAGATTATTTTTTAATTAAGAATTTATGAAGCGAGAAAGAGTCCCGTGTGTGTGTGTGTGTGTGTGATAAACATGGCAAAAAAATAATAATCTCCTTGCATGTTGGAGGGATCAATCTGGACTTCGAACATTTAAAAAACGACTTGTATTGGGAGCCATAATTAGATTAGAAGATATAAGTTCCTTCAATTAATTATGTCTCAGGACAACTTGCATTTTGGAGGGATCTTCCCAACGAAATCCGATTCCTCCATGATGGCACGACATCAACCAAATCGTTCCGCATGGTCGCCAGCCATGCTCACGAATGGACAGAGAGACGAAGACAGTGGAGCGAGTACTTGCAAGCTTTTCAGTGGAAAGACTACTCTCAAGATAATCAAGGAGATTCACGATCGAGATGATGGCCCTAATTTTTCCTACTTCATGACATCATCATCGGAGTATTTCGGCTTGACCGTGAAACCAAAATCAACCAACGGAGCAGCGCCATCAGAAGGAAAGGAGCATAAAGTCGAGGAGAAGGGAGAAAAGTCGGTCCCTTGTCCAATTGATTCGCAAAGTGTTTAGGAATATCTAGGAATTTGATGATTATTGATCTGTTTTTATGTTTTCTTTGGAATTTTGAAGTAGTTAGATTTTACTCATTATTGAAGTTATTTTCATGTTTTCGTTATTTAACTATTGATGCATGAAGAACTGCACGACAGATGCGTGCGGTTTGCATTGGCAATGAAATATGAAGGAATCTTGGAAATTTTTGGCGTAAATTATTCAAAAAATTGGGTTGGAGGGTGCAAGAGAGGATTGGCTTAACTAGGGTTGATTTAAATTTGAAGGAATCTTGGAAATGTTTGGCTTAAATTATTCAAAAAATGGGGCATTGGTCTTGAAAGATAAGATCGATCCTCTATCTGAGATACTTTGTTTCAAAATCCCATCTAATCCATGCTGTTGTTGTTCCCTTGTAGCTACCTGACGTCCGGGACTCAGAAGAACATCGCTTAAGATGTAGTTTGGATTTGGAGTCTCTAAATTTACTGAGTAAATTAGTAAATTTACACCACTCAATTACTTGGGTCTCAATCATCGGTGAAACCAAGAAATTATTAGCCAACTCTCCTTATTTTTCATTAAAAAAAAATATGGGTTTTGTATTAAGATTGTAAATATTCAAGAGATAACGATCACTATGTGCTTCGTTTTGCTTGATGAATGGAAACGAGCAAAGAAATGGCTTTGTGGACATGTACATTTAACTTGTTCGGCTTTCTTGAACTGTAAACGAACGAAAAAAACTGTTTTTCAACGGCTTTTCAAAGAACTCGGCGCTTATATAAAGAGATCGACACTTTGCCCGTTAAATCTCCGCAAGCCATTCTCTATATTTTATACTCCCAAGAGTTTCAGAGAGAAACCACTACACAGAGCGTAAGTTTGCCGTAGAAGCCACGCGAGTTTCTCTTCCTTAGAGAACCGAGCGAATTCTCCTCCCACTTCTGATCCGATGGAAAGAGCCCAAGATTCGCAAGGGGCAAGCGGGAGTGGCGACGAGTCTGGAGGAACGTCAACACCGCCGCAGTCACGTCCACAGCCTAATTTTTCAGAACCGGGGTTTTCCTTCTTCACGCAAGCTTCAGAGAACATTCTTGGCTTGCGAAGAAGTGGCGCTGTCAATCGAGATGGAGGCGATCGGACTGCAAGGGTCGACCCTGAACGAGAGGAAGAGAATGTTCCTGATGATCAGACGGTGACAATCCAAGATCAAGAATCAACTGAAGGATCGCATCAAAGGGAACGCGGTGGTGATGTTGTTGATGATCAAATGGCGAGGGTTGACTCTGGACAAGAGCGAGAGAATGTCGTTCCTCATGATAAAAAAGCGAGTGTTGAAGGTCAAGAGTCGGCAGAGGGATCGCGTCGAATGGAAAGCGACAGTGTTGTCGCGGGCGAAAAGAGCGGAATCACCAATGCTTCGGAAGCAGGAAGATCATCCCAATCGACCGAAGAAGTTTCTGATCAAGTTGTAAAGGGTGAAGCTACGAGGACGGAAGATGTGCAACCGGTAGAGAACGCTGACACGAGTTCGAGGGAGTGGCCACTACTCGGGTCCAACCCTGGAACTGAAGATCGAAGTGCGGCGATTCAAGGTCAAGAATCGATGAAAACATCGCACGCGCGGAGGGGTGATGATGATGCTGTCCCGCGTGAGAGTGCTGCCGGCGGATCGGGGGAGACGCAATGGGAACGAACATTCGACGTATTAGCACGGAAAGGTAAGGAAAAGAAGGAAGCCAAGATGCAAAAGAAGGAAGAAAGGAGACGGAAGAGAGAGAGACCACAAACTCCTTAGCAATGATGCAGTATGTCCTTGGCATTCTCTCTCGCAAAGGACGATGATTAGTTTCTTTTCTCGGGCTTTTTTCTTCGTTTAGAGTTTTGTTAAGCACTTCCTTAGTTAGTTCTCTTCGTGCATAAGCCTTTGTGTGAACTCGATTTTCTTGGACGAATGTTCTTGTGGAAATAAAGATTTGGCATTGGAAAATGAAAGGTCAGATTTTCCGAGAAAGCTTGGACGTGTAGTTCTAATTTTTGCGCTCTCCTATCTTTTGCGTTGATTTCTATTCGGTTAACTTGATCATCCCCTATATCGCACAGTTCTTTCTTAAATCAGCAAAATATATAGGAGCAAAATAAATCTCCGATAGCATAATTACCACGGTTGGTATCATAACTAAAAGTTCTCCTTATTGGCAATATACTTCACACCACTAAATTTTTGTAATGGCGAAATCACTGAAATATTCTAGATTAAAATAAAAATAAAAAACAGATAAGATGAGATATGCTTCATGATCTTTTTTCTCTTGAAATGTATTGTCGGTACGCCAAGTATTTTAGTCGTGCCATATTTTTTTCCTTTTATTTATTTATTGAAGAAGTCGACATGAGAGTGCGGACACTGTTAGATGCTTGAAAAGTCATTGATCAAATATTTATATGCTAATAGAGTGAGTTGAGCAAGACTAAAGTGAGATTATTTTTTCACTTTTTGGAAACTTCTATTAATAAAGAAAACTAAGCGATGATGGTTTTGATATACCGATACTTTGTCTTCCTCGTTTTCTAGCTTAATTAGCGAATTCCATTTTAAGCAATGTTAGGCAGGTATGAATTTGAAATTTTTTTTTTTTCCTGATTTCGTGTGGTTAACGATTCAACTTACTCTATATCGACGGGAGAATATTTCACAAAAGAAAGTACATGATGGGGAGGACCTATAATCGTAACAATAGTTCTTTGAGTACATAAAGCAGAAGAAAATAACATCCCTTGGCACATGGTAATCCTTTTTTGGCATTAAAGAAAACCTATCAAAGAGGGACATAACAAATATTGAGTCTTTCGCAACTTATGGATAAAAAAGAAAAATCGAAGGATATTTTCCATCATGCTTGAAGAGCAGATGAACTTATCCAAGTACTACAGGTATGCAATCATCGAGATGCAAATGCTTAGATCGATTATAGAGATGACGAAGAAAAGAAAAAAATACCTCAAGCCCTATTTGCAAGTGAATAGAAACGATATTCTCAAATTATATATTAAAAAAAAAAATCAAACAGAGGGAAGAATCTAATCAGATTATTTATGGAGCCGCATTAGTAAATGTGATATATATTTGAATAAGGGACATAAAAAGAGAGTCATAGAATGTAAATGCTTGTATCTGCTTTCGGAGGGGACATAAATAGCAAGAGGACATAGGAATGATATCGATTCCTCGATCCATCTTCAACATATCAACCGACGAGATCATCAACATGAGGATAATTTTATAAAAAAAATAATAAAGAAACCAGATTTACGTGGTTTGATCCGAATATCGTACCTACGTTTATGGGGAGAGCTAGAGCCAAAGCAGCAAATAATTCACTATAATCGGGAGAGCCGAGCCAACAGCAAATAATTCACTATAATCGAATAATCGGAGTTTATAATCATTCATGCTCAAGAATTCATAATCTAAGTTCACAGAGAAAGCTAGCAGCAAATAATCTATTATAATCAGAGAATCAGAATTTACATTCGCTCACACGCTCGAATGTTTTTGCATCTAGATTTAAGCCCAAACCAATAAACAACTCGGACGTAAACTCACGGCATAAAATCACCCCCCATTTAAGCTCAAATTAAAATACTCTACATATGCCAAAAAATAAAATAAAAACTCCAACATTTGACTTTTACTCGTGTTCTTTCTTTCTTGATCCCGTGGCTTCTACAACGGCTTCTCTGGACATGTAGCTTCCTTCTATTTTAACCCATGTGGGGCTCAGGAAGGAAGAAACCCTCGTTTTTTGCTTTTAGGGATAATGTCACAAATGGTCCCTATATTATTGCTTAATGTGCAATTTGGTCCCTGAACTTTCGATCGGCTCAATTTGGTCCACGAACTATTGATAAATGTCCAATTTGGTTCCTAAACTTTCGATCGGCTCAATTTAGTCCCTGAACTATTGATAAATGTGCGATTTAGTCATTCGTTACTATTTTTCCTTTCTTTTTTTTTTCTTTTTTCTTTTTGGCTTCTTCTCTCTTCCCTGCTCCGACGGAGGGAAGAGAGAAGAAGCAAAAAAAAAAAAAAAAAAAAAAAGAAGGAAAAGAAAAAAACGAAACGAATGACTAAATCAAACATTTATCAATAGTTTAGGGACCAAATTGAGCCGATCGAAAGTTTAGAGACCAAATCGGACATTTATCAATAGTTCATGGACCAAATTGAGCCGATCGAAAGTTCAGGGACCAAATCGGACATTTATCAATAGTTCGGGGACCAAATCGAGCCGATCGAAAGTTCATGGACCAAATTGCACATTAAGCAATAATATAAGGACCATTTGTGACATTTTCCCTTGCTTTTATATGTGTGGCCAAGGTCAACAATTTTGACCTCGGTCCCACTTCTTCAGAAAGGATTTGACCTTTGCAGTGAATGGGAAAGAAAACCTTCGCTTTACTTTCTTACACAATTTTCTTTTCCTTCATAAACAAAATATAATAAAATTTGTAATAGATGGGCCCACATCTTTTATCTTACAGCGTCAATGTTTCATCTCTAGTTAAAGACTTCCTCCATGCATGAGATTTAAATCCGTATAATAAAATCTTTCTTAACAAATTCGCCTAGTAAATCGTTATTTGAATTCAAACTCTAGATATTAATTTAACATGATACGTAGACCTAGTACAAGAACTGTATAATAAGTACTATTGTCTATAACCGAATCAAATGTACTATGTATATATTAATAATCATGATTGATTTAGATGCTTTGAAATATTTATTTTTTGGCCCCGTAACTATTATACATTGTCGTTCTATTATCTATATAGAAATTATAGCAAAACCAAATATTCATCTATAGATTGAGATATCAGAAGCAAAACTAAATATTCATCTATAGATTGAGATATCAAAAAGTTGTTCTCGTAGGCTTTTTACTTTTGTTAGAGAACTCTTTAAAGATTTATTTGAAAAAGGAATATACGAATGCGTTGCCCTAGTCTTTAACTTTAAAGGTTTTTTTTTTTAACAAAAAAAAAAAAAAGGAGAAAAGGAAGATTCGTTCTAGGCCGTCCGAATTAATTGTGCGGATAAGTCCATATCTTCAAGGTTAATCTTAAGTTTTAAAATGTTATCCTTCACCTTTAGAGAAACTGTAATCTATAAGGAAACATTTGCTGGGGCGAACACTCTTTGGAGCTTCAGAATGGGTGCGATAACAGAGAGCTTTCCATGATCAGTTAGTGTTCGCTCTTCTTCTCAACCCCTTAACCATGATCATCTGTTCGTGTTCGCTTCCTCCAGAAATTGTGGTCCTCGAGATCATGAAGCGATTGCCGGTGAAATCTCTCCTCCGATTCCGGTGCGTTTCCCGGATGTGGTATACCATCATCAATCACCCTTGTTTCGTGGCCCTCCACTTGAAACATTCCGCTCTCGATGCTGCCAATTGGTATCTCGTGTGCCTGGATCGGTTCGATCCTGTCCAGAGCCTGTGCTGCTCGCTGTTTTCCAACGGGTCCCTTACTGTGCCATCCAAGTGTCGAATCGAAATTCCCCTCGTTGATCCTCTCAATTGTTACGGTTTTATGGGTTCGTGTAATGGTTTGATCTGGATCACAGAAATCTCCCGAAGTGGTCATAGTCAGACGATGTATCTGTGGAATTTGTTCACCAGAAAGCACAGGGCAGTTCGACCACGGCGTCCGGAGCATCGGCCTGTTTCCATGGAGGCCGCTCATGTAGTTTCAGGGTTTGGCTTTGACGCTAGGTCTAGTGACTATAAGATTGTAAGGATTCTCCATTTTCCAGATGTTCGCGGTCGATGCTTCGGCATGATAAAGCCTCAAGTCGAGATCTATTCACTCCATACAGATTCCTGGAGGATTTTAAAATGCGAGGTTCCTACTTTCTGCAACCATAAACCTGCAATCTTCTTGAATGGGAATCTGCACTGGTTTGTTTCTAGGCTCGGTGATCCGCGGGAAGAGGGTGGACGCGGAGCAATAGTCACGTTCAATCTCGCCAGTGAGGCATTCGACGAAATGGCTCTGCCCAAAGAGCTTTGGCACGAGGCTGTCATTTTAGGAGTGTCTGTAGCAGTGTTGAATGACTTGCTGGCCGTGTTAATTAATCGCAGGGATGTAGTTCTGCATCTCGAATTGCATTCAATTTGTTCTGTTTGGGTTATGAGCGACTACGGTGTGCCTCGAGTCTTGGACTAAGTTATATACTTTCGAGGCTTGTGGACTAGTGATGGGATTTCATGGCTTCAGGGGGAATGGCGAGCTTTTGATGGACATAGACGGTGGAGGACGAGTTTCTTGGAATCCGATCACGAGACAATTTACAAATCTTCCATTGTCGACGACATGCGATATGGTCACTGTCGTGGAGAGTATCGTTTCACTTTAGATATGACTCGATTGCTACTATATTTACTAGTATGACAGATTGATTCTCCTTGCAGAAGAGTTGAAAGAGTCATAAATTTAGAAGATCTAGTCTTATTTGTAATCCGCTCATTTACTTTTGGTATTTTTACAAGCTTTAGAATGCTTATGCATTTTCACTTTTGACTTCTTCTTTGGACTAGGCAAAGCGCGTTCTCCTTGCAATTTGCAACCCGAAAAACTTGCATTTTTCAGTCTCGATAAGACCACACCAGTTTGAATTACCTTATTTAAACACATGCTGAGAATTTAAAAATGCCGTGAAGACAAAGATTGCCAAAGAGGCGGTAGGGGTGTCATGGGTTAAGTTGCAACCGTAAATTATTATCTATATGCGCACATGTTTGATTGTTTGATGATTTGGATACCACAAATTTAGGTTATAGTTTCTTGGCTTTGAGAATGTATCAAATGAATTAACGATATAAATCTGTGCAACTGCTATATTTCACCTAAAGTATGCATTGGTGCTCGTCCCACAGTTGTGTCGGCTTGCAAAAAGCTAAATAAATGCCTACGTTCTTTTAATAAAAGAAAAATGCACACATATACGCATACATGGAAAAAATGATCTGTTTACAATGAAATATTCGAACGGTATGCTTATCACAGTCATTATATACGGAGGTTGACAATTTATTATCAGCGTTATTATTAAGGAGTGTCAAAAATAGTCGAACTGAAATTTTCGGGTCTTTTTGGTCCGGATCTTATTTGATTCGATTCGATTCATAATGAAGGGGATTCGAATAATTTGACACGTCGGTATTGTTTTTTCTTCCCTTCTCACCTGCATTGTCAAGAATCCTAACGAAGCATTATAATTCATCAAAAGAAAATATTTAAAGATTCAATCTAAAAATTGACAAAAAGGTCTCATCATAAGGCAGGGGTTGCTGGCGTAGGAGACCAGCAAGCAAGTTTTACCATTCTCCCTATAGCTTCATTGTTTTAATAATTGCATCATTGGATGCTTTCATTCTTTAGAGTTAAGGACAAAAATCGGAAGCGTAGTTGTATAATTACGGTTAGTAATATCTTCGAAACTGGAACATTATTAGAGAAACACATGTAAATGTTGTCTCATGATTAGAAAATTCACAATATCAATAATTGATGGGGCCTTTTGAAAGATTCTCCTAAAGAGATTTAGCTAATATGGTCTTTCGGCCATAATGGAGATTACTTGAATACGATTTAATTTATTGAAAAATATCAGTTTTGTTAGACGAAAAGATGGGAGATTTTGATAATTCATCCTTTTGATATGTTATCATGCTTGTGATAATTAAAGTGGAACGACTTTCCGAGAAAGAATTGCCCTCGGCGGTGATGTTAGGACCTAATCAAACCTATTTCAAAGAGCTATTCTCCATACTATTCAAAATGCTTTGGATTTAATCAATGAATGGACAAAATTGGAAAAATACCAAAAAAGTCCTAAGCCTCTTATACTTGTGCTAATTTAGTACTAAATATTTCAATTTGACTAATTGAATCTTAAACATTTTGATAATTTACCAATATAGTCAATTCCATCAATTTTAGCTGGAAATCGCTGATATGGATACTAATTATCCTACATGACATAATTGATATTGACATTGACAATTTTTATTGGATTTTATTATTTTTCAGATTACTTTTTACATTTTTTCCTTTTCTTTTATTTTTTTACTCTTTCTTCGTCCGTCACTAGGCCTCAACAATGGCCGTCAACTGGCTAATGGCAATGAGTGGTGAGGATTACCCTTGCTAGAGGCCAACAAGGGTGGACCTTTTTGGTTTACTATCTTTTGATTAAACGCATGCGGAAACGAATTAAAATAAACACCCAGTCAATCAACAATAATAGGGATAGTAAAACACAACAACGATTTTCCACAAACTACGATTTATTTTTCAACATGTTAACACAAGGAGTTTAATATATACAAGCCTACCACAACACAAAACTCTTATGCGACCTATAAACAAAAAGGGTCAAAAGGTCAGGGTCAACTCCTAACTACATCAACTCCAAACATTTGCTCTAATACCCGGCGCGAAGATGGGCACGTCGCCAGGTGAGCACGGCTCCTCGGGCCCCTCCGGCTCGGAATCTGGATCCACTACGACACCGTCAGGGATGTCAATATCCATGGTGTCACTGTCCTGCCCATGCACGATCCCGGCGGCTGGTCCATCAAAACCATGTAGGGGACCCTCCCAACCGCCGTTCGGTTCCGTAATAAACCATTCCTTGAAGTGGTGGGGCACCATGTTCGCCAAACCCTCATCTACCCACACCGTAGTAACTACCAACTGGAGAAATCGGTTGGTCTCGGGGATAGGATATAGAGTAGTCTCTACCTCCATATCCCAGGGGACCCCGAAATGTACCGAGCGAATCTCCATACTACGGACCTGAAAATATTTTGACAATGACGGGGTGAGATAAAAATCTAAGCGAGTTAAAATCCCTAAGCCTCGATCAGGACGTGAATTCGCCTCAAGGGCGGCCTAAGCACGTGCCACACATAAACTCACATCGCCTCAGCACGTCCTGCACATTAGCACGTCTCATACAATAATCATAGAGTAACGTGCATAAATAACAATCGAAACACATACAAGAATTTCATGCGCATTGTCGACACACGTGTTCCAATTATTACGACCCCTCGAGCCACGGCCAACACAAGTGTCGGCAGTCTTCCAACGTAACTGGGCATCGTCCACCCCATCGGGCATGGCATCGTCTAGGACCCCCGCCTAAACGGCATTCCATAAAAGAGCTTCGGTCCGGCCTCAACTGCGACTCGGTATCCAAACGCTTGCCGAGCATCCGATAAAATCGGGCATTGCCCCCAAACTCCCGTTGGGTGATCGGTTCAATTAAGTGACCACTCGATCACACCATCAATCAAGCCAACTTTTATTGCCGTTATTAGCTAAGAACACAATATTTCACCTCCAAATAATAAACTTGGCCAACCCCCCCCCCAATTTTTTTTTTCTTTAAAACTCTCCAAAAAAAAAATTTCGTACGTGGTTCAACCATTGGCATCCTAGAGGCCCCCTTAATCTGTTGTTGGGCCTGGAAGAAGATAATCCAGCTTAGGAGAGACTTCTGCTAGTCATTCCAATGGAGTATCAGGGACAGCCGCTCCATGTCCCTTTGGTTTGACCATTGGCATTCTAGAGGCCCCTTTAATCTGTTATTCTCGGACACGTTCATCTACTCGAGACGGGTTTACCCGAGGGCTGGCTTCGATTGTAGATTTGTTCTCCACCGAGGGCCAGGGGGTCAAAGTCATCTTGGAGTCGTGGGAGTTTCCCCTCCTTGTCCTTTAGCAAATCCCGGACCATTTCCGGTGGGTGAGAGCACCTTGGGCACCTTCTCGGTAGCATCCGTGTGGGAAACCATTCGGCCAAAGAGAACCTTAGTCCCTTTGTTCTCTTTTATCCGGAGCAACTCCCTCACACCGCGGTATCAATTCAACATGTGGCTCATTACTAAGAACCGCCTCCCGACCCAGTTCTTCTACTTTCCTATGGGAGGATTGAGATGTCTCGTGTGCCTTTTGCAATTCTAGGCCAGATTATATTGATCATTTACTTTTGGATGTCGCATTACCTCCGGCCTTGCGTCTTTTTGGGCTGCTAGATGCAACCTCTCTTAGTGGAATAGGTCTTGGCTGGACAATCTCTAGTGGGCTTTGAAGTTTCTCTCAAGTAATGAATTCTATCGGTGCATAGCTCGTTTCTCCTTTGGAGCCATTTGCCATATGATTTGGAAAACGCGGAACAACATCCTTTTCTGGAACAAGCTTTGTACCCTACGGGCCTTGAAGAAACACCTCGTCAAAGTCATCAAGGACAAAGCTCTGACTTTTCGGAACATTGCGAACACTTCAAGAAATAGGAGGATACAACGTAGTTGGGGTTGTGACCCGTCCATTTTCTCTCTTGGAACATCGGATGTTTCTGTAACCCAGGAAGACTCGGTATAATAGGGGGTTAGATCCAACTTCCTTTGCTCTTCGGAGGGTCTTGCTGCTGTTGCGGGTATGAGGATTGTTGAAGTTGGAAGCTACATCCGGTTTCTTCGAGGTTGCCGTCGCTGTGAGGGTTGCTTTTGCCTTGTTGTCCATTGTCCTCGAACCTCTCTCCTCTCTTCTTTTGGTGCCGCTGGCTTCACTGCTTGTAGCTGTTGGTTGGCTATTTCGTAGCCGTTGTTTAGCTGTTTGCGTTTCCTTTTTCTCCGACACCCTTCCACTCGTTATGACTTGTCTGTCATTATGAGTGTAAGTTTTTGGTGCCATGACCCCTCTTTGTATAGTTGTGGTTAAAAGTTTAATATATCTTTTACCTTACCAATATATATATATATATATATATATATATATATATATATATATATATGTTGTAAAATATTGCGTGGCGAATATATAATAAAGAGAATAGAGAGATTGAATAGAGAAAATGGGACACCAGAGATAGTAGAGAAAGTCAGAGAAGAGAGTGTGACTGCTTATTCTGATAGTTGTCCACAGTCGTTGTTGTACATCAAAACTAAACTCCTATTTATAGGAGAACAAGAATGTACTTAACATTAATATCAATGTATCGAATAATACATGTACTAGATAAGGGAGATGAACGTTCATTGTATAGGGAGATGTATTTAGAATGTATGATACAAATGTACCATAATAAGTACATTAGATAAGATGAATATAATGAATATTCATTTAAGTATTTCATCCATTCTAACACTCCCCCTTGAATATTCATTATATTCATTATGATTGTGCATCAAATGATACTGCCTCATTAAAAACCTTAAGTCGAAAAACCCAAAGGGGACAAAAAATCAGACAAAAGGGAAAAGAGTGCAGAGCACAAATGTTATGATCTCTCCCATTTATAGATGCATTAATTGCCTCGTTAAAAACTTTAAGCCGGAAAAACCCTGTGGGAAAAAACCGGACAAAAAGAAAAAGAGTGTTATGTATATATAGCCGCTACTGGGGCTGATCAATTTTGCATCTTGTGAACTCGCCGCATATCAATGTTGTAATGCATAGTTCATAATATCTCCCCCTCAATTGAGCCATATAGCCACTTCTAGGGCTAATCAATCTTGCATCTTATGAACTCGCCACATACCAATGCCATATACTAATTTCTCAAAAGTTGATGTTGGCAATGATTTGGTAAAAAGATCCGCAAGATTATTTATGGATCGAATCTGTTTAACATCAATTTGTCGACTTTCTTGGAGTTCATGAGTATAGAAAAACTTCGGCGAGATATGCTTGGTCCTATCACCTTTCATATATCCTCCCCTGACTTGTGCAACACAAGCAGCATTATCTTCATAAATTATAGTGGGAGAATTTGTAACCGGTATTAAACAACAAGAATTATGAATGTGTTATAATGGATCTTAAACACACTCTCTTCCAGCTTCATATAAAGCAATAATCTCAGAGTGGTTAGAAGATGTAGCTACTAGCGATTGCTTAGTAGAACGCCAAGAAATAGCGGTGCCGTTATAACAAAATAAATACTCGGTTTGAGAGCGAGCCTTATGTGGATCGGATCTATATCTAGCATCAGCATATCCAACTAAACCAGAGTTAGTGGAATCTTTGGAATAATATAATCCCAAATCTATGGTTCCTCGGAGATAACGGAAAATATGTTTAATTCCATTCAAATGTCTCCGAGTTGGCTCAGAACTAAATCGTGCCAATAAATTTACCGCAAAAGCGATATCTGGTCTCGTACATTGTGCCAAGTACATCAAAGCCCCAATTGCATTGAGATATGGTACTTCAGACCAAGTATCTCTTCATTTGATTCTCTAGGACGAAATGGGTCATTTTGGGGATCTAGAGACCTTACAACCATAGGGGTGCTCAATGGGTGCGCTTTGTCACGT